>OV656820.1:1277500-2527500 GCA_927399485.1 Calamotropha paludella
AATGCTTGCTTAAATAACCTATTTTTATTACTTGTAGTTTTTTAAATAGTTTTAGCAAAAAATTAATTTAACTTAAATTAAATTTAAATTTAATAAACTATTGAATAGAAAAATACTAGAAAATATCCCGCCTTTCAATAAGTTGTGAACCGAGTAGATTTTTACTAAGGTTCTAATACAATAATTTAAAAAAACTTAAATATTCAATATTTCCGCTTATATCCTAAAAAATGATTTTGTGAGCGATGTTTTAACGTTGTCAACCATAGATAACCGCCTCTGTATTTGTATGTTTGTTTAACAAGTTATTTAATGGAGGAAAAAGATACAAGAAAGCCTGGAAGAGGGATTCGATTCCCACCTATTGTAACACAACTTTCCAAAAAAACTTTGTTGCATTTTTAATACATGAAAATAATATAACAACACTTACTCCGGGTTAAAGAAAATGTTATTACTCAAATTCCAATATACAAAGTTAAAAATCGATTGTCGAAATTTGATAATTTTACAATAAACTACAAAAAAGCAACTAAATTTAAATTAAGTTTTTATTATATTTTTTAACTCAAATTCCGAGTTCGAGTCCCGCCAGAGACCTAATACAAGTTGATTTTTTTTCTTGTAAATATTTTATCGTGTATATTTAGTTTCTATTGTATATATTTGTATTAAAAGATTATCGTTAATATAAACATATAGTAATAAATAAATATATTATTAATTAAAATAAAACATTCTTGTTTTTTTATATTTATTCTTGATCATAAGACTAAAATGATTCAGGATGACTCTTGTGATCACGGATCTTATAAAGGAGTTGAAACGCAGGATTAAATGGAAAAAAAAATTAACGCGGGATTCGAACCCGCGACCTTTGGATGTTCAGGCCACTTCTCTTGAGCTACTGATCCTTGCATTGAAATTTTCTAGTTCTTTTATAAAGATATTGTTGTAATTTTTTTGTTGTTGTATTTTGGTACTAAATTACAGTAAAAACGAAAGTTTTTTTTTCGCTGACAGTATCGTGTGTACAGTGAAAGTACAAGGTTTTTACGGTTAAATGAGACTTTTTAATTATTAATTGATCTCTTTGGTAAGTTAGTGTAATTTTTTCGGTTTTTTTTTAAGTAAAGTGATTATAGCTAGGTTTGCCTCCTGCCACTTCGTGTTTAAAGGTATCCAACATCAAAAAATAGTTTTCAGTAAAAGTAGCATTTTTCTATGATAATTTTTATTTTTTTTTTGAAAAATTCTTTGTGTTTCTCAGTCAGTCGATAAAAAAATGGGAACTTGGTTGCCCCCGTTTCAATATAGCTAATTATAATATAGCAATATAGCTAGAGGTTCCCATTTTTGGTATCAAATTTAATGGTATCACCGATTGTTTTAAGGTTGAAGTTTGTATAATTTGTTAGTAATGTTAGTTTTTACTAAAATATTCATGAATTATTTTTAAGTCGTACATAAAATATGGCTTTATGCCTATGGACTTGCACAAAGTCGTAAATAAAATCGTCCCTTCTCAGTATTTATTTATTATTTGTAAGATTTAAATTAATCACAATAGTGTATTTTATTTATTTGTTTCAACAATGAATAGTGATGGAAGCTAGTAGTGATTCTCAGCCTCCTTAAATTCTCAGGTGAAAAAGGCATGTAAATATTATTTTTATTTAAGTTAAATAAATGTTATGTCAGTTTTGTATAAGCCGAAGTGTATGGAAATATGGGTTGCCTTATTTCTATTTTTTTAATGAAATTTTAGTAACCTTTTTTATTTTAATTTAGCACGTGTCGCTAGCATAATAAATCTGTAATATTATATTTTATCCACATGCAGACATACTTGTTAATGTGGTTTTTTCCAATTTGGAAAGTCTTCATTTTAAAAATGTTCGGATAATAGTATTAATTAAATCGGTATTATTACTAATATTTAATTTTATTTTTGAGGCTGTGACGAAATATGAAGCCACAAAAAATTAAATTTAAAAAAAACATGGTTATAATTATGTTTTAACTAATACTACTATAAAAAAAGTGTTTCCAAAGATAAGAGAAAGAAAGGTCATCGAAAGTTTTAAGTTTTTACCGATTTTTTAACATATAATTTTGTGTTTTTAAGTAAATATGCAAATTTTAGTAATATTCAATTGTTTTATTGTAAGTACATATAGTTGTAATGTGTTAAATGGTACTGTGAGGTCATATTGATAGGGATCATTTTAAAAAGTTTAAATAATAAACGCATATTAATCAAAGCATAAATTGAGGAACATCACAGTTTAAGTAAAGTTAGATAAATATAGTATCTATTACCAGCAAGCAATATATATAGTTATGTAATATGTAACCACTGAAATTGTATATACACTATATACCAACTGTAATGCTATATGTATATAATTTATCTCTGTATATATTGAAATTTTTAAATAAAAACTTTTTGAAATTAATAATTATTAGTTTTTTTAATATTATTAATGCTTTTAACATATTATTAAATATTCCCGTTAACTACTATTAGCGAAGTTAGAAGTTAGTTCACTCGCTTGAGAAAGATACCTCAAACGACAGACTATGGCCGCCTCATTGACTAGGGGCCATGCATAAATTATGTCACATGAATTTTAGGGCTTTTTACCCCTTCTCCCGTTCTTGTCACAGGTTGTCATATTTTTAGAACCCCTTACCCCTGATGTCAAGTCACACGTTTTTCATTTTTCAAATGCTAAACTATTAACAAATGTGAGTTTTTCGAAGTTATACTTCTTAAGGCGCGTTATGCAAAAAAAGATGAGAGTGAAATTTTAAGATGTGACACAAAATTATCATGTTGAAGTTGGACGCAAAAGCGACATGGAATAAACCAGCAGGATGAAGTTGGCCGCTTATTTAATGTAAACTGTGTAAATTGTAATTTATCGTGTCTGGGTGTTAAGGGTACCGTGTCTGGGTGGTAAGGGGTGGTTAAATTATATATGGTATTTAACAATAATTGATATAAAATTATAATATTTGTTATCGTTGTTTAGTAACGTTAAAGAAGTATAACTTCTTACATGCGTAAGAAGTAAGATACACACAACGATTTTTTATTCACATATGTATTATAAACTTCGCGGTTTAGTATTTTAACATGTCACAAAGTTTTTGACCCCTCCCCCTGCCCTTAACGTTAGACATAATTTATGGATGACCCTTTAAGTAAGTACATATATAAATTTTTTTATAAAGCTTACATTAATAATAATATATTTATTAAGCACTGTAGGGCTTTTGTTATGGATATACGTAAATTAATAAGTAATATTCTTAGAAATATATCCATGACTCAGGTAAAAATGCTCTTATTCATCTTACAAACATTTGTCCCTTCCGGTAGTCGACCCCAGAACCGCGGGGCGAAAGACAGGATTGCTGCCGTTGCTCTAAACGGTCGTCGACTATTTATATTAGCTATCAAGATCAAGTAATATTGAGTCTGTGTTTCCTGATAAATACAATAGGGTATTCTACTCTGTTTGGCAAAGTACTATAATATGTTCGTTTCATCGTTAAAAGACACCAAAAATAAATATTTCGGCGAAATAAACCCGCTTTCATGCCATAAAAATACTTCAAAATTTTAAATATATTTATTCCCGCGAAAACAGGCTTCTGCGCTGTCCGCCATGTTTATGACGTCATTTCGGCATGTAAACAAAGCTTGACGTTTAAAGTTTGTTGTAGGTACGAGTTGTTGTATCTACACAAAAGTTATTACATTCCATATTTATAGTGTTGTTTTTTGAAAAAAAATATGAATTACACTCGCTATCGGTGGTGTGTAGTGTCTAGTTGTAAAAATACTAGCGTAAAATCCCCGGAAAAACTGTTTATCCAAGTGCCGGACGACCATAAAATGAGAAATGTTTGGTTGGAACTCGCTAAACGTGATCCTATGACATTGTCAACTAAAAGTAGATTATATATATGCGAAGATCATTTCAATGTAAGTACAACCCATATTCTTTATAATTTGTGAGTACAACTTCTTCTTGATTTGAATTATATTTTTCTGTAAGTAAGATAACATAACCTAAAATTACTTTAAAAGCAACTAAGAAAATTCATATAATGATTCATATCATTGCAGTTGGAACAAGACATGGAAAATTTTATGGAGTACAAGATTATGGGATCCGTGAAACATGTGAAAATGAAAGCCAACATCACCCCACCCCGATTATGTTGTCATAGTGAGAGAAAACGGAAGCTGTCACCAAGTCAGTCAACTGTTACAAAAATACAAAAGGTGGATTTAATACAAGGAGCTGAAAAAGCAAGCTGGTTGAAGACTACATGGAACCAGTAGCATCATTGTCTAAGTCAGGTATTATAGTCTGAGTATAATAAAGAGTGTAATCTTGTACATACTTACTATATATATATTCTCATTGGTAATAGGTATTCCATCAATATGTTAGTACATATTAAAAGCATTGTAATCCAAAAAGTAAGTATCATTAATGAGTACTTATTATATTATTTTTTATGCTTCCAGATGTACCAATATTTCTTACTACAAAAAACAATGAGGACAAGTCGATTCAAGTGCAAACACTGACCACTGACAAGTCAATCCAGGTGCAAGTACTATCTCAAGAAAGCAAATTAATACAAGCAAATATAGTGCCTCATTACAGAAGTAAAGCTACCCAGTGCACATTCAAAATAAGAGACCAATGTTTGTCACCCATAAAGACTAATGTGTCTATTGCAACATCACCTCATATCAAAGGAAGCCAAATAAATATACCAAGTACATCAGGAGTCACAACATCTGCTAAACGCAAACTATCAGTTATATTTGAATGGCCTACACCAACTAAATCTAAGACAACGTCTGACAGTAGCTTACTAGAAGAATTAAAGTTAGAAGACCAAAAGCTATATTACCACAACACTTTAGCTAAAATTAAGAAAAACAGCAGGCTGTATGTGGGTATTCCTAATGGGCTTTATTTTTTGGTACATATAATAAGGAAACATACACATATAACAGAACAACACATTTTGTTATGCCTCATGAAAATTAAACTCTACAGAACATTTTCGCAATTGGCCGATGATTTTGGGTTGTCAAACAAGTAAAATCTTTCTGACTAAGTTACCAGTGATAAGCAAAGTATTGTCTCCTTTCATAAAACCTTTTAGTCCTGTCTCAATAAAACGGAACTTACCTATAGCTTTCCGACATAGATTTCACAAAGTTACCTGTATCATTGATTGCTTAGAAATTCAAATACAGAAACCAACAATGGCAGTACGTCAAGCACTGACTTGGTCAGAATACAAAAAAGCTAATACAATGAAATATTTAGTTGCTTGTACACCTGATGGACTGGTTAGATTTGTTTCTTCTGGATATGGGGGTAGGATAACGGATGTTCACCTAGTAGAGAACTGTAAATTTTTAGATAGTTTGGAACCCGGCACTTGTATTCTAGCAGATAGAGGGTTCAAACACATCGAATTCTATTTAAAACAAAGAAACTTTTCTTTGGTGAGGCCTCCAAGTGTGAGTAGCGGTTCCAAACTAACAAAATCTGAAGTAAGGCTAACTAAACAAATAGCTAGCCTTAGAATTCACATAGAGAGAGTGATACGCAGAATTCGAGAGTTTGCCATATTAAAACCCCATTCATTTGTTAACTCTAATTTAATTTCTATTCTTGATGAGTGTATTGTAACAGCTTGTGCTCTGATAAATATACAAGATTCCCTAATTAAATAATTAATTTGTAATTATGTTTATTTTATAGTTTTCATCTACAAATATTTTCATCAAGTATTTTCTTAATATTGTAGTCATAATTTTGGCAATGTTTGCTAATGTTAGTATTTTTTTTAACAACAGTATGGGAGCACCTGTATACCTACATATGTATATTGTAAACTAGTCAAATTTTATCTATTAATGAACACTACTGATACTTTGTAAATGAATGAGTACTTGTTGTAGTTTTAACTAACATTTAGGTATTTTAAGAGTAAAATAAAAGACTTGCTTATTATTCAAAGTATTTTTTTATTATATTTGTACAGTTTCATATAAAATGGGAAAATATTTCTTTTCCAAAATGAAATAACACGGTGGAGCAGTTTTGACACATATATTTGATCATATGCAATCTCTATAATATTCACTTTATTGTCCTTTTCGAAACCACTACTTGCGACACAGAAATAACTTTTATTCACATTTGCACAATACATTTGTACTTGCACTTGAGCATAGTATTGTTTAGTGATAGCACCGTCTTTAATATATTTATTTTCAGTTTTATTTGGTACTTGGGCACTTAATTTCTATTGTAGTATTTTTTTCACAAATGCCATCTGGCGAACCTGCAATCATAGGATTCTCTTCAGAAATAAATAATCCGCATTTTTCAATTTTTTTCCCCAATTTTTTCTCCACACTTTTTCGCACACTGTCTTCCAACATTCTGCCTCGCTTTATTGCAGTAGTTTCGATGGTTCTTCCTCCAAGAATGGTGGCAACCAAAGAACCATCAGTAGTTTTGCACCTACTGACTTCAAAGCATTTTGAAGCCGTGATAGCCATAACGTAACTCATACCATAATCCACTCTTATGTTGGTTTCTGGTTTCTTTCTCAACATTTCTGATATTTATATCATTAAAAACTTTAGCTATTTGCTTTAAGAAATCATCACATTCATTGGTGTTGTTACTACACATCAGGTAATGCAGTGACAGTGTATTAGTTTTTTTGCAAACATAATCATTTTCATGCTTTAAATATTGACAGGAAGTATTTTTTCTTTTTTTACATTCAATTAAAAAATCTTCAACTACACTGTCACCTATACTAGTTTCAGCACTTTTTACCTTCTTTTTCGTCATTTCTTTTGTGGTCATAATCTTTATTGAAGAGCCAACCTTTGATAGTGGTGATTTTTTCCAATAACATTGAACTGAAGTGCATGATGGCTCTTCACTTCTATGATGACACCACATTAAAAATGCTACAGCATGCTTACATCCACCAGTAGACGCAGGACAATCATGGCATGTCAGTTGTAGCACATCATCTTCTTGCTCATCTACAATGAGAGTTACAGAATATGGTTTGGAATGAACTTTATGTTCCGGACATATTGTACACTTTATAGTACATATAGTTTGGGTCCTTTGTAGTGTAACACTTTTTTTTCAACCTATCTATAAGATAGCAAGCACTGGATTTTAAAGTACTGTTTATGGTGATATTCTCGCCATAGTTTCACGACACGGGCAGGAACATTAGGTATTAAGTTTATGTAGGTTTTCTAAATAGGAAGATGTGTATGTTGTCTGGTCTTGAGATATATAGTATTAGAATAATGCATGAATATTTCTACCTTGTTTGAGTCAATTTCCAGTGGCATAGCGAGTGTCGGTGATCGTACCGCACCCTTTAGCAACACAGCATCCGTTTTAATTCATTTTAACACAACATTCACTCAGAATCTATTTACTTTTCAATAGTTAAAATAAAATTAGCTTTCTTGTTTACATACATCACAGCTGACTTTCAGATTGACAGGTGAGTACTGTCAGATGCGACGTTCGTAGTTCCGATTTGTGCTACCTAGTTACTAACTACTTATTCACTTATTTGTGTTGTTCTTCGATAGGTGTTTCGGACCAAATAAGTTTATACTTTGTTGGTAAAAATTAAATAAATATGTCTCATTTGTTATTTTGCTAATTAAAATAAATGTTGATGGCTAGTATGCTATTTAGGATTTAATAATTATATTCATACAATAAATAATGTATGTTGGAAGACCACAAGTAGTCTCTGGTTTGGTTGTTGTCGATGGTACTCGAGTTTATTCCCACCAAGACGGAAGTCTTCCTCCATTTTCTTTTTCATTTCGACTGTGTCGTAAGGATGCAGAAATTTTATTAAATGTAAAGCTGCAGATTTTGTTACTTCCTCATGGAAGTATGATTTCATTTCATAATGCATTATGCATTGATTTGTATGGTGAGTATTTTAATAATGTGAATGTAATTAGTGATTCACTTACATGTGGTGTCCACATGGTAATTCGATGTCTTGTTTCCAGGGATCGAGGCTTATTTAATCTTTCATCATGTTATAAGTGTTGTTTCCTTCGGGATAAAACATGTAATAATTGAAGCCCAATTTTGGTGAGTTTCTTAACTTAATTATAAGGTTTGTTGTAGGGAAGCGCCATGTGCGAAATGGCGACCAGTTTATGACTTTGTTTTTGTATTGCAGGGCTTCAAGGCAAGGCTTTTGGGGCCACTTCAATGATACTTCATGGTAAGGCCTTTAGGCCACTTCAATGATACTTCAAGGCAAGGCTTTTGGGCCACTTCAATGATACTTCATGGCCAGGCTTTTAAAGCTATTTTAAGGCTACTTCAAGGATACTTCAATTCAACTTTAAGGATGGCTTTTGGATATTATTCAAAGCTTACCTCAAGGTCTACTTCAACGCTATGCTGCAAGGACGAGGGCCTAGCTGGAATCCCAGATGATGATGTCTCCTTGATGTCGGCGTGACGCAGCACAGGTCTGCATTACCTCCGCCATGTGATTATCAATTTAACCCAGGTATTCCACAGTTTCCTTTTGTTACCGTAGCAGCTGTGTTCTATATCATGTACCCGAGGAATTGATTTTTGTTCATAAAAATCTTTATTCCTTCGGAGTACCAGTAAATCTGTAATGGTTACTCCGCGACATGTTCAACTTCAGCCTAGTTCAGTCTACAGTCAATATATATATGTATTATTTACATGTTAAATTAATTTAGTTCTAGCATTATGTCTGGTTACTGTTAAAAATATTTATGAATATTACTTTATTATGAATAACCTGTAAGTTAGGTATTCAGGGTTTTTATATTAAGATGATAAGCGATAGTTGTCTCAGCTTAAGTATTATGTGTACTTATGGGTTAGGCCCTAGGCAGCCAGCCCCTTAATCTTATAACATTTACTTATATGTGTTGCTAAGTAATTTGTTCTTTTAAATTACCATTTGATATCAGTAGAGATTTAAATAAATGATTGTTTAAATAACAACTTTAGTTTGATTTATTAAACTCACTTTGTTCCGATCCATGGACACTTTATTATTTTTTATTGTCAACTTTAATTGTTATTAACGGCGCCCAAAATCATTGTCGCTCCATGGATGACTGGGTCCCGCGAACTCACACAACCACAACCCCTCTGCTCTGCCGACTAGCTTTCATTGGGGTAAATAACATCATTACCCTAGGGGATTTTTATTACAGTGGCGCCCAACGTGGGGCCCAGAAAAGTGAGATTAATAATTCAACATTTAGTGCATTAGTTAATGCAAATATTTTTTTTTCCCCAATATGGCTGAATTTAATTTTAATGTTAATTTCTTGCTCAGGGAAGAACTTGAACATGAATTATTCCTTTTTAAAGTCTCTTTTGATGAGCATAGCAGTGATGATAAATTACGGAAACTTTTAAGGTGTACCTTGAAACTAGTTCGTAGGGGTAACTTGAAAATTCCTGCGGCTGTTTCTATTAGTAATGAGGATACAGAAATCTCGGTTCTCCAAGTTAAGGCTAGGTTACTGTTTAATTCTTTTAGTGAGAAAAGCATTTTGGAAACTAAACGTTCATGCCTTGTTGGTCGTGCTTATTATATTCTTTCTAGAATTTCCAGAATTGCTCATCCTCTGGAAGATCTTTTAGTGTTGCAGGGGAAGTTGATTAATTGTATAACGGAAAATGATGATTCTTCTGAATCTGAAACAGAAGATAGTTCTCCCCGTGCACATGTTCAGACAGTCATTTATATACCGGAGAAATCATACAATTTGTGTTCTCTTAATTTGAAATTTAATGGTGACACTTGTGTCCGTGCTTTCTTGTGTAGGTTGGAGGAGCTTTGCGCTGCTAGGAAGATACCCAAAGAGTATGTGTTCACCGGGTTTCCTGATTTGATTGAGGGTCCTGCTCTTTATTGGTATCGAGCGAGTAAGTCTAAGTTCCAAAACTATGATGAGTTGGTTTCAGCTTTAAAATCTGATTTTGATCTTCCTGGTTTTGATGATCGGCTTATGCAGGAGATACAATCGCGTACACAGGCTAAGCACGAGTCTTTAGTTGTGTTTTTATCCGTTATTTTGGGAATGATGTCTCGTTTGAGTACTGAGTTGTCCGACGCGGAAAAACTAAAGATTGTGATGCGTAACATACGTCCTGAATATAATCGCGAATTGATGCTGGTTGACGTCCGGTCGATTGATCATTTGAAAGAACTAGGGAAGCGGATCGAAGCTTGTAAACTTAGGATTGAAGAGTTTTCCGAACCTTCTTTTACCAAACTCAGTGTTGCACCAGATTTTTGCTATAGACCGAAGACTAAGCTTGATAGTTCCGAATTGAAAAATGCTGCTAATTTTAATAAAAAGCTTTCTATTGCATCTGTTCAGAACGCCAATTCTAGGAAGGGTTCTGTTTATTGTTTTATATGCCGAAATAATGAGCACCCTACGTCTCGTTGTAAGGCACCACGCCCAATCTTATGTTTTAAATGTGGCAAACCTAATGTTAAGTCTACTGAGTGTCCGGATTGTAAACGGCCAAAAAACTAGGTAACTTAGTCTCTCCGGGTAATTTTGACCGAGAGACCTATTTTCAACCCAATTTGGGGGACAATAGACCATATTTGACTGTTAAGGCATATGGTGTCCCTGTCAGTGGTTTACTTGATTGTGGTGCTAGTTCTTCAATACTTGGTAACAATGCACACAAACTTTTCATTAAATTAGGTATTCCGTTGAGAACGCTTAATAAACCTTGTTATATTAGAGTTGCTAACGGTTCAGATTATTATTGTCAATATTATATGGACGTTCCTATTGAATATAAAAATGTAATAAGAATAATAAAGTTTTATGTACAACCCAAGATTACACTTCCGGTTCATTTTGGAATTAATTTCTGGAAATCTTTTAATCTTGCTCCGGATGTTTTGGCTTGCATTCCCTCTGTTAATTCTGATAGGGCGTGTGAAATTGATAGCATCTCGGAGATTGGTTTACAACCTTTTGATTCTTTGACTGATAAACAAAGGTCAGATTTGGAAAATATTAAGTCTTTGTTTGACAATATAGACTCTGAGAGAGTTGGTCTTGGTCGTACTCATCTTGCTGAACACCACATTGATACCGGGGATGCTAAACCCGTGAAACAAAGATATTATCGTATGAGTCCAGAAAAACTTAAACTTTTGGAACAAGAACTTGATCGTATGTTAGACCTAGGGATAGTTGAACCTTCGAACTCACCTTGGAATTCTCCTACTACACAGATTCCTAAATCCGATGGGAAAGTTCGTGTTTGCTTGGATAGCAGGATGATTAACGCGGTGTCTAAAACTGATGCCTATCCTCTCCCGTATATAAATTATATTCTGGATAACCTTCGGGATGCTAAATTCTTAACCTCTCTGGACCTGAGCGCTGCATATCACCAAATTCCTCTATCGGCCAGTTCCAAAGAAAAGACAGCATTCACTGTTCCTGGTCGTGGTCTTTTCCATTATAACGTCATGTGCTTCGGTTTGGTGGGAGCATCTGCTACTATGCAAAGACTCATGGATAGCTTGTTTGCAGCCCAGTTTGACAATAAGGTATTCTGTTACATTGACGATATTATCATTTGCACTGATACCTACGCTCAACATATCTCTATTTTAAAGGCTGTTTATGAAAAACTTAAAAGTGCCAACCTTACTATCAATATGGAAAAATCCCTCTTTTGTCGATCCGAACTAAAGTATCTTGGTTACGTGGTTGACTGCTACGGTTTGAGGACGGATCCGTCCAAAGTAGATGTTATAGCTAACTTTCCCGTTCCTACTGATGCTAAGCAGGTCAAGCGTTTTCTTGGCATGGCTGGATGGTACCGACGTTTCATAAAGGATTTTTCTAAGATAGCTAGGCCTTTATCGCGGCTAACTAGTAAAAGAGTTCTCTTTAAATGGACTCCTGAAGCTGAAGAATCTTTTTCTACTCTTAAAACCGCTTTAATTTCGGCACCAATTTTAAAATGTCCTGATTTTAGTTTACCATTTTACATTCACACTGATGCTTCTTCTTATGCTATTGGTGGTGTTTTAACTCAGAAGTTCGAGGGTGTTGATCACCCTATTGCTTATTGCAGTCGGACTCTTACCGACCAAGAGGTCAATTATACCGCAACTGAGCGCGAATTACTTGCTGTTATTTATGCGTTGGAACAGTATCGAGCTTATGTTGAAGGGACCAAATGTTTTATCGTGACTGACCATGCTTCTTTACAGTGGTTTTACAAACTTAAAAACCCAACTGGTCGTCTTAGTAGATGGGCGTGCCGCCTGAGTCAGTTCATTTTTGATATTATCCATAGAAAGGGGAAAGAGCATGTCATACCTGATGCGTTATCTCGTATCAAAGTCGACTCCATTGAAATTGATCCTCACCAGATTACAGATCGTTGGTATATTAAACTCTTTGAAGGATGTTCACGTAATCCTAAACTGTTCCCAAATTTTTCTATCGCTGAGGGGAAACTGTATCGGTTGACTAAGAATAAATATAACCTTACATCGCAACACGAGTGGAAAATTGTAGTTCCTGTGGAAAAACGTGCGGAGATCATTCAGAAGTATCACGACGAGCCAGCTTCTGGTCATTTTGGCGTGGCTAAGACTCACAAGAAAATCTCGAACATGTACTATTGGCCGTCATTATTTTACGACGTAAAAAGGTATGTTAACGATTGTGAGATTTGTAACACTTATAAGCCAGTTAATACTGCTCGTCCGGGTTTGATGGGTGATCCCCGACAAGTTACCAAACCTTGGGAAGCGATTTCTTGCGACCTTCTGGGACCATTTCCGCCTTCTTACTCGAGAAATCAGTATTTATTTGTTGTTTCCGATTATTTCAGCAAATATGTCCTTCTCTTTCCTTTACGAAGTGCTACGGCCAAGGCTGTGTGCAAATGCCTTGAAAAGGGCGTGTTCTTGGTGCATGGAGTTTGTCGCATTCTGTATACGGATAACGGTTCCCAATTCACCTCTAAAGAATTTAGAGATTTGTTGAAATCAGTGGGAGTTCCACATGTTTTCTATAATCCTCGTTACCACCCTCAATGTAACCAAACCGAAAGGGTTAATCGGGATATTGTTCGAGCCATTGCTTCTTTTGTGCGTTGCGATCACCGCAAATGGGATCAAAACATTCAGGAAATCCAATGTGCTATCAATACCTCCGTTCACGCAGGGACTAAGTTCACTGCTTATTACCTTAATCATGGTAGGGAAATGGTACTCGATGGAGCAACTTATAACTCAGATCAACCTTTTGATGGCCAGGCTGTTACTGTCCACTCTGATAATCACACTTCGGGTTTACCCAAATTGCAGAAAATATTTAGGGACGTAGAATGTCATTTGCAAAAGGCGTACCGACATAATGTAAAGTATTATAACATGAGGAAACGCCCGCTAGAGCTTCGTGAAGGTCAGATAATTTATAAAAGGTGCTTTCCTCTATCCAACGCCTCTAAATTTTTCTCTGCCAAACTATCTCCCAAATTTGAAAAGTGTGTAGTAGATAAAAAACTGGGTAACGTGGTTTATTCTCTGAAAAGTATGGACGGGAAACCCCTTGGTTCTTTTCATATTAAGGACATTGTAGTGCGGGGTCACGGTGAAGGCGGTTGAAGTCCCTTCAGATGGTTATGTGGTTTCAAGTCTGATGCTGTGATACCTTGTGCCCAATGCTTTTTAGGATATTTTATCCGTGTTACATCCGTAGGTCTTGTTGCATTCGTGTAACCCACGAGTGATACCAAGGATGGTAACACCCCACTTAGCTTTGTCATAGTGGCATGTCGTCTGGTGTGATGATTTGCTTTTTCAGTTATTTTGGTGTTTAAGGGAAGTTGGATGTTCCACTCCTCACACTTTAACTTTGGGAGTCACTGCTTTGCATACTTCAATACTTCGGATGATTTACCCATGTTTGTGGTTGGGTAAATTATGTTCTGGTTTTGTTTAACCCACCTGTGTTTAGCACTGGTTATGGCTAGAATCATGATTAGCTTTCTTTTGTGTTACGGGAGTCTATGAAACGGTTCTACCTTTTTCACTTTAACTCTGGTGAGTTATTAGTTTTCCCTTTGAATGACTAAAACTTTTCTTATCTAGTTTTGAGTCTTAAGGTGGTTTATCTTTAAGTAAAGTAAGTTTAAGGCTTGTTTTGTTTAGCTTAGGTTGTAATTTAAGATTTCGTCGTTCCTTTTGACGAAAAATTTTATTCAAAATGTTCATTTTGAATAAAATTTTTCTTTCCCAACTGAGACGGTACTGTAACACTTTTTTTTCAACCTATCTATAAGATAGCAAGCACTGGATTTTAAAGTACTGTTTATGGTGATATTCTCGCCATAGTTTCACGACACGGGCAGGAACATTAGGTATTAAGTTTATGTAGGTTTTCTAAATAGGAAGATGTGTATGTTGTCTGGTCTTGAGATATATAGTATTAGAATAATGCATGAATATTTCTACCTTGTTTGAGTCAATTTCCAGTGGCATAGCGAGTGTCGGTGATCGTACCGCACCCTTTAGCAACACAGCATACGTTTTAATTCATTTTAACACAACATTCACTCAGAATCTATTTACTTTTCAATAGTTAAAATAAAATTAGCTTTCTTGTTTACATACATCACAGCTGACTTTCAGATTGACAGGTGAGTACTGTCAGATGCGACGTTCGTAGTTCCGATTTGTGCTACCTAGTTACTAACTACTTATTCACTTATTTGTGTTGTTCTTCGATAGGTGTTTCGGACCAAATAAGTTTATACTTTGTTGGTAAAAATTAAATAAATATGTCTCATTTGTTATTTTGCTAATTAAAATAAATGTTGATGGCTAGTATGCTATTTAGGATTTAATAATTATATTCATACAATAAATAATGTATGTTGGAAGACCACAAGTAGTCTCTGGTTTGGTTGTTGTCGATGGTACTCGAGTTTATTCCCACCAAGACGGAAGTCTTCCTCCATTTTCTTTTTCATTTCGACTGTGTCGTAAGGATGCAGAAATTTTATTAAATGTAAAGCTGCAGATTTTGTTACTTCCTCATGGAAGTATGATTTCATTTCATAATGCATTATGCATTGATTTGTATGGTGAGTATTTTAATAATGTGAATGTAATTAGTGATTCACTTACATGTGGTGTCCACATGGTAATTCGATGTCTTGTTTCCAGGGATCGAGGCTTATTTAATCTTTCATCATGTTATAAGTGTTGTTTCCTTCGGGATAAAACATGTAATAATTGAAGCCCAATTTTGGTGAGTTTCTTAACTTAATTATAAGGTTTGTTGTAGGGAAGCGCCATGTGCGAAATGGCGACCAGTTTATGACTTTGTTTTTGTATTGCAGGGCTTCAAGGCAAGGCTTTTGGGGCCACTTCAATGATACTTCATGGTAAGGCCTTTAGGCCACTTCAATGATACTTCAAGGCAAGGCTTTTGGGCCACTTCAATGATACTTCATGGCCAGGCTTTTAAAGCTATTTTAAGGCTACTTCAAGGATACTTCAATTCAACTTTAAGGATGGCTTTTGGATATTATTCAAAGCTTACCTCAAGGTCTACTTCAACGCTATGCTGCAAGGACGAGGGCCTAGCTGGAATCCCAGATGATGATGTCTCCTTGATGTCGGCGTGACGCAGCACAGGTCTGCATTACCTCCGCCATGTGATTATCAATTTAACCCAGGTATTCCACAGTTTCCTTTTGTTACCGTAGCAGCTGTGTTCTATATCATGTACCCGAGGAATTGATTTTTGTTCATAAAAATCTTTATTCCTTCGGAGTACCAGTAAATCTGTAATGGTTACTCCGCGACATGTTCAACTTCAGCCTAGTTCAGTCTACAGTCAATATATATATGTATTATTTACATGTTAAATTAATTTAGTTCTAGCATTATGTCTGGTTACTGTTAAAAATATTTATGAATATTACTTTATTATGAATAACCTGTAAGTTAGGTATTCAGGGTTTTTATATTAAGATGATAAGCGATAGTTGTCTCAGCTTAAGTATTATGTGTACTTATGGGTTAGGCCCTAGGCAGCCAGCCCCTTAATCTTATAACATTTACTTATATGTGTTGCTAAGTAATTTGTTCTTTTAAATTACCATTTGATATCAGTAGAGATTTAAATAAATGATTGTTTAAATAACAACTTTAGTTTGATTTATTAAACTCACTTTGTTCCGATCCATGGACACTTTATTATTTTTTATTGTCAACTTTAATTGTTATTAACGGCGCCCAAAATCATTGTCGCTCCATGGATGACTGGGTCCCGCGAACTCACACAACCACAACCCCTCTGCTCTGCCGACTAGCTTTCATTGGGGTAAATAACATCATTACCCTAGGGGATTTTTATTACAGTAGTTGCACGTATCCGATAGCATCGTCACCGTACGATTCTCTTGCAGATCTGTGGATAATGAAGTCTTAATAAAAACATTTGAAAAACAAAACATAACCTATAACTTTCCGATATTTTTCTACAAATTAGCTGTTATTTCATTAAAAACAACATAATAAAGGTAATACTTACAAAGATGTTTTCACATTCCGGAATTCGGCATAAAAGAAATCTGTATTACGTGCAAAGAACTTTGCAACCATCATCGTGTCGATTTTTGGTAAGTTCGTACTATCTGCTTTTACGAAACCGGCTTCCATTTCGTGTTTTTAATAGTATTTAGCTTCTTTTAATTTAGTATTTATCAACTGAATAATTTTGACGAAGAGCACTGACGAATCGAAAATATAAAGTTTACGACTGGGTTGACAGGTGACAGCAAATTATTATTGCCAATATGACGTCACAGCATGGCGGCTCGTGTTTTTAGTCACGTGATATACAGATTAAAAATATCAATTTTTAATTTTAATATTATAAATCAATCATGTAAATTTATGACTCAAAATCAGTTTAACTATGTTTATTTTTACATAGAGTTCATTTTGTACCGATTTTTATATTTTTTCAATAACCACCGAGAGTACCCTATTACGGGGGTCTTCAAGTCACAAGTGAATCGGTATCTTCGAGGCAAGCACGTCACATCAAATGAGATAGCGGTCAAGCGCTTACAATAAAATAAAAAAAATACAAATGAATTAGTGTAATTTTACCTTTTTTATTTACTAGTAATTATTTCTTTAGATACAAAAAAATATGGCTCTTAAAAAAAACATACTAGTTATTTTTTTAATATTTAGAACAGGTGACACCATTATATGGTTGATAATTTGATATACCAAAGAGTCGCACTAAGCGTTTTGGTTCCAATTTTGTGATACATAGGTACCGCTAAGGAGTGGAACTTTTTGCCTGAGTCTGTTTCCTGATAAATACAATTAAGGGGTCCTCAATTAAGTAATGAACGAGAGAAATAATGTAATTGTAAGAAAAGGGTCGGTTGGTGCTTTGTACGACATTCTTTTAAAACTACTTAACGCATTAGGAATAAATTAAATAGTAAGGTAACTTCAAAAATGAACAAAAATACAATAATTGATAATCGAGCACTCCAGTCTTTTCTTACAATTATATTATTTTCTCGCTGTTGCCGACAAAATATAATAAATAAATATAATTTTAGAATTATGTAAAGAAAGTCAGTTCGAGGTGACAAGTGACAATTTAATCAAACTTCTAATACTACTATCAAAAACAAACGTATAAAAAGTATAGACCTCTTTCGTCTGCAACACAGCGCCCCCCGTGTGGCAACACTGAATCAGTGCAGACGAAAGTAGCTACAAAATGGACAAAGCAAAAAAAAAAAAATGATTTGAAAATGAAACACGTACAATGAGGAAATGAAATTAAACTAATTTACAGGTAACCGTATAATTTTCCGGACGGGCCTCTTAAAGTTTCCAGCCTTTGTGGCCACTTCCACCACTCGTACCGCCCCATCTTTCCCGGGGTGCAGTGCTGAAATCCGTCCTACAGGCCAAATACCCCGGGGCAAGTTGTCGTCGACAATCAAGACAACTTGACCCTCCTTCAAGGGCACCTCTGATGAGCACGTTTGCGATTGACGCCTCGGTACTAAAGTGGGCAAATATTCTTTGACCCAACGTGACCAAAAATGATCGCTGAGTCTCAAAACTTTCTTCCAATCATTTCTTCCAAGCAGGTCTCTGTCAGATAGTTGTAGCGAAGTGGGTAACTGCTGATAGGAAGGTGCACCAAACAGGAAATGGAATGGTGTAAGAGCAGTCAAGTCGTCAGGGTCCACAGGGACATGCACCAGAGGACGAGAGTTTATTAGAGCTTCGGCTTCTGCAAATACTGTCTGAAGAACTTCTTCGCTTGGGGCCCTTTCTTTTAGTATCACGCTTAGAGCTGCTTTTACGCTTCTGACCAAGCGCTCCCAACACCCTCCCATAAATGGTGAAGCGGGTGGTATAAACTGCCAAGTAATCTTATTGTTGGCAGCAAAATCGTGAATCTTCTCATTAAAAAAGACAGCAAGTTGTTTGTTTGCACCAACGAAGCACGTCCCGTTATCGCTCAATATTTTTGACGGGCAACCACGGCGTGCTATCAGCCGTCGAAGAGACAATATTGCAGAATCGGCTGATAATGATGCCACGACTTCCAGGTGCAGCGCGCGAGACGTTAAACACGTGTAAACAGCACCGTACCTTTTTTCGCGACGACGTCCGATAGATATGTTTAATGGACCAAAGTAGTCAACACCCACATTAGTGAACGGCTGTTGGTGGTGCGCTTATCTCACTGCGGGTATATCTCCAAGTTTTGGAATTTGTGGTTGAGCCTTTTTGTTTGAACACATCTGGCACTTCCGCGCTACGTCTCGTACCACATTTCGGCATCTTAAAACCCAAAACCGTTCACGAACCATATTAACCACTGTTTCATTGTTACCATGGCCTGCTTTTTCGTGAAGATGACTGATAAACAGACGAACTATTTGATGCCTTCCGTCAAGAACAATAGGATAGTTAATTTTAACATTAGGATAGGAATTTACTCTACCAGCCAACTTCAAAAGACCATCATGGTATATCACCGCCAGTCGATATAGTTTACTCTGTTTAGGAATCGGAGTGGAAGTTAGTAGACAGGTGATTTCCTCCTCAAAGCACTCAACTTGAGAACGTTGAAATAAAGCCTCTTCGGATTTAATGATATGAGATGCTACTAATGAACGATGAACGGGGGTATCAAAATCGCGGTTAACTTTAGAATTTGGAAGTAATTTGTGCTTTGTCAGAAATGATCGAAACTTATCGCAAGCTTGGTGAACTCGAGCGGTTGCGCGAACAAGCCGGAGCCAACTACTAAAATGACTCGGCTCTGCTGTCTGAGGAGAAGGAACAGCGAGTTTTGGTAGCACGAACACCAACATACATAGCGACATCTTTTAAAGTGACCCTGACTTCCTCAAGGGCCATATATTCGCATCAAAAAAGATAAAACTTTGCGCTTTGTAAAAGGTGGTTCATAATTATCAGGAACTCCTATCCTAAAACTAAGAGTGTCACTTTGGGGCTGCCAGATTAATCCCAAAGTACGTACAAATGCAACTGGACCAATACCGACATCTGATATTTGTGGAGCCCCATGCAGATCAGAACTAATTGACGACAACACGGAAGGGCAATTCGACACCCAACCTCTCATCTCAAAGCCTGCAGCACTATGGACAGACACGATGTCAGCTGCAAGTTGAGAAGCTTCCTCTTCCGTGTCCACACTTCCGATATAGTCGTCCATGTAGTGGTCGCGAACAATTGCCTTAACAGCGGAAGGAATGTCCGTTTCAACCGCGCGGCCACCTCATAATATTTGATGAAACTTTGCCAGGAATTAGTGCTAATTTGTTACTTTACACACCTCTTTTCGTGAATTTGTTACAAAAAAAACTAAGACGCTATCACAAAAATTAGGTGGCCGCTAGAACCGCCACTTGCCGTAGTCATCGTCCGTGATTACACAGAAACTATATAATGCAGATAGACGAATTATGCATCAAAAGAAAGGTCTTAATTTGTTCAATTTGTTACAAAAATAAAAAACGTGAAAACGTACATAAACAAAAAGTTATGCAATATTTAGTTTTCAGGTTATGAGTAGGTAGGTATGTCACCATAAATATCAAATTAATAGAGGCTAATGTGTATGGATAATTAGTTACTAATTTGTTACAGCGAATAAACGTAAAAAAATACTAGAAAGTGGGTTCAATAATTTGTTAGAGTCGATTTTAGTTGGCCGCTCGGACGGCAATATGCCTAAAATACAATGGCATTTATCTCGTTATTAAAAGTAGGTTTAAGCTTAGTTAGAGTACTAGTCGACGGGTAACGTAACCTAGTTTAGATAAATATGGCGAATATAACTGCAGCATTCATATTTTAGAAAATATTTACAAAAAACCGTAATATGAAACCGTATGAGAGTAGGGTGACTATGAATATATTAGTACAAAGGCATGTTTTTAATGTTGTACTCTGTTTGAAGGAATATGCAGTTTTGCAGCCATATTGATGTCTATTGTTCTTAATTCTTTAAAGTATTTACTGATAAGATTTTCGTTTCATTGACATTCCGCAGGTGTTTTATGATGGCCACGATTCCCGAAAAAGGATCTCTTTTGTTTCCAAATTATTGTTAAAAATATTTGTCGGAAGGGGTTTAAAAAGCGATTATTGTCCGTTGTGAATATTGTCTGTCATTATTGTGCTGGATTTTGAAGTGTGTGCTCGTACGTATTTAATTCCCGTGATTTTCATACTACTAAGTTACAATTATCAGTAAATCCAGAAGTGTCTAAAAGTGCTTAGCTATGAGTTGTGCCCACTTATATGATTTGTTAATATAGAAGTCACCACCAAAAAGTGTATTGCAGAGGGATCCAAATTGACTACGGTAAGTTTGATTTTTACAATTTTATGATGACGTGAATAAAGTTATTACTTTATTGCGACAGCTGTTTTCGTGACGTGTAAGTATATGACATTAAGGCCATTTTGTCATACTTACGTCAATTTAAGTGAAGTTGTGGGTTGGATCTTTACCATGTAAATACGTCCAATTATATGTTCTTGTTAACATATTGGTGCCTTAATAAAAGAAAATTTTACAGTAGCCATGCGATCCAAGCCGATGCCGTTGCGCCGCAACTGGCCCGTGCCCCCACGCGCTCTATGTGATTGTGTGTGGAGTTCTATTCCTTTGGATGCAACTAATCGTAATATTTCTCCTTCAATACCAGCCGGCCGTAAACGCCCGCGTTATTTAAACGTTGGTTGCATATACATATTTGTTTTTCTTTCATTATTTTTTTCTATTTTTTATTCCATGACAATTGAAACATGATGGCTGTGTAACTGTTGTCTACATGTTGAGCTATCAAATGACACCTTTTTAATGCTGATTATTTACATGGGTAGTGGGCCAAATATTTCACATCATTAAAGGCTCCGACACTGGTGACGGGACACATTGTATACATAGGATAGATAGATAATAGCTTAATTTCTTACTCCACTCACACTAACATTATTAACAGAAATACTATAAGCATATTTTAAAGCAAATATCAAAAATGGTAATATAAAGTATGTCTTAACTTAAAATGTATTTATATAAGCACTCTCCCTAAAAAAATAAGATATGAATATCGAAAATTCCAATAATCATAGTCACCCTACTCTCATACGGTTTCATATTACCGTTTTTTGAAAATATTTTCTAAAATATAAATGCTGCAGTTATATTCGCCATATTTATCTAAACTAGGTTACGTTACCCGTCGACTAGTACTCTAACTAAGCTTAAACCTACTTTTAATAACGAGATAAATGCCATTGTATTTTAGGCATATTGCCGTCCGAGCGGCCAACTAAAATCGACTCTAACAAATTATTGAACCCACTTTCTAGTATTTTTTTACGTTTATTCGCTGTAACAAATTAGTAACTAATTATCCATACACATTAGCCTCTATTAATTTGATATTTATGGTGACATACCTACCTACTCATAACCTGAAAACTAAATATTGCATAACTTTTTGTTTATGTACGTTTTCACATTTTTTATTTTTGTAACAAATTGAACAAATTAAGACCTTTCTTTTGATGCATCATTCGTCTATCTGCATTATATAGTTTCTGTGTAATCACGGACGATGACTACGGCAAGTGGCGGTTCTAGCGGCCACCTATTTTTTGTGATAGCGTCTTAGTTTTTTTTGTAACAAATTCACGAAAAGAGGTGTGTAAAGTAACAAATTAGCACTAATTCCTGGCAAAGTTTCATCAAATATTATGAGGTGGCCGCGCGGTTGAAACGGACATCGGAAGGAAACTGTTTCTCGAATTGTGATTCATTTTTATTTTTTATAAAAAGAGCAGTGCATGGGCTGCAAGCTGCTCCAAAAATAACAGATGTCATTCGGAACTCTTTTACTGGAGAATCTGGACTGTCTCGCCAAAGAAAACGAAGCGCGTCTCGATCTTGCTCTCTGATCCTCACCTGTAGAAACATTTCCCGTATATCGGCATTCATGGCAACGCGGCCTTCGCGAAATCTAAATAAAATGTCTAACAATGGCTGCAGCAAATCAGGACCAGTGAGCAATAACGAGTTTAGACTGACTCCTAACGTTTTGGCAGCAGCATCATGCACAACACGCAATTTTTTCTTTTGCGGGTGCACAACGCCAAAATGAGGCAAATACCAAAAAAATTTGTTAACATTAAACAGGGAAGCTTGTTTTCTGATCTCATATGTATCAAAACACTGTTCGGCATAACCTTTATCAATCATGCACGCACTGTATAAATTTCTTATAATCGACAGCGAATTCGGGTTCCCTTTGCATGCGCTTCTCCAAAGACAAGAAACGTGAGAGAGCATGATTGTAACTATCAGGCACACTAGTGATGTTGTCGCGCCATAACAAACCTACCTCGAACCGTCCCGACTGCAGACGCTTCGAAGTAGATTCCAAGATCTCTAACGCGCGCTGGTCATGTAAACTAACCTTAGACTGATATTTAGTAATTCCTAAAGAATCAAGCTTAAAATAGTCCTGAATAATGACGTCAATAGGAGGGTCAACGCTACCAGAAACTTTGCCTTCGTCGGCTTCGTCAGCGCAAGCATAATTAACAAAGTGTATAGGACGCGTCCAACTAGTCGAAAGACCATGTAGAGTCCAACCTAAAAGCGTCCGAGTAGCAACGGGTTGAGACTTTAAGCCCGCACGCACTTCCCTACAAATTGTCAAATGCCAATGCTCAGCGCCAAGAAGTATTTTTGGAGTAGCTTTATCTAAAGTTAAAAATTCTGTAATATCTGCTAAGTGTGAATAATTTTTAATATCACGGCCTAAAATAGTTAGAGACAATAATGATAGAGAATCTACAGTTCTAGCATTTTGCACTTGGTAAGAAATAGATTCGTGGCGTCCTTTAATAGTAAAACTGACTAGCTGAACTTCAGCGCTGGTTGACATACCACTTACACCTTCAAGACGAAGAATATGAGAAGGGCCTACGGCACCGATAGTACACGCTAACTCGGAATCTACAAGGGTGGCAGTAGAGCCATCGTCTAGTAATGCATAAGTTTCAACGCTTCCTGCAGGCCCACTGACTGTCACAGGAATAACTTTTAAGTATACCCTATGAGCGGTATCAGACATCAACGCATCCATTGTGTTTGTTACAATAGCCTTGCTTGGAGAATCCTGCTGAATAGAAGAAGACTTTATGAAAGCTTTTAGAAGGCGGCGGCTCATACCCATGGAGCAATGAATGGTGAAAGCGAAGACAACCATCAATTCCACAACGCTTCGTTTAACATGTTTTCCATCGGTGTGAACCTCCCCTTAAACAACGGTAGCAAAATTTCCTTTCGTAAAGCCACGCCCATCTTTCTTCAGGTGACCGTGACAGAAAAGTAGA
Organism: Calamotropha paludella; assembly: GCA_927399485.1. NCBI lineage: Eukaryota > Metazoa > Arthropoda > Insecta > Lepidoptera > Crambidae > Calamotropha > Calamotropha paludella. The sequence goes on from OV656820.1 coordinate 1,301,636, forward strand.
GCAATTTTTAATATTGTGATTATGATCACAATAAATGCATTTTTCTTTTGTAATTTTCAGGCTATCTTGTTTTGTTGACAGTACATTAATATTTTCCCTACGAAATAAATTTTGATCCGCAATGCCAAACTTATTATGTTTTTCAGCCTCCGTATTTAAAAACTGAGAAAAAATTATTAATTTCGGTGTGTCATTTGACGTATGAGTGAATCCAAAGTCAACCCATTTGCTACGTAAAAGAGGAGTGAGCTTGTTTAATAAACTTTGCATTAACTCGGGCGAGTATAAATATTCAGGTTGGTTTAGTAGTTTCAGCACAGAAATACAATTTCTTAATTTACAAGCCAAATTGTTGATTTCTTTTAAATCATGTGACAGTCTTTGCAAACCACGTAGCTCCGCGATCTCGCGTAATACAATAGCCTCTGGCCGCGCAAAAGTCTGCTCCAGCATCTGCATGACTTCATCTGGCTCATCCGTGGTCGCCAACAAAATCACGACGCTCTCACGTGCCCGGCCGTGTAGTGCATGTCGCAAGCGATTTAAGTTATCTATGTTAGAGAATAAATGCTTTGAATTATTATAATTTTTCCTGAATATCAACCATTCTATAGGGTCGCCGTTAAAAGACGTTAGTTCATAGCCCTTTTTATATGGGGCCACAGCGGAAGCAATAGCCGCGGCTAATTTTTCTTCGCCATGGCTACACTGGGTATTAATATTAGGTGACGCAACAACTGGGCACGCGTCAGGCACATTTTGCTTAATTTTCGTAGGTAATTTATTATTACAATCGGCTACAGAAACAACGGAATCGCACTTTACCTGTTCGGCTACCCATGCCGCGGTTCCAGTTTCGGAACACACAGAAACCTGACTGCGGCCAGCTTCGATACCTGCGAACTCCGCGGCTAGCTCCAATTGCTCGATACGGCGCCGTTCGCACTCGAACTGAAGTTCGCGCTCACGCCGTTCGCACTCGAGCTGAAGTTCTCGCTCGCGCCGCTCGTTGTCAGCCGCAATCTGCCGCTCTAATTGCTGTCGCGCTAGCCTCGCTTCGGCAGCCGTCTGAAGGGCCCGTATGGTAGCCGACGACTTTGAAGAATTGGAAGCCCTGGAACTAGATTGTACAACTGAACGCGAAGAAATGTTTGTGGACTGTATACACAACTCTTGTAGACCCTGGTTTGTGGTAACAGGATGGGGTGCGGTGAGCGCCTCGACCAGAATGGGGCTCGAAGCCCGGTTGAGTACACTCGTATAAAGCACACCTGTTTCCTCACCAGAATTTACAGGAGTGTCCCCACGAATTGACTTTGACCTGGTAATCATAATTATCCGGCTCGAAGGACCAAAATTTGTTGCCGACAAAATATAATAAATAAATATAATTTTAGAATTACCTATGTAAAGAAAGTCAGTTCGAGGTGACAAGTGACAATTTAATCAAACTTCTAATACTACTATCAAAAACAAACGTATAAAAAGTATAGACCTCTTTCGTCTGCAACACTCGCTAATTACTTAATTGTACCTAATATTGTAATTTATTTTCTACTTTTCTACTAATTCTATTTATTAAAAAAACGTATTTTTTATTTATTTTAAACAAGATTTGTTTTATACATAGATTTACGTATAATATGACCGATTTATAGAGACATTTAAAAAATATATTGTCCCTGATCAAATTATTTCAAAGCCTTTATGACGATTTGATCAAAACATTGAACGAGTTCAAACCTGCACTCAGCCACTGCGTATTCCTACTACAGCCCACAGTGTTGTGGGTTGGTACATTCGACGCGTTTTGAAGCACAGCGTGCCTTGTGTCGTTTACACAAAGTAGGAAATGCTCAAATGCATTTGTATTTGATTAGCATGACTGCTGGCTAGTGTTGCTCCATGAATTGTTATAAAAAATGTGTAATTTTTCGTTTTTTATAATTGTTTGATATATGTATAGAAAAATTACAACGTGGACAAAAGAAATAAGTTCAATTTTTTTTTATCATCTTAGTGTTAAGGATCATCTACGTCCAAAATGAAAAGATAAGTGCGTATTAAGATATCATAAGAGACATATTAAGACATATTAAGATATAACATTATCATATTTTTATTCATATCACTAAATATTTGATGTAAATAAATACTAGACGTGTCGACAGACATTATTCTGCTCGACTGCAGTGCCATCTACCTTTTATGTATGCATCTAAACTATCTAGAGACCCACATAAACATACGCAAAAAATTATCAGATTTTGTGCAGCCGTTTAGCAGTGATATACAAGCACAGAAAAATATATATATTAAGAAGGAATACAATATTTTTTATGATTATGATATTCACATTATTTTCAAAGCTTATTCCCAAATTATGTTCCTTAGAAAAAAATAAAAAATCTTGAAACATACATACAAAAACTTGACATATTCGTTTTAATAAAGATTTAAAATAAACTCAATATTGATATCCCAAACGATGGATGTTTCTTTATTCTGTAATAGAAAAAAAAAATGAATAAAATAAATTATTCGTTAAAAATTTTCTAATGATTATAGAAAGGCCTAGCGTTGAAGGCGTCAGACTCGCTTAGCCAGAAAGAAGTGCTGTTAATTTCAAGATGTGTTTATTAAAAAAATATATACCAATAATAAAATATTAAGTTATTGGACATGTGCATCTTAGTAACTCTGAAGTGTCTAAAATTTCTTATTATTTATACATATACATTTTTTGGGATAGTATAAATATCAACTTTAGCTGTCAGCAAATATAGACCCGGAGCTAGGGTTCATATTTATCAAACAATTACAAAAAATAATTACATAAATTCCACTTTGCCTACATTAGTTTTAAGCCGTTTTCAATCTACTGTCCTCGTGTATGTGAGCAATAATAATATTCTTTATATTTAAACTAATTAGTTTAGTTCAAAGTAAGCATTAAGGCTTGTGTTATGGATACAAGGGTAACGAATAGACATACATAATATGATTTAAGGAGGAACTTATCTATTAATTCCTTTATAATTTTTATTATTTGTTATTATTAATTTTATTTTATTTTTTATAATAGGGAACAGACGTTGTTCCCTTGTTTTCCTTATACAGGGTCATGTCATATTGTATGCTCAATGACCAATGTATACTTGGCAGAGATTCTATGATATGGTGCAATGTGCCTGAATATAAAATTGACTTATGGGGAAGCTCAGATTTAGTGAATTCAACAATGACGTCATGTACTAAAGTCAACGTATCCGATAAGAGAGCACCCAGTTACGTGGTTCCACAACACTACAGCGCGGACTGACTTGTCTGTACATGACGCCGAGACACTGCGCATCGTACTATGCCGCGAAACATTAGGTACCTACTTCAACCAACTCAAACATTCGCGTTGGCCGCTTACGGAAGCGAATCTCATATTCATTTATCTAGTCATAACTTATTTATTTATGTGTTATAAATATAATTATACAAAATTATTTAAAATTAATATATAAAAAAAAAGTTTTTTTAATTACTATAATATGGGTTTCAAATGTGCGATACAAGAGTATAAGTCGAGAAGATACACGCAAAGAAGATTGATCGCTAAAATAAAGACTGAGAATAAACATATAGGAAAATATTACAAAAAATATTATATAATTCATGGTGGACGATTCATGGCATCTGCGAGGCTTTTGAGGAAGCGGTGAGTTTGATTTTTTGTTTCTTTTATCTGACGAAAAAACTGCCTCTTAAAAACTCAATTTTTTTTGACACCCCACGACTAGATTAGGTTTTAGGCTTATTCATAGATAAGCGATTCAGTGCTTAAATGGCAAACAACATTTAGACATGACCTACTGTAAACATTTTCCTAACATAAGACATAATTTATAATGATTGTCATAGTATTCAGTAATTTGACCCTCACAACTGAAGTGAAATGGTATAAAATTTTAGTACTAAGATTCGATACCTTGCCTTGTATGTTCTGTTTTTAAAAAGTTTTGTTTCAAACTCGTTAACGTATGATAATGATAACTTATGCTAACATCAATTTCTAATCTGTGACAATTGTCAATAAATAAAAATAAACATTAGGTTCCATGTATGTTAATAATTAGATTTATTTTTTGGTTTAAGATAGGTAAGCACAGTGAACTAAGGATTAACTAAGGATCTGAAATTAAGATTTAATGAGCCTTGCAGACAAAAACTTAAACACTTAACGTAATGAAATAAAGTTTATTATTCGGTGACAAAGTGACAACAGTACGTTTTCTTCGTTCCTTTTCATTTTCTGCTGGTTGGTGAACGTGGCTGCATGATTCTCGTGCTTGTGTTGGCATCTCCGCTATAGTGATGTTCCGTTCATTAATAAACCGATTCTTAGTTCGATTATTGATTTACTATTTTAACTTAATAGTACTGAATCGATAATACAAGTAGGTCGATGCAGTCGCTAAGCATAAAGCTTCGCTAGCACCATATATTGGAGTGGAGCGGATTACAGGTTTCAAAAATATAAGCTTTAGAGATATGTGGGATATATATAGGTGTATGCTGAAGCTTGAAAATTTTTTTTTATTATTTGCCCATCCCATAGTTCAATGTTTTTTGGCCATAACATTTTATTTTTGACAAAATTCGGGCTCCGTCACGATCTAGTACTAAACATTCGATTCATTACAAAAAATACGAAAATCGGCTAAGAACTCATAGAGTTATGGCGTCGCATACATTTCGTCATTGAAGCTGATCCATGGGAGTTTCGCTCGCTCCGCTCCAATAATCAATATAGTTTTTTATAGTCTAGTGAATAAATCCAAAGCTAAATGAATATTTAGCCTTGTAAAGTGAGTTTGCTATTTTAGTAATTCTACAGTTTATTTTATTCTCTTAGTGATAATTTTTGTAATACAAGAAGTATTACTGATATAATTTTACGTGTTGTCAGTTAAAACTAAATTGGAGAGGGGATAATGTTTATAACGATTTTTTTAATGTAGCTGTTAATATAAAATACTACTACTACTAATACGGATTTTGCAGCCGCACCCCACTTAGGATAACACCAATTCTATACGTATCTTTTGTCATTTTCCCGTTTCCGCTTCATAAAAACCTACACTATGGAGCAATAAAAGTTGTAAAATGCCTACGAAGCAGTATGATATCTGTCGCAGTCGCTTGAAATCACGATACTTTTTTGTTAAACGAAAGGGACGGAGCAATTAAAAAATGTCGACAGACGCGTCTGAATGTGGACATTTATTGCTATTGGATTTATATATGAGTCACGTTAAAAAAGGAAACGTTTTAATAAAAATCGTTTTAATAACCATTAAAGACCGTTATCATATTCATAGAAACTTCAAATATTCTAAAACATTAAAGATTTTATATTGTACATTCGTTCGAAGCCACCTAGAGTACGCGTCGCAGGTCTGCAACCCTCGGTACCTTAACTACATAACACGTATCGAAAATATAACAAGAAAATTTATTAAATATTTCTGTTTTCGTAAGAATGAACACTATGAGTCCCACTGTTACCTTTCTTTTTGTAAAAGACATCACTTATTGCCATTAGAAAGGCGTCGTGAGATTTCGGATGTGGCTTTTTTATTAAAAAAATATTTCTGGAGTCGTCGGTAGTCCTGGACTGCTATCTAAGATTTCCCTTAGAAGGAAACTCTTAGATTTAATCCCCTTATATGCATACATCTTTATCTTCAAACTATCGTCAAAACTCGTATTATCTGCGTGCGAGCAATAGCTTGAACACAATATCCAAACAGTTTGTCATTGACCTGTTTAACACTAGTTGCATCGGTGAAGCGATTAATGATAGGCATTTGACTGTTAATTGATTATTATTATTATTTTGTTAACACAACACATTATGAATATAATGATTTTGATTAAAGCATTTTTAAAATGTTATTTCCTGATCATTTTATTTTTATACGTCGTTTAAAAATAATGCCTCACAAACTGTTGCAGTTTGGTTGTTAGTTATTAATTTCTCATAAGAAAATGGTAAAGTAACAAAAATCGGTATATTAAATCGATAATCGGATCCATAGAGGCGTTGTCTCTTCTCTTCTCTATTACAGAAAGAAAACATCTTTAGTTTATAGTTTGTGTTTGTGAGATTTGTGTCTGCATAACGTTATTTTTTATTGCGTTGTATTTGTACGATTTCGTGTTTATCGTCGAATGTGATATAGTGATTTATTTGTCGATACAAATAATCATTTACATGTTTCAAAAGGTGAAGTGCGAAATTGAGGTTGGCGGAATAATGAGGCGCAGTGATTGTGTCGCTCCTTAGCGATGTGTGGTTTTTATAAATTGAATTGAAGGTGTTTTAATAAAATTCATGGTGTTTAAAATAATACTAGTGTCATTTGTAAAGCATAGTTCGAATCATAGGGTCCACAAACGAGCAGACGGATTCTATCATGGTCGTAAAACGGTAAGTCCAATGGTTGTTTTTATATAAAGAGATATTGACCTCAAGTTACCTTTTAAATCTAGCTGTTGACTGCTTCATTGAAGTTCTCTAGGTTAATTATATATTTTTTTTCTATTGTCTAAAAGGATATCTGAAATATTGATTTTCTTCTCAAGTCCTAACACTTTTTTTTGTTTGTTTACATCTATTTTCGATTGAAGCTTGATCACTTTTAATTCGAACCTGTTAAGTACAAACAGAAGAAATTAATATTCAATCAATAATTTATTCATTTCATAACAGTATTTTTTTGACTAATTATATGTCACAGCATGTGAATAAATGGATAAAATATGTTATGGTATCCATTTTTATATTTATTATTATTTAATAATTTCAATATAGATAATGCCTTTTCAGTATATTGTAGCCAATAAGGAGTGTAAAGCTATTTTTATTTAGAAATATTACCATATATATAAATTTCATTCAGAAAGGTTGTATTTTGTATGTTTGAAATACTTTATTGTCAAAGTAACCTCAAAATTATATATTTTTTAATAAAATCCAATCATTGTACAGAGTGGTTACAATAGTAATCCAGTCTATTGTTTGAATATGACATTGCAGAGTCATTACAAAAACTAAATTATAAATCCTTATTGATGGCTCTGTTCCTTCAGTTAGGTTATTTAAAAAAAAATACCATCACAGCTATGGAGCATGGCACAGCAAATGCTGCCTTAACCCCTCCATAGATAGGAAAATGTAAAAAAGAAGGCATTAACCCATAGCTATTCATCAATAATTATTTATTAATATCAACAAACATCCAATTATATCCGACCATAATAAATAAAATGTTAATAGTGGGTTGATATACAAATAGAAATATTATTGGCACATACAAAGATGTACGATAATGGGATTCACATTCCATTTTAAAATTAAAATCAGATCTTAATATTACAAATGATTTAAACCACGAATGCGATTCACTAGGGACCGAGATATCTATGTATATATAATTAAATAAATAAATAAATCATCACATAAAAATATGCCTCTACAAAAATGTAAACCCAAAAAAATATAGTTTTTGTCATCATATCTGGCAGTATCTGCAACTTGATGACTTTAAGTCCCTTTTTTACATCTGGAGGATGTTTGCTCCTTTATTCCAGCCATCCCAACTATGCTATGAACGCTCCAAGTGCCTTCACTTTGAGAACAGATGCCTGTTAATATTGTCATGACCAGTTATGCCACATATAACAAGGTGTAGTTCTGATCTACTTAGCTGTAATAGAGATCTGCAGAGACAAGCATCCACCTGAGGCAGTACTAGTTTTGCTTTCCTGTATGTCCCCTTAGAGTTCCAGTAATGACCATGTAATGTTATTATGTTGTGTATTACATATTTTTATGTTATAATCTTTAGTACCTGTTAAAGATTTTAATAATATACAGGGAGATTGCTGTTCTACTAGTATAAAATTTAAAACACATTGTTTCAAATGATTACTGTTGCAAATGTGTTTGTGAAATAAAGAAAGTATATTAATTTTTTACTTTTTCAACCATACATTAAAATGAACCATTTTTATAATAAACAAAATTCATTTATTTTTTCATTGTAGAAAAAGTATAGAAATAGCTAGTGCTTTTATAAAGTAAAGCATATTGTAATGAAAGACAGGAGTCCAAACTAGGTAGACTCTGTATCTCCTGATCTCCACCACTCCATATGCTTTTTGTCCTTAATTTAACCTGTGACATACCGCAAACTTTCAGATTTATTTTTATTTCCAACATACACACGCCGCTCGTCTTTTGTTTTTGTTATACCTTAGGACCTAGTGAGTTGTATTTTTGAGAAACTAATGAAACAAGTGCGCTCTAGAGCATTCTGGGATGCTATCCGGATCTAACATATCAGTTAAGAGCATGTATACATGCTCTGGGGTATTAATGTGAGTAAAGATTTTTAAATTATACTTGTTGAGAATATAAACAAGCAATAAAAAATATTGATTAACAAATTAACTGTTTGAGAAATGTATGCACCATTGGACTGGAATATATGATTTTTTCAGACTTTTATTTAAACATACAGTTTAATATTTTTAAGTAATGAAATAAATATAGTTACAATAAGTGTAACATAATGTTTTAAGACCAAAAAAACTAAATAACTACCAAATAACTAATATAATAATCTAACTAATACTAAATAATCTAATAATGTTAGGCAGAGGTCTTTAAGCCTTTCATGATCATAATTTAGCCATTGCAGATATAAACAACAAATATAAAAAATAATTTGATTAAATCAATGTTGAGAAATTGTGTAAAAAACATGTAGTTTACATCATGAGAGCAAAATGTTTGACAGCGAACCTATAGTTCTTGCGTCACAAATACAAGTAAAAGCAAATTAAAGTATCTTCACACAACTGTTTAAACTTATCAAATGCAGTTAATTGTTATGTGTTATTCCATAGTGTACTGTGAATATTCCATAGTTCTTGTAGCTCAGGTGGCTGAATGGTTACGGAGTTGGACTTGATCTCCAATCCAATACAAATCTACCCACCAGGTTCCAAACCTGTGTGAGAGTGTATATGGAAATCCATGCAGTACATGAGGAACAGGAATCACAGGAAATATGAAAATTTATGTAAATGAAACCTATTTTAAAAACAGGAAAATCTGTTTGGATTTATTACTAAGAAAAGTTAATTGTGTATTAATCACTGACCTACATTTCATATGGATGATGTTCAGTTTTGTGGCCATATGTCAACTAGTCCATACCAAAATAAGCAAACTTTAAATCAACCTTCCTGACTTTTGTATTTTGATGTCATTGTGGTCTCAGTTAACATTCTTCTCTTTCTTAATTATATAATTATTTTGATTTTTATATATAAATACTCAAGACTAAAGTACAAATGCTCGTATTCATCACACAAACACCTGTCCCTTCCTGGACTCGAACCCAGGACAGTCTGTGAGAAAGGCAGGACGCTACGGTTGCACCAAACGGTCGTCACGACAAATGTATGTATATATAAATAAAATTCTTTATATAACCCGCCGTCACCATTTCTTAATGCCCACGTTTTTTCGTCGATCAGTTATTTTTAGCGTAACCTTTACATTGTGCAAGTGACGGAGTTCCCCTCTTAACCCCCACTCATTAAAATTTCATCCCGGGTGTACCTCGATATCAGTCACTCGGCGCTCCGTGAAATGGAACGCGTCACTCGCTCCCTTTTATATTCGTTCACTATTTTAAGTGATTTTTTATTTATGCTGTACGGTGAGAGTAAAGATAAAAGTCCTTAGATATTTCTTTCTTCCATAGAGTAGTATTGTTTTGATACTGACCGAAATGTAGGTAAGGTGTGACCAAAAAAGTAAATACTTGATAAAAACAAGCTCGATAGCTCAATTGAGAGAACAGTAGACCAGACATTCAAAGGTAGCGGGTTCGAGTACGGACGGAAAACATCTTGTGAGCCGAGTAAATTTGAAATTGAAAACGCAAAATCATAATTCCAATTCCTGTCACATTCTGGATAGGGTTCCAAAATGTGACAAAATTATTTTAACCGTTACCCAAGTATCCATAACACATTAATATGCAAATAAGAAATACCATTATTATTAAAATAAGGTTAGACCCTTTTGAGAAATACATTTTATCCGTAAAATGACACGTAAAATATCGAAACCGATGGTAAGTAAATATAAACTGTGAATAACTAGTGAATATTCCAGACTGTGCACATTTCATTTCCGAGAAGGTCCGCTTCTCTACCTGTTTGGGCCGGCCCCACACGTTTTCCTGATCGGTCGCGTTCAATGGCGCTTATTCAGCAGGAATTTGCCGGGCACTCGCCCTCATATTGATGTACTCCAGTGGCCCATGAATTATTATTGGCTCAACATGTTTTCTGATTGTCTTATTACTTTGTTATTTTTTCAAGTTCTTGCGAGTTTGGTCAGAGCTTGAAAATATATTTTATAATAAGCTAGCTGAGCCGGCCACGCGTTGCTGTGTTATTAAATTAAAATAAAACCTATCCTATGTTAGAACAAATCCAGCAACATGAAAAATTTAAATCATCAAAATCGGTTGAGTAGTTTCGGAGTTCATCGCGGTCAAACACTTTATAATAAATTCTAAATTAGAATAAGATTTAAATGAAAAAAAATATGTCTCATTCTTTTTCTTTTTATCATTATCATTAAGTAAAGTGTAGAAGCGGAGAGTTAGTTTCGTGTTCTATCAATACAATGTTTTTGTGAAAACAAAACGATAGCGCGTACCACTGGCGCCATCCATCGTCAGCATTTCACAAAATATGAGTAAAATCGTGATTTTATTACACGGCTGCGCCAGAAGAAGGGGTTATGTTTTTCGAGTGTATGTGTAATTGTTTGGCACGCTCTGCGGCCTGAACTGCTCGATGGATTTTAGCTGGAGAGGTGTCGTTAGATTCTTATTCACCGTGAGAGTGATACTGGGTATATCAAAATAATAAAAAAACAAAATGGAGGATTTTAGGTGCCAAAGTCAACGTGTGGCACGCTCTGCAGCCTGAACGGATCTATGGATTTTAGCTTCAAAGGTGTCGTTATACAAACTCACTCAATAATAAAACTTAAACAAAAACGGTAATTTAAAAAACTAAAAAACACCATTGCGTTTCTGTGTAATTTGGAAATGAAAAAACCCTAAAACAAGAAAGTCGTCATACTCGATTGCACTTAAGAATCGCAAAAGTTGTAGCAGTTGGGAGTTATTTTAGGGTTTTTACATTTCCCAATTACACAGAAACGCAATCGTGTTTTTTAGTTTATTTAAATTACCGTTTGGTGTGTATTTGTAAAATTAATAATTGATATAACTCAAATAACAAATATCATGTTATAATATTGTTTATAGTTGTACATATATTTGTGTTTGGGAACAAACAATTTTTTAGTCGATTTTAATTTTTGTCAGTTGTTGAAGTTTGACGAGAAAGATAAATTTATATTTTTCTCAATTTCTTTTTATTTATAAATATAAACTTTAATGTCCCGTAATCCTCCCTGCTTCGAAAGGTATGATAAGACGTTGATTCCGCTTACAACGTACAATAGTAAGGTACTGTAGCGCGCTCCGGGATCTTATCTCGTTATATTCAAACCGCTTATTTCACTTTATCATTTATTTCGATTTATTTTATAACTGTTCAATACAACGCCTCAGGTTACACTCTCAGACACTACTGGTGATTCTTTTATGTTTCCTAGCCTTCTGGAATATTCTATATTTAAAAGGGTGACATTCCTTGCCATAAAGCAAATATACGTAAAGAGGTGGAATGCGGTGTCATAGATGCAAGGAGGTCACCACATTCCCCCCGTACCGTTAAAAAAATAATTTATCTAACAGATAAATATTTTTTCCAAATCACCAGAAGTTCACTAAACATTCTACTTCTTAACTACCTGCCTATCTGGGAAACTTTAACAATTGACATGACGGTCTTTGCTACTAGACTGGCTTTTACAACCTGATCCATGAAAAAGATTATGGTTGGAAAAACCCTATACTTTCAAAAACCCAGATAAAAAGAAAATACACGTCATGTATATATTTGCGAATTATTATATGCCCTTTAACATTATATTTAAAATTCATCATTTAAGACTCGGGCTGTATAATACCTAACTCTACGACTAGATGATAATTAAATAATATTGTTTTTTGTAGATTATGTATGGTGACGAAGTATAATATTGTAAATGTCGTTACTTCTGTGAATGCTGGCGAGTTTCTGGCGTACGTTCTTCTTGTTAGTTAAAAGTCATCCTGAATGGGCGGTAGGTATAAATGTTGGACGATTTTAAACAACTTATGTTAACTTTATTCTTATAAAGTTATTTTCATTTCATAGGTTAATATCGATCTCAAATTACTTTTTTGTAACGCATTATACGTTACATGTTTTATAGGTCTATCTAGATAGCACACACAACTCGTGAGTTACGGTTTGCGTTGCGTTTTTTAAAGACTTTGTGGTTTATGAATAATAATAAACTCCGACGATCGCAATGGACCGTTAACGGACGCAACGGACTGGGTCTTTTGGCCACGGACCACGGCCTAATCTAATCTTTAATAATTTTAAATGAAATAATATTTAATAAAAATATAAAAATTATTTAAATAAAATAAAATAGAATTTATAAATAACAGAAAACAGGGTACAAGTTCAGGTTATAAATTGTTTTGCCATCATGTGACATGTGTTTGTTGTGATTTTTTTTTACATTATTTGAAATCTTTATCACAAAACTTAATTAAATAGTTATCGTAACTTAATAATTTAATAATTATTTAGTTATGGAACTTATAACTTAGTTAAAATGTTCGCCTTGGTCTGCTTTTACTTACTTGCCCATACTCATTTACCTCATCAAATTATCTATGTCAATTTTCTTTCATAAAAATGGTTTAAATAAATATAGTTATTCTATCTTCAATGTCTTTATAACTATTAATTCTTATTTAGTTTGTTGTTACGTGAGTTTCATTGTTTTGCAATTTTCATAAGTCCATTTCCAATGTATGTATGGTGCCATAGTTATAAATATCTCATACATATATGGGAAGAATACATAGCTAAAGTTTATGTATACGTTCTTCTTACGTTTTAGTTCAGTATGTATTTATAAAGTCAATATATTTTTTTATAAGTGAATATAAAACTGCTTTAAAAACGAATATATGAATTTCAAGTTAAAAAAACAATGTTAAACTTCAAATTGATTTTTTTAAGATCATTTGTTAACGTAATACTTTGTTGTTTTCGAATGTCTGCTAATTCTGAACTAGCTATTGCCTACGACTTATGCATTATTGCTTTCGTGATCCTGCAGGAATATAGATAGCATATGAATTTGGAAATACGTTTATCTTTTTGATGAAGTTGGATCAGTAACTCTATTGTGATAATTCATATTAAGTATAACACACTTATCGCACCGACAGGCGACAATTAGTTGAGATAAATCTTTATGTTTCGTCATTTTAATTTGTCTTTTATACTCTGTATGTCATAACAATGTATACTTATTTGAAACAGATACTTCTGTACTGTGTTGTAATCACGATGAAATGAAACCTTAAAACTGCTATAATTGTAATAAAAGTATAATTTTTTGTAGATTATGTATGGTGACGACGTATAATATTGTAAATGTCGTTACTTCTGTTAAAGCTAAACAGTTTCCAGCGCCCGTTTTCTCGTCAATTAAAAGATGCCTTAAATCATAGGTAAAAATATTGGACGATTCTAAACAACAAATTTTGGGTGCATTTGAATAGAATTAAATTAATTTTACAAAGCAAAGCATAGACGGAAGGTATTTCGGAGCAGAATTGCACAGCCTTGTCCCCATTTTTTCATCGGACAATCAGATTTACAAATAGGCGCCACCGCTAATGGTCGATATACCAAAGAGTCGCACTAAGTTTTTTGGTTTCAACTTTGTGATCCGTACCGCTAAAGATTGGAACTCTTTGCCTGAGTCTGTGTTTCCTGATAAATACAATTTAGGGGTCTTCAAGTCACCAGTGAATATCTTCTTGGCAGGCGCGTTATATCCTAGATCGCTAGATGATTTTTTGTGCATATCACACAAACATGGGACCTTGCATGCGGTACCATTAGATCAACCGTCATTATATTTGAACGGAAACAGAAACGTTTGCCCTTTGAGACACGTGTTTCAAGTTCGAATCCAGCCGAACGCTTTTTAACATGCGGGTTACCACCTGCATTTCTACAACACCTGCGCGACAGATGTTCCTAAACCCCATAGAAATTTCTATAGAAAGGGCACGCGGTAATATTGCCCGCCATCGTCTGCGAAGCCATAAGTTTCACAATTTAAAGTCACTTAAAGTCGTATCCTTTTGAATTATTCAATAAGCTGATTTAAAATCTCCCCTGATCCTCAATAACAGAATTGAGCACGCGCCGCGCGTCTGTCTATATCTGGCTTTGCATTAAGTGTTTTATTTACCATTGTAAATTATATTTTAAATATTAATTTATTGTCTTTACAAAAGATAATCATAATTTATACTTTTTTTATTTAATTTGTGACGACAGTCATATTTGAACATATACTTTACTCAAATGTATTCGGCCAAAAAATGTTCGCAGTGAAATATTATGAAATTTTAAGAATATATGTCTGCATGAATAAAGATCTTTTAAAATGATATAGACAAAGTATGCAACTGGTATATCTCACACATAGTTCTGATCCCAACTTGCTAAAGCACTGATGTTGTGGAAATCGGTAACAACGAAGGTACTGCGACACCGAAGCCCAAGCTATTATGTAAAAGTTAGTTTTTTATATTGACCCAGCCGCGGATCGAACCAGAGACCTTGGCTTGACGACACAATGAAAACAACTACAAGAAAAAAAACTCGTTCAAAAATTAGTTATTAACCTGCTTCTGGTCTTTGGCAAACCGCAATATGTAACATTTTGTTTAAGTAGGAAATTTGGCGACGATCGTTTAGTTAGAGTTTTAACTTTAGAACCGAATGGGAGCGATCCTACCTTTCGCGCCGACGGGTCTCGGTTCGAATCGCGGAATAGGCAGATGTTTGTGTGATGAATACGAGCGTTTGTACCTGTCTTTTTATATATATATATATATATTACATATCTATACGTATGTTTATCCTTTACCCTATTATCCATAACACAAGACTGTGCTTACTTAGGGCTAGGCTAATTGGTATTTTGTAAAAAAATACTATAATTTTAAAGAAGCCTTAATCATTTTATAATATTTTATATTATCATTATTTTTTTACGTCATAGTTAGGAATAGCTTGTGAACTAAGCACACGGTCATTAAAAAGCAATTAAAGATAAAAAAGTCGTTCAAATATGATTGATTTAGGAATTTTTTGTAACCATTTCCTTAATTTAGCTTTGGAAGAAAGATCGATGACCTGTTTTTCGTCTCAGCAGAAAAGCGTCTACTGTTGAACATTTGACTAAATTGGCTTAATGTCGTAAACCGTAAAAACAACGTGTAAATTAAATGTACTAACACTCAAAAAAAGTTGATTGAATTAAGAAGTAATTAATAAGAAGTTAACAAGGTCCAGTAAGAGAAAAAAAAATGTTTTTTTTATTAATATATTTTTAACAGCTCTTTTTTACATCCAAGCTATATATTTTAAAATTAATAAACATTTAATATACGTTGTCTAAAAATTTAGCGAAGCATCCAAGTCTCACTTGACTGACATTTAAGACAAGTTAATTTTTTGTGATAATTTCTTTACATAAAATTAGCTAACAAAAACTACCTAGTAATTAGCTGAAATAACAAAAATGTGTTATCAACATTTAGCAGTTATTTTTATCTCTAGTTGTAATCAAATAAAAAGTGGGAATTTATTAAATTTTTGAAACCTCGTGATCTCTTAAAACGAACATTTTCTAATGAAATTTTTAAAAAGAGTGAGCAATTTGATCTAAACAGTGATTTAATATTAACTAGCGACCCGCCCCGGCTTCGCACGGATGCAATGCTCGACTATATTATGCATGTATTATACATATAAACCTTCCTCTTGAATTACTCTATCTATTAAAAAAAACCGCATCAAAATCCGTTGCCTAGTTTTAAAGATTTAAGCATACATAGGGATATAGGGCAAGAGAAAGCGACTTTGTTTTATACTATGTAGTGATTAAAGAGGGATTACTACCACGGTTTTTTGAGATTCCGTTACATATGCCATTGTCTCGGAAGAACGTATCACTGATTTACTTTAGTGAGAAAACAAAATAGAGTCAGGACATGCATAGAAATTATGCATAGGTTAACATACATTTCTGAGGATTTCACAACGTTTTCCAATAGAAATAAAGAATAACATTTAATATTCCTATTGACGAACACCGTGCCTCCGTGATGTAGTGCAAAGATATAGATTAGCCAATCCCAGCGTCTACATTTTAGGGCATCAGACAATCAAATAAATTAGAAGAAAAAGCAGATCCTTTGAGCTGATTAAAGAGTTCAATCGACCCAAGGAGATTTAATTCAATACAGTCCACTTCTCCATCATATACGTTTCCATTAAAAATACATTTTTATAAAATTGCATTGGCAAGGCAAAATAAATAATTCAAACCATTAGCCTATCATTTATTTTTGTAGCGTTTCGTACAGAAATAGACGCGGATATACCGCAATAGTTCATTAGTACCTATGAAAGATACAAAAAAGAAATGACAGATGCCGCCGTTGAAAGGTCGGGGAAATACGAGTGCAGACATGTCGAGGTTCGGTGACCGCGTAGCGTACCACTTTTTTTCATGATTGAATTCTTTAACTATTCTTATTCATTCGTTTAATATTCTCAAAAACCAAACCGTAGATACAACATACACGTTATTGACGTGATGTTTGACGGCTTATTAACAAAAACCTTTAAAAATAATGTTATATTTCTATCCCTCGGGAACGGTGAATTTTTGAAGTGAAAACTTTTTTAGCGGAGTTGTGAACTTTTTGGGATGGGTAAAAAATGTCAAACTCGCGTCAGGACATGTGACCTGATCGAAAATTCGTAAGACGGAGGGCAGGGCACTTGCGCGAGTGTGCGTCTTTGTTGTCATGCTTGTGTACGATAGCGCAACAAATTAATATTGTATTTTACCACATAAATGATAGTAGGTACTTTTATACTGGTAATTAAAGCAATTCGTGCGAAATTATTCCCTAACCATTCCAAAATATCAAAAATGCATTATGTTAATGTTCATTTATTCACTTCTGCCGACACTCCCGGAGTGCAACCCGTTGTATTTTTTTTCTGGTAAATGGTGGCCCTTTGGCCTTTAATGTACTCCAGACATATTTCATGAAGATGGACAATAAGCATATAGGTACACTATTATAAGAATAAAAATAAAGACGCACAAATGAACGAAAGAGAATTTTTATGTTGTTCTTGTGATTTCACAAGAACACTAGTGACACACGTGTGAAATAAATGATTGCACCAAAAAATATGGCGCCATCTATTTGATGCTTATGCAACTTAGTTGACAGCAGCAGATCTCATACTTAGGGGCTGTCCATTAATCACGTGAGGTTCGAAAGGGGGGGGAGGGGTCCATAAAAAATCACGAAATATCACAAGGGGGGAGGGGGGGTTTAGTAATATATCACGTGTATTTATTTTTTACTGAACTGAACCGAAATGCGGCGTTACTTGTATTAATTTTTTGGTCAAACGCGTACAAAACGAAAGCGGCTTACTTCTTCTGTACAAAGAAAAAAGCAAAGGGCATGTGAATTCTTGTCACAAGCAACTGAATACGAGCAATATCGTCCTCACGCGACGATCGAACGGTAGAGATTCTCTGCGTAGTGCGCGAAAACGATTTTTTTAAATTCAGAATGGGTTCGCTCATGATCCCAATTAAGCCCGGGGGCAAAGACAGAATCCATGAAACGAACTATCCCAAAAGGTGCCTATTTACCCTGGCTTTAAAAACAGACGGGTTATAAGTACTCGGAAATATAGACGAAGGGAGGGAGTTCCACTCCTTTGCTGTGTGCATTATAAAATAAGTCAAGAAGCGCTTGGTGCAACAGGCAGGAATAGCGACCAAGAAAGGGTGGTAGCCCGCAATGCGTCTGGATGTCCGATGGAAGAAAGGTGATGGCGGTATGAGCATATGTAGCTCCTGAGCGCACTCTCCAAAATACAATTTGTAGAAGACCGACAGACAGGCAACTTTGTGGCGGTGACCTAAGGTGCGAAGCTTGCTCTTCGTCAATTTGTTATCAGTAATGAGCCTCTAAGCTCTGCGCTGAATCGTGTCCAGTGCAGCAAGTTGGTATTTTGCTGAGCCATCCCAGAGGTGGCTGCAATATTCCATCCAAGATCGGACTTGAGCTTTATAGAGAGTTGAAAGCTGTCCCGGCGTGAAAAATCGCTTGACCTTATTTAGGATGCCCATCTTTTAAGCTGCAGTCTGAGCCTTGGACTCGATGTTGGCGCCGAAGTTGAGATCTGACGACAACTCCATACCAAGAAGCTCGAGGCTGTCGGTCACAGGTACAGATGTACCTCGGAAAGTAGGAGTGAGGTTGAAGGAACTCCTTTTTGCAGTAAAAATACACGCTTGTCTTTTGGAGGCATTGAAATGGACGAGGTTACTGTCACCCCACTGGGAAACGTGGCTCAACCTCTGATTCGCTCGCTCAACCATGGCCTCTCTCATTAAAATCACGTCGTCACTGCTGGATTTAGAGTTAGACAGGTTCTCTCTACGACAGTACTGTCGTCTGCATACCCAACAATTCCTAGTATTAACAGGTCATTGATGTGCAGCAGGAAAAGTGTCGCAGAGAGAACAGACCCCTGAGGAACTCCTCCATCAATAACCACTGAGTCAGAGGAGCAGTCATCGATAACTACTCTGATCGACCGTTCTGTCAGGAAATCGGCTATCCAATTACAAAAGTCAACGGGGATACCATACACAGGAAGCTTGCGCAGCAGACTAGCGTGCCAAACCCTGTCAAAAGCCTTCGAGATGTCAAGTGACACGGCAAGTGCTTCGCCGTGCATCTCGAGGGCCTCGCCCCAGCTGTGCGTCACATAAACTAGAAGATCCCCAGTTGAACGACCACGACCAACTGAGGAGATTGTGGCGGATGTGTGTGTGCGGCTTCTCTCCTCTTCTCTCCAAATGGTGATGGACCGGATCGAGATTTGAGTGTAGTCCTCTGATGTTCGCGAGGTGCACTTTTAATGGGAGGAAGTGCAGCCGTTGTTTATGATTCTTCCTATTCCTTCTTTTCTGGTGAATGTTGAGGGGTAGGATTTGCAGTTGAGAAGCTACTCAGTCGACCATTAAAGTACTCTTAGGCTAAGCTAACCACAGAGGGGAACTCACCTGGAGACTGCGGAGACGCCCGAACCCCCGAAATGGCCACCGTGTCCTCCCATCCAGTCGCCGACTGGCACGGTGGAGAAATTCGGGATTTTTCGCGAGTTGGCGGGGCAGCCTTTCACGCGTGGCTGGCGCGCTAGTTGGGCCCCCTACTAACTGCAGTCGGCCAATGGTTAAAACCGTGCTTCGGATCCCGCTACTCTCCAGAATGAGTTACCTGGTAAAGCATTGCCAAGATACCAAGACCGGTCCTAAGCTGCGCAACTGACATATTACCAACCCCCATTCGCACTGGTACTCCCGCCCCCCGACCGAACGGCAGAGCTGCTTGACGACGGATTTCGGTAGGATGGTGGTTGCTAGCCAGGCGGCCCCTTACGGAGCCTACCACCGCTGCTGGGATCATCAGCCGTCACCACGGGCCGAGTTGGTCCGTGATGCCTTTGCCCGGGGTGGACCGCTAGGAGGTAGATCCCAACCACCCCAAATGATGATGATGACGCCGAGTGGCTTGATGAAACCTATGTTGATCTTCAACAAAGCACTGTGCCAACAACTGACTTGCAAGATGCTTATCCAGTTATTGGTGTTGAAGAAAGTCTTGCTAATCCGTGGTCCGAGGATACTGTACATTAAATTATGTTCATGTATTAGTACAAAAAAGTTTTTCGCATTTCTTTCATTATTTTTATGTCAGTCAAAACATCCTGCAACCTTTCTGTCTACCTTTAAACGTTATTATTGTAGTCTTTAATTTTCTATAATAAAATTAATGATATTTATACCTGTATTTAAAAAATATTAAAAAATGAAAAGTCTTTGTAGGCACTAAACAATACACGTGATATAGGGGAGGGGAGGGGGGGTAGTCTTAAACCTCACCATGTATCACCAAGGGGGAGGGGGGGTTCAAAAATGCCGAAAAAAACATCACGTGATTAATGGACGGCCCCTTACTTAACGACCTCTTAGTTTATTGATTATAGGTACATTCAATTAAACCTATCAAATTAAAATAAAAAGAAATCATTACAGTCGGTTGAGTAGTTTCAGAGTGTATCGGTTGTCTGTTACAGGGATGTAAAAGTTATATTATGCTTTTTATGACCGGTTAGGACGAGCGGGAGAGTGACTACTTTCAAAGCCAGACGATGATCATGTCATATAGTATGATTAAATGCTGGGTGATAATGAGTCATTATTTTACCAAGGAAAGGCTTGATAGATTATACCCTTGGTCGTTAATGAGAAACATCAAAAAAAAAGTTCAAATAACATTGTCAACCGAATCAATACAGCGGCACATGATCCTAACACAAAATAGATTTTATTTGTTCGATATTCAACTTTAAAACCCATTTATGAATTATAATAGCTTTGGGTTCGTCAATATGCTGCCCACTGTACATCAATAAAATAACAATTACAATAACAAAGGTAAGTTAAATTAACGCGTTTATCGGTTGTTTTTCCATCGTTACTGATAATATCCTACTATTTAGGTACAATAGGAAAAATTTTTGTTTACATAACAAAATGAAATTAAACTGATAACAGATTAATAACAAAAACAATATAATTCTATAAATCGACACTTCTAGATAAAAGTGTCTTGATAATTGTTTTATTTTTGTAAGCTTGACGTATTACAAAGATCTATAAATAAATAAATAAATATTTCTTACATTCACACCAATTAGCCTAGCCCAAAGTAAGCACTGTAAGGCTTGTGTTATGGATACTAGGGTGACGGATAGACATACATATATTATAAATAGATATGTAATATTCATAGATATATATAAAAACACCCATGACTCAGGTACAAATGTTCGTATTCATCATAAAAACATCTGCCCCTTCCGGGATTTGAACCCAGGACCGTCGGTGCGAAAGGCAGGATCACTACCGTTGCACCAAACGGTCGCCAAAGATCTATAAGGCTTAACATACATCGAAAGAAATGGAATAGAAACTTTAATTTCGCCTTTTTCCTAACAAAATAATGCTTGCGAATTCTGGCTTGTTCCGTACCTGTAGCGTTAAACCTTCGTGCCGCTTCCCAAGGATTCTTCATATGCCATCGACAGTAAATTGAAAATGCACTTGAAATAAGTTGTTTTCAATCGTTCCACATTTTTACATACTAACCAGGCCGTCTTGACAAGAAGAATGGGCGCAAGAAACTTGTCAGCCTTTACAGAAGTAACGACATTTACAATATTATACGTCGTCACCATACATAGTCCACAAAAAACAATATTATCCTGTTATCAGCGATTAGAATCCTCGAGAATGCGCGAGAATTCCACTGAAAGACTGGCGACTTCTATTTAGACTCGCTTATACTTTGTACGTTACACAAATAACACACATTATAACATGTCCAATTTATTAAAAAAATCGTTTTATTTCCATTCACACCAATTAGCCTAGTCTAAAGCATTGTAACGCTCGTGTTATGGATACTAGAGTAACGGATAGACATACATATATGATACTAGCTGACTCACCTACGCTTTAGTGTGTCATAAATTAAAATGAAACCTATCCCATGTTTAAAGTTGGAACAATATTAAAAAAAAAAAAAAAATGGTTGAGCAGTTTCGGAGTTAATTGCGGTCAAATACTGTGACAGTGAATTTATATATATATAAATAAGTCTACTCATAGAAATATATAATAAATACCCATGAGTCAGATACAAATGCTCGTATTCATACGAACATTATTACCGTTAGTGCGAAACTCAGGATAGCTACCGTTGCACTCAAATTCAAATTGAGCTTAAGCATTGCTTTTGATCGCTTAGTGAAATAAGCGACTGTTCTTCGTCCAGTAGATCTGTCCATTAAGAATCCGGATGCGAAGTTGATTCACACTTAATTTCCTATTGCCATAAAAATGGTGACCGTTGGGCTGGACGACCGCTTGGCGAACCAGCTGTCGAAAGTACAATAAGCAGTAAGACACTGGACGCCCGCGCTAAACGAAACTTTATATACATTCAATATCAAATACTTGGACACGGTCAAGGCGTTTATTACTCAATGATAAGAATTATTCAAATATAAACTAGCGGCCCGTCCCGGCTTCGCACGGGTGGACAAAATTCTTTAATTTTTTTCTATTATTAAATATTTTTCCGTTAGCGCCATCTAGCGTCCGGTAGACGAATTACTTGCGGTTACAATGGAAAAAGAGCGGACAGACTAACACACAAACCACTGTGATCTCAGATTATAGATTAGATTATTGATTCATCAATAATTTTTTTTTTTTTTAAGATTTTCAGTTTCGATTTATATACGTCAACGTTTTTACAAGAAAATGTCATATTTTTGTCTCTTTAAAATTGAGCAAATAACTTTAAAAATAACTTTATTCAAATGCACCTAAAATGCTTTGCATCGTCCAACATTTTTACCTATCATCTATTCAGGAAGTCTTTCAATTGACAAGGAGAACAAGAGCAAAAAAAAATTGATTAGCTTTAACCGAAGTAACGACATTAACAATATTACACTCGCCATACATAATCTATAAAAAAAAACAATTTTATCACAATAATAGTAGTCTTATTGTTTGATTACATCGTTGATTACAACCAAATCAACAAGTGTCCGTTTTAAATAAGTATACCTAAATATTGCTATGACATACAGAGAATAAAATAATTTAAGAAGAAGCAAAGATGTATGAATAGAAACCTTTAAAAGTTTTTTTAACTCAGTAGGATTTGCTTTAACTACGCTGTGTTTCATAATTTAGCTGCTAATTTCTTTTTTAGTTCAGTTCTAAGAAGTGTAAATATTAATGAAAAATTTATTTATGTAACTGATACAAAGTACTAAGTGTCATATTTAAAAAAAGGCAAAAAAAACTATTTTGTTGAATGTTCGCAGCAAAAGCCCATTAGCAGATGTATTATTTATTATGGCTCGTGTAAGTATTGCCTGTTGTTGTAAAATAACTTGACAACTCATTCGTTTTATGACTAAAGAATTATCGAGAATCGAAACCGTCATTAGTCAGTTGAGTTTTTACAGTCGTCAGATGATTTTAATTCCTTTTCTGTCTGCTAATAAATCAGATTTAAATTTTTATTTTTGTTACCTTGTTCGGACATAATTTTGTTTTTGAGATTATTGAAAGACATAATTGGTAAGGCAGAATATGATATAACTTGCTGGTTGGTAATGGATAAAAAATTTAAAAATCTAACCTAACCTGCAATTATAAATAAATTCTCTATTCCATGAAATTTGTTACAAGTAGGTTTCTTAAAACTTTCCAAACTAGGCTAGGGCTGTATTGTGAGGAATTAGCTGTAATAGGTTTCATGCGGTGACTACATTACTGACAAATTATAAAAATTTATGCCTTTTTTATGTCATAATAAATTAGGAATAAAACATTATGCGAAAGAAATGGATCCCCTTTTATTTTATTATTGGGTGTACTGTATTGTTAATGCATTACATCTACCTTTATCAACAGACATACCTATTTGTTTTTTAATCCATTTTGATCACATATTGACTTTTGCTGTCTGTACTTTTAGAGCTGCGAGCTTTAGTATCTTTAGAGCGTTAACCACGCACCACGTTTCATATTTACTTTCATATAAAGTCCAAATAATTTAAAAAAGTTAATTGATTCTTATGAAATTTTAAACACTTATGGAAGAAACATAGATAAAAAAATAGTATAAAACGTAAAAGTAAAAAAAAATATATAACTATAACACGAATAAACACTACGCCTTAAATCTTTTAATCAATATTATAGCAAAAAATTTGCTGAAGTTGAGTCTACATAAATAGTATGCCAATAAACAGTTATGTCATGCATGTATTATTATGACAAAAATATGCCAAAATAAATTAGGACTTAGAAAAATCCTGATGATGTCCCATTTACATGGAATAACTGCGTAACAGGTTAGTTGACTTCTAACAAAGTTTTCACTACCTTTATTTGGTGAATAAACTTCCCACGTGACAGTTTGACGTTTCATTAGGCAAATGTACCTTGAATATTTCATAGAAATAGTGACGAATCCTTTGATATGTATACCCTTATCAATTTCACTATTATAATGAACATGACGTTACTTCGTCTTGTTTACCGAAATGATACGACCTCATCGAAGGCCAAATATAGTCTATCATATCGGAGACTTTATCTTGATTTGCTGTCTAGTAAGTTGTCTGAACGTTTCTCTATAAAACTTGTTTCTTTGAGTCTTTATTAAGTGTTAATAGTGTGCTGATAGGGTTGTTAACGTTAGAGTTTACATTTTAACCCATATATAGTAAAAAATAACATATGATTTTTATAAGAAATCATCAATAAATTTTTTTGTGCTAAAAAACTATTTGAGATAATTTCGTAAAACCTATCAAATACCCTATTATTCAAAGTGCTTTCTTTGGTGTAAATATTTACTATACAATTACGTCACATTATCTGATGTGAAACAATAACCAAAAAGATTTAGATAAGAGTCAAACTTTAACCGAAAACTTTATCAATCTTCCCAGGAGTTTTTATAACAATAGACTAAGAAACGGGAAAGACCAGCAGCCTTGGTTAGAAAGTGGTCATGAGAGTACGAGCCTTGGCCGTGTGAATGGTGAAAGTGCGGCAAGGGATTTTATATTACGACACACTATCTTATTGTATTGTCATAATTACTTCACTCATAGAATAGTTTGTATGTCGTAATTGACGTAACTTTGAGTGTTTCTTATATAAAATATTAAGTTGTTTTGTTTATTTCTAAATCCGAAATTGTCAAGGTGTTGAATTAATGGACAGTTTTGTTGTTGCTATTTTGAAATGGCAAGCCCTTTCAATCTTTAATATCGTGGAAGCTACGACGTAACGTTGTGAATTAATATTCTTTTAAAAGCCATTCTTGCACATTATAGTGAAGAAGCTACATGCTTTTTACGCGGCCAAAGTAAGAGGGAATGGAATTAACACAGAACAGGATCCATCCTCGTTTTGGGTTTCAACATGTGACATTTTTTTGTAATTTTAATAAATAGATGGAGGTTCCCTTTGCTGAGATTTTTATTCCAGGTCTGCTTGAAGGGCCTTCAAATTCAAATTGGTAGTAGACTTAGTAGATATATTATTTGAATAGAAAAATACTAGAAAAAATCTACTCGGCTCAAAAGTGAATTCCCAGGCGGAAACCCGCAACCGCTGGAAGTCCGGTCCAATGCTCTCCCAATTGAGCTACCGAGCTTTGTGCACAACGGCCTAAGAATTCACTTGTGAGCCAAGTCGATTTTTTCTAGTATTTTCCTATTAAAATAATTTATCTTAAAAGATACCATTGAAAAAAAGCACAAATGATATAGAATTATAAAAGTAGACTTAGTAGTATTCAGTTTCCGTAGATATAATAAAATAACTTAATAAATTAAAAATAAAATCAATTTTATTTGTATAAATTTAGTATAAACTTCCGATTGAAATATTGGAAGGTATTGGAATATTGTTAGACGGCCATTACCTTAGTTATCCCGTTAAGGAGTTCAAAGTTTAAATATAAAAAAAAACATGAAAAAACACATCGTTAATTCTGTTATTTGATTTTCTTCTTTTGACAAACAAATAAGCCAGTAGATTGAGTAAATACCGCTGATCCGATGAGATGATCTTTAGAAAACTCGTACTTCAAATAAAGTAAGACCATAACTAGCTGCATGTGACACTAAATGTTATGTGTTTCAATTTCGAGGGTCTGTGGTCTTTGTGAATAAACAAAAAGTAACAAGTAATGCCTTAACTTCATACTCGTGACTTTTTTCATATTTATTGATACCTCTTCGTACGGAAGAGGTATCAACGTGTGATACGTTTAAATAAAATTTACCGGTTTATAATTTTTTTTATATATTCAATCCTGATGACTAACTACTATTAGGTACTAAGGTATCTAATGGTCGTCATAATACATGTGTTGACCTTCCAATACTTTAATTAAGTACATTTCTAACTGTTAAACTTGGATTTGTATCAAAATTGTTTTAATTGGCGTTTAATTTTGGTATTTTACTACCACCAGTTCGGAAATTAGTAGGCTCTTCCGAGAAGAACAGGCAAAAGAATCTCGGACAAGGGGGACCGATACCCATCTCAGCTTTATTTACAAAAAGAGCCAATTACATTACATCATTCATTAGGTCTAGGTAGGAGATATTATTTTATAAATTTTAGGATCCCAAGCAGGTGGAACTGCTTCCTTTTTCATATTAATCACAACTAATTGTTTCAAGTCCAAATCAAATGCAGGTGATGTTGACGTAAGCGTTTCTGTACTTCCGCCGCTCATACGTTCCCACATTTGGCGACTTGCGAGTAGCGACGAACCGGATGCGGCGTTGGTTTTTTTGCCGCAACGTGTTTCGGTTGCCTAAGTTACCTACTACTCGTGCAGTCACCCTTATGACGTGTCTGTCGTAGTATTTCTTAGAAACGCACACCCATACTACAGAGTTTTCCTTGTGAAACAAATAATAGCTAATACTACAAATAGCCATTTGTATTTTGAACTAGATTTTAGCTAGACAAATGACGTGTTCGTTAAAACACGGGAATAGGGTTGTCACAAATAATAACATAATTTTGGATAAGTCTATAATATCTCATCAATGAGAGGAACATCGTGTATTCGAAAGAATTTTTTTACAAATGTTTGGACAATCGATTAAGATGAAACAGCCATTTAGTTTTATGATTTATATTTCTTGTTTGCATTTTTTAAATTGTCTTATATGGTTTATAAATTATTGTAATAGAAAAATACTAGTAAAAATCGACTCGGGGTCACAAGTAAACTCTCAGTTCATAATCGTGACTTCTTTTTTTCATATTAAACAACCAATGACCTTCTTTATTATGATTATATTTAAACATGCTATCACTTTATACTGTTACTTCTTTTGCGGACCTCCGCGGTCGAGTGGCTCGCATTTTCGTAGTCACTCTACCGCCAGTCCAGCCAGGTCGATGGAGGAAATTAACCTTTCGATATTGTCTTGGGTCTGGGTGTCAAAGCACTGTAGTTGTTTCTGATTTCCATAACACCGAGTACTTTACTTGGGTTCAGAATAGTAAATGTGATGTTTTTCTAAAATTTATATTTTACGGTTTTTGCGCATATATTATTTTATATTTAATGCTGACATTTCGACTCCTTTACATGAGAAATCACAGGATGGACTGGATGGATGACTAAGGCAATGATCGTAGTATATTTTCTACTACCTTAACTTATATAAATCAAAATTTAAATAAATTAGTAAAATGCTTACTAGGTAAATAGTTTTATTTAGTAATTAAATTGTCACTACGAGTGCGAATCTACCTTTATTTTATATTTATTTTATCCGGGTTATTACAATGTTTACGACCATATAATGAGTAAAAAAAAATGTAATGAGTTGTTTTTCAAATGGTTAACCTTAAACTTTAAATCGTGAATTGTTTGCAAAAGATAACAATTGATGCGGAAAAGATTTCGAGCGTAGTATTGCGTAGCACTGTATACAGTACAGTAAGCGGGAAAAAACAGAGTTTTCATTATTTTGATAATAAGTGCGTAATTGGTGATTCCTGGTTAAGCTCATATGTTTATAATACATTCTTCTGTTTTATAAACATATGAGCTTAACCAGGATGTCAGTCCGTAAACCGGACAGGATTGATTGAGCGTCGAATTACTCGATAGATAGTTATTTTAACAGCTGTATAGAGTATAAATAAAATAAATAAAATGTTTTAATAGTCAAATCAGGCGGAATGGTGGTTTTTATACGCTTTCCTGAGAAAAGATCGTATCATACTTATCACAGCATTGTAATGCTTAATTAATGTTATCAAAAGGAGTGATGATCATACAAGATACAGGATTAAAGAATGAAGAGGCTCATTTTTGTGTAGAGGTATTGATTTTATAACATTTCCTCACATTGAACCACCTTTTCAAAAGCTTAAAATGTTTGATAACCTCGCTCAAAACTGTGATTTTTTAAAAGACAAAAACGCGTTGTTTCCATTTACTTAGTTTTTTGTAATACCTAATATCTGCTTATTGTAAAAGTATTTTTATTCTTCTTTGTACGAGAAAAGATTTTTAAAATTTTGTGTTACTATTGCACATAACTAAAAGGGAGAAAATAAAAACAGTCCTTGTCAAGTCTCTTGCGTCTTGGCACATAGTCTTCCGGTGAAGGACTTAGAGGTCTTTGAATTAGAAGTTTTATAATCACTGTTCTGTAACTTTAAGCTGTAACAAAATCAACTAGTTTTGTTTTGATATAATATTAACAAAAACTTTTGTCCAACCAGGCTGTGATGAAATATTATTAAATTATTAATTAATGATCCTAACGAAAATATTTTTATATTTTTTTATTTTGGCAACAAACAGTCATACATAATTACAATAATTATTGAGAAAACAGTAATAAAAATAAAAGATCTACAGTGCCCAAAATGTAGTAATCTACATACTAGCTAACCCGGCCACGCGTTGCTACACACACACAAAGTATTCTCATAATATAATGTAAATAGATAGATAGATATAAAAAATCCGTGTAATAGTGTTTGACCGTGATGAACTCCGAAACTACTCAACCGATTAAATTATTTTTTTTCATTTTGCTGGATTTCTTGCGACGTAGGGCATAGGATAGGTTTCATAACTGAGCCACATCAACGCGTGGCCGGGTCAGCTAGTATAAATATATATAATACATTGTATACACGTAAAAGAACGTAAAAATTTGATAATTTTGTAAAAAATTGTATGCAATAACTAAGAAATGGTTTCAAATTTTTATCAATTGAATAATTTCCTTGAAAAGGTAATTGATAAATGTTAAAAGTTTTAAGAGAGCAAGCAATAAGTTCTTTACAAAAGTTGTATAGAATCTAATTAATTTTCCAACAGAACAAATCGTCCTCTTGGACACTGAAATTATAGGGAGGAGGGAGATGAAGGTCGTTGACCCCTCGTAATCACGCCTGCCAGCGCAGTAAGGTGGCCCACATCGACTTTCAAATATTTTCTTCATGTACACATTGTAATATAACTCTCTGTTTTTTACAAATATAAAAAACCTTTAATTTTTAATGGCATCACCGAAATAGCAATGAAGTTGCAGATAAAGTGTTTAATTTCCGTAAAATTCTAGGTTAATGGAGTAATATCCTATTAATTAATAAATTTGTAAAAATAACTAGATAGCTATTTAATTAAGCCGCGATTAGGTATTTACTTGTTGCATTTTTAAAGAAACAATAGAAATGCAATAATTTGGGTAGCGCATATTCTTTCAACGGATTTACACTTATTATTCTTGTTTTTTATTTAAAATCCTGATTTTCGACTCCTTTACAGGAGCCATGATCACAAGATGACTAAGATAATGGTCGTCAGACATGTACCTGCCAATATTTTAATCGGACACGTTCTTTACTAATAATCTATAATCTAAGATCACAGTTGTTGGTGTGTTTGTCTGTCCGCTCTTTTTACATTGCATAAATAACTAATAGCAACGCGTTAACCGCAAGTAGTTCGTCTACCGGACGCTAGATGGCGCTAACAGAAAAATATTTAATAATAGAAAAAAATTAAAGAATTTTGTCCACCCGTGCGAAGCCGAGACGGGCCGTTAGTATATAAAAATAAATTGTTAGTTTTTTTTCTAAATTGAAAAAGGCAATTATAAATGCGTTTTTTTAACTAAAAATTAATATGTTCTTATAATATAAACTAATTCAGGCAAAAATTACTTGCCTACCTTAAAGCATATTGTTTTTGTTAAATGTAAATAAACTAGTAGGTCGTCGGAATCCGGGACAGTGAAGTCTTATTAACGGGCACGGGACAAGACTTATAATTCAAAGATGCTCACGACCGTTCGTGACTCTTGGGGGTTCCCATGACAGTTTTGACGAAAGTTATGTGGGCAAATATAGCCTGAATCGAAATAGACCAAAATTTGAAATAATTTTTATTTAATGTCGTATATAGGTACTAACTTTGAAGACCGTTTGGTGCAACGGTAGCGGTCATGAAATTCGCAGTGTACGGTCCTTAAACTTTTTTTACTTCGTCCGCGCCCGGCTTATTTTCTCATACAGCCAGTTACTTGTTAATAAAATGTACGTCATTGAAAAAAGTCTTAAATATTAATTTTGTCTAAGAAGTCGTATACTTAATTTTTCCTCTATGATAGCATATTATAACAAAGCTATGTTTTGTTATACTCGTATTTATTATTGTACGTAAAAACTGTATTCATGTATTTATAAGAAGGATCAATATATCACGATTACGTATCTAAGATCCCTACCGCAGCTAACAAAAGAGCTGATGACTTTGAAACGGCTTAAAATCAGTTTAAAAGCCTTCCCTAGAAAATCTGCTCTCAAATTAAAATAAAACCGCATTCCCGTTTAAGAGCTATAGTAGCACAGACATAACGATCAAACTTATAACAACCCCTCCGTTTGCTTTGGGGGTTAAAAAGGTTTTGAGTAACCTTCTTTGTTCTGAGTTGATGTTTCTATTTATTGAGTAAATGGCTTGATAATCAACAAAAGCGATAGTGATTGGTGTCAAGCACCAGAAGAGCGAGCCCAGTGTCCTAGTTCACAGCACAGACTGATAACGTATCGCAGTGGATCGATATGGGCGCAAACCGCGTAGGCGTGCATAATGCCACGGTGTATATTTTGGCTTTCGCAAAACGTTTCAGTGTTGCCAATCTAAGTCAGATGTCGAATGGGAGAAAATAAATATTTCTTCTATGTAGTAGTTTTAGTCGAATTTATTGTAACGCTAAGATTAAATATTGAGTGAGGAGTAAAATATTGCACAAAGTCTGGTCCTTCGATAAGTGATAAGTGAATAGCTATTAATAGATTTGCCTACACATAGTTTTGATTCCATCAGTTTTATAAGATAAGCAGTTGGTATTCCAAATAAACAATAAAAAATATTTGTTACATACATACCAATTAGCCTAGCCCAAAGTAGGCACTGTTAGGCTTGTGTTATGGATACTAGGGTAACGGTTAGACACATACATATAATACATAAATAATACCCATGATTAGGATGCAAATGCTCGCATTCATCCCACAAACATCTAGGACTCGACCCCAGAACCATCAGTGCGAAAGATAGGGTCGCTACCGTTGCACCAAACAGTCGTCTATACTAGAGCACCGAATAGTCATACATATATGATACATCGGTATGAAATATTAATAAAAATATATATGACATGACTATAAATATTGTAATTCAATACAATAATAATGAAGTTTTTTTTTAATTAATAATAATTTCATGTAAGGTACTTAAAACCAATTATTATCACCTTGTTAACCACATAAATGCAATAAATGATTTGATTTGACTCAAGTACAAATCATGGTATTTATCACACAAACTGCTCTATCTGGGACTTGAATCCACGGCTGTCAGTGCGAAAGACAAGATCACTACCGTTTCGAACGTTCAGGGACCAAATAGATGTCCTGAAAAAGGTCAGGATAAAAGCACTTAATCGACGAGCTCGTATGAAAGATCTGATGAGAGTTCCAGATCTGAGAGATGTATCCCAGGATTGTAGAAGTGGAAATCTGTGATCTCTTTCTACACTTATGTGAAAAATTATTATTATGAATGTACTTCTTATATTTGTGATCTTAGAGCGCTTGAGATCTTCAGTCCCACCCAGTGCTGGTCGTCTTCAAAACAGAAAGACTTTCTCACTTCCAATGTGTAAGACTCGACTCGGTCTTCAGTCCCTCCGTTGTATCGTGATTGTGCGTTTTTACTATACGTTTTAAATTTGATAATTTTTATGGTTCCTTGCCTCGGCCAAGCATTGTTTAATAATGGTTATTTAGTTGTTTTTTTTTAAGTTTAGGGTTATATTTAAATTTTAATTAAAAAATTTATTTAGTTGTTTTTTTTTTAAGTTTTGGGGTTATATTCAAATTTTAATTTAAAATCATATAACTAGAAATAGATTATTTACATTTTAGGTAGTCGTCAATTTCGATTTGTAACTAATCATGCTGTGCTTATTTCGAGTAGGGTACATTCTAGTAAGTTAGTTTTTTTGCTTTTATATGTATAAATGGATTGTACCCAGTTCAGTGAGTCAAATCAGAAATGTACATTTGTTTTAGTAAATTTTGATAAATACCTAATTCCTTCAATCCATTTGGTACTAGTTGCAGAATATTGATAAGTTTTGCCAACAGACACCGTGACCAGTCATCGTCAATAGGCAGATGTAAACAATTTCAGAACGCAGTAAAGATTGTTTATCTTTGCTATTTATTATCAATATAAATTATTTTACAGTTACACAAAACTATTAAAAGATCTTTTTGTGCCAAGGTCAAATTGGCTGGTTGTAAATAAGTATTATTTATTTGGTGCATAATAATTTATGATTATAGTTAAGTCAACACGATAATACAATTAAATTAAAAAGCTAACAATCGAAACATCAAAACTTCATTTGACTATGATTTCATTTGATTATATTAATTACAAGCTTCTTCGGTAAGCATCAAAAATTTATTTAATTGGAAAAAAAGACAGAAATTAAATGGAATTATTAATTTTTTTATTTATTGATAAGTTACTTTACATGCTTGTGACTGACTAAACAGAACATGCAAGCACTAATTATCACATGCACCTCTAAAGGCGTTGCAATGAAGAGTAGAGGGACAGACATTCAAACCCTTATTTTGACTCAAAATATTTGTTGATAGAATTAGTAACTTTTTGTAATAGTTTTTCAAAAACCTTATGAATTTTTGTGTCTTGCATTTTCAATGCCTTGTATGATAATTTTGAATAGAAAAATACTTGAAGAACAATTTATACTCAGATGAGACTTCAACCTGATTGATTAATTTCGATGGCAGATCACAAGATTCGGTACCTGAATTGGGAGAGCAATGGACTGGTCATCCTAAGGTTTTTTTTATAGTAAATAGGTTAGTGCTAGACCGTTATCTCGCCTGATGATAAGAGACGATGCGATCTAGGATGCGACACTCTTGCCTAGAAGACTGACTCGTGATTTGAAGACTGATTTTTTATTTTGAATGGATTCGCTCTTTTGATTGTTGTTCAGACTTGACTGGGATCAGAAACTATGTAGGAACGAGCTAAACCAAAAGAAGCCCATTCACCCTAAGATTGCGAGTCCAAATCTCGCCTGAGACTCGTGAGCCGTTTCGAATTTTTCTAGTATTTTTCTATTAAAAATTACCCTATAAATTTATTATTATTTGTTTATATCTAAACGGTATCCTTTGTAAAAGCCACGGTTTACGGAGTGTAAGGTTCGGGCAGTGGCTCACCGGACGACGGAGTCCATTAAGGCCCGAGTGCATCGAACGCGACCGGTTTCCGACCAGCCCCGCCCGCCGGCGATAATTTACCACTAATCTTGACCCACAGCTGTCTCGATAGGGTTGGCAGCTGGTGGCTATCGCATATTTTTGGATAATAAATTTTGAGGTGCCGGCAACGTAAATATGTCAGCCGTATCGCACCCTAAATTTGTCAGCATAGAAATGTAAGTTTATATAATTAAGACGTTGCTATAGAGCAGTCGGCATACTTTCGTGGCGATTCTCAGAGACTAATAATTTCTATATTATAAAAAAAAGTCAACTTTTCTTGGATATCTCGCCTAAATAAGAAATAAATATAATAACTAATTTTCTTGTCAAATTTGGTTGGTTTGATGGTAAACAAAAAATAAAGTAATAAATGCCTTAGTTTTTAAGATTACTTTATGATAAGTGGTGAAGTTCTAAGCCCGATCCTCTAACAGCTCGTGTATTTATTTTATTAGAAAAATTTTATTATTTTCAAATCTTTTTTTACTATAAATAAATTAAAAGATTGACTATTTTCAACAGTGACTTCATAAAAAATAAATTTAGATTTCTTCGATTGAATAAATTGCGGCACCTCAGCAATGGGCATGGTTGCATAAAAATATACACGTGATAAGTAACTGTAACCCCCGGAAACCCTCCCCTGTTTGAACTTACGTGATTAATGGATGATCCCTTATCATGATCTCTTAGCCCTGTGCAAGTTCTATGGTCAAAGTGGGACATCGCTATACACGATCTATAGCGGCGTCTCTCTTTAACACTAGAACTTTTATTGCTTAAAGAGATCCTCAATATTGTGACAATGAGTAATAGGTATCCATATATATAGTTTTGAGATTCTTACTTTCTATAATTTCTATCGTAGTCTTTTAATTAATAAAGTAAAAATGTTAGCAGTCACATTCTTAACAAAGTTAATATTAACGACCGTTTGGTGCAAAGATAGCTATCCTGCCTTTCGTACCAGCGTTCCTGGGTTCGAGTCCTGGAAGAGGCAAATGTGTGTGATGAATACGAGCATTTGTAACTGACTCATGGCTATTTATATATATTTCTATGAATATTCATATTTATGTCTCATATATGTATGAAGGTCTATCCGTTAACCTAGTATCCATAACACAAGCCTTACAGTGCCTACTTTGGACTAGCCTAATTGGTGTGGATGTAAGAAATATGATTATATTATATTATTATTGTATAACCCTAATAATCCAAAGAAAAGATTGAAGTTCTGCTTATAATCCAACAATAAAATATTTAATAGTTGACAGCCCTAACAAACTTAATCCAATAGGCTTACTTCAAAAACTAAGCCGGCATAACCCATTATTTCTCTTTCATTGCGCTGGTCATTCACAGTACTCCAAACAAAATGGCGTCAAACCATCTATAATAATAATAATAATATTTCTTATAAGCACACCAATTTGCCTAGCCCAAAGAAAGCACTGCAAGGCTTGTGATATACATACTAGGATACATCAATAAGTATTATTATTAGTAATAGATATAAATACCCATGACTCAGGTACAAACGCTCGTATTCATCACACAAACATCTGCCTCTTCCGGGATTCGAAACGAGACCCGTTCGGTCTAAAGTTGAAACTAACTAAACGATCGTCGCCAAATTTTCTACTTAAACAAAATGTTACATATTGCGGTTTGCCAAATACCAGAAGCAGGTTAATAACTAATTTTTGAACGAGTTTTTTTCTTGTAGTTGTTTTCATTGTGACGTCACGACAAGATCTCAGATTCGATCCGTGGCTGGGTCAATATAAAAAACTAACTTTTACATTATAGCTTGGGTTTCGGTTTCACAGTGCCTTCGTTGTTACCGATTTCCACAGACTTCCTGAGACTCGAACCCAGGATCGCCGGTGAGACAAATAGAATCGCTACGTTTGCACCAGATGGTGGTCTAATCTATGCAAAATGAAATACAATTTTGAAATGACTTTTCAAGTTTCACAATAAAAGAAGCATGATTCGACGACCCTGCCTGGCTTTAATAAAATTGTGGCATAGCGGAAGGTGTGATGGTAATTTGAATGGCGTTAACTGAGATTTTTACATTACAAAAGGGAATTTTCGATTCGAAGAATGTAGCATTGCAGATAAGCCGGCGAAATGTTGTTCAGGCAATAACAGTTGTTATCTCTCCCATTAAATTGTAACACCGCAATTGGAATGTAAGGAAATATTTTTTTACAGTTTTACATTATGTAAATTATGTAAATATTTCTTACATTTTACACGTCCAAAAAAATAAAGACTAGGGATATTAAAAACATTTATTTGTTAGAATTACAAACCTTGAATATAATTATCTAAAGCAATTATAGAGAAATAAATACTTGTCTCAGGCGTCAGACGGTTTTTGAATCTATAACCGCTCGCGATCCAAGCAATCTTCCAATACCAGACACCTGGATAGACAGTTGAATTTTCCCAAGGATGGTTGGACGAAAGAAGATTAACAAGACAAATATATTGAAGCAAATGTGCATGGGTAAAGGCAGACCAAGGCGAACTTTCAGGGGCCAAATAGAGGTGTCCTGAAAAATGAGCAGGTCAAAGGTATCTTTAACCAATAACTTTGTATGAAAAGGCTGATGAAAGTTGAAAAAGCTAGAGATGTATGTCGGGATCGTAGTAAATTGAAAATATTTGATCTCTGTATTATTACAACTGACTCCTACGATAAATTAGTTGTTTTCTAGTAAAAATGCTTCAGATATATGCAATATAGCAGTTAAAAAACAATAACATAATAATGATAATTTTTTTAACATTCACACAATTGGTCTAGCCCAAATAAAGCATTGTCAGGCTTGTGTTATGGATACTAGGGTAACGGATAGACATACTGTATGATATCTAGATATATGATATTCATAGAAGTATATAAATACACGATGGCTCAGGTACAAAGGCCCGTATTCATCACACAAACATATACCCCTTCTGGGACTAGGATTGTTGGTGTGAAACGCACGTTTGCTAATGTTGCACCAAATGGTTATGCAAATGCTTAAACATCAACTGCTTAAATAATAAAATTGTGTTTCAAGGAAATAGAAGTATACCCGATAAAAATCTTACCATTAACATTACCTTAGTCATCCTGTGAATACGGCTCTTGAAAAAAACTCGAAACATCATTGGTTACCTTTGCCGAATTAATCTTTCCATATTGGATCGATTTACTTCCAAACAATTCATAATAGGTTGTTAGTTTGGGGTAAACCTCGATTAGTATCTATTGCATATAAATATATTTATTATTTACTCATGATTGCATTATATGTATATATGTATAATGTGTGATTCCTTTTGCTTATGATATCAGCATTAGTACAATCATTGGACCTTGACCATAAATGAATCATGCTGTGGTGCTATGACTATAATTTATCTCTTAGATATAAGGTTTTTTCTAACTATGACCTATTTGTTTGCAATATTAAGATTATCATTACCTTAGCTAATCGACGTCAACTGCTGGATTTGGTTTGTCAGCAATTAGTTTACAACCACCTTTAAATGTGAATGCTATTTTATTCTGTTGGTCACGACAGGACGATCCATTGAGACATTCGGTATCCTTAACAAGTTTGCTTACGGAATTATGCGCATGAATAGAAACTGCTAGAGTACTTAACCTTGAAAAAGTCAATCATCTATCACTCGAAGCTAGTTGGTCTGTCTACCACTTACCATTTGACGATAACACAATATTGTGACTTAGGTTAGTAATAAATAAGGTCGACTTACAGGCTGCTGATACTCTAGATATTCAGATCATGTCTATAAGACGTCAAAGACCGAAAAGCTGTTCCCGCACATGACCCTTAATCGGTCCTAGTTATTCGCCCACTTTTATCCACTACATTCTATTAACTTATGTCGTGCACTTCTTTAGACAGCTCCCGACAACTTTTCGACGAGTGTGTTGAGTCATTCACATAGATTTTATCGGTCATGTGTGAATGCTTAATCATTAACAACAACACTACTTTTATTGTGATAACAGAATACTATTGTTTTTTTGTGAATTATGTATGGTGACGATGTACGATATTGTGTCGTTACTTCTGTTAAGCTGACGTGTTTCTTGCGCCCATTCTTCTTGTCAGTTAAAAGACGACTTGAATGGGTGGTAGGTAAAAATGTGGGACAATTCTAAACAAAGTATTGTAAGTGCATTTGAATAATGTTACTTTCATTGAGTGTTATCCAGAGGAGCTCTATTTTTGTTAGTGTTTACGGTTCAGTCTCGGTCCTGAAATTTATTTTTGTAATGAAAATTAGCTAGAAAGAATTCCAGATTTTAAATTGAAACATTTTTGAACCTGATCAATGATACACAGCCCGTTGCCTTAAGGCTTTTTTCGCAGACATGTGTTTACGCAGCGCCATTGTTACGCACGTGGTTGCAAATGTTTTAAGATAGCGCTTGCGTTTTACTATTGAAATGCCCTGCTATAAATACATTCCCAATATTATTTCATCCGAGCTAATCTTACAGAGCTGCCCAAACGCGTGTCTTTGAAACCAGCCTAAGATTATCACATGGAATAATGTTCGTTATCTTTGCAGTGCTGCGGACAGTGCCGACTCGCCCATACTGGAGGAAGCCGGCGAGAGTGGCTCGGAGCAGAAACCCAAACCGCTCGTCAAATATGGAGAGCTCGTTATACTCGGGTGAGTCATTACACTACGATCATCTCTACGACTCTCCACACTTAGTCTTGTTTGTAAATATTAGTTTCATTTAAATACAACAGTGGCTGTCGATTGAACTCTGTTGATTTGTTGACTTCGTCACAGTGTTGGAATTTTGATGATTATTAATGTCGCCGACATTCAACAATAAGGATTAGGTTCAATAAAGTAATCAAAGGACATAAAGCAACCAATTTCAATTATCGTATACAAACGCAAATAAAGAAAAGTATTGAAACTTATTGCATTAATGGGCCGTTGGATATCGCAAACATTTTTTTGAAATTTGTATCAAATAACAATGCCAACGCTTGGATGGGTCTGAAAAAAGAAAACGAAATTTTTGGACGTTCGATGTTTGAATATGGCTGTTTTCCTCCTTCCTTGAAAGAGGTTTAACATGCAGGCTACACCGTGAACGAGCGGGCAAAGCTAGGCCCTATAGCTAGCTCGGGCTATAGCTTAGATTTCAAAGGATAGGAACCGCCTGTGCAAACTATATTAAAATAACCTATAACTGGTTAACAATTGTGAGGTGTTTTCCATTGCCCAAAGATTGTATAAATCTATAAACGTACAGTCAATACCACATCAATTTATATAAAACCGCCAGATTTTCCATTAGCTTTTCAGCTTATAGTCAATTTATTTAGTTTAGTGTCATTAAGAAAATATGAGAACTTCTCCCACTATCCCCACTAGTAATTTAGCAGACTTACCTGGTGTAACTAAAAACATTAATTAAAATTATATAAATTTTCAAATATTCGATATAAATGCGAGGTGCACTTTTTCCCTATAATATAGTTAGTTAGGTCTGCCGCTTTTTCTAACAAAAGGCACAAGATCTGCTACATTCAACAAAGTTATTTCTTCATCTAGAAGACATATTTCTATTTCGAATGGCATTTGAAAGAAAACATTTATAGTCACAAAAAATGGGACCATGATTCATTCAAATTGTATGTATCTATCTGTATGGATTATGGGTATGGGGATAATGGGATATACCAAATATTTAGTGCTTACTTATGTAATTACCTATTTGACTGGATTATTTTTAAAAGGTAAATATTTCTTACAAACATTTTTAACATTTTGTAGTTACAAGTCCCTTCGCTACTAATTTGTTTGCATTTTGTTTGTCGTAGTCTAGGCACTTTAAAAGAAAAACTGAAATTTAAAACTTTATTTGTAGGATCATCAATTCTAATAACCAAAAGGTAGCTACATAAATGTATTTGTTAATTCAGAAATTTTAAATGTACACATAATAGTGTTGCCTACTAGAATTCTATCAGTTCCAGGTTCATTCTCTGGTCATTTATCTGTAATCTAGTTAGAACGTCGAACGGTTATTTTTAGCTCAACGATTAATTGTAAGATGGAAGGATCACCTGGTGTCAGGTCTTCGTTTATACTACCAATTGACTATTGAATATTCTTTACATTCGTTCGATGTATTTTAATGTACAATGCCAGCGGTATTATATGAGCATAATAAAAATTGTCGTACTGTAAAAGCCTTGAACATAGACGGAAGGCAGCTAGCCTATCCCATTTTTTTTATAGGATACATTTCGGAGAGTGTGCAGCAGAATTGCACAGCCTTGTTCCGCCGTTCCCATTTTTTCATCGGACAACCAGACTTACAAATTGGCGCCACCGTTATATGGTTGATATACCAGAGTCGCACTAAACGTTTTGGTTCCAATTTTGTAATCGGTACCGCTAAAAAGTGGAACTGTTTGCTTGAATCTGTGTTTCCTTATAAATACAATTTAGGGGTCTTCAAGTCACGAGTGAATAGGTATCTTCTAGGCAGGCGCGTCACATCCTAGATCGCATCGTCGCTTATCATGAGGCTAGAGAGCGGTCAAGCGCTTACATACTTACGAAAAAAATACATATTACATATATGTTTTTACAGTTGGCGCTTTGCTATGTTGTGAATAGTTCTAAGTTTAAATCAATCTTCTAAAGTCAATCGACCAATTTTCTATTACTCATATTGACTTTAATTGAAAATCATGATTCTGATTTTCTCGTTAGTTTTTATAACGACATAAAGTTCTTAGAAACCATTCAGTAACATAATTTAATTCTACCTCCGATAAATAGATGAAAAGTATTCGCCGTTTCTTCTATACGATCACCAGGTCCAGACAGTAAAGTCATTGATCCGGCGCAAGGTCATACCGGCATGATTGTTGCACATATACTTCTATATGTACATTATTACAATGGCGGCTACGTCATTTCCGCACTATACAATATTTACATAATACTGTGTTTATTATTATGTGGGACACGTGTGGTTTTCCGGTCTCATTTAAAAGTTGTAAGTTTTTAAATGGTAACACTGTCAGTTGTTTCATTTGTTTCTTATTCTCTCATTAGAGCTCCCATTGTACAATCACGAGAAATAAAATTTATACAGCATAGAACCGTGTCACATTATATAAATTATTTATTTATATATACTGTTGTTTCTTTGCTTTCAGCCGATTTATTGTGACATGGTTCTACTTTATTACTTGGCACACAAACTTTTAATACAATTGAGATAGCTTGCTGGGTTGTAAAGTATTTAAAAATATCCATTCAAACTTCACCTGCTATGGATATCAAAATAAGCAAAGTGATCGTTATTGTAATACTTTAGGGGAATGAAAGGACACTTGTATTTTAATAAGGAACCTTTTTCATTATACCTATTAGTTACATAGTAGAAAATTGTTTTTCTGTTGCTTATGTATGACCCTTTGTTTTATCAGACATTCTCCATGAATCATTATGTGAATACATAAGATGCCGTTCTTTTGTTTCGTGGAAGTGGAACAGGTTAATTTGCCTAACTAAACTCACATGCTATCGCTTTTCTTCTTTCCGGAATTCATAGTTTCGAAGATTCTTATCATATCAAATACAGGATGTTTCCTAACAAAATACAATAGTATA
This sequence comes from Calamotropha paludella, assembly GCA_927399485.1. Lineage (NCBI taxonomy): Eukaryota > Metazoa > Arthropoda > Insecta > Lepidoptera > Crambidae > Calamotropha > Calamotropha paludella. The sequence continues at coordinate 1,343,295 of OV656820.1, forward strand.
TTTCATACGAATTAAACAGATTTTACAAGCTTTTATTTACTTTCATTTGTCTCGGGGTCTGTAATGAAATCTTGCAAGTTAAATTTGACATACTTCCCGGTTTTCAATTGAGCTGAAATTTTGCATGCATTTGTATATCACATGACAATGCAATGTTATGATGACATGAAGCTGATCTGATGCTGGAGCTGCAAGGTGGCCATAGGAACTCCTCAATAGAACGACTCCACCCTATCGAGTTAGGGCTCGTTTGATTCGTGTTGACGAGTACTTTGATTCTATATGGTGACCATGGTCTGATGGTGATGAAATAAATTTTTTCATCAACTCATATCTTGTTTATTTATTTTATTTATTTATTTAGTATACCAACGATTGCTACACTCATACTATAATTGAATACTTAGAATTAAACTTAATCTGAATGCACAATCAATTACAGGTATACATCAATTGCACAACAAAAAGTTTGCTAGAAAAACAAAGTAAAAAATACGTTTACGTTAAATAAGTACACTACTATCTACTGGTAGTTGTGTACGTGATACAGAAATATGATTATGCAGTTTGTATTTCTAAATAATTTCATAATTTAATTTTATTTAGAAAGACTTGTTGAAACTGCTTTGAGGAAGTGTGGTGCAGATGAACGGAATAAACTCTTTTCCTATTTTATTACAAATTAACCATTAACGTTGCCGTGATAATAAGGAAGTGGAAGGCATATTACGCTCAGAAAATCAGAAGGTATTATTTATAATATTAAAAGTAATCAGAACTTCACACTATTTATAAATACCGATAATGGGTTTTATTTGCATGGTTTAATATCTAACTTTACTATTAAATAAAGTAAAAACACTTTTATTAACATACTTGATAAATATAATAGACGGTATTACCACACTTATGACAATCAATTTTATTTTTTAGAAATAGCAAGCGTGAGTCTTTAATTATGATTACAATTCTGCCAGAGTCAGAAGTGTATGTGTTATGAATTATGAGTCTTTGTCATCCCGCGATCAGGAATACAATAATGTAAATAAACACGAAATAAATGCAGTGTCCATAAATATAATGTGTGTTTTCAATTAGTGGACTCATTAGTGTGAAATTTAATTGGTAACCTTTTTTATTTTAATGGGTTCGCTCTTGATCCCAATGAAGTCCGGGGGCCAAAACAGGATCTACGATAGAACGAGCTAACCCAGAAGGTGTCTATTCTTTCTGGCTTTAAAAACGGACGGGTTGTAAGTACTCGGAAATACAGACGCAGTGAAGGAATTCCACTTTTCTGTGCGCATTATAAAATAACTATACTAATAAAAAAATAAAAAAAAAAACAGAAATCCTGCCTTTCGCACCGACGGTCCTGGGTTCAAGTCCCAGAAGGGGCAGATGTTTGTGTGATGAATACGACCATTTGTATCTGAGTTATGGGTATTTATATATATTTCTATTAATCTTATAATATATAATCTAAGATCACAGTGGTTTGTGTGTTTGTCTGTCCGCTCTTTTTCCATTGTATCAATAACGTTACCATAGCAACGCGTTAACCGCAAGTAGTTCGTCTACCGGACACTAGATGGCGCAAACGGAAAAATATTTCATAATAGAAAAGAATTAAAGAATTTTGTCCACCCTTGCGAAGCCGGAACGGGCCGCTAGTATTATTTATTTATGTATGATATAATGTATGTCTATCCGTTACCCTTGTATCCATAACACAAGCTTTACAATGCTTACTTTGGGTTATGTTAATTTGTGTGATTGTCAGAAATATTACTGACTGAAGCAACTTCTGAGTAAGTAGATCGGTCAGTCGGATCTCCAACAGATATCAATTACATAGAATACGTGACGCGTCGTTGCATTTCGGTCACGTACTTAACATCCTTTTACGGATTTGTTACGGTAAGTCAATAATAATTTCTTTTAGCTGATGCCAAATTCTCGGAAAACTTAATAAGCAGCGTGATAGAACGGACAATGAGGGTATAATTGAATTTTGCTCTCCTATCAAAATATGTTCTATTATGTTTATTATTTAATTTTTGCATTCACAATGCTAAATTTCTAGAATAGGGTAAACTTCCAGTCATTGGACAGTTAAGGAGCATATGAAGGCAATTAATAGTTCATGATCACGTTTATAAAGCTTTCTCCTAAATTTTTGTTTTGTTACTAGTTTAATGTGCATATTAATGGAATACATTCTTAAAATCGATATGTAACAGCAATAATGTGGAAAAAGAACCCACTGAAAAAAAATTTGCAAAATATATAGTTATTGGACAGATTTTTTATTGTTGGACAACAGAAACTAGTTAATGGACAGTACTTTAATGAACTTATAAATCGTCAAAAACATTTTTTATAGGGAATAAATGAATAGAAAATTGTTTTTAATCATTTATTAGCATATATTCTTACATCTTAGAATAAACTTTTTAATCACATTGGACAACAAAACTTATAATATTCAGTCTTACCGAATCATTTAGTAAACTTTTCCTTCTTTATATAAAAACATAAAATAAAATTAAATCATAAAATTTACTTCAAACAAAAAAAAACAATTGTTCTTCGTTAAACCAGTAGTCTTAATAAGCATTTTTCTTTTCGTCAATTAACATATCATATAATGTTTTTGCCTCATCACTATCTTCGCTATTCCCTTCAGAGCTGAGATCAAAGGTATCATTGTTATTATCCTCTTTATAGCAAACATGGCATACAAAAAGATCGATTCTTAAATCTTCAGGCACATGCTGTTGATGCTTAACTGGTACACACTTAACGTGAAATATCGCCGAACACATATCACATACGACTCGATTTGATGTTTTAGTCGCCTTACAACATACTTTACACGCATTTGTTGAAACTGCTTGAGAACGTTTGTTAGCATTCTTCTTTGCTTTTTCTATTTTTTCCTTTTCTTTCTGTAGTTTGGTTTCTTCCTTTTTCCTCTTTTTCTCCTCCCTAGCTTCTGTTTCTAGTTCTTTTTTTTGTATTTGTTCTTTAAACATTGCTCTGTATTTAGCAGACGTTATTGCATATGGCATTCTCACTGTGTTTCTTTTACCTTTCCTTTCGGGTGTTTTTGGCAAAGTTAGAAAATTACCCAAAAGAGTATTTGTAATGACTTTAAAAGCAGGGCTAGTATCACATAGAGTTGGCTGAATATTTTGTGCTGAGTTTACAGAAATATTGCTAAAACTAACAACTTGTTTGACTGGAGTCGTGTATTTTGTACTTTCTGGATCAATGTCGGAAAGAGGTGGATTTTCATTTAAAATATTCGAAAATGTAGGTTGTAAGTCAGTCACCTCGTTTGTTTCGTATACATCAAAAACTTCACTTGTCATGCCTTCATCACAGTGACCTTCGAATTCATTATTAATTTCTATTTCTTCATTGAGCTGAATAGTCAACGGCGGTTCTGTACTCTCTGTATGAATATTTTCTTTATCACAGGTTGCAATATTTTGTACTGACGATGGCTGAGAGGAGTTCACTTGAAATACCGAGTAGAGGCGGTGTAAAATATTCAAATTTTCGTCGGCATTCTCTTCATAAGCATATAGTTTTGACATTATTGATGGTCCTACTAGTTCTGTAAATTTTGCCAAAGTAATAACATTTGAAGAACTTGTTTCTGTTTGTTGTTGAATAATTTGAACATCAGTACCTGAAGTGCCAGAATTATTGTTGTTCATTCCACCGAGGCACTTGGAATAGTCTACTGCGTTAGGATCAAATGGTACTAAACCACAACAACGAAATCCATTTATCAAAGTGTCTGGTTTAATAGATTTTTGTAGAGCTAGCTCCAGAACACATGCAAAGTTTACTTTAGTAATAGGTTCTCCGTTATTTTCTAAATGCCACAACTTTACAGCATCCTTCCAGGCGGACTTTACTGGCCTAAAGACTGCTACGTCGGCTGGTTGGAGGATCCTAGTAGCATTCGGATACAGTGCTATTACTTCAATGCCCAACTCTTTACACAGCTTACTTACACCATACGTAAGATGGGTTTTATGCCCATCCAAAAAGTATATGACGGGAAATTGTATGCCTTTCGCAATCAAATGAGGGTGAAATATGTTCGCTATATATTCGAAGAATAATTCGGACGTCATCCATCCGTTTTCACTTCTACCAATTCCCCATTCTTTGGGAACTCCGTCCGCAATTTTTTGCGGTATTCTTTGATAATTGTAGACCACCATAGGTGGACACGCGCTTCCGTCAGCGGAAAAAGTAAACATAACTGTAACTGATTCCTTGGCATTACCTTGATCAACTTTGTATACATTTCGTGTTCCTTTTTCCGCTAACACTTTGCCTGTTTTCGGGCATAACTGAAATCCACTTTCATCTCCATTGTAGATCCTAGATGGTTCATTGAAAATATTTAGCAGGTTGTTTTGCGATAAATAGTCATGAATTTCAGAGAACCATTTCCTAATATCGGATTCAGAAACACACGCACTGGATTGCGTTACACCTTCACTTGTACGCAGAAGGATGTCTGGGTGTCTTCTTAGAAATCCTCTGACCCATCCATCTCCAGGATAATTATTAACAAACTTATTAGGTCGTGGATTTTCAGTCAAAAACTTAGAAACACTTTGCTTCAAATCGTCAGTTTTCAATGGGAAACCTTTTCTCATAACTTCCTTTATCCAAACTTCTAATGTACGCTCTTCTTCTTCAGTTAGAACAGGTGGTGGACCGAAAGATGTTTTATGGCTTGGATTTTTGAGTTTAAAATGTAAAGTTGATTTGGGGATATTGTACTTTCGAGCTATTTGTCGGATTTTGCCAGTTTCTCTTATTTCATTGAGTGCTAAATTTAAAGTATTAGGATCGTAGTCTTTCTTTTTCCCTTTAGGCATCTTTATTTCCTGTTTCAAAACCGTTGTCAAAGAGTACCTGCAGTCAACGAATTATTGGACACATTAATATGAGTCGTTGGACAACCTGTCCAAAGACTAGTACAAGATGCCTATAAGCGGTAATATAAAATATAGTTACTTCAACTTTAATCTAAAGACAAGAGAGTAAAAAATAGTATAAATTCATTTAAATTTCTAAAACACAGTTATTGGACACGTGTCCATTGATTAGATTTCAAACAAAAAATAAATTAATTACTGGACAGCACATTATAACCTAATATTTGTGTTTTATTTTACTAATTCCTTTTCAGTTCTACACAAAATATGATAGTATTTTACTGTGTAAACGCCTAAGCCCATAGCATTCACGTTAAGAAAATTAATTGTTATAAACTTCGCTGATAAACTTACCAATTTCGTTATTTTTCACTAGAAAGACCGCTGGCCGTGAGGACGCCGAAAAAAGTAAATATTTTTAACTACTGCTGCCATCTATTACACAAGTTTTGAACTATTTAGTGTCGCCAAAAAGCAGAGTTTGAAAATAGATAAGTGGCTGTGTTGCTGCTTTAATAGCAACCTTAATAAATGAGGTTTAATGGTGTTCCGTCCAATAACTGTAAGTGTCCAATGACTAGAAGTTTACCCTATATAAAATACGCATGTAAAAAACAACCACACCTCCGAGCCGTCAGATGGAATACGAACCCACGACCTTTCGCTATTCGGGAGAGTGCTCTGACCGCTCAGCTACCGAGACGCTGGCGGTAGTCGAAATTCCCCACCTGAAGGCTCGGAGGCTTGCTTGTTTTTTTTACAGACATAATGTTTATATCTATTGTTCTACCGATATACAAATGTACTCAACAATACCAGTAGATGTGTATGCAGTCAGCCGCACTGATAGCATTAGTTTTACGGCCAACTAACCATTCCCTGCGCCAATTTACTGGTTTCCGATTGTTTCCTTTAGAAAATAGCCACTTTCACTCCAGCAGCGAGATAATACTGACTGACAACGTTCCCTTTAAGTTCCTTTCGATTTCTAACGGATGTGGAACACCTTCTGTTGTTTCTTTATTGACTCTGATTTTTAACTATAATTTGACCAAGTTCTTTCTTCTTCTGTTGTTCGGTGAAGATGGCGCATCATAAAAGAAAAAATTTGTAAAAATTCCGTTGTGATTAAAACTAATATAAGTGAATTTGAAAATTAAGATAGAATATAATTTCCGTTTTTTAAATTACTTTAAAGTTAACCACAAAATACAGTCTTGTCATGTTTTTTTCTTTACTACCTACCATAAGTAGTTGGCCCTTGTTGGTTTTGTCAACAGGGGTTTTGACACTATATAGTAATAATTAACATTACTCCTATAAAATATCATATTGTCGTGTAGGAAAACCTGGTTTATGAATCAATACAATACGAAGCGCTACAATAGGCGATCAAATCGCTTAGAGCGATCTCTACCCGATGGAAAGAAATAACGCAATTAATGAAGAGGGTGTGAAGCTACTAACATAAGTATGTTTTGATAATAAAATCTATAACCATTGTAAGTGACAATAATAATAAAAGCTAGATTATTAATTTATATTTGTCGAACAAACAAAGGTTTTTATTATATTTTTTTAAGTCAAAACCATATTTAAAGTATCGATATTAAAAATTAGCAATGCTAAATTAGATGTTATAGAAAGTGTATCGCCATTACATGGTCTGATTGTAATATTTCTATTTTCCACCGATGAAAATGCATAAAAAAACCTTTTAGTGACAGGTCAGGTAGCGGTCAACCGCGTAAGTAGGTCTGATCTCGCCATCAATTTCAAAATTATTTATTCATCACAATCGCATTCAGGCCACGGTGTTTCAAACAGTTATTCTTATTAAAAATGACAATGTATTTTCTCATGAGACGCCTAAAGAAAAATTCCAAACAAAAAAGATAAGTGTAGAACAGTAATTTACTATTTATCGCAACTAAGTATGATAAATACATAACAAGGAATTATAATTATATTATATTAATCACTCAATATATAACCTCAAGTAGGTTGCGTTCACACCAATTAGCCTAGCCCAAAGTAAGCACTGTAAAGCTTGTGTTATGGATACTAGGGTAACGGATACTCATACTTTTATGATCCGTAGATATGTAATATTCATAGAAATATATACAAATACCTATGACTCAGTTACAAATGATCGTATTCATCATACAAACATCTGTCCCTGTGAGACTCGAACCCAGGACCATCGCGATGCATCAGTGCGAATGGCAGGATCGCTACCGTTGCACCAAATGGTCTTCAAATAAATAACTTATGTTTCTATGCAAATAAATATATTTTCTTTTCTATTTCTATTTAGCAACAAATGTTGTTGGAACATATTTTGTTATAGTTTTCACTAAGAGCAGCGTATTGGGTTAAGATTTGTACTTTGCACTTTATGAATTTTTACTTTGTTATAATTATTATTACTATTTGTTTACATAGATATCGCTTAGACATACATACATACATACATTGTCCAAGAGTCACTTATTACGATATTTGCACTATACATATAAATCTAAAATCAATGGCCACACACCGCCAAGGAAAAGGCTGATCTATTTGCCAAACTGTAAGCGGAATGTTCGCGTTTAGATCCCGGCAATGCTGTACCTTCCGGTTTGTCTAGTTGTGGGAGTTATATGTCCGAAATACATATCAGACTAACCGAAGTTAGAAAGGCGATGCGCGACCTGGACGTGAATAACGCCAGAGGTCCGGATGGTATAGCAGCCATATTTCTGAGGACTTGCGCTCCTGAATTAGCTGATGTTGACACGCCTTTATCGCTTGTCTATGACTAAAGGACATAGACAAGCCAAACTCCAAAGTCCTGGAAGCTCGTTAATATGCAACCTGCGCCTAAAAGGGGCAGTCGTGCCGACCCTGCCAATTACAGGCCCATCTCGGTCACGTCCATTCTTTGTAAGATAATGGAACGTGTACGAACCATAGGCTTCTATCGTATCTAGAAGAAAATGCGCTCCTTAGTGACCGACAATACGGCTTTCGCCGAAACCGATCTATTGGGGATCTTCTAGCATACGCCACGTACATATGGAGCGAAACCATCGAGCAGCATATTGAGTCGCTTGCCGTCTCTCTTGATATCTCGAAGGCTTATGACGGGGTGTGGCACGAAAGCCTCATAAGCAAGCTTCCGTCTTATGGACTTCCCACTGAGGGATCGGTCGATACGAGTTGTCATTGAACATCATCATTTCAAATATCAAAGGCTATTCATCATATCTGTATATATAAATCCGTTATCCTAGTATCCAAAAGCCTTACTGTGCTTATTTAGGGTTAGGTTTATTGGTGTGAATGTCAAGAATATTAATTAGTTTACAAAGATATCGCTCAGAGAAACTTTCTGCAAGAGTCGGTTTTGTGATATTAGCACAGTATAGAAATTTGAAGTGTCGTTTCATTTCTATCAATTACTTGAAGTTGAGAAGGGCAGAAAGATAACGCTTGCCTTTCGTGACTGATGGTGAAAGTTTCCCTTATAGTACCTAAGATTCTGTATCTTAGTTTGCTAAATTGAAATGGGTAACAGTGTGTAGGATATTTTAATATTGTCGCAACCAGTTACGTCGTTCCGTCTCTACGTTATTAATCTCATCACAACACATTTAGCTGGCAAATGCATTGCTTCTGGCGTGGTTCTTGCAAAGTGAATGTATAATTTGTTGTGGCACTTGGCTAGAATAATTTGTATACCATTTTCTTTCAGAGACATTAGGGGATTTAAAAAAATGTTGTTTTATCACCTTTCATATAAATAATAATAATAAATTCGGAATTATTTAAGAAATGGATAAAAATCTGTTAGATCAACTATGATACAGTTCAATACCGGGAATAATAATAGTCATTACTTGGTTAAGACCCGTAGTGATTTTCAATGCCAGCATTCAAAGCTAAGTTAAGAAAATCCACTGCGGGCAACCACCATTTCTCGGTCGCTATTCCTACCTGTCGCACCAAGCGCTTCGCAACATCCTTCATAATGCGCACAGCAAAGGAGTGGAATTCCCTTCTTGCATCTGTATTTCCGAGAACTTATAACTCGTCCATTTTCAAAGCCAGGGTGTGGGTTAGCTCGTTCCATCGTGAATGCTGTCTTGGCTGGGGCAATTTAGAAAACCAACTTTTCTGTATTGTCTTGCGTCTGGTTGTTGTGGTACCGACATTGTTTCTGAATTCTACAACACAAGTGCTTTAGCTACTCAACTTGGTATGTGGATGTTGTCTAATATTTATTATTTTTTTAATTGTCATAATTATCACTCATTTTGCAAGGGAGATGATACCGTTAATAATAATAGACTGTAGTCATATGTCTATCCTGAATAATGCGGTTATTTGATCTGAGTGCGGTAATTTGAAACTAAATGATTATGATATATTACAATCTTGTTTCAGCCAAACTTCACTGTGAGTTAGTTTGATATTAATTATGAGGGAAGTACCAAGTACCTTTGAAAAATTGGAGATAAAATATTTACAGACACTTTTTACAAAAATAGAAGTATCGTTTGACTGCTTTTTCTAGTATTCTGGACACTACGGTAGCGATCTTGCCTTTTTTACAGATGGTCTTGGGTTCAGGGTTCCAAACCCGGAAGAGGCAGATGTTTATGTGATGAATACGAGCATTTGTACTCGAGTCATGGGTATTTTTATATATTTCTTTAATTATTAAATATCTATGTATCATATATATCCATTACTCGCAAGCCTTACAGTGCTAACTTTGAGGTTAGGATAATTTGTACGAATGTTATTGGTTGATATTCTCATTTAATCAATAATGTTTCCTTAAACATACCAAGGAAACCTCAACGAATACGCAGCACTTAGAGTACATAAACTATTTGCTTTAAAAATGCGTCACGTTATGCAAAATTATAATGAGCATTTGGACGACATCAATTTTTTTATTTCTGTGAAATTCAGGACCGGAAGTACCACAGCATCTTCGAAACCTAGATACAATGATGAATGATCTAATATTAAGAGATAGCGCTTATCGTTTTGGTTCCAATTTTGTGATCCGTATCTCTAAAGAGTCACTCTTTGCTTGAATCTGTGTTTCAATTTAGGGGTCTTTAAGTCACGAGTGAATAGGTGTCTTCTAGGAAAACGCGTCACATCATAGATCGCATCGTTGCTTACCACCAGGCGAGATAGCGAAGAGCTCAAGAGCTTACCAATTCAAGATTTAAAAAAATATTTTCAATATACATTATCGAGGTTATTATATAATTTGTTTTGTTGCTGGCTTTTGTATCTCACGCATTTATTCACCTAGTACGTATATAGCAGCACTCACCGTAGTATAGAGCAATGAAAACGCATAACACACCCCTGCGTTAGATGACCGCTAATCTGGTGATACGCCATCGTCGTTGGAGGTCACTGGCGGTGGTAAGCCCGCCTCTCACTGCGCGGTCACGTTTCAGAGATTTGTATGATTTGCATCCATCCACCGGTAATGTCACGGTCGCCCTCGATCTGCGGACTGTTGTCCGACTTGGCCTAATTTCGAGTACTCAGCTGCTGAGTGTTCGACTTGTCTTCGTATCGAAACTGTTTGGGTTCTGTAAAAAAAAATCGGTTTGTGAACAACCTATAAATTATTAATTAGATAATAATCTCATCATGAATCCAAATTACGCAGAATGGAACAATTGGAAATCTTTACCCACCATTTACTGATAGCTTAATGTAAAATAAAATATACCGGGAAGTAAATTCATTAAATACGCCCATTACAATTTATTTCTGCATTCAAGACGAGGCTAGTGAAATGTTAATTTTACAACGGTCTTATTCGGGCGTTTTGTAACAGTGTTACGAAAGTAACTTGCTTGGTATTATGTGTTGTGATCACATGTGCGGTAGTCCGGAAGAGTTTGTTAGATGCGCTGCAGCCGAAATAGTCTCGTATGTATGTGATTCACGGTTCAAAATTGTATGTATATCCTAAAACTTTTTATACTACTTTTATCCGGACCATTTTAATACTAGGTTACGTTTATCCTCATTATTCATAATCCAATTTGTTTTTTCTGATTATTTTTTTATTTAGGAGCTTTTAACATATTATGGATATGTCAGAGCCTTCGTAACCCTATATCCCTTAGTTAACTATCTTAATGTTCTACCATCTAAACTATTTAAATTAAAACTACACTATAAAGTAGTATGTCTTCATCGCTTGCGGGAGAAGACAGAATTCCATGGAACATGCTTTCATTTTTAGAAACTACTTTTAACAGAAGTCAAAAATTGTCTGATACTATTGTTCTAAACACATTCCATCAGCAAATGGTGGACGTCTTCGATTACTCCGCAGGTATTACAATTTGACGACTCTGACATCTTCATAAGTAAAGCAAATTTGTTAAGCGGATAATCCAATTTGTTGTTTGTAGTTTAAATATTCTCGTGTTATTTGACTTTGTACTGTAGAAAACATTCTTCTCCAGCTCAACATCTTTAGAGCGTCAATCTTCTTTCTCTCTCTCTCTCTCAACGTCCACGTCTCAGCATCGCAGAGAAATATGGGAAAAACAAGTGTCCTAACAAGTCGTGTTTTGGTGGCTTTTGTGATGTTTCTGTTTCCCCATATTCCCCTGAGTCCGTCCATGGTTGCCCTTGTGATCAGTTTGATACTTACTATGATGGTGAAGGTCGCGGGAAGCACCTGGATGCGAGCAGCGCAGGCCGGTCATTGCGGAAATCCTTGGGGGAGGCCTCTGTCCAACAGTGGATGTAATTTGAAGATGAGACGCCGAGACGAAATAATCTTTATATATATAATTCTTCTGTGAGTGTGTATGTCACTGAACTCCTCCTAAACGGCTGGACCGATTTGAATGAATTTTTTTGTGTGTTCAAGGGGATCTGAGAATGGTTTAGACTCACAAATCAGTCCGGCAGATGACGCTGCAGTCGGCACAGCAACGCGTGGCCGGTTCAGCTAGTAATAGATATAAATCTTTCTCTTCGTCTATTTCTTTGTGTGTTGGCACTAGGCAATATAATACGTTACTTCACGTTTCACCGGATATAATTGCTTAAGTACCTAACGTGAAAGTGAACCAATCGCCGTCTCTCAGTTAATTGTACAATACTATTTTGATTCACAGTCACATTTACATAACATCTATCTAAAAGATAAATGGATGGACTGCCTTTTTTGGCTAATTAAAGTGATTGATTTATTTTTATATTGCAGTTCTTTTTCTTTTATTAAGGAACAAATAGTTTTATGTAAGGTGAGATAACAAAAATTGGTGTGAATGTTAGAAGTTATGTATTTTCTTTATATTTGTTACCTCAACCGTTATTATTAAACTGGGTTCAAAACAACATTTTTGTGTAAAAGGACAGATTTAGATTGGTCCCATTTTTACCAAAATACAGTTCTGATGCACCGTGAGTATTTTTTTTTTTATTCTTTTGGAGTCTAGTTTAACTATTTTTAAATTTGAATACTTTTAATTGATCTCCAAATACTTAGTTAAATTTTGTTATGGAGCGATGACGCCTTTAATACTTAAGGTGGGCGTTATGCGACGTAGTTTTAAGCTAGCTCGAGAACCATACTCTATATTATTATAATAAACTATATAGATTAATATTATAGCCTTCAAAAGCAGATTAATATTATAGCCTTCAAAAGCAGATTAATATTATAGCCTTCAAAAGCCAAATGACCTTTATCTTTGAATCGAAAGTCGGGGACTTGAAGACCGGACTGTCGGATCGCTACCGTTGCACCAAACTGTAATAATACTAATATTTCGCACATCTACACCAATTAACCTAGCCTAAAGTACTGTAAGGCTTGGGTTATGGATAGTAAGGTAACGGATATACATACATATAATATGACATATAGATATTTAATATTCATAGAAATACTAGCTGACCCGGCCATGTTTATGGCTCAGCTATTATAATTTGCAATATTTTTTATTGTTATAAATTAAAATGAGACCTATCCTATGTCCTTAGTAGGTCCAAATCCAGCACAATGAAAAAAAAATCAAAATCGGTTAAGTAGTTTCGGAGTTCATCGCGGTCAAACACCGTGATTCATGTGTAAATGCTTGTATTCCTCACACAAATATCTGACCCTTCCGGGACTCGAACCCAGGACCGTCTGTGCGAAACGTAGGATCGCTACTGTTGCGCCAAACGATCGTCAACGTAATGTTAATTATATTTCTTATGTTTTTTTGCCTGTATTTTGTGTAAATATATATAGATACTGACGATTTTTCTATATTGAACGTGCAGAATATCACGAATTCCTTTGGTGCGCAATAATTTTCACTTATGGAAAGACATTCCGTTAGGAAACGGAAGATTTCTGAAGGTCATTGCGCAGTCGTACGTTAACCCCGTTTGGGTTTGTTTAATTTGTCAATTTGTTGACTACTTAAATAGTTCTTGTTGCGCCGTGGATCGAGACCGTTTTCTACCAGTGTTGCTAGTAGCCGATAAACAAAAAGTAACAGTAAAGTAACTTTAATTTCTTTATACACAAAACGACGATGATATTCTAAATCTCGCTAAATTAATCTTGTAGCGAAGAGTACGCAAAACAAAACCGAATTATAGGGCTGGTACTAAGCTTGGATTTCCTCATCGAATTCTGGATTCTCTAAGTTTATTGAAAATATTTACTTACCAATTATTGTTAGCACACGCAAGTACAATATATTAGGTTGGGGAATAAGTTCGTTCGGTTTTTTTCGAAGAGGATTATTTAAAGTATTTGTTTGTTGTTGAGCAAAGTGTTTGTATTCATTAGACAGTGCCTTTTCTGCTCTACAGAACTGTGTTATTTGTTTTTCGAATATTTTTAGTTTTTCCTATTTTCTGGGCTTCGAAATGGAATACCCAGGTGACAAAAATCAGCATTTTCGACATCTACGTTTCTTCGCTTTTCATCGGGGTCAAAAAGCAGCTGAAGCCGCTCGTGACATATGCAACGTGTATGGAGAAGGTGTCATAGGTGAGCGCGCAGCACAGAAATGATTTGCAAAGTTCAAAAATGGTGACTTTGATCTCGAAGACATGCCTCGCAGTGGACGACCTGCAGAATTCGATGTCTTCATCGCCTTGAGGTGCGATACACGGGGAAATGCTTGAACGGAACGCAACAGTCAACAAGGAGCTCTACGCCGTGTAAATGAGGCTATGCGACTGAAAAGACCTGACCGACAAGGCCAAGTCATCTTGCTCCACGACAACGCCAGACCCCATGTTGCACAAGTCGTCAAAACCGCACTCCAAGAACTCGAATGGGAGGTTCTTCAGCATCCACCGTACTTTCCGAACCTTGCGCCAACAGATTATCAGCTTTTCCATTCCTTGTCGAATCAAATGAGGGGTGTTATCTTCGACGGCGAAGAGGACCTCAAAAACTGGCTCATCAACTTCTTCGACACCAGACCGGACGATTTTTGGCGGAACGGCATCAACAAATTAGTCGAGAGGTGGGAGGAGGTTGTAAACAGTAACGGCGAATACATTATTGATCAATTTATTGTTATAATTATTGGTTTTTGTTGAAAGAAAGCACTTTGAAAAAACCGAACGAACTTATTCCCCAACCCAATATTAAGTTAATATTTTATCTAAAATTCTTGTGAAGGGTCCTCCCCTTCCCATCCAAATTGCTGTACCCGACAGGGTCTCAATGACCTTTACCCCAACTATTCTAACATCCTTATGTATATTGTGGTTCACGCGTAAACAAACTATTAAGTATTAAGTAAACAATTTTAAACGTAACATATATGTTAATAAACTCTTAATTAAATCACAGATTAAATTATTTTTGTCTTCGAATCGAATTTGGTATTTGTTATTTTCTTTTCTTGAAGTGAAAACTTCTTTAGCATCGTTGTGATTTGAAAGTCGATGAAACGAAAAAGCTTCAGTAAAAAGAGACTGACACATAAATTCATAAGATTTAACGTAGAAGAAAATGAGATAGGAAGCATTATGTACGTGTGTTTATACGTGTTTGTGTGCGCATGCGTGATACAAAGCTTGAGAGAAGGCATCTTAACAACCGTGGTATTTTGTATACGTGTACGTATTATTTTTGAAGGTTTCACTTCTACCACGTGTGAATTGCACACATGCTTTTTTTCTTTTTTTATTTATTGCAAAAGCAACGTAAAATATTACAAAAGTG
This sequence comes from Calamotropha paludella, assembly GCA_927399485.1. Classification (NCBI taxonomy): domain Eukaryota; kingdom Metazoa; phylum Arthropoda; class Insecta; order Lepidoptera; family Crambidae; genus Calamotropha; species Calamotropha paludella. The sequence goes on from OV656820.1 coordinate 1,358,502, forward strand.
ACAATCTAGCAACACTGTTTCCTACAACTATTCGCTGTTGAAAAGGATGTTGGTTAGGAAAACCCGATGTGGTTAAATGGATTGTTTCATCTAACTATCGCGTTGTGACTCGTTAATTATAAATACTGATTTGCAAAAATTTTTGTTGCAATATTAATATAAACTCAAGCAATACGTTTAGTTATTGAGTACTACCATATAATGTAAATTTATACCAATGCGTTGATTTATGACAAGGATTAAAAATTCTGATGTCTGTCACACGGTGTACTTAGAATTTGTATAAATTATTTCACGTAAGCAAAAACAAAATACAAAAGTAAATTGATTAGATATTGATATTTTTGTTTTCCTTCTTTCACAGTATTTAATTGAATTCGTTATTAAACCCAATCGTATGGACGAAGGAAATAAAATAGTAATTTGATCAAACAGTGTGTTCCGTATGAAATTAATGTCAATTAATTCAAATTCACTTGTATACGATATCAAAATAACTTAAGGATAATGATCTAAAACGCGGGGCTAATGCGTGCGGGGGTAATGATAGGCGATTCTTGAATTTAATTGAAGAAAAAAATTCAATTGCTCTCAGGTGGCCCGTGGAATTCTAACCCAGAGTCCTTTCGCTATCCGGGCGAGTACAATTTGAATCGAGCTATCGAGACCTCGATAAACCCTTTGAATTTACCAATTATTTCTGAAGCTGTTGCTAGCGTCGTTCTTGTAATACTTTGAGATATAAAATCTAGCTGTTGCTATGATAACCAAATTTATTTAATCAATTTTAAATTCATCCGAAACTTCGTTAAATTGTTACTTAATACCGTCAGATTATTGGCAGGCATCTATACTTGTTTAATGACCCAAAAATAGATTAGGCACAAATTGAATTTTAAATAACTTGATAGACAATACTGGAAAGCTTTGCGGTCTGCGAACGAATATCGAATAAATTGCATTTACTTTTTCAACACCTTTTATTTGAGCTGTGCAATTGGATACCTATTACTTTTCTGGTTTACTTGATATTGAAAAGAATACCCAACTTATAAGAGATATCTAAAGAGAATAGAGAATCACTACAGTTTTTATTAAACTACCCTTATATATTACATATTTAATAAAAATATTAATTATAATTGGTGTTTTTATTTTAAAGTATTTAGACTTGAATGTATGTATGAAACGTGATGCGTCAATGCAATTAAGTATATGTTAAAACAAATATAGTATGGTACAGTCAGCGTTAAATATTTTGCGGCACTCAAGGCGTTTATATATATTTAAATACATTCATATTGCTATATATGAATATTGCTCAAAAATATTGTAACAGTCAACAGATTTAACATTTATGACAATACTGTATGCCAAAACGCTTGAAAAAAGGACATTAGACCACTTTGATTGTGTCTAGTTTTTTGACATCTAGACCTTGTATTTGATGCTAAATGTATATATTGCGCATGTATGTTTGTTATAATTTCCAACGGACTTTGCCCCGGGTTGCGTGTAATTCGTAAATTGAAATACGGAACGCTTTTCCTTATGGCTGCTTCGCGGAAATTAACTTTTTTAGATTTAGTGTATTAAGACATTAGGGTTTTTAAGTCAGATGTAAAATTGTGTTAACAATTTTTGTAATTGATTCTGTTTTCATCGAATTTAAGCTACAAAACGAGATGCGGAAGTAGTTTATTATTTGTAATCACAGGTCAATCGCGTTTACCTTTGCGCCATCGTGCATCGAATTGTCTTATATGAACTGGCTAAAAGCAAGAAGATTAAAAAGGATAGAAAAAACAGATGAAGCTTGAAGCTCAAAACCTATTGCAGTGGTGATACACTATGATTGGTTTACGAGAACTTATGTTCAGGGCCTCGAAGCTGGTTAATATTTTGATCTGGTTTGACCAAACTATACATACTTTGAAAAAGGTTATGTTCTTTTGAACCGGTTTTGAAATAAATGGGGTATTTTTCATTAATCGGTAATTTTTTTTCATCCAACATACATTCAAAACTTTTTTTCAAGCAATGCCTGCATCTCACATTTATTTAATCGCGTTTTTCTCATTACTACATTAGTATTCAACAAATTACTACAATTCATAACAACGGGTCTCACTATCCCAGCAAACGTTAAGAATAAACTGGTTTGTTTAGGTTCCATAAATCGCACTTCTTTAGTTCCGAATCGGATCGGAACTACAATAAAACCGGTTTTACTCTAATAGTTCAGGTATTTTTGAGCCAATTTTAAGTCCTTTAGGTGACACATAAGATGACACATGGTCTTAATTCACGGTGGTCGAAAAGAGCATCAGAAATCCTACTTTTATACCAATATAATTCCAATACTTAAAGATCATTCCACATTCATGAGGTTGCATTTAAGAATACTTGATTCAGACACAGCTTTGAATATCATTGAATAATTAAAAATCATAACCAGTTTCCAAACTCACTAGTTAAATTTTACAATATAATAAACAAGGTCCCTCATACCAATTTGAATTCGTTTGATAAAAGTCCCTTTTACTGAGATGTACAGCAGGTAAACCATCGTACCCTGTTAATGAACTCTAGCGTAATCTCTTAGCTAATCACGAAGTTGGTAATGCTCGTTGAGTATATCCGGTAGTCTGTTTTAGTGCCCGTCTGCTGGCACGATACATCATCCTTAATCCGAGAAGCCCCAGATCTAATGCGAGATATACAGGATACAGATACGTTCGGTAATGTGTCGTCTCCTTTATCGATTAAGGATGACTCTTGGAAAAGATTCTTGAAAATCTATTTATTCGATACACGAGATTTGATGACATCGTTAGCATAATGTTTATAAATTTTGGAATATGCATATCATATCGCCATAGAAGGATGTTTTAGTAGCTAGAATAGAAAATGTTTACTGTTGAATAAGCCTTTTTTGGGAAAAAGTTAAATAAGTCGAGTTTTGTCCTCAACTAAGCAATTAATCCTCTTGTTCGAAATTTTTATCTACTTATATGTATAAAAATGCCCTGTTATAGTGTTGGACCGCGATAAACTCCACCGACTCAACCGATATCGATGATGTTCTTTTTACATTTTGCTGAATTTATTCCAACTTAGGACATAGGATAAGTTTCATTTTAATTTATAACACAGCAACACGTGGCCAGGTCAGCTAGTTAACTATAGCAGTCTGAAAGGGGACAAAATTCTTTAAATTTATTCTATTATTAAATATTTTTCCGTCAGCGCCATCTAGCGTTCGGTAGACGGACTACTTGCGGTTAACGCGTTGCTATGGTAACGTTAATTGATACAATGGAAAAAGAACGGACAGACAAACACACAAACAACAAATCTGTGTTCTTAGATTATAGATTCGCATCGTCTTTTCACTAGGTCAGGACTAAAAAGAGAGTTTGTAGGTTAATAAAACGGACAATACATAGAATCACGTCTTTTTCCCTGACATACATCTCTCGCTTCTTTAACTGTCATCAGACCTTTCATATAAACTCGTCGTTTAAAGGTGCTTTTGGCCTGGTCTTTTTCAGGACATCTCCAATTCGGCCCTTGAAAGTTCGCCTTGGTCTGCCTTCGCCGGCTTGCCTCATAAACTTGTGTCAATTTTATGACACTTTCGTCCATCCAACGGACTATGAGTAGGTACTATTTAAAAAAAAAATTGATAAAAAATGTGAGCTTTTACGTATAAAGTTTTATTATAGCGATTATAATACTGTTGTCATTCTATGTAAATAGTTAATCGAAGTTTAACCCTGATGAGCTTAAAATACTACACGACCATTTCCAGTTTAAGATGTGCCTAAAAAGGAATTGCCTGTTTGTATGTAATATTTCTAGAATAATAGGACAGCTCTCAATCTCGACGTATATATCTGTGATTGATGGATACGGATATGCTCATACGTGTAACATATACTTATCATTATCGTCGGTACGTTATGCCAATAAGAAACGCTTATATTTAAATCCTATTCCGCATTATTAATTATATTAACAGTTAAATTATAATCGAGGTCTATGTGTTTTGCTTTTCGCCATTATGTCTGTTAGGTATCGACCAAATGAAGGTATATTTATTAAGAAAATAGTTTGACTAAAAATAAAAATACCAATATTTTTTTTGCATTTTATTTAGGCCCGTTTATTATGTCTACGATTACTGAAAACTACCGAGTTTACCACCAGTTCGGAAATTGGAAGTCCCAAAGTGTCATAGATCAGGTAAATCTGGTTTATTTAAAATTGCGATAGCTACGTATATGCATCCCTTATAATATCCCGCGTCTTCATTTGCCTGAAATAAATTTATTTCGCGGTTACTTAGATTTGAAAGAGAACGTTTGATTCTTCCTGCAGAGCAAGAAAGCTTCATATCAGATTTCTTCTGCTACAGCTGTTTCGCCGTGAAAACGTAACAAAGACAGCGTTACTTTAGCATTTATAAGATTAGTATGGATTAAACAGTAATATTGTAAACAACGTACAGGCTAGAAAACAATTTGAAATGTTAATTAATTATAATCAATTCTTCACAAAGGCTAAAGAAAATCCCCCAACACAAACTAAGCCTGTTTGTGATGCTTCCAATTTCGAAACAAGCGGAAAAACAATTTAAATAAACGCACAAAATTAAATTATAACCTTATCCCATTACTTATAAACAAGTTTACAAATGATAAGAAAGGAAAATATGTAATTCCTAAATCGCGCTAATAACATTTGAAACGGAAAGACTAATTAATCGATTGTTTCATTGGCATTGCGCATAATCGCCATGACATTGGATATCGGAATCACAATTTGGTGAACAACCTTCTAAAGGTCGGTTGTGTATCCGAATGTAATAATTTTTATTTTATGCTGTTTTCGAGGAATGGGATATTCTTGATAAAATAGGTAACCTTAAGTGCAGTTATAATAGTGTGTAGTAATATATATTGGTGTTTGAATTGTTTAAATAATTCAAAAACAGCGAAAAGATAATGGATCAATATTATTTAAATTTATGTTAAATTTAATTTGTCTTGATTCAGGGAGTTACCCAATATCTCTAACCACTACAAGCCTTAATGTGATTAATTGAAATCTCAAGAGAACGGTGTGGTGTAGAAGAAGATATAAAGTGATAAATATTGAAAAAGGGGGTGCTTAGATGGTTTGGAAAGAGAGGATGGACGAAAGCAGATTGATAAGTCTCTTAGGCAAATGTGCATGGGCCTGTCGGTAAAGGTGAACTATCAGGGACCAAATAAAAAACGTCTTAAAAAGGCCAAGTCAAAAGCAACATTACCCGACTCGTTGCGGATGGCACGTCTGCCTTGCCATCGCTTTTTAGCGTGTGGCATCGAGACACGGGAGCCGTGTCATTTTTTAAATCGATGATAACTCCTTCAAATTAAGTTTTAGGGAAATCTACCCAGAATAAAAATATGTATCTTCATTTTTCACGTAAATCAGCCTTCATTACTGGTAATTGTATGTCGCAACGAATCGGTTAATCGAAGAGCTTGTATTTAAGGTCTAATAAAAGTTGAAAATGGCAGATGTATGTCAGGGAAAAGGCAAGATTGTTTGTGTGCATAATTAAATTTTGCGCGAGAATAACTTTCTAGACGTTTTTAAGCCGCTAGTTTTCCTGGCTGGAAAAGTATCATTTGATTGATCTCTGATATTCTCATCTCCCTTAAGATGTTACATCTCTATGTTGCTTTTTGAAACTTGTCTTATCTTTTGTATGTCATAGTAATGTGAGTTAACTTATTTAATGCCGATACTTATTGGAACGAATGATATTGCTATTATTTTTCTTATGTCAGAAGATAAGACTGTTTCTTGCAACGGTAGCGATCCTGCCTTTCGCACCCACGGTCCTGGGTTCGAATCCCGGAAAGGGTAGATGTTTGTGTGATGAATATGAGCATATGTACCAAAGTTATGGGTTGTTATATATTTTTATAAATATTACATATTTATGTATCATATATGTATGTATGTCTATTCGTTACTCTAGTATCCACAACACAAGCCTTACAGTGCTTACTTTGGGCTAGGCTAATTGGTGTCAATGTAAGAAATATTATTATTATTATTGTGAAAATCGAACCCACATGAAAACTGAGACAAGAACTTGTAATAATTTCTTATGAATATTTTTAAGTTGTAACTCGCCATCAAAAAAGGCTCAGCATAAATTGCCGGATTTTGCAAGATCATTAATTTAATTTTTACACTTCCGTACACATAACACATTTAAATAAAACATTTTTTACGGTTTTTGCTCATTATTTGTATTTAATCCTTACGTTTCGTCTTCCGTACAGTAGCCGTAAAGATCACATTTGAAATAAATATAGCAATATATTAGAGAAAAATAGGGAAACGTTATGCGCAAAAACCGTAAAAATGTTGTGTTAGTTTATAAATTATTTGTAGAGATATATCTTTTTGCGATGGTGGTCGTTATAGTTTCGTGTTTCCCATCTTAAGTAATTCCCCGCTTGCTCATCAATTGTGAGTTCGTTGAATGCGGATGCACATCCTTCCATATCGCTCAATGAGTAATTGTCGGGTGTTGGTTGAAGATAGCCTCGAATACATCGCCTATTCTTGTACAATCAAACAATTAGTTGCCCAACTAAGAAACTGCAGATTTTTTCTACACACTAATGATAGTGTATAAGGAAAATATGCACTAGAGCACACAATTATTTAAAGCAATAATAACTTCCTTTTTCGTAATCACTTTGGTAAATTTAAGTTTGATTGTTAGACTGACTAAGCAAGTGTGTTCATTTTGAAAAATGTAATTATAAGGTTATGCTTTGGTTTCACAGAATTGGTATTTGATACAATAAAACACATTTCTTAACGAAGAATTCTGTAAATACTTAGATTTTAAGAAATGTTAGTAAGAAATTATTCATAATAATCGGCAATGTCTGTATGAAATATGTAAAATAATAAAATATTTTTTATTATATACTATACTGGTATAACCCGACCACGCGTTGCTATGGTAACGTTAATATTATAAAAACTGTTATTCTTAGGCTTATGGTAACTATGGTAACTATATATTGTAACAAACCCACAAAGTCCTTCTTTTATATAGTAGAGATTAGAATTTAAAATGCGTGTATTGAACGTCAAAGCTTCGCCATGGCTTCGTTAATCCTATGTTGGGAGACCTTGTACTGAGGAGAAGCCGCAAGTAGCTCGGCAAGGGCTATTTTTTTTTCTCCCTTTTTTATGTGTTACATTATGGTGTGTTAAATATAATCTATATTGTTGTAAATTCTTTAACAATGACCTGTCATCAATTTAAAAACCCTAACAGTTCCGATAATTTTGAAAACAATGGTTGTATTTATTTTTTGAACAACTTGTCTGTTAAAAAATATTTTAACATTGGTCCAATTAAGCTACCGAGCTTTGGACCAATTATCAATATCCAATGCTTGCTGGTTTGAGTCCCACCTAAGAAGGACTTGTGGGGCCCAGACGATTTTTTCTAGTGTTTTTCTATTAAAATTTATCATATAAAATATAATTTAAAATGCAAAAATATAGAAGTCATAGAAACATTATAAAGAATAATTCTCTTTTTATACTGTTTTCCATTAGTTTTTTTGTTCTAACTAAATGAAAAAACAAACAGTATTTCTCCCCAACAGAGGTGGCAACCCTAGATATATAATATATGAACAACCATGCTTCAAGAATAAATGTTTATACATTTCACACAAGCATAAACTAGGCTTCGAACCAGGATTTGAACTCGTAAACCTTGGACGCATTGATAGCTGCACCAAATACCAATGATTATACAATAATAAATAACAATAACATTGTTATAAATGATAAGGTGTGTCAGTAAGGTTAATTGATTTGTATCCATTTATTTGTTTCTTGTGTTTAAGTTCGGTATTTTTCTTTATACTTAACTACCAGATAACTTGGAAATGGCTGATTCTAAGTATTCTTTTAGCGAAATCTCGAGGAAAGCTTGCTTGCTATAAAAAATAAACTATGGAATAAAATAACTACATAATATTAGGGGTTAAAGTATGAAATTGCCGATTTGTACTGAAAATCTATATTGTTTATTTTTTAAATTTTTAACAAATTTATTTAATCAAAATAGTTGCCATTATTATCTATACATTGCTGCCATCTAATGGGAAGGTCATTAATGCCTTTGCGATAGAATTCCGACGATCTAGACTGCACAAACTGTGTGAAAGCATTTTGTACTGCCTCCTGGGAAGAAAACTTCTTGTCACGTAGATAATTGTCCAAATCACGAAAAAAATGGTAGTCCGTTGGAGCAAGGTCTGGTGAATACGGAGGATGACGAATGGTTTCTAACTGCAGTTCCTGAAGGGTCAAAATGGTTTCTCGTGCTGTGTGAGGTCTCGCGTTGTCGTGGAGCAATAATGGTGAAGATCGATTCATGAGTCGGGGCTGTTTTACTGCTAGTTTTGTCAACATGGTTCGGAGTTCGGCACAATAGACATCTGCCGTTATTGCTTGACCAGATCGGAGAAAACTATAGTGAATAACACCATGCTGAGACCACCAAACAGTTACCATTACCTTTTTATTGGTAAGTTTTGCTTTAGGACACTGTTGTGGCATTTGACCTGGGGTCAGCCATTGCATTTTTCTTTTCCGGTTATCATAAAGAATCCACTTTTCATCACATGTTACAATTCGATCCAATATTCCTTCATTTCTGTACCGGTTCAACAAGGCAACACAAGTTTCAACACGCGTTTCTTTCTGCAGATCAGTCAAATCATGAGGCACCCATTTTTCGTATTTTTTTATTTTATTGATTTGACGCAAGTGAGTCAATATTGTGGGTAAGGTAACGTTAAACCATGCCGCTAATTCCTGGGTACTTTGACTAGGATCGGCTTCCACTATCTCTCTTAATTCATCGTTATTTACCTGTGTGGGCGGTCTTCCTCGTGGCTCGTTCTTTAAGTCGAAATTTCCATCACGAAAGCGTTTAAACCAAAATCGCACGGTGCGTTCATTAGTAGACCCCTCTCCAAACGCAGCATTGATATTGCGGGCTGTTTCTGCCGCGTTAGTTCCGCGTCGGAACTCGTATTCAAAAATAACTCGAATTTTCGCAGTATCCATCTTTCTTGTCTAAATTGAATAACAAAAACAATTGAAAGTCGATATTCAAATGTTTTACATTTTTTAAAAAAAGAACATCATAGAAACCATTTAAAAAAAGTTTCATTCGAAAACCTCAAACCATGAAGATTCTATGTCAATTCAAAGAACCTATTGCAATAAAACGGCAATTTCATACTTTAACCCCTATTATTATCTTCGAAGTCATATTCTTCCATCGGAAAGCGGGCCACCACCGCTTCTTGGTTACTATTCCTGACTGTCGCACAAAGCACTACTCAACATCGCTCAGCAAAGAAGTGGAACTCCCTGCCTCTGTATCTATCTGATTGCATAAAACCCGTCCGTCTTAAAAGCCCAGGTGAATAGGCACCTTCTGGATTTGCCCCCATGCTTGATTGGGATCAAGAGCGAACCCATTTAAATGTTTCAAATTCAAAAAATAGTTAAAAATGTAAAATATTTTACTATTCTTAGCACTAACATAATTATAGATTTGTAAAATATGTTTTACTGTTTATTAACCGATTCGGTGCGACATACAAGTACCATAAACGAAGGCTACGAGCTTGATTTACGTGAAAAATTAGATTTAAGAAAAGTTTTATTCTGGGTTGATTTCCCTAACACTTGAAGGAGTTATCATCGATTTAAAAAATGACACGGCTCCCGTGCCTAACGCAACGCGGAAAAAAGTGATGGCACGGCAGACGTGCCATCCGCAACGAATCGGTTAAAACAGACAACGTATTATGAAATTATGGCCTCTTCTTATTAAATGTTAGCGTCTATATTATTAAGTTCCCCTTTTGGTCACCATAAATGTCATCAATTATACTCAATTTCAATTGTGGTGTAATATACGCTTGAAGACAATATGGAATTGTTGCCTTGGGAGTTGGTTAGTTTTAGAAAAATACAGATAAGTACAGTAAAGTGTACAATAGCAAAGTGGTACTTTTTGACGACCTCTGTGTTCGAGTGGCTCGCATACCGGTTTTTATGGTAAAGACACTCCGAGTTTCCGGGTTCGATGCTCGGTTGTGTCAATGTTGGAAACGAACTTTTCTATGTTGCTTCGGATCTGGTTCTATAACAAGTGCTTTAGCTAATATATAGCTACGGTTGACTAATATTCATTTATTAGCTGCACCCGGCATGCTTTGCAATGCTCTTTTTTGCTGAATGGTTTCGGAATAGGGTACAAACATACAAACATTGTTTTTATTTAAATTGATAGAATACCTGACCCGCCACGCGTTGCTGTGCTATACATTAAAATGAAACCTATCCTATGTCCTATGTTGTAACACATCAAGCAAAATGAAAAATATCACCAAAATCGTATAGTTCTTACACTTACGCGCACATTAAACATTTAAATAAGCCAGATCACGGAGTCGAAACGTGAGGATTAAATATAAATTATGCTGAGTTGTTTCGGAGTTCATCGCGGAGTTCACTGTGATAGGGTATCTATAATCTAAGATGACAAATTTGTTGTTTGTCTGTCCGCTCTTCTTCCATTGTTTCAATATCGTTACCATAGCAACCCATTAACCGCAAGTAGTTCGTCTACCGGACGCCAGATGGCGCTAACGGAAAAATATTTAATAATAGAAAAAAATTAAAGAGTTTTATCCACCCGTGCGAAGCCGGGACGGGCCGCTAGTTTATATAAAAATTCCCTGAAAATTGACAGCGATTAACTCCGAAACTAATCAACCGAGTTTGAAGATTTTTCTTTCATTTTTCTGGATTTGTTCTGACTTAGGACATAGGAGAGGTTTTATTTCAATTTATAACACAGCAAAGTGTGGCCGGGTCACCTAGTATATATAAAGATTTGTCCTAAATCTATAAGTTCATTGACTTGTGTGTAGGTAGACTTAAGCTTTCAGTAACAACGAGTCATCACTGCAGCCCACACCGCATTGACTTTATTTGAGTTGCCCCCATCGATCTAACGTGGCGTGGTTACGCAAAACAGTTCAACCTAACCAGATTACAACGCAACCGTACACTTACATCCCCTGTTACGGGGGGGATACTTCCGTCTCAGCGGTTGGAATTGGAAACGGGGATTACGGGAATTGTTACCAAATGCTGCTATGAAGTATTTCCTTGTTTTCTTTTATAAATCATTTTGCCTTTTTTAACGCAAGGGTTACGATTGTTATGTTTAAGAGTTAAGGTTTTCCATTTTTTGTCACTTAAATTTTTGTGTCGAAAATCTAAAGAGACAATACAATTGCTGGTCGGCCACGTATTGCTGTGGCTCAGTTTTTATAATTTGCAACAATTTTGTTTTATTATCCATTTGTCAGTCCGCTACTACGCGCCCCATTCATCTCAACAACCCCAATGCTGCGCGAATTGTGAAAAAAAAATGTCGGACTCTTAGATAAAAATGCCATTTTCACGCTAAATAATGAAGCTAGGACCAAACAAAAAATACTACCGTAAATCTGATTAAATAAAAAATCCACCACAGCATATTTGGATCTCTGTAAATCAAAAACTAATCGTAATCTTAAAGAAACAGCAGATAACGCGGTAATTTGAATATGGTAGCAATTGCTACCAGGTACAAATGGTTAGAAATTTAAAATGAAACCTATCCTATGTTCCAAGTTAGAAAAAATCCACCAAAATGAAAAAAAATACATCAAAATAGGTTCAGTAGTTTCGAAGTTCATTTTGGTCAAACACTGTGACAGGGAATTTTTATATATCTAGAATTATCAGGCATACTAACAGTATTAAAATGGCTGCTTGTCTCTGTAGTCGCTTGCTAAAATAGGTCGGATACTCCAAAATGCTTTGCCTACATCTTGGACAATTCGTCATGGTTGGCACCTGTGGTCAGTTTTTAAGGCGTCAACTAATTAATCTGACTTACATGAATAATCCCAATTCTACGATTAATAGAAATATGAGAAAGGTATGACTTTAAAGAGTAACGTATTTATGATTCATATTGGCACTGATGCTTGATCGTTTTTCGTAACAGAACCATGAAGAGGCAATAAAAATTTACAATGAAATCAAACCAATATACGAGATGGACTGGACTTCTAGAAATATTTTCTTTATATAAACTTAAACTATTTTATTGTTAAACAGTATTTAGAAAGGCAATTAGTAATCGGACTAATGATATCAGATGACTTTAAAAATAAGAATACCTCGATTGCAAGTGTAATAAATTAAAGATTTTTTCCTTAATTATATTTTTTATAGTTATGAACTATACACGAGAATGTCGTTGTCAACTTGGATTGAATGATTATGAAGATTATATTACAATAGAGTGTAATTTAGACTAAAAATAAAGAACATACATAGAGACATTTGAATTTTTATGACTTAATATATTTACGAGAAAATGATATGGTGTGATAGGGACTTTACCTTCATCTTCCACCGAATCAACTGTGCTCATGGTATTCCCAATGCCTCACTTAAATAAATTAGACTCTTGGGCTGAGGGTTTCGGGTCAAGTTCTCTGTTTGATCTTGTCTTTCGCACCGACGGCCCTGGGTTCTAGTCCCAGAAGGGGTTGATGTTTGTGTGATGAAAACGAGCATTATATAAATGCCCAAATACGTGATATTTTGGCATTTATATGCCTATAAATATAACATATCTATGTTCATATGTTATACTTGTAACTGATTTTCTTTTGAACTCAGTCCGTAGGCTATTTCTTTTTGGCTTATTATATACTAGCTTTCCGCCCGCGGCTTCGCCCGCGTGGAATTCGGTTATATTGCGGTATAAAGCTCAACTATAAGAAAACTTCTCATTCCCACGGAATAATCTAAGAAGCGCGATGTAACGCTGGATACAATTAGTTGTTAAACCAAAACTGAATAGTACACTATATTATATGTTTTCCCTTGTGGAGCAAAAACATGCAGATTTTGGGCACTGGAAACCCGGGAACACGCTACATAGAGCTGACTATGCGAAAAACAATGTTTTTCCAAGTGTACTCCAGCAACCTTTAGAGTTTGGCCTTGTGCTTTATTAATGGTCATTGCAAATGAAACCCTTATAGGAAATTGTAGTCTTTTAAATTGAAATGGGAGGTTTGTTGGAATAATCGGAATCCGTATAAATCCTAAAAAACAGTTTAGACGATTAAACAAATTGTACGTCATCCCTCGGGAATTCCTCATTATCGTATCATTTAGCTTCTAAATTTACATGTTTATATTCGTTTGCAATATTTTACCTTGTTTTAAACGACACACAGCGCCATCTACAATCCATCCATCAAGCAAACAATATTTTTTTTTTTCCTCGGGAATATAATTTTTTTCCAGGATAAAAAGTACCCTATTATTTAATCCGGTCTTTTATCTTTACGTATACAAAATTTCAAAGCAATCGGTTCAGTAGTTACGACGTGAAAGCGGAACAAACAAACAAACAAACAAACTCACTTTACCATTTATAATATTAGTAAGGATATTTTACATTTTTCAATGCTATCTTATGATAAATTATTTTAATTAAAAATTAACTAGAAAAAAAATTGACTCGGCTCACAAATAAATTTTCAGGCGGGAATCGAACCCGCAACCTATGGATGTCCGGTCCAGTGCTCCCCCAATGGAGCTTCGGGCCTTGCGAACACCCGTCGAAATTCTCTAGTGATTTTCTACTTTTTACTTTGTATCCATAACACGGTGCTTACTTTGGTGCGAGGCTAATAGGTGTGAATGAAAAAAATAAAATAAAAAAACAATTGTAGAGTAAATAGAATAAATGGGAAGTTATTACATAACATTTTATCTTTACTAACGGAACTGACTGACCGCTTCGCGGCAGATATAGGTCAACATCTCGTATGTTAAATATTTTTATCCTATGGACGTTCAATATTGCGATAGCGACGTTGTTTGTTTGTATTAATATAAGGGTTTATCGCTTCTTTATCGTTTATGTACTGACATATACAATGGCTTTCACATGATTTATCAGTTTTATTGTTCGAACAAACCCGGAGAGGTATCTCGGGTACTTTGACTCGAGCGCACACCGATACTAATTGATTTCTTGTGCATTGACCTAAATTATATCTTCGTACCGATAGTCGTTTCAAGACCGGAAAATTCTCTGTCGTGAAACCAGACGCGACCAAATGAAATGAAGTGAAGTGAAAATAACTTAATTCAAATGCACTTAAATTTAGTTGTTTTGAATCTTCCGACATTTTTGCCTACCACCCATTCAGGACGTCTTTTAACTGACAAAAAAAAGAAACTCGTCAGCTTTAACAGAAGTAACGACATTTACAATATTATATGTCATCCCCATATATAATCTATAAAAAGCAATATAATTCAGTTAACACAATATTAGTAGTGTTATGGTTTCATTACATCGTTGATTATGAAAAAGTCAACAAGTATCTGTTTTAGGCCTATTCTTAAACATTGCAACCAACGATGGAATGATTGAATGATATTCCAGAATCTTTTTTTTATTTAGAATGGGTTCACTCTTGATCTCAATCAAGCCCGGGGCCAAGACAGAATCTTCGATGGAACGAGCTAACTCAGAAGGTACCTATTCACCCTGGCCTTGAAAACGGATGGGTTATAAGTACTCGAAAATACAGACGCAGGGAGGGAGTTCCACTCCTTTGTTGTGCGCATTATGAAATATGTTGAGAAGCGTTTGGTGCGACAGGTAGGAATAGCAACCAAGAATGGGGGTAGCCCGCACTGCGACTGGATGTCCGATGGAAAAAGGGAGATGGCAGTATGAGCATATGCAGCTCCTTTTTTTTTAACGGGAGCGCTAAATACGGTTATTAACCTTAACGGCGGCAATTGCAGCTCCACCGGCGAGTCCAGGCCTCCCCGATGGTGCCACAGGAGTCGTCGCTACGTGACGAGTCGTGTGCCACCACCGGTATACCTACTAAAACCCCACGTGTGCCCTACACTGTCCTTCGGCCTTGTGGGATCCTTTTTAGGAATCACCACTCTGGCCGGACAGCCGGCCCGCTACGGGCTCCTTCTCCGTCAGACGATGCCTAGGCATAATTAGGCATCATCCGACTCCCTCCGGATAGCGCTGGACGGTGAACCTGTCCGTGAGCATGAGCATATGCAACTCCTGAGCACACTTTCGAAAGTAGATTCTAAATCGATGAGAATCTTATGAATGTGGAACAATAGCAGTATTTTTTAACCGTGAAATAATTTCGTGCTTGACTTTATGTAGATTTTAGTAACCTTGAGCACTGAAAGTAGGTTAAGGGCAGCTCTTGATTACCTAACTAACCGCTACATATTTTTGTTCGTTATGCAAACGACAAGAATTTTAATAGCAATAAAATCTCACATATTTGAAGTGGGCCGTTCTCTCGCTACGCAATCCGTTAGCTAAAACATCGCTAAGCCGCAAGCGTTTTTGCTAACTCTATTTACAAAACTATAATTATTAGAAATATGATTCTTATAGGTACAGATAAAAAAGATTTTTTTACATATGTTAGCATTGAAAATTCAAAAATGTTTGAGTCAAAATCGACCCCCAGAGGCTTAGCCACTTTTTAGTTAAGGGACGGTAACGCTACTTGGTTCGCATTGAATAAGGTTTTATTACGAACCATTTAACTATTCAAACAAATCTTTCTTCTATATTTTTCGTTAGATAGTTATTATTCGTATACAAATAATAAATTGCTATGCAATCACAATCCGTTTGGTATTTCTTAAAAGCGAGATGTAATGTTTTTTCTCTTTTTTGCGAGCTTTGATCGAAATTTAGAACATGTTAGGTCCATCTTACCCTAATCCTAAATTGTTTATTTTAAAAATACACGCTGGCTTACAGACTAGGACATCCAACACACCAGCAACTTAAATAAAGGAACAAAGTAAAAATAATAATATGAATTGACTAATAATATAGATCATTTGAACAGTTCTTTTTCGGCAGCAGTCCGAAACCTAATCATATGTTATGAAATCTAACCCATTGTGCATATAAAATTCTTATACTTAACAAGTTGTATTTTCTAAATGTTATTTATTCTTGTTCTTTTTATGATTTAAGGCATTACAATAATTTAATGAAACCAAACCGCATTATTGTATTAATTGAAATAAAAATAAAATTTAATTAATTAAGACTTTAATGACGTGCCATGTGTGTGTATTTTTTAAAATAGAAAAGTTCTAATTTTAAAACACTTTTTACGCTAGCGGGTAAAACGCATTTTCTACGCTGAAAATAAATGACAAACAAAACTTTTCCGAGAATTTGATTTGAATAAAAATTATAAATTGCTTTTGTTTTCTTCTATCATCGCTCTTCCCAATGTTTGATACATACTATAGGCTGACAAATATATGTGTATATTTATGGTTAAGATAAAAAAAAAACAAAATATTATCCGCGTGTAACTTTATCTGTTATGTCAGACATTACGTGTTGTTATACAATAACCGAGGAAACAAAGACTGCACTTGCGGGCCTTCCCATGCACCTCAAGCAACATTGTCCGATTTCTTACCGTATACAATATAATACGATTATGAGTACACTTTGTGTGTGAAATTGTGCATTACCTGAACAGCTGTTGTCCTTTTGTTTAGCGGAGCGTTATCAAATCGCCTCGCTCTGTCGCGTCTGCGAATGCAATGACCCCCACTATATCGCTGTGACGACGTATAGTTGCCAATAAAATCGCTGCAATAATAACTCTATCAAAATGATGATTAAATATCAATAATTGTTTTTCTTTGTGCCTCTGGTTTAATGACTTTTTCATTTACTCTCTTATCTCACGTTGGCTAGAATAGGTAATGCTATGCGATGTAAACAAAAACTCGTCCGCATTTAGTTGTTACAATTTCGCACTAAATAAACCATTTTTGAGATTAGGAAACATCTTAATTTTAATAGAGATGAAGGTTAGGATCCTATAATTAATAAAATAAGTAGTGAGCTCTTTTTGTAAATAATAAAAGTAAGATGGAGGTCGACCCCCTGTCTGAGTTTCTTTCGCCAGTTCTTCTCGGAAGAAAAACGCGTCGTTTAAAGGGGAAAAATGGTTTTATTAAATATAAAGTAATCGTCTGTCTTTCATTCATAATAGGAATCGAAAAGTTAAATATAAATTGTGTTATTATGCATCGTGTAGACTACAAAGCCATTGCACACGCTCTTTGTTGTATGAGTTCTCACGGAAGTTAACCTTTCCCACTGTTCATCGATTACTTATTGATTACTCGCTGTAACCTGTTTCTTTATAGTGTATATTATAGCCTTAGTGTATATTATTCGGGAGTCGATAATCCAGTTTGGATTAGCTACGGTAATTCATCATCGTTAATAATTTTATAACAAGCTATCAGTGTGGCTCAGTTATTGTAATGGCATTTTTTTTTGGGTTATGAATGAAAATTAAAACTATCCTATATCCTAAGTTGAAACAAATCCAGCAAAATGAAACAAAAATCATCAAAATTGGTTGATTTATTCATTCACCTTGGCTTTGAAAACGGATAGGTTATAAGTACTCCGAAATACAGGCGTAGTGAGAGAATTCCACTCCTTTGCTGTGCGCATTATGCAAGGTGTTCAGAAACGCTTGGTGCGACAGGTAGGAATAACGACCAAGAAAGAGTGGTAGCCCGCAGTGCGGATGTCCAATGGAAAAAGGGAGATGGCGGTATGAGTACATGCAGTTCCCGAACACACTCTCCAAAGTACATTCTGTAGAAGACCGACAGACAGGCAACATTGCGGCGGTGAGCTAAGATCTGAAGTTTGCTCTTCACTATGACTTAGTCCTTGGTTATGACATATTTTTTTAAGAATATTAATGATGCTAAGTACTTGGTGTAAATGTAAGAAATATTATTACTGTAGTAAGCCCAGCCTAAAGTAAGCACTTTAAGTAATGTGATGTGGATACCACGGTAACTGATATATACATTTATGATACATAAATAGGTTATTTTCATAGAAATAAATATAAATACCCATGACCCAGAAACATATTGCTTGTATTCATCACACATACATCTTCCCCATCCGGGACTGAAAGCCAATCGAAAGGCAGACTCGCTACGGTCAAACTTATGTTCAAACGGCCGTCGAGTCTATATACACCATTTATATGTTGCGACTTCGTAAAGAGCCATATAGAGGGAGATACACTGGCGCGCCATGGCGATGTCGCCAATAGTGTTGACTCACTTACCTTTGGCAACTGAAGGTCTCACAACAGAATTACTAAACAGTAGCCAAACGTCGTATCTCAAGTTCTTAGCCAGTCTTTCGTATACATCTTCAGGAATAGACACGAAGAAATCTTTAATCTATATACATATATAAATATCCCAGTTTGTGTTGGACCGCGATGAACTCCATAATTACTCAACCAATTTCAATGTTTTTTTTCCATTTTACTGGATTTATTACGACTTAGGATAGGTTTCATTTATAACACAGCAACACGTGGCCAGGTCAGCTAGTTTTATATATATAATGATGATATCTTTAATTTTACCGTGCTAACTTTCGTTTTCCTCTTACGCTTCCTTCCAGTCCTACTCGTCTAAAAATTGTATAAAGGGATTGCTTTAAATGATAAGACCGCCCATTGTAACACTACTTTAAAGTGTTTTTGTTTTGTTATCCTCAATGTGGTGTTATCAATTAAGTGTTTGTTATTGAATAGTATGTACGTCGCAAAAGTATACGTCACCATCATCAGCTGACGATAAATCAAAAGATAAAGAAAAAATGCGTCTTATTCGTTTGAGTTAACGTCAACACCTACGTCGTTGCTTCGTAAGGCCTACGTCGGAACTGTGTTCCAATGTGCTTTATAACGATTTCGTCCAAACATTATTTTCATTACTATCGGTATATTTATTTCATGCATTATTCCATAAGTATGGCTGGTTTACAATCCATACAATAAACCTTTCTGTATCTAAAGCTTTATTTATCCAATTTAAAATGCGAAGTCGACGGACGTACTTGCACTATCGTTGCTACCTGACGACTGGAGTGAGAAAGGCGCGGTTTATACGTGTATGATTGGCTAACTACGTCGCCAGTGTGCCAGTATCCAAACACGGTATAGCGGAATGTAAGTAGTGGCTACCCTTCCAATTTGGAGACGTGGTCAATCCATAGCCAAGTGAGTTAGCCGTTATACATTTCCATATGATTTATTTGCCAACATCGTCATGCATTTCCAGTGGGGTTTGGTTTTAAAGGGTTTCTTTGCATCTACCTAATATTAATGCAAGTGGTGACAGGCGCAGGAGATCTATAGCTCTCTGCTTGCTTGAAGCAAACGTCACATGGAAGTTATAATGTAGTATCTCCCACAGATACAACGGCTACCTGCCAGCGGGCGAACGCGGTCGTCGACGCAGCAAGTTCGTGCTGTACAGACGCGCAGCGGCAAATGGCGTACGCCGCTCGAAGCACTACGTGGTGAAGACTCCGCACAGCAGTAAGGCAATCCTGGACGCCAGCCAGCACTCCATCTCGTACACGCTCAGCCGTAGCCAGGCTGTCATCGTCGAGTACACGGAGGATCCCGACACCGATATGTTTCAGGTCGGTTCCGTACAAGATAACGTAATTTTCTTTGATAGTTCTTATTTCATTGTAAATCTTATGGCCCTCTGAAGAGAATGAATCACCATTGCCTGTTGGCGCTTGCAACATGGCTCTTCGCATTCATGTTCCTCTTAATACCTATGTGTCCATATTTGATGACTATAAAAAAATAAATGGTGAGGGGACTTTCCATCTTTAATTTCTTTTATTACAATATATACTGTAAATTGGCGTCTTTTGCGTTTTGAGAACTCTTAGAAAAGTTTCCTTCAATTTAAAAATATGTATCTCATAATAAAAGGGACAAAAAAGCAGAACTTGACAAGAGTTTCTTGCCGGATATTACAAAGTCTCCTGACGAAGAAGTTACAAAGTCATAGTGTAGACGCTCCTATGGTATTTATCAAACTAACCGGTGGTTCGTGACTTACACATCTTCAACTAACGCAGAAGAAAATTAGTATCAAATCGCAAAGTACGCAAGTTTGTTTCTTAAATGTCAGGAAAATTTGGCATCATGTCATAAAGCTTCATCAGCTCTTTCTTCCATAATATCATAATACTATAATTGGGTTACTAAGGAAAAATGTCAAGACAGCAAAGTTTTTGATAAATGTCAATAATGCTAATACTGATTACACTCGTAAATTGTTAGGAATGCCAAAAAGTCATCTAAATGCCAAAAATAACGTTCAGTCAGCTTACTACAAAGAGCATTTTTTTATGTAATCATTCATCATATTGTATTAATCGATTGACTGTGTTTACTATTACCTATTTGATAAAAAACACTTTGAAATAAAAAGTGACGACAAAGAAAAACAGCCCTGACCTCACTTTCCACTATACAAAGAGTATTTGTGCGTTCTAATCCAAGGCAATAATTCTTCTGAACTTTTTATCATACATTTATACTGCAGAGCTCTCGGATTGCGATCTTAAGTCACAAGTCGAGGATTAAACCAGATGGGATAAGGTTTGTCTACTTTATTCCCGTCCCGTTCAATAATTCTGTCGCCCTATCTCATTCGAACATCTTCGCTTTCGTGAATTTGTTTTTCAAATAAGATTTAGTAATGCGTTTGGATATTATAGCATTAGTATTTTCCCTGGTTTCCGGTACAGTGAAAATTTAAATCGTCGACATAAAAAATCTGTTAACTACTTTTGATATGATAATATATGGTCGTCACAAGACAGGGAATCCTAGTGTGGATTCCAGTGGTACTGTCACCAATTGAATATTACTGTTTCAATAATATTCGATGACAATTTGATTGTAACAGTTACCTATTTACGTGCTGTGTTGTAAATTGGATTCAAATAAAAGTTTCATTTCATTTTTGAGTAACTAGACCTTCGTTTAGTGTAAAACTTGAATTTTTAGGAATTATTTTGCAATGACATCTCTCAGCGAATAGATCCTGAGGCATTTCACTTACGGAACCTACAATTGTTTTTCAGGAATAGGTACCGTTCTTGGAATCGGATATATATTTTTTAATTATAATTCACGAAATCTTAGATTCGGGACGTTAAACTTTTCATGACATTCAATTAAAATCAGTGGAACATTACTGTACTCAATTATTTAATTTCATAATTTTATTATTAATGCGTGTTTAACCTAATTCTTTGACGTCAAAATAAGAACGTGAAAAGTTAAATAAAAAAAGTGAAAAGATAAATAAAGTGTAGAAACTTTATACGCTGAACTATTAGCCGAATGAAAGTGACGGTGACGGCTAGTCAATAAGTATACATGAATCCTGAATAAAGCAGACACGACCAATATCGCCAGGTTCAATATTAAAGAGATTATCGCCATATTCAAATGGAAGAGAATAATTCGAAGCTCAGATATTACGTGACAGAAGGCACGAGAACGGGAGACACGTGATCTGTTCTGCGAGTAATTCCGTCGCAATATGGTTTTTCCGAGTGAGGCATGCTGCGCCATCGGGGCAGGCATTTTAATACCATATGCTTTTCTCAGAAATGACCACAAATGATCATTAGCTCGTCAACCATTATATTTTTAATTGACTTAAAAAGATACCAACTGAGCTCAATTCTAAGCTTTGTGTTGCAAAGCCTATGTTGTTTGAATATTTTATTTATTTAAGGAAACAAACAGTATTTTTTTATTTTAAATGGGTTCGCTCTTGCTTCCAATTAGTCCAGGGGCCAAGAGAGTGTCCACGATGGAACGAACTAACCCAGAAGGTGGCTGACTGACCACCCTGACTTTAAAAATGTATAAACTTTATGTATATTCTTTAGTGAATATAAGAAATATTATTATACATATCGTAGGTAGGTTCTTTGTACTTTCAAAGGTTACGAGGATCATTGAATATAATTTATAATTTATTCTAAAAGATATTTCGGTAAAACCGTTTAGTAAACTGGTTTTATTTCCTCTTGATAATAACTTGACTGTCACAAATATTGTAAACGAAGTGACAACTACAATGTCGATGAGTTCAAACAACTCTGAAGCCAGTTGCAACATGACGTTGCGATGAGATTGGATTGAATTAACTCTTCATTAAGACGTTTTACCAGTCGTAACAAAAACTAGTATGTCTAGTTGTTAAATTAACAGCTTAATAAGGATATACTTCAACTTAACAAGCTCTGCACTTGTATATAAGGATTATAAATATCAACTTTTGATTGAAATAAATCCTTTTCAACCCAACGACAATATTAGACAACATCACATCCCTTGATTTGAATCCAAGTAGCTAAATCACTTGTGTTACGGATTTCGGTAACAACGACCTCCTGTATGTAATGAAATCTTGCGAGTTAAATTTGACCCACTTCCAAGTTTCCGATTGAGCTGACATTTTGCATGCATATCACGTGACGATTCAATATTATGAAGCTATTGAGCAGATAAGATGCTGGAGCTGGAAGGTGGCCATAGGAACTCCGCAATAAAACGACACAACCCCATCGAGTTTGGGCTCGTTTGATTCGTATTGAGGAGTACTTTGATCCTGTATGGTAACCAAGGTCTGATGCTGGATCTGGTTTAACTTTTTAGTTCATTCCAACCCGCCTGCCAAGCGTAAAGAATAGCAAAACTTTCTTCTATTTTTAAAGAGGTCTCTGTCCAGCTTTGGATTTCTTAGTGATCATTTCAGTCAGTGTTGCCAACCTCAGGAAAGCAAAAAGCAGCAAATGGAACTTAAGAAAACAGCAGAAAACAGTAAAATAGTAATTTCAAACATGAATTGTACTGACCGACATAAATTCGTATTATTGATAATTAGTAATACACTTACACATTATATTCTGTTAGATTTAAATCCGCAAATTGCCTCTATTTAAGGAATTTCTAGAAATTGTAAAGTAATTAAAATCAAAATGCAAAGATTGAATCAAAATTATTCATTTTATTACAATGGAAAAATTACCCATTAACATTTTCAATTTCGTGTGTTCAACGTCTTTCGGAATCATTTTTTTTAATAAATTCGTAAATGCTTTTATTAATTTTTTTCACATGCGCAAATCAATTTTGTCAAATAAGAAGCGATATTAAAAGAGAGGTTGTGCTCATCAACAAAACAAGATATCTTTATTTCGCCTTTTTCCGCTGCTTGTTTTGGATCTAGTAATTTCGAAGTCGAATGCAGCATCGATGTTAATATTGGTTGTTTAACATTTGTTGAAGTGTTTTATAGAACTTTTATGACGCAGCAGCTCATGAATCCTACATTTTCTGTCACAGTTACAATCGGAACAGAAAAATAGGTATTCCTTTTGGTATATTTATTTTTCTCTAAGGGTATTAGATTTTGCACTTTTCATCAGCCAGCCTCTAGTCGTCGTTTAACCAGGAATCAATAAATTTCTGTTCATATTTTAAACTTTTCTTTCTCAGAGGAGTTTTATCAAAATCTGTATCACTGCTCATTGTCCTTAATTTTTTATGAGAGAAACCGATTTTACGCAACATAATTTTATAGAGACAAGTAAAGCACAGCTATCCTTGTTCCACTTATTAAACTACAAATTTAGCTATCCTGTTTTATTGTTTGTCAAAAAGATTGCGTCACTAAACGAGGAATGCCCTGCCGCAAGAGGCCAGCTAATGATACCAATTCACAATTGTAAAAAGGCGCGTGACCAGCGCATACAAAAACTATTTTTCTCTTAAAGGTTATTCCGGTTTGTTTAACATGTTGGTTGTGACTTTTTTCGATTTGAAATGAATTATAGTTACGTAGTTCGAAATTCGAATACTTAAATCACCTTAAAACAGTAGAAATACGAACTAAAACAGAAAACAGGGATGACAAGGCGAAAACAGTAAATCTACTGTTAAAACAGTAGGGTTGCCATCACTGATTTCAGTTGTGAATATATTGACATTGTTTAGTGTGTCTTTAAATCAACAATACACTACACTTTATTTCTAAGAATGTGTTTTGTAAAAGGGTACAGGTTTTGGTTGCATTCCTCACACTTCGCCGTCTCATGCGGTGTAGAAAATATACAATTTGATATTAATAATACTCAATCATTTATAATTTCTTTAGTTTATTAGTTCTATCTGTTTATTCTCATTTTATTTGATAACTTGATCTCGAAAAGTTCATGTCAATAGTCAAAAAGATTGGTCGATAAAGGTTTAACACAAACATTCGATTTTCCAATAGGAGAAGTCCTCCAGTGAAACTATTTGTCTTCAAAGTGGGTATGCTTTTAATTCTGAAATTTAATTAATTCAAAACATTTTTTAATCTATTGGCCTACGTCCGGAAACATTAAACGTCGATGACTTCACATACCTTGAATATACCCACTGAATAACTAAGTGAATTTTAATTGCGTACTTGATATAATGAATGTTAATATAAACATGCTGTATAAAAAGTAATGGATAAAAACTATTTTTCTCAGTATATTTTTAAAGAAAATAATTGGTTACGTGCCAGATGCGCCTAACAATAACGTTTACAAAAAATATAACTGAAAACGCAGATAGGTTTTCATTGTTATATGAAAAAGGTGGCGTGCAGAGTATACAGAGAATATGTTTAGTCTATATTTCCGAGTACTTACAACCCGTCCGTTTTCAAGGCCAGAGTGGATAGGCGCCTTCTGGGTTAGCTCGTTCCGTCGTGGACTCTGTCTTGGCCCCCGGGCTTTATTGGGATAAAGAGCAAACCCATTCTAAATTAAAAAAGATAATAAAAATATATCGCACAACCAGTACTACAAAACAGAATTGTCAAAATATCCCAAACTAAGTTAGCAATGCCAGATTTATTCGGTCTTCTACAGAATGTAATTTGGAGAGTGTGCTCAGGAGCTGTATATGCTCATACCGCCATCTCCCTTTTTTCATCGGACATCCAGAAGCACTGCGGACTACAATTCTTTCTTGGTTGCTATTCCAACCTGTCGCACCAAGCGTTTCTCAACATCTTTCATAAAGCGCACAGCAAAGGAGTGGAACTCCCTCTGCGTCTGCATTTCCGAGTACTTATAACTAGTCCGTTTTAATAGCCAGGGTTAATAGGCACCTATTTGGTTGGCTCGTTCCATAATGAATCCTGTCTTGGCCCCGGGGCTTGAAAGGAATCAAATGAATAAAAAATGTGTTGGGACATTAGTAAAACAAAAATATGTAGCTTACTCACGCAAAATACAAGCAAATTCACTACCCGCTCGCCTGCAAATAAATGCCGAAACCGCAGACACCGACAAACCTAGCACCTTCACCAACCACTCTGTGTTTTGCCCCCACACGGAGCATCATCAGGAGCTGTTAGACCGTGCAATACCGAATTTTGGGATATTCTGTGCATTGTTAACACAGTTTCTTTGTAGTACTGGAGTTGCCAAATAGAGCATGTACTGAAAAAATACCATATCAAAAGTACTCTTAGCCGACGAGGTTGTATGAAAAGGAAGATGAAAAGAAAAGGAGAATTGAAGAAGCGAATTGATGTATATCAGGATCGTGGTGGAAATCTGTGATCTCTGCCTGCCTAGAACTAATTTTATGCCATGTATATGTTGCGGTAAGTATGATTAATTGAAAATTATAAATAATTACCAACAATTATTAATAACAAAAATTCAATAACCTAACCTAACCAAATCATGCGGTAAGTATTAATAATTACTGGTTATTATTAATATTAACCATAGTAATCACATTTACCGTAAAATATATATATATATATTAATTTAAGACAGCGTCACATTCATTCTTCTTAACCCAAGTAGCAAAAGCACGTGTGTCGTGGATGTTAGGAAAGTTGTCCTATGGTTAGCACGTTTAACGCTTTATTTTGAATTTTATTTTCTCGTATGTTTGTTACGTTATCAGCCTTCGTTGTTTTAAGATTGATTTATTGCTGTTTCGAATTAATTCGGGTCGATTGACTTTGATTTATGATGCCCTTTAAATGTGTTTTTATTATTTTCTCGTTGATTAACTTCAACATTTCCCTGAATATCTCCAATTAATTTTTTAACTAAATATAGCTATATTTTTTCTTTTATATGGTGAATATTTTTCCAGTATCCTCTGTTTGTTCTACACCTTAAGGAGTATTCGTGGACCTTCATTATCATCAGTCTAATGAAGTCCCCATACCTATAGCTCAGGATTCCCTATGGATAAAGACACCGTGGGTAGCACATTGTACTATTTAAATCCATATTAACATTAAATGGTAAACATGTAACAATGCTTTAAAATAAAAGTATCCATTGAACAATTTATTAATTTATGGACAACCAACATATACATCGATATAGACTTAAAAATTAAAAAACAGGTACATTATTTGACGCTGCTTTAATTTATTGCTGCCACTACATGCACAAATGAAAATAATATTATAATAATTATAATATATAATCAGCGATCAACAAATTACTCAACTGAGTAGATAATAAAAATAAAGATTAATTAGCCTAGCCCAAAGTAAGCATTGTTAGGCTTGTGTTATGATTACTTTGGTAACGGATAGACATATATATATATATAAGGTACATTATGATGTACCTTATATATATATGTTTGTTTAATATATGCATGAAACAAAGAAATATATTCGAACATCTGCCCCCTTCGGGGACTAGACTACAGGACCGTCGATACGAGAGGCAAGATCATTGCAGTACCACCAAACGATCGTTAAATTGTCAGTTGTAACAAAGTTGATATCTTAATTCACTACATCACAGTATAAGTGCGTGTCACATTCACAATGCACGCTGGTTGTTTACTCATCTCGTATCTATGGCGGGCGTATCTAATCGCGCACATGGGTTAGTGCCCCCCGCGGCGAACAATGCGTTGGTCCTTGGTCCCGGCACGCAGGATCCGAGGTCGACGACCCCACCTGCGCACGCGCCGGTTATCCCAAACGCATGTCATCCTAGACAACGTTTTCCGTCGTACACAAACCAGCAACCTAATTTAGTACAGCGTAAGTTGACTGTAAATGAATTCGTCTAACGTTACTCTCGTTGGTATTGTCTTTTTTTTTAATTGTGAATAGGTAAGCGCTTGACCGCTATCTCGCCTGATGGTAAGAGACGATGCGATCTAGGATGTGACGCGCCTGCCTAGAAGATATGCCTTTTCCCTCTTGACTTGAAGACCCCTAAATTGTATTTATCTGGAAACACAGACTCAGGCAAAGAGTTACATTCTTAAGCGGTACGGATTACAAAATTGGAACTAAAACACTCAGTGCGACTCCTTTGTTTATCAACCATATAACGGTGGCGCCTATTTGTATGTCTGGTTGTCCGATGAAAAAATGGGGATGGCGGAACAAGGCTGTGAAATTCTGCTGCACTCTCCGAAATGTATCCTATAAAAGCAGATAGGCTAGCTGACTTCCGTCTATGTTCAAGGCTTTTCAGCTTTTTATTATAAAGATCGTCATTCCCGATGAGTTTTTTTATCCTCCTCTCAATCGACTGGAGCGTCTGGAGTTGGTATTGGGCGGAACCGTTCCAAAGATGAGAACAGTATGCCATACAAGAGCGAACTTACCCTTGGTAAAGATTGAGCAACTGTTCCGGTAAATTAGGTCTTTGTTTCGACATTCCATTGTTGTAGACATACGCCGTTCGAGATGACAAGTACTCGTGTGATTAACATCAGTGTAATGTCAACAACTTTCAACAGCTTTGTAAATGAGTACCACAAACGTTTTACGTCGGAGACAATAAAGAAATTAAAGATAAGCGTCTGTTGTATATGTATACAGTCTATCTAGTATTGTTCTACCCGTTAGAGCAAAGCAATGTGATCAATTTAACAAAGTCACAATAATAAGAAATAACAAAACAGGTCAACAACAAAACTTTGTGTGCTTACTAATGTGTTTCTATTGTCGGGATAAATTCGCCTCTGAAATAGTCACAACTTCTAACCCTTAGAACTTAGGTCTAAGTGCATCAAAATATACCAAAGTTATTTTAGTAGTCCAGTTATTATTTTATTTTAAGAGAGTAATAAACAAAAAATCACATTTTTTACGTTACGGTTATTTTTTTACGGTTTTATTGGGAGTTTTTGATAACCCTTTTATTGTTAATTTATTGCCTTCTATTATATCCGTTAAACTAAATTTTATGCTTGTAGGACCTATCGGCAGAAATAGCTAAATTAATGAACCCATCCGAACACAATTGCAAAGATAGTTAAAAAAGTCCCCGTTACAAAACATTATGGGCAAAATGCCTTATTATTGTGGATTTGTCGATAAAATTTATCATATTTCTTTGTCTTAACGGGTCGGACATCGGTGACCAGACGGACTGTATATCTCTATCTATATATATATATATAAAAAATCCGTGTCACCCTGTTTGACTGCGATATATTCCGAAACTAAAATGATTTTAATGTTTTTTTTTCATATTGCTGGATTTTTCCCAAATCAGGACATAGGATAGGTTTCATTTATAACACAGCACCGCGTGCCCGGGTCAGCTAGTATACAATGTGTCCCGCCACCAGTGTCGGAGCCTTTAATGGTGTGAAATATGGCATTTTTTATCGATAAATTGCCCCTCAAATTTTGTTTTTCTCTTGCGGCCGCCATTTTGTTTTCTTGGTAACCAAGACCTGGGTTCTCTAATTCGATACTAATTCGACCACCACTACTCATGTAAATGTCCTATCAATATTGAAAAGGTGTCATTTGATAGCTAAACATGTAGACAACAGTTACACAGCCATCATGTTTCAATTGTCATGGAATAAAAAATAGACAAAAAAATTAAAGAAAAACAAATAGATTCTTTTTGTGTATTTTTTAATTATGGGCTTTTTGAGAAAAAACAAATTTGGGGGGGCAACTTGTCGATAAAAATGCCATATTTCACACCATTAAAGGCTCCGACACTCATGACGGGATACATTGTATATGTATGTATAGTATGGTATAACATGCGGTATTGTGTCTCTTAAATACTTCGCTCCGGTTTCAGGACATTGTTCCTTAATGAATAAGCGGTTTAATTCCTATGGGAGGCCAGGGTTCGTTGAGCCGGTCACCACATCCTGCCTCATTGTGCCGCCGGAGCAAGTGCAGCTAAATGACACAAAAGTAATTTTATTTACGTTCATCACACAAGGACTCGTGATTATATGACGTTGTGATTATAGGTATATGTGTTTTTTTCAACACTCTATTAAAGTACCAAGAAAATATTGTAGTGATAATAGTGAAATGTGGCGATTCTGCCTTTTGCCCAACGGTCCTGAGTTCAAGTCCCAGAACGGGCTGATGTTTGTGATAAATGCGAGCGTTCGTACCCGAGTCTATACTTTAATGTATGTCTATCCGTTAAGCCTGTATCCATTACACAAGCATTTTAGTGATAACTTTAAGTTAGGCTAATTGGTGTGTGTGTAAATAATATTTTTATCATAATTAGAAATTTTTCATTGTTGTTGATTTCAACCTTTGAAGATGCTTTTATCAATAGCACACAAAGTCCTATAAAAGTCGTATTAAGTTGATAATCTGCGATTATAATCTGCGAATTAACTATATGCAGACGCGGAAGGTCCTTCAACTCTTGTTTTCGTTGAAACAATTACGCAGTAAGTGCTTAATTTTAATTGTCGATGATTCTTCAACAACGTTTATTCGGCCTCAATTTAAGTATAGAAACATATAGATATGTCAGTAAGGTAACTGCGTACAACTGATCGCAACGAACGCACACACACAGACGCACGTCTCAATGAGACCCCTAAGCGCTGTCAGTCGCAGGTGCTGCGTCGAAAAGAGTGGTCGTATTTGTTATCTTTGTTGTTATACGTTAAAATGAGGATTTGATAACAAAAACATTTCTAAAGTGTCGAAGTAGACGAAAGTATTTCAGTGACCGATTTCAAATTAAGAAGAAAAATGGCTTCTTTAAATGTTGATGTTTCTAAAATCTTTTATTTACTTTCACCTGTCCCGGTGTCTGTTATGCAATCTGGCAAGTTAAATTTGAAACACTTCCCGATTTCCGATTGAGCTGAAATTTTGCATGCATATCTATTTCTCGTGACAATGTTATGATGATATGAAGCTGATCTTTTGCTGGTGGTGGAAGGTGGCCATAGGAACTCTGCAATAAAACGATACAACCCCATCTATTTGGATTTTTTAACTTTTAAATTCGTTTAAGTGAAAAATAATAAAAGCTTGTTTTAAAAAAAAGTTCCTTTATATTATATCTTATTTTGATATTCAATTTTATTTATGATTGATTTATTGAATTATTTGATCATTATAGAATCTGAATAATAATTAAAATAACAATTAAATTTTCTAAAAATATAACAGTGCCACCCCTAACGCTCTAATGGAAAGTAGGTATTTATCTCAACAAATCGACCTAGTTTCGGTCCTGCTTTAGCTATAATATCTACAGTGAGTTCGGCTAAGTTTATGACGTAGTCATCATTAATGAATGGTCGCGCCCCCTCATATATCTCTCGGGTCTCGTTTCGCGACCTACTAACACAATGGAACTGAATGTTGGTAAATCATAAATACTGTTACTCACTTAGTATTCTGCAATGCTAGATGTTCTATTGTAGAATACAGTGCGTAGTATTCGTAATCAACTAGGTATTTCGTTTCAAACGTACCTACATAAATGCTATTATTAGTGGAGGAATAGGGTTGCCTGCCACAAGTTTTCAACTTTAAAATAGATTTACAAGAATTTCAAAATACATCTTAAAACAAACACACACACCCAACCCACCCACACGCACACACACACACACACACATTGATACGTCCAATGACAAAAAAAATGTCACTGTTTCATAGCTGGATGCCGGATGGGCCCCACCTTGATCTGATCCAGGGGGCAGCCCCCTTTCTCAGCCACCGCCTGTGCCAACTCCTCCGCCCCCACCGACTCATCCATTCCGGAGCGCCGCCGTCTTTACCGTCTTTACGGGTCTGGAGACCGCTATTCCGTCGTCCAGTACCTCCCGCAGTTTGGCCGCAAAGGCGTCCAGCCATCATGTCATCCAGCTATAAAACAGTTCTACTGACTTCTAGAATACAGATTGACCTAACCTAGGGGACAGAGTTATTTAGCATTGTACTTTAAAACATCTGTAAGATTACTGTTTTTGTGTTATTATTGGACAATAGATTATTATTTATTTAAGTATTATGTAATGCTTACTTGGTAGTCTGAACTATTGTACTTGTTGAAAACCACATTGTGTACGAACTCTAGAAGTTTTGAATATGTTGATAAGTAATTCGATACCCCCCATATTAGTTTATGTAACGCAATTAGTTTGTTGTAACGCTAACGGTAACGGTAGCATCGACGGTCCTTGGTTCGAGTCACGGAAATGGCAGATGTTTGTATACGAGCATTTGTACCTGAGTTATGGGTATTATATATCTATAAATTTTACTTATTTTTGTATCATATATAGATGTCTATTCCGTTACCTTAGCATCCAAAACGGAAGCCTTAGAGACCTTACTTTGGTGTAAACGTCAAAATATTATATTAATTTTACAAATACATATATATAATGTCGCTTTTACTCATGTTTTGCGAAATGCTGAATCGTTTTGTTTCTACGAAAAGGCACTTAAATTAATTTTTTATAAAAAAAATTTTTTTTTTTTCATTTGTATTCCATTTCAATTTAGACTTTTAAAGAAGTACCTAAATTTTAGAAATATTATTTACTTTCAAAAATATTTAGAAAATGATTACTGGGGACATTTAATGGGGAAACACAATAGATTGTTTTATCTGCGTACGATATCCATCGAAATGAAGTGTACTTATCGTATTATCGAAATACGTGATCCACTTTGCTGCACAATAGATAATACGTGCGAACCCTGAACAGTAACAAAGAAGTTATTTATCGCCTAGACCTCAGTCTAGACGGCTAAGTGTCTACTCTCCCTGCTACACAAGAACAACGAGAAAGTTTTATACGATCCTACTATTTTGATATCCAGATGAAGTATGGGCAATGGCTTGGTATTGAAACGAGTGTTGCTAGATCTGCCTTACAGGGCGGCTATAAGATTTTATTTTTTTAATACTTTTTGTAAAAAATATGAAATGATTTTCATTTAACTTTTCGGCGACCGTTTACTGCAACGGTAGCGATCCTGCCTTTCGCACCGTTGGTCCTGGGTTCGAATCCTGGAAGGGGCAAATATTTGTGTGATGAATACGAGCATGTGTACCTGAGTCATGGGGTTTATATATATTTCTATAAATATAACATATCTACGTATCATATATGTATGTCTATCCATTACCCTAATATATTACAAGCCCTATAGTGTTTACTTTGGGCTAGGTTAATTGGTGTGAGTGTAAGAAATATTATTACTATATTATTTGTATATTTATGTCACAATATTTGCATATAATTACCGCTTTAAATTAATTATTGTTTATTATTAGTATAAATTTGGCAAGTATTATGAATTATGACGAAAGTAATAGCTATTCCAAAGATAACGAAAAATAAACAAAAAACGTACACATTCAAAAATTAGTGTTGTGCGTTCAAGACACATTTGTAAATAGTAACTTGTAACCTAGTAACAACTAGGACTATATGTGAATTGAATGTCA
Source organism: Calamotropha paludella (assembly GCA_927399485.1). Taxonomy (NCBI): domain Eukaryota; kingdom Metazoa; phylum Arthropoda; class Insecta; order Lepidoptera; family Crambidae; genus Calamotropha; species Calamotropha paludella. The sequence continues at coordinate 1,391,437 of OV656820.1, forward strand.
GTAGATTGCTTCTTCACGAATGATATATGTAGCTTGCGCAGGCGCCGAATTAAATTGACGCTTCTATTCGATCCGCTAGCTCACAATGGGTAGTTCATGGATTATGCACCGATCCACTTTGACTTCAAGAATATGTACTTGTTACTTTCTGATATTTTGTGTATCAATACAGTCTTGTATATAGTTTTTTTATTAATGCGATGACCGGTTTTGTTGAGCGGGGAGTAAGCCTACCTGCGAGCCAAACGGTCTTGGGTTCGACTCCCGAGTCATAAATATTTATATACATTTCTATGAACATTACTCGTTTATCATATAAATACATATATGATAAACGATAATCTGTTTACCTTGAGATTGTGAATTATCCGGTTCGAAGGACCAATGTTTATTGACCTAAGACTGCTCTGGAATTGCTACAATTGTGTTAAGTTAAAAATCAAACCACAAGTAGTTTGATCTTACATGTGAAGAGGTTATATTCCAAATAAAATGAATTTATATATATACATGAAACAAAACCATAGCGTGTGTCAAAATAGCACAGCGCCATCTATGACCAAAAAGAATAAAACTGATTGAAAACGGTAGTAACAATATCTATTCAAAACATAAGCCTTGTAGTGCTCACTTGGCTAATAGGGTGTGAATGTAAAAAATGTTATGATTTTATTTTTCCTAATTAAGCCTTTATTTAAATTATATGTAAAATATATTTTATATGTAAAGAAATTATCACTAGAAAAATCTTTTAGTCTCACGTGTCAGGCGCGACTCAAATGTTATTATTTTTATTATATTCCCGTTAACATTAGTGTTAAGTGTCACGTCAGCGAGATTTGGACTCAGGCCACTTCATTCAAAGAGGTCATCTCAGCCTATCCTATAAATAGATCGTTCAATGAATTGAACCTTTTAAATGGTAACACGACAATTTCCGTTACTGTAATTATTAAATTATTTTTGAATAAATTCTCATAAATTTACTGTTTGGATAATGCATGCTTTATTCATATAGTAATTAGGCTATCAACTCTGGAATGCGTTTTTATCGCATTTGCACTCGCTTAGACGCCTTGTTCTGTTCTGTCGACTCAGTCTTATCTCCTCTTTTTTTACATATACTCAAGTTTTTATTTTTCTGCTTTCGTGGTCTGATGGCTCGCATGCCTGTTTTCATGGTAACGCAATTCCCGAGCCCTGGGTTCAATCCCGGCCGGGTGATTTTAGAAAACGAACTTCTACACTGTGGTACCTTCGTTGATTCTGAATTCCATAACAGGAAATGCTTTAGTTACTTCGGATCAGAATAATCTATGTCATGATGTCTATTTTTTTTATATCCGAGTATTTATGGTTTACAAATAAACGTCCGCTATTAATGCCAGAGTGAATAGACACCTTCTGGGTTAGCTCATTCCATCGTGGCTCCTTTCTTGGCCCCCGGGCTCGATAGGGATCAAGAGCGAACCCAATACTAAAAAAAGTATAATGTACTTAATTCTTATTTAGTATGACAGTTTCCTTTAATTTAATTCAATAAACAAGTTCTTACTTTGGTCGCATAACAACAATAACTGTTTAACGACTCCCTTTCGAAGTCCCCGTTTTACAGTTCGAGAGTGCGGCTATCTAAAGCTAGGCAAACTGAAAAGTGAGTGATGTAATCGCCTGTCAGCGGGTTGCTAACGAGTGGTGACGTCACGGGTGACGCGTGGGGGTGGGGTGTGACGTCATCAGCGCAGACGGCGTGCACGGGCCAAGGACGTAGCCCGGCCGACCGGCTTGCAACACGGCGCGATCGATAGTGAAGCATGCCGCGTGCATCGCGATCGTCTACACTACGACGGTTGGTGCAACGGTAGCGACCCTACCTGTCGCAGATGTTTGTATGATGAATATGAACATTTTTACCTGAGTCATGGGTCATCATGTATCATATATGAATGTATATCCTAACACAAGCCTTATAGTGCTTACTTTGGGCTGGGCTAATTGGTGTGATCTAAGTTTTGAACCTCGTGTTACTTAGGGGTCTTCAAGTCGCGAGTGAATAGGTATCTTCTAGGCAGTCGCGTCACATCCTAGATCGCATCGTTGCTTACCATCAGGCGAGATAGCGGTCAAGCGCTTACCTATTCACAATAAAAAGACCTATCCCGTACCTTAATAATATTTCAGCAGTCGCCTGACCATAAATAGACATATAAACATATTATTTATACAAAAAGGGTTTCTAAGGACGATCAACTCGAAAGCAAAGGAAAACTCGTCATCTGTACGCGTACCTCAGGTCACAAGAAATAGTTTTGTTATTTAGATCGCTTTCACAAATGAGATATAAAGTCTAGGCTTTTATGTCCCATTTGCCTATCGACATATCGAGATGAACATGTTTTTGTCGCTCTCAACATGATTCTATTAGCTCGCCCCGTCTCGTGTCCCCATTCCGACTCTGAATAGTCTAATGAAAGAAATAATGTCTCCCCATCTATTATTGCTTTAGTTTGGTTTGCTTTGTTCTGGTATTTCTGAACAGAAAACATATTGGCGCGTATTGAAGATAAGTCGTCTCAAATAGATAATTTAATTAAGCGAAAAATTAAAGCTTGTAAAAGGAAATTGAATTTAGGAAACAGAAGACGAAACTAAATAACTCTCTTATCTCTTAAGATACTTAATAAAATCTCGATCAAAATCTAAAAGTAATCTTTCCAATTATTATCTTTAACAAGAGTTTATATCTATACATGGGTTTATATCTATACGTGGACGCTTAGGGAAGCCGAGAAGAAGAAAGTTAATGCACTGGAAATGTGGTGCTGGAGACGAATGCTGGGAATTTCGTGGACTGAGTTTCGCACTAACGACTCGATCCTTAAAGAACTCGGGATTAAACAACGTCTGCTAGCTACGGTGCGAATTCGGATCCTCGGTTTCTTTGGCCACATATCCCGACGAGGCGGAGAGTCCATAGAGCGTCTGGTTGTGCAAGGGAGAGTGGAGGGCACCAGACCTAGAAGAAGATCTCCAATGAGGTGGACTGACCAGATCAAAGCCAGTATCTCAGCAAACATAAACGAATGCGCTCGTAAAGCTGCCCTGCGAGAGGGATGGCGACGTGTTGTGAAACGGGTCACTCAAGAACCTGCATAATGACCACGACCACTCTGACAAGAGTGTACCGATGATGAAGAATATCTATACATGCATTTTGTTGCTGCGTGCATTAATTCAGTGTCATAGAAGACATATAATACTGTTTTTGATTTGTTTTCTTTAAGCATCCAATTTAATGTAGATGGTGAAATTTTATTGTTTTGGTTTCTGATTTTTTTATTGTTTTTAATAAAGAAAAAAAATTTTGATTTAGTTTTTTGAACTCCATAACACAAGTACTACTTGAGTTCAGAACAATGTTTGTGATGTTTAATATTTATTATTTACTAGCGGCCGCCCGCGACTTCGTCCGCGTGGAATATTGCAACATTATTTTTCTCAAATAAAAGTAGCCTAAGTTACTCCTTATTACATCAGCTACCTGCCAATAAAAGTCCCATCAAAATAATAAATAATATTATTATTATTTATTTATTATTTATTTATTTATATATTCATATGCATGTAGTAAAAAACGGGTATTTCAATATTAAAAACAGACACTCCAATTTTATTTATATGTATAGATAAATATGGTCTTAAAAAAGATTCACTATGGACTATTTTAGTCTTGTTTTTTATATATCACTTTAACTGGGCCGTGGATATGTGAGAAACCTCTGGTATTGATCATTGCAATGAGTTCCCAACACATTTGCATTGAAATACCTCTGTTTACCTTTGAGACCTTGTTAAATGAGATTAGATTTCATAGATTTTTTTCTGTGTTTCTCTTTATAATTGGGAATTCATATTTTTAGTGAGACATTTTATCAGGTTTAGACAAAGTTATGATGTGCTTGTTTACAAGCAGTCTAACTTCTCTGAGTTTATAGAAAAGTAGGACCCTCTATAACTAAGACAACAGTCATGTTAAATTGACTATTTGAAAAACTGGTTGAATGAAAAACCTCTAGAAGTAAGATATAAAATACGCATGTACGACCACGCCTCCGAGCCCTTGGATATCTTTTTTTTTTTATAGCTGAAAGTTGGCAAACAAGAAAACTGCCCACCTGATAGTAAGTGATAACAGTCATCTATAATACATGTGGCTCTTGTGAGATTCGCAGCAAAACCGCAACCCCCACAAGAACCACAGCGTACATTGCCAACTTGTGACACAAGATGTAAAGTCACTGTACCCAGTAATTTCACTGCCATAACTTACCCTTCAAACCGGAACACAGCAATGCAAGCACTGCTGCTTTGCGGCAGAAATAGGTAAGACGGAGGTACCTAAGCAGACGACCCTGGTACAGAGTCTCCCTCCAGTAAATCATATAGAAATATTACATTGTGAATCCAAAAAATTAAATTAAGTGCTAAATAGTTCTGGGTCCCTGTAGTTCCCAGTTGAACAGATTTCACTGTATATCAAATACGGCTTAAACAGAATGAAATATTCTTACAGAACACAGCTGTATTCCTTATAATTATTTTTATTTATTTATATATTCAACGTCGTTATATCAAATTGTTTGTCACTTCAGTACAATCTTCGAGTTGCGTAAAGCATTTCAATCGCATCGATACCTTTCCCAGTTTATCCTTCACCTCTGGCCTTTCTCTAATGCAATTATGATAATTCGCTTTGCTCGGCAACCATTCGCGAGTTGACATTTTGCACTCCCGCGCAGACCGTTCTGAAATGCGTTGTAATCTTGATCTTGAAATAAGAACGAGAGTGTTAACCGTCCGATACCTTGTTCAATCGCTTTCGCTCGTTTATCTCGACTATTTGAAGGCTGCGAGAGTTGTTAAACTGGTTTTATAGGCTTATTGCTTATTTTATATTGCTTAAATAGAGATATGAAGAAAAAAGTGAAAAATGTATTTGAGATCGCCGGTTTGTTTTTATTTTTGTAATGCTGAAATTCGCCAAAATGGTTAAGTGTCTTAGTATAAGCGATATTGGATTATAACCGAGACAAAAAGAAGTTCCAATTCGATCTTTTTTATGTTTTATGGTAAATGAAATGTTATCCTTTAATATTGGACCAGAGAGAGCCGAATTTCTTTGCAATCCCTGAATTCACCGTGCGGGTGACGGGTCCATCGTGTGGCAGAAAGAGAAACTCCGAGTAGACACGGGAGTAGATTTAATGTTGCCCCTTTCAGACGTACATCAACACGTTGTTTAAAATCTGCTATGTATATTAGATTTTATAGGGGAGCTTTATATAATGTTGTTTGTATTGTTAACTTTCGAAGCAAAAATTTAGTGTTTTGGAATATTGCTTTGTTTGTTGGCCAGTGCGTTGATATGATTTTTAAAAGTCAAACCGCAAATTATGGTAAACCTTCATATAGTAAAACATGCAATAGGAAAGAATTCGTTTTTATTTTTCTGCTCCTATAATGTTGCTCTATTCTTGTCTTGTTTCTCGATACAGCGTCGTGTTCCCTTGTGGCTGTGAAATATTCACACCTCGCATGTATGTTATTAAACTTGGTATTGTGGGGAACGCAGTGTTTGATAGTTTGCATTCACTGTTTATATTTAATTCATAAATTATTGTTCTCTTTACAATGTAAAGAAATGGTTCCTCACATTATATTTTTGCGTTCCCATAATATTGTACGAGGTGAACTAGTGCCTACAAGTCATCATGAGTCGTTGCCAATCCACTGGTTTTAGTATATATGTATATCTCGTGAAAAAGAGTAATAAATAATCATTTAAGTATTATTATAATAGTTCGATGCAGTCGCTAAGCATAAAGCTTCCCTAGCACCATTTATTGGAGCGAAGCGTAAAACTAAAACAAAAAAATTAATAAAATTCAATAATGTTCAGTAAATTTTAAAATATCATAAGAATGAAAACTTTTAAATAGCGCGTGCTTTTTCTTTCAATGGGAAATCCCATAGAGCCAATGTTTTTCGTCATTATTTTTTGATTTTTGCGAATTTCAAAATTCTAATTACGATCTAGTCCTAAACCTGTTCGTTCGCTTCATTACAAAAATACGGCTAAGAAATCATTATGGCGTCATATACATTTCGTCATTGAAGCTGATCCATGAGAGCTTCGCTCCAATAATCATTTAAGTATAATCACAAAAGCTATTAAAAGATTTGCAAGTTTTGAAATACAGAGTAGTTGAACTGCGGTCCCCGAGCAGCGAGCCTCTAGCTCGATAGAATTATTTCTCTTTTTCCTGAGTCAATGCCGAACATAAACTGTTTGGCTCTTCTAGAAACCCAGTGAGGCAACATCCTGCAAATGGTTTTATCTCCTCTTAAAAGCGCCAGGAGGAGTAGCAGTTAGCAATTTGCTGCCATCCACTCCCACAACCTTCACGTCGTCGTCTTCGTCGTTAACGTCGTCCCGTTCGTGATTGCCACTAATAATAATGATATTTCTTAAGTCACACCCATCAGCCTAGCCCAAAGTAAGCAATATAAGACTTGTGTTATGGATACTAGGGTAACTGATAGACATATTTGATACAAAGAAATGTAATATTAATAAAAATATATATAAATACCCATGACACAGATACAAATGCTCGTATTCACCACACAAACATCTGCACCTTCCGGGATTCGAACACAGGACCGTCGGTGCGAAGGGCAGATAATATAATAAATAATAATAATAATAAATAATAACTAATATGATAATGTGGTAAATTTTTAAACATTTGTTTAGGCAGAGTTTGTTGGGAGTAATCTCTAAAACTACTGAACCGATTTTGAAAATTTGTTCACCAGTAGAAAGGTACATTATTCCTGAGTGTCATGGGCCATATTAGGTTGTGATTGAAAATATTTTGATGTGTGCACGTGTCAGCAAGGAAGCGTGGTAAAGAAAAGCATAGCATCATCTTGTTATGAGATTAACATTTATATATTTATATTTTATTGGCGTAAACGCTACGTTAGTTATTATTTACGTACTAGCTTTAACCCGCGGGTTCGCTCGCGTTAATGTAGACTACCGATTAAAAGTTATATTTCTATCGGAAACAATACTCATTTCTGCATGAAATGATGTGATCGGTTTGAGTAGTTTAGGTGTCAAAGTGTTAAAAACTAACTTTCGTATTTAAAATATTAGTAAGGACCATCAGCACTGGTCTGGAAACTTTATTATTTGAGATGTTGACATAAAATTACATATTCATATATTATAATATAATTTGTATGTATCTTACAATTTTAACGACTCAAATGTCTGATGAAAATATTTTCATTTGATAGGTAGGGTATGGTTTAATGTGAAATCTGTATTTTATACGCTCTTGGAATTAACGATTGCCAAGTTTATAACAAATATCGCCACTTGACTATACTTTTATAAACTATGTATATCTTTACATATATTTTTTTTACTTTTTAACAGATCTGGAAAAGAATCCATTTATTTTTATCTACGTTAGTAGAAATAAAATAGTTTCGCTTTTCGTGTACGTGACGTTTCGTAAGAATTAACAAAAATAAACGGCGTATTTTTAAATGTACGTCACAAATAGTCGCTGTCTGGCCATTTTCCAATAGCAGTTTCAAAAAATAAATTGTAAAATCGAAATTACAATGTGTAGACATTTAAAACGACCAGATAATCGAACAAATAAATTTTCATATGCGACAATGTTTCTCTCGCGTTTTGGTTGAGATTTGAAGTTCTTATTGTCCTAGTATTAAGGTCCATCATACAATATGAACAAAAATATAATAATAATGTTAGCACATTTTAATAATAACTCTCGGGACTGAATTTAAAATTTAAAACATACTCAGCCATTTAGGTGTTTCTACAGGAAAATGGTGTTAAGTAAAGGACAAAACAAACAATGACAAAAAAATGAAAATAAATATTGTATATATTACCCGCGCCTATTATATAAGACTCTTACCCGCGCCTCGGATTGGATAATACCAGGCCTTCATAATACCACAGAGTCAAACTTATCAGCCATGACATTGAGGATGCTGTTACTGCTGCTACGTATTCTATTGAGTAATAATGCCACCCGCTTCCGTATTATCGCATGAAAGTCATCAACCCTCGCTTCGATGAACATCGTTGAGGTACAAAAGAAGCGGGGCAACCCCGACAACATCCTAAATCCATACGTAGAGCGTTAAGCGATCTTTTGGTACAGAAAAACCACAAGCGGAGTGTGCACAGCCTTGTTCCGCCGTCCCCATTTTTTCATCGGACAACCAGACTTACAAATAGGCGCCACTGTGATTTGGTTGATATACCAAAGAGTCGCACTAAGCGTTTTGGTTCCAATTATCGTAATCGTAATCCGTACAGCTGAAGAGTGTAACTCTTTGCCTGAGCCTATGTTTCCTGATAAATATAATTTATGTAATATATTCTGTGAATAGATATCTTTTAGGCAAGCGCGTCACATCCTAGATAGCATCGTCGCTTACCGAGATAGAGGTCAATTATTTGGCAGTATGCTTTAAACAATGTGATCTTGACTTCGCTACTACAGCGAGCAAATCTGCGCTCAAGAATATTGAAGCCGGCCAATGCCCTATGCTCCTTGTCAACATCTAATTGGTTATCAAGTTCCTCGGTAATATAATGGCCAAGATACTTATACTATTGAACCCGTTTTTATTCATTACCATTTAACTTTATAAGCGGGTACTGTTAACGGCAACTTATATGGTCCTTGAAAATCAAAAATACGCTCTTCATGACCTTATAAATATAAGACCGTAATTTCGAGCTTACTTTTAACAAGATGATCATGATTTTATGATATTATCTTTTTAATAGATTTTAATGGTTCGACGACCGTTTGGTGCAGCGGTAGCGCTACTGCCTTTCGCACCGACGGTCCTGGGTTCGAATCCCGGAAGGGGCAGATGTTTGTATGATGAATACGAGCATTTGTACCTGAGTCACGGATGTTTGTATGTATTTCTTTGAATATTACTTATTTATGTATGATATATGTATGTCTATCCGTTACCCTAGTAGGGTAGACTGGGTACGGTTGTGCCAGGGGGCGGTTGTGACAGTCGTAATATGTATTAGCGAAACTATAAGGAATAACGGGGCGAGTGCAAGGGCACAGGGGAGGGGCAGTCTGTCTGAACTTGTTTCACAGTATTGCGTCAGCCGTTGTGCAACATTAACGCTTGCAGAGGAGTACATTGTTTTTTAACTATCAAAAGTAAGTATTTTTGATTGATTTGTTTGAGTAATTGTTCTTTTATGTGTACAGATATATTAATGACCGTTTTTTTTCCCTCGTTATAAGTAACATATTAGTAGTTAAATAGCAATGATTACTTTGAACGTAGACTATTGGGTATTGTCATGGCGATTGTTTTTTTGCGAATGCATGTGTTGGGGACGGTTGTGACATATTTCCTGGGTACGGTTGTGACACAAGTAAAATTAGTTTCTTTGTTTTTAGATGCCTAGAAAACCCTTGAGGAAGACCGAAAGGGGGCAGTGTGACATAACAAAATATCAAGAAACTTATAAAGAAGTGAAACGTGGGACGTCTTTACGGAGAGCTGCTGAAATGCACGAAGTTATTCGCATGTCTTTATAAGGATACATTCGTAAACGCGATGAATCCGGCGAAGACCCCAATGAAGACGGCATCAGCATGGGATATGTTGCTCATAATAAAGTATTTTCTGAAGAGTAAGAACAGCAGCTGTCAAAATATAAAATACGTTGCGCGGAAATACATTATGGCCTTTCTCCAAAAGAGATAAGGAAATTAGCTTTTGCCCTTACTACCATATACAATATGACGCGACCTGCTACTAGGCTTGAGAATGAGATGGCGAGTGAGGAATGGTTTCGGTCATTCATGAAGAGAAACCCTGAACTGTCTATTCGTGTAGCTCAAGCTATCAGTCTTTCAAGAGCGATTAAATTGTAATATGAAACTGTTATAATTGTAGATGCTGCAGTACCTTATTAGTTATAAGTGATTAAACTTCCATATTTTGTTTAATTTATTACGCAATTGTTATTTTTTTATAAGAAGATGATATAACATTAAGTATGTTACATATTACTTGCAAAAGAAGTGATTTAAGAACATTTTGGTGTATTTTTTAACCTGTCACTACCGACCCCAAGCACTGTCACAACCACCCCTGGGATGTGGTCGGTTGTGACATTTTTTCTTTTTTTTCTTATTTGCTCTTATGAGTTAGCCAGGGTACTTGGAAACAAAATAGTAATAATTATACGTAGACAAATGTACATTTAACTATAAAAAATACATTTCTTCAAGCTAACTGGCTTAATATCAGAATTATGGACGATCAAATGAAAATTGTCACAACCGTACCCAGTCTACCCTATCCATAACACAAGCCTTAAATTGTTTACTTTGGGCTAGGTTAATTGGTGTGAATGTAGGAAATATTTATTTATTTTATTTATTTCATGGAAAAATACTAGAAAAAATCGATTGTAAACAAAACAAACACGTCATATTTTGAAACAACATTTGTTATTGTTTTGGTTGTTTACATGATTTTCACATTTCGATCCTAGATAAGCATTATCAAAATTATACGATTTGTCGTCAATGTGATAGGTTTAGCTTTGCAAAAGTGCAAAAAAGAGTTAATGGTTTTAATATTTTTTGCACTTTCAATGCTATCAAATATGATATCTTTTTTAAAAGAAAACTTATTAAAAAATCTTCTTGAGTGGGTTATGGCATTTTGCCTATGGGGTTTTAACCATTGGAAGGAGTAGACACTCAGGTCGAACGATTTATAATTACAATATTTCTTATATTCACACCAATTAGCCTATCCCAAAGTAAGCACTGTAAGGCTTGTTTTATATATACTAGGGAAACGTATATATAAATACCTATGATTCAGTTATAAATATACGTATTCATCACATAAACATAACACAGGATGGGAATAATGTATATGAAAGAAAGAAATAAGTATATAAAGGTCAATGACACGGAAACAAATGCATATGTTCATCACACAACGTATGATCCTATCGGGAGTTGAACCTGGAACCTTTGGCGCAGAAGGTTGGACCGCAACCGTTTCACCAAGCGGCCGTCAAAATATATTGTGTTGCGTCTACTCCTGAGTCGATGTCAGAATACGAGAGGTTTTGCGTCATTCTATTCAGTGACGTTTATCGTCTTCGTCTATCGTATTCGATATAATGGGAACAGTTACAGACGACAGTCATCCAACGAAAATTATTCGTCACGTCATAGTGGAAACGTGCTCCAACTTATCGTCTCTGAACATGTAGTGCAGCGAAACAATTTACAATACACATAGGTATTCATAAGCATGACTCAATAAAATATGTTAACATCTAACATTAATAGGTGAAAATGACATTTCTTTGAACACGAACACCGGCGTTGAACAGCTGTGAAAAAAGTAATTTTAAAAACTATTCAGAAACTATAATCAATAAATTAAAAAGATATATATAAAATTACTAGCTGAGCTCAGATATTATATTTGTAATTTTTAATTATTGTAAATTTAATTGAAACCTATCCTATGTTCTGAAAGGGAACAAATCCAGCAATTTGAAAAAAAAATCATCAAAATCAGTTGAGTAGGTAGTTTCGGATATCATCGCGGTCGAACAACGTGACAGTGAAATTTTATATATATAGATAATAGTTATTAAATGCTTAAATAATAAAAAACACAATAATCTCATATACAATATAAAAAAAAAAATTACAGAACTATCAAGTAATTATTGAAACCCATGCAATTCCAGTAAAGATATTTAACAAATGCAGCTTGCATTGGATATAAACATGGCCGGGATACTTTCGCCGCGGTTGGCCGTCAGCCAGACCTACTCTCGTCCTAACAGCACGCCAATACTGTATCACTACAGCCGCCTCTGAATTGCAATCACGTCATATGCGCTTTAATATTGCAGAGACGCATACAATATACTACTGAGTAAAAAGTATCTGAAATAAGTATTTTTATATTATATATTTTAATAGAAACATACTAGAAGAAATAGTTATTCAGATGAGACTGGAATCCGAAACCTTTGGATGACTGGTCCGCTGAGATATCGAGCCTTTTGAGCACTTGTCTAAATTTGCTTGTAATTTTTACTTTTTCCCTGTGTAGGTTCATTAATGAGAGAGAGAAAAGAGTTCAAAAGAAACATTTTTAAAAATATTTCACAATAGATTGAGATGAATCGGCAATTTATTTTTTATGTTTGCATTTTAATGCTATCTTGTATAATAAAATTTAATACAAAATTAATAGGATATATCGCTTGCAAGGCTCGGCTCAATTGGGAGAGTAGTGGACCGGACATTTAAAAGATGCGGGTTCGAGTTCCGCATAAGAATTACTTGTGAGCAGAGTAGATATATCTAGTATTTTTCTATTAAAATATATCATATAAGATAAAAAAACAACTAACAAACATCAACATGATCCAAGTTTGGTTTCGCTTCTTTGCTTTGGCCGAGATATCTAACAGACTCAAAATCATAAATACAATCAGAATAAAATAAAACATGCGCAAAAATCCGTAAAAAGTGTTTTATTCTGATGTGTAATGTGCGCGGAAGTGTAAGAACTAAATATCATAAATACAAATCATAAATAACTAGGCGATGCAGTCGCTAAGCATAAAGCTAAGCTGGCACCATATATTGGAGCGGAGCGTACCCAATACCTAAAAAAATTTTTTTTTTTTTGTTTTGATGGCAATTTTTGCGAGTTTCAAAGTTCGGGCTCCGTCACAATCTGGTTCTAAACCTGTTGATTCGATTCCACACAAAAAATATTAAAATCGGTTAAGAACTCGGGAAGTTATGGCGTAACAGACATTGCGCCACTGAAGCTGATCCATAGGAGCTTCGCTCACTCAGCTCCAAATATTTGAAATCACATACATTATTTTAAACCCATGTAGCTAAAGGACATATTGAATTCAGAAACAACAACGGTACAATACCCAGACCCGAAGCAATATAGATTTTTTTTTATTCATCGAATTGGCTGGGAATCGAGCCCTGTGGGGTTATTCACAACCGTTCGGAAACTGCTCTTTACGAATCCGTGCGGAAACTTTTCGAATGTCACATCCATGAGCTATTCACAAATCCGACATCGGAAACTTTTGACAGTTTGATTCGGATTGAACGCTTTAACTATCGAATTCGTATCCGACATGTATTTGGTAGCGGAAAGCGTTTCCGAATGAAAGAAAATTTATTATATTATACTTTAAAATTATTATTTGTAAGTAGTTTGAGGTAAGTTGATTATCTTCTTTCATTTAAAGTGCGTTGTTAACGATAAATGCTTGTTTTATATGCATTACTGAAAACGATGTTACAAACGTATATTGGAGGCTATATTGTTTATTTTTTTTATATTTCTTGTGCAGATGGAATTCGTTATAGTGGGAAATAGGGCCCGACGTAATGTAGCCGCACGGAAGCGACAACAAACGTTGTCCCTACACCGTATTATCCGAGATGCCAGTGATCCTTATAATGATCATAGATTTAGGTCCCTGTACAGGTTGACACCTGAAATGGCACGTAGCCTTGCAATAGAAATAAAGGCATTTATCCCAGCCACGAAAACATCAGCTGCTGTTCCAGTAGAACTCAAAGTGAGTAAATTATTTGTATTTTATTTATTAGGTATATTAGTGTTAAAACTAAGCATGCAGAGGACAAATATCAATTCCTACTTTTACACATAGAAGTTAGCATTTGTAGTTTCTTCCATTAATAAAATAAGTAAATTCGACAAAGAACTTGTCATGTCCCCAATAAACAACTCTGAGAAAATAAGGAAATAACTTTAAAACTTTTCGACAGAATATTCATGAGGCTATTTTCAAAAGGTGTGATTATTTAGGTTTTAGCAGCCCTGCATTTTTATGGCCAAGGCAGTTACCAAAAGGCTAACGGGAGGGATGCAAATATTAGCCTTAGTCAAGCATCGATTTCGAGGGCTATTAATGAGATAACTGTGGCCTTAAACTCAGGACATATGCTTCGCAAGTGGATAAAATTTCCTTGCGAAGTCAATGAAAGGCAGCGACTCATACAGAAGTAAGTAACATGTATTTAAATAATATATATGATAAGTGACATAGCCAATTAATCTATCTATTATCTAATGTAGTAACTAAATAGAACACTTTCTATTTACTCTAATAAATACTTTAAGAAAAACATTATATATTAAAAAAATATTTCTTTATCATTATTTACTAGTTCACATTTTGTTAAAAAGATGTTGTTTTTTTATTTTCTAAATAATTAGATAACATCAATCCCTAATTTAAACTTTTATCAACAATAATTTCTTTTATATTAATAACACAAATAACACCTTTTCTATTTACTCCAATAAATCACAGCCATTGTATTATAAAATCATTTCTTTTTTCTTAGTTACTAGTTCACATTTTGTCAAAAAGATGCTGTACCTTATTTTCTAAATGATTAGATAACATCACTCCCTTATATAAAGTTATGTTACAAACAAAAATATGTTCACTTTAAATACTATTCTTATTATATTATAATCACAGATAATATTATTTTGATAACTACATGATATGATGAAACACTAGTCTTAACATATATTTATTTTTTAGGAACTATAGAAGATTTGGAATCCCTGGTGTGATGGGATATGTGGATGGTACCCACATATTAATAAAAAAACCTGCGGAGCATGAAGACCTATATGTGAATAGGAAGGGTCAACATTCTTTAAATGTTCAAGTGGTAAAATTATGAAATAATTTCAGAAAAATATGTAAATGGTAATATTGCCATACTATATCTTAAAGTGTAAACGTATTTTTCAGGTGTGCGATAGCGAATTGCTCATCTTAAATATATTAGCAAAATATCCAGGCAGCACACATGATGCATTTATTTGGAGAAGCAGCTTGGTAAGGGAGAAAATGGCCCAGCTAGAGGAATCATCTTGTTGGTTTCTTGGTGAGTTACAAATAACTGTGCAGTATTGGATCTTGATGTATCGGTTACAATACATGTACAAGCTTGTTAATAACATACCTGTAACAATAATGTTTAATTATAAAAAAACAATATACAAAATAACTCTTTCAGGGGATTCTGGATATCCATTGGAGCCATGGCTTTTAACTCCAGTTTTAAATGCCGAGCAAAACAGCCGAGAAGCTCACTACACCCAACTGCACATTCGATCCCGAAACTGCATAGAGAGATGCTTTGGAGTATTAAAAGCACGGTTCCGGTGTTTACATAAGCATCGAGTTCTGGAATATACCCCGGTAAAAGCGGGATGTATTGTCAATGCCTGTGCTGTGCTTCACAACATGTGTGTTCAGGCTGGCATGGCAGAGCCCGAAGAATTAGAAATTGATGAGGAGCAATCAATAACTATACAGAATACACAAAATGAAGATCTTGTGTATAACAGAGGGATAAGAGTAAGGAATAATTTAATGAATAGATTAATTTATTAATGTCCTTACTGTTATTCTTGGTAGGTGGTTAAGTCCATAATTATTGTATTGATTAAGTATTCATTTTATTAAAGTAGTTTAATATGGAGCGGTCCTCAATGCCATAAAGTTTTAATTTTGGAAATAAAACTGATTAATCAACTTATTTATTTTTATTTCAATATACAAATAAAATCCTTTCATTTGAATCCCTACTTGGATATGTTCGCTGAATTCATTAAATTCATCCCCTTCCCCATTACTACCTGGCTTCCTCTCCATCAAAACAAAATACTAAATTGCCCAATTTTATAATACACAAACCAAATTCTTTCAATTGATATCCCTCTCAGATCTATCGTTAATTCATCACCTCTTCCACCCCCATAACTATTAAACAACTGAATTAATTTTCCTCAAACATAGCCTAAAACACCCTCGACTAAGAAATCTTTCTTACAAAAGCAACTAAATGAAAATTATCCATTTGAGAGCTACAATCTCATGTAGAGAGACAAACAGAGACACATACACATAGTCAAACTTAAAACAAGTCTCGTTTTTGCGTCGGGATTTAAGAATGTAGTATGCATTTCAAACTTACATTTAATTAAACCAAGAATTGGAACTTTTCATGGCCGTGCGGGTTGTAGGGCAAAAGCAATTTGTTGCAGTGCAGCAGCCATTTCTCGGATTGCTGCTGCTACGTCTTCAATGGCTGCTGCCTGACGATCCAGGGTCTCATTTAAAGGATCACCTATAAATATGATGATTGTTCTCAATAAAAATTGTATGTTAGTCTTTCATAACTAATACTAGTAAATATAAAGAATCTCACTATAGAATCCTAACTTAAGAAATTTCAATTTGCTACTGACACACTATTATACACATGATTTCACTCTGAGGCAATAGTAACTTCAATATATATAATAATAATAATATTTCTTACATTCACACCAATTAGCCTAGCCCAAAGTAAGCACTGTAAGGCTTGTGTTATGGATACTAGGCTAACGGATAGACATGCATATGTAATACATTGAAAGGTAACATTCATAGGTATATATATAAATATCCATGACTCAGGAACAAATGTTCATATTTTTCAAACAAACATCTGCCCCTTCCCAGGACTCGAACCCAGGATGGTTGGTGGTGGTTGGTTAATAGCAGGATCACTACCGTTGTACTAAACGGTTGTCTTTAATATTATCTTAACATCTATAATCATATCAATTATATAAAAAACGAAGGATCACTTACTTTTGTGACGCTTTTTGTCAGAATCCTTTTCATTGGATCCTATGGCAGTAGTAGAGGCCATATCCTCCTCTACAGCCATGGGTTCCGCTTCTTCGTCCTCAACTATTGCATTTTCAATGACCTATAATATCAGAAATGGAATATAAATTAATGTTTTTGATTGGAATGCATGGAATAACTTTGACAGCAATGACGTTGCTTTAATTTTTAAAGTATTATTATATAACATGGGCACTTTAAGCCAATAATGGCGAAGATCAAATAATTTTCACAGGGGCTGGTCATGGGATAGCTATATTAAAATCGATGCTTTGAAGTCTGTTCCACTATGGTGTTTTCATCCATAGGAATCCATAGGTCTCTGCCCCTACAGTGGAAATATCCAGTGACATGATCATATAATTCAATCAAATAGTCACTTGGGTAGACAAAATTCCTTTTCATAATATGTTCCAAAAAATCAGAAGTATAAAATCACCTCTAAAGGATCTGCAACACCTGTGAGGCCCTCGGCCATCTCTACTCCGAAGAACTGGAGGAGTTCTTCCTCCAACGGAGAAAGCGGGGCTGGGCTAGGCCCGCCACCAGTACCAGACCGAGCCTTTTTTATTTTTAAATGTTTGGCTTTGACATCACACTTCCAGTCTTGCCAACACTGTAATGATTTAAATAGGAAACATAAGATACAGAAACAATAACATATTTTATTTACAGTTGCAGTAAAGGCAATTAGTAAGAGTACAAAACCGAGATTTGCATCTACATATAAGTCATTGCGGTGGTGGTCTTGACAGTGACTGTAAGATATTGGGACAATAAAAATAATTATACCACTTTAAAGTATCTACATATAGTTTTTTCTTTTAAACAATACAATGATGAATACAATTAGGATACTTATATATTGCTATATATAATTATCCTAATTGTCCATTTTATATGATAGGGTGAAGAAAATGTATAATTCTTTGCTATACTCTAAGCGATCTACGTTATGAATGAATATAAAATAATAAACACTCAACTTACTTTAAGCCACTTTTCGGGAGTTTTGGTTGCTCCGGACCCAAACGCGTTTAGCTCAATTGCTAATTTTTCTAATTTCGCTTGTTTTAGGCGAGCAGCGTCTGGGCCTGAAACACGGCCCCGAGCCAAATCTTGATGGCAAATCATAAAAGCAAAAAGCTTTTGCCGCTGTTCCAAATTCACTCTTCTCTAAAAAAACAATAAACGAGTTAAACAGTGAAAGAGCAAGAAGGTTATTCATCTCAGTGAGCATTATGAATTGAAAAGATATTAATAAAATACATACCGACATGTTCAAAATATCAAATCACAGAAAATTACCGAAACAACGTTTAAACAAAACCACTTTATTTTTCACTGACGTCCGTTACCTTTTATTTACAAAGCTTGTTGAGAGGAACGCACAGTAGTTATAATGGCATTACATTAAACAGAATTTCATTTAAGTAAACTACTTAATAACTTGGAAGTTGTCAGTTTTTTGTTTTATGTAAGATTTTTTGTTATAAACATGCCTGAATCATGAAAAATGTTCATATTTAATACTTTAATATTTTCTACTATACCAGTCGATATCCTACCATTTTATAACATTCGTTGTAAACACGCTTTATTACTGCAAGCTGACACTATAAGTAGTCTGTGCATACGGATTCGAAAACTCGTTCCCGATAGGATTTGTGAATAACGTTATATAATCCGTTCGGGAACAAATTCGACATCTCGAATTCGGAAGGTATCGGACACGGAAAGTTTCGGACGTTTGTGAATAAGTACCCTGGTCTCTGATAAGGTGATTTCTGATTTCGTAAAATAATAATACAAGGGTTGAGATATCTTAAAGACGCAGAGTTCCACAGTAGGTACTATAGAAGGTATGTACAATTGTACAACGTTCTAATTCACTTAAAATATTTGGTTAATCAATACACTTGACGTCATGTGATCGTCATGCGAATAATTAGCTTTGACGTCAATATAACCATAACTTCAAACGTAATTACACCACCTTGATAGCTTAGAGAAAGTAAGTATAAATACGTTAATTCGGAATCTACAACTGTCTCGACGAACGTTTCGTTTAACGGTAGCGATCATGCTTTTCGCACCGACCATCCTGGGTTCGGCCCGGAAAAGGCAGATATGTTTATGTGATGAATATACATAGTACAAAGTCAGCTTAGTTTAGGACTAAATAATTGTTGTGAATAGCTCGGAATTTAAAAAAATTACATAGAGGAGCCCGACACAAGATACGTTCGGTCACCCATCTCATTATCGGCCCTCGCAGAACTTGTTTGACATTTGTTATCTCATAACAAAGGCGCTTATCATTAAAAGCTCCTTTTAAAAAATAAATTATTAAATGCAGATTTATTGTATGTAATAATTACAAAGTGTGGAATTATAATAACTTCCAGTCCATTAACCTACTTTTAAATGTGAACAATTTCCACTGCAACGTGCCTCAGTTAGGGTTGACACAATAGCGATCTACTTATAAATAAAATAAACTAGAATTGTTTAGAGAAATTACCGCTTGGCCATGTTATATTAATTTTTCTGGGTTAATATTTGTTTTTACATAACGTATATATTTTTTTAGATTTAATTTATTTTTATTTAAATTAAATTATTCTACATTAGTTACATTACAATTATTTTACCATTAAGTAATTCATTTGAATAGAAAAAAAATAGACTGCTCTTGCCTTTTGATGTTCTAATACAATAAATAAACCAGGAGTATGGTGGCGTTGGTGGTGATTAATACCCACTAGACAAATGACAGAACTGGGAGTACATACATGAGTTGAAGTGGCATATGCCTCCAATCCTTTTCCGTGCACCAGGCCGAGTATAACATGGAGAAGATTCCCAAATAACCGATTCGTTGGTGATGGCACGCCCGTCGAGTCATCACTTTTTTTTTGCGTGTGGCGTTAGCCACTGAAACCGTGTCATTTTTAAATCGATGATAGCTCCTTCAAAGTAAGTTTTAGGGAAATCAACCCAGAATAAAACTATCTTCATTTTTCACGTAAATCAAGCTCGTAGCCTTCGTTTCTGTAATTGTATGTAGCAACGAATCGGTACTTTAAAAAAAAAAAGCTTCCATTATTACTATATAGTTAATTTAACGAACTAAATTAAAAGTATAAAGTGGGGTTTGCTACGGATGTGATCTTAAAATCAAAACGAATTAAACGGTTTTGTCGTTTTATATCGGAGTTCCTATGACCACCTTCCAGCTCCAACATCAGATGTAATGGATAGGCATACATTTATGCTACATAGATATTTAATCTGTTTAAAAATAAATATAGAAATAGCCATGACTCACCTAAATATGCTCGTATTCGTCACAAAAACATCTGCCCCTTCTGGTACTCGAATTGAAAACCGTCAGTACGAAAGGCGGGGTCGCCACCATTGCACCAAACCGTCGTTATATTCATGTGATGGAATCAGTGACTCTTTTCTCTATACATCGTTTTGATCATTTACAATTTTAGCAGAAATTAATGAGAAAGTTTATAATAATATAAATAAAAGCCTTTTATTATTTCTTGTAAAGCATGTAAACAAGTATGAGATTAAACTTAAGTATACATGGGAAGTTTGAGTGCTAACAATTTTACAAGAACCCCTCTGAGGGTGAAGGCCTCCTCCAAAGACGCCCATTTATCTCTATCCTGAGCAGTATCCATCCACTTCGGCCCAGCTGTCTTCAGTATGTCGTCCATCCATCTTGTAATAGGTCTTCCTCTGTATCGTTTTCCAACTGGGCCTTTCCATCGTGTCACTCGTATGATCCATCGCTCATCTTTCAGTCTGGCCACATGCCCCGCCCACTTCCATTTTTTTTTGGGCCAGATTTAGTGCATCAGTAACTTTAGATACATTTCTAATAATTAACATTTCTAAGAAAGTTAATAATACGATTTATAAAATAGTGCTGAGTTTTGGCGTTTATTTAGTTAACCTCGGGTGGAGCGGGGTATGGCTAGACGGTTCATCGGACCCTGGAGTTATGTTAGATGAGTGGGGACACTTGGATCATTATTTTACGTCTAGACGATCCGAGTGGCTGCTTATCTAAATGGAGTGACGCTCAGATGATTTTGTATATGCTATTATTATAATTCTGTTTCCTGTCTGCCTTATTACTCTTTATTGCATTTAGAACAATGCAGTAAAAAATATGTAATTAATATTATAGTATAGGAATATACTACATATATACAAAAATAAATAAACTTACATAATGAGTAAATAATATTAATTATTTCTTACATTCACACCAATAAGCCCAGCCCAAAGTAAGCACAATAAGGCTTGTGTTATAGATACTAGGGCAAAGGATAGACATACATGTATCATACATAAATATATAATTTTTATTAAAATATATATACATAGGTATCCATGAATCAGGTACAAATGCTCGATTTCATCACACAAACATCTGCCCTGTGGAACTGCTATTCGATCCCAGGATCGTTGGTGCGAAAGGCACTTAAAAGTTATAAGTAATTGGATTATGTTCTAACTATTAAAATAATTGTGCTAAAAAGTGATCTTTAAGTTTGGTCTTAAAAGAAGTAATTGACTGATAGTCTTGTATCATGATAAATAATAATTATTATAAATTACTAGCGGCCCGACCCGGCTTCGCACGGGTGGACAAAATTCAATTTTTTCTATTATTAATATTTTTCCGTTAGCGCCATCTAGCGTCCGGTAGACGAACTACTTGCGGTTAACGCGTTGCTATGGTAACGCATATACAATGGAAAAATAACGGGGAAAAGAGCGGACAGACAAACACACAAACCACTATGATCTTAGATTATAGATTTAGCCCAAATTAAGCAAAGCTTGTACTATAGATACTAAATAACGTGTAGAATGCATAAATAGATATAAAAACGCTTATGACCCGGGAAAAAATGCTTGTGCTCACCTTCGCTACCAGGATTTGTACCAAAGCGGTCGAAGGGAGTCTGTTCCAGAGTCGAGGCTTTTGACTGTATTTAAATAATGGAGATATAGTGTTCTCATTGTAATGATAAAAATATATAAACTCATTGAGCTGGAATATATCGCAAAATTCTCGTTCATCAGCAAGTACACGTCTGTAGCGGTTTCGGTACACCTTTCCTTCAGATCTGAAATATGCCAGCGCAATTCATTCCGACTCCCTATTTCCGACAACGCCTTTCGTCTGGATCAGCTAAATAAGCTGGATCATCTGCCATTCGATTCATATTTGGATTGAGTAAATACGTGTTTCTATTTAACGCTTCTAATACGAATCCGTTTTAAAAGATGTGTTGTTTTTTTATCTCAAATGAAAACAATAATAATTTTAGATGGCTATTAAGTAAAGGATTGATACTGTTAAAAGTGTTATAAATAATACCGAAATGTGTTAAACACTTAACACTGTTTATCTACAATACATTTAATTTAATTATAGCGCAAGCGAGCGTTTGGTGTTTGGAGAACGAAACGAAAGAAAGCGCCAAAGCGATATATTTTTTAATTGTTTAGATTGTTAAGCAATACTAAACATATATGATATGTTTTTATAAAAGCTTGATGTTCATAACATATAACATAACAAATAAAGCGACGGGAGCCACTGTTTTCATAGTTTTACAGATTGATTATTAGGTACATACATGCAATCACGCATAATATCTCTCGCTTCATCAACTCTTATCAGCCTTTTCATACAAGCTCGTCGGTTAAGGGTATTTTTGACCTGACCTTTTTAGGACATCCTCTATTTGGTTCCTGAAAGTTCGCCTAGCTCTGCCTTTACCGACGTGCCAATGCACATATTACATAATATTTCTTACATTAATATCAATTAGCGTAGCCCAAAGTAAGCACTGTGAGGCTTGTGTCATGGATACTAGGGTAACGGATAGACGAATATATATGATACTTAGATATAAAAATCCATGACTGGTACAAATGCTCGTATTCATCACTCATATATCTGTTCCTCCTGGGACTCAAACTCGAATTAGAGTCCCAGAATTGCTTACAGGAATCAAACAGGATCGCTACCGTTGCACAAAACAGTCGTCGAATGATAATTTGTTTTTCATTTAACATTAATTTTAAGCAAAATTAAGAAGCTATGCCATAATTTTTTTTATAAAACCTAGGAAGATGACTGCGGTTTTTGTAGTGAACGATAAAAACAAGAAAGATTTAAATTGACCTAAAAGTTTCGGTTGGATGATGAGGTTTACTAAAATAATATATATCATTTCATTATTAACTTTACATTCTTGTTATTTGTATAAATATATTTTTATACCTTTTACTTTCGCATAAAAATATAAACATTTTTATGAGCAAATGCAGACCGAAATATGCTTTGCAGTTCTTGCGCAAATATGAAGTTGTTAAATTGTTGATTTATATGTTTGGTGTATATTGTATTTCTAACACATAGATCTCCTCCAAGATTGGATAGAAGTACGTAACTATAATATAGAAAAGTTCTTTTCTACATTGATTGGCCGGGGGTCGAACTCGGGATCTCAGAGTGACCTCACCATGAAAACCGATATATGATCACTTCATCACGGAGGTCGCCAAATGACAACTGATAACTCAATTAATTCTTACACTTGCGCGCATATTGCACCTTTGAATACCGGATAAGCGACACGTCTTTATTTTTTTTAATTTAATCCTGACGTTTCGACTCTCGGAGCCGTGACCACTAAGGTCAGGTGGCTAAGGTCAGTAATCCTTTTAGGGGTTTGAAGAAGAAGAGTCACGAGTGAATAATTATGTTATTTAGTTCTTACACTTCCGCGCACATTACACATCAGAATAAAACACTTTTTTACGGATTTTTGCGCATGTTTTATTTTATTTTATATTTAATCCTGACGTTTCGACTCCTTTACAGGAGCCGTGATCACAGGATGACACATCCTGTGATCACGGCTCCTGATGTATATATATATATATATTCTGATGAATAATTATCTTCTAAAGTCTGTTCATTCTAACTTGTCCTATTTTGAAAGAAGAAAGAAGAAAGAAAAAATATTTATTAACACACACACATACACATATTTTGTAAACAATCTTGGCACAACTTTTTATCAAAATCACACATATAAAAATAAAATAATAACAAAGTCAATAATCTATTACAATAAATCGTTATTATAGACTGAAACCTATGTACTCTAGTTATCAGTTGATTTTTATTGCTGCATTTTCAATAAAAAGGAGTGCAAAGATTGTTTACCAAATAGGACAAGTTAGGATGAATAGACTGTAGACAAGCGCGTCACATCCTAGATCGCATCGTCGCTTAACATCAGGCGAGATAGCGGTCAAGCGCTTACCGATTCACGGTAAATAAAAATCCACGTATCATCCTCATTATTGTAAAAATTGTTCTGAAAAGGCTATGATTGATAGTTCTGTGGTTACTAACAATCATATAGACAATTTTCTTCGCTTTTTTCATTTAAAAATTACATTTTAAAAGCCGTTGCTGAATATCCCATTGACTGAACCTTGATATTATATACGAGTATACACATGCAGCTAAGCTGCGTGCGTCAGATTGCGTGTCCTAAGCTCTTTAATTTTTTGTTAATTACCATAAAATATTTTTGTTTAACTTATTATATGACTTTATTTATTGTATATCAGGGATGGTAATAAATATTTTTTTCCTCAAATAGAATTATTTTTAGGAAATAACTATTGAAATAAGAAAGGAAAAGCTTAGTGTAATATTTCGACGGATGTTTTACAGCGTAAAAAAGCAAAAAGTACCAGAAAATTTCAATGGGTGCTCACAAGGCTCGGTAGCTAAGTTGGAAGAGCATTGGACAGCCCAAGCATTGGAGCATCCAAATTTCGAGTGCCGCCTGAGAATTACTTGTGATATTCTAGAATTTTTCTATTAAATATTATATCACAGCTCTATGCAATTAAATTTTAATTACCCTTTGAAGTAGAAGCTTGGAAGCGATGGTCTTTGTGGGAACATGTGACATGTAGAACTGTTTTAGTTTGTTGATGATTTCATTATAAGCTGGCTGAAAACTGAAATCTGTTTACAATCGAATAAGGTAGTTATCCATAAGCCTATTGCGAAGACATTTTTTCTTAATTTCGTTACTGAAAATGTTTTCACATAAACACAGCCATTATTTTACAGGCGTGGCCAATGCATATTGCGTTTTAGAGAAAGACTTGTATAATTCCAATTTTAACTGTTAAAAAAAAGTTGTGTCAACTGATTTTTGTTTTATAGTAGCGGGTCGGATTTTTTAAGCCTATCCCTGAAGCCATAGTTTGCCTATCCCTGATCTGTACATAATATCTTTCTTAAAGGGTATTTTTTATCCAGCATTACCAAGTTTGCGAGAGGTATTAACGGTAGTAAACTAAATGGAGAGGAACATGCCCTACGGCTTTAAAGAGTTTTAAAGCGAACCAAAATTGTAAATGTAGTTAGTAACCGGATGAAAAAATATTTATAACGAATATATAAATATTTAATTATTATCGGCATTGCCGAAGGAAGAAGAACTTCTGATTTTTTATGATTTGGAATTCAATGTTGTCTTTTATGATAAATTTTAATAGAAAAGTAATTGAGAAATTCGACTCGGCTCACAAATTAATCTCAGGCGGATCCTGCCTGAGAATGACACAGAGCCGAGTTGATTTTCAACAAGTATTTTTCTATTAACACAATTCTTCTTTTGTCCTTTTATTAAATTTCGGTGTTCTTTCAATGTAAAAAAGGTTTTTAATTTTTCTATATTATTTAACGCTAATTTCGTTATTAAGAGCTCAATGAACTGAGTATGCTTTCAATTTCACGAACATGTAGTAGATCTTTTTTTCTTTGAGGATTACTTCAAAAGATTTTTTTTCTTATACTTATTGAAAGGAAAATTATTAAAACTTTACTTTGATGAGTAATTACAGGCTCATTGGTTAGAAAATCTTACAGTTCATAATAAAATTTTCTGAATTTTTTTACATTCCTGAATACACCTAAAAGATATTCAGCATATACTTTTTCACTGTATATTTGTCGTATGGAGCGTTCCTGGCAGAGCTGGGATGGCTGGAATGAACGAGTTATCATCGCTATAGCTATTGCTTGTTTGTAATTTCTTTTTGTCGTTAGGGTACGACTGTTAATATTCTGCTGAAGTGTTTATATTGCCTGAAAAAATTGCTTAACTTTTAATTTTTTTATTCAATGCTTTTTTATAAATGACTTTGGTACTTTTTATTATCAATAGGATAAGACGATTTGTTTTGTATTTTTTTAGTGTCTTCTGCTGCTATTTTTTCTGTAACTCTTATTTGATTTTTTAATGCCTACCTACATATTGTAATAATATTAATAATGTCTATTTGTGTAGTAATGTATAAAAACTTGTCAATCACGATTGCACCTAACCTATCTACTGTTGTTGTGGTTTATTCTTTGCATAATAAATAAATAAAAAAATGAAAAAACTGTAATTTAATTTAAATAATTCAAAGCCACGATATTAAAATTAGCGTTTAAACGACAGCATACATTTTTTATATAAACCATTTACAAATTATTGGCATTTTACATTTAACATAATAATATTAATAGAACACAGTTTTATGAAAATCAAAATGGTACTACGAATCATCATATCAGCCGTACGACGCCCACTGCTGGACATAGGCCTCCCCCAAGGATCTCCACAACGATCGGTCCTGTGCTGCCCGCATCCAGCGTTTTCCCGCGACCTTAACCAGAAAAAAAATAAAATTAATATTATATTATTACTACGAATAAGCAGTAGTATTAATATAATTTTAATTTTTATAAATAATTCAAACTCAATAGCATTAGAAATTGCTTCCTCTTTCATATTAAGCTCTGCCGTACCCAACAGGGCCTATAAATCGATTCATTAAGTATCTTTAAGTAACGTTACGGAATACAGTAAATAATTGAATTAAATGTACTGCGCTGGCACAAACTCATACTCTTTTACAAATTCATTTTAAATAATGATAATAATCTTTCTTACTTGTGTTATGGATGCTCAGGGTAACTTGCCTTTGGCACCGACGGTCTTGGATTTGGTTCCCGGAAAGGGCAGCTGTTTGTTGGATGAATATGAACATTTGTACCTGAGTCATGGGTGTTAATATTACATATCTATGTCTCGTATATGTATGTCTATCCGTTACCCTACTATTTATAACATACTTTGGGCTATGCTAATTGGCGTGAATGTAAGAATTATTATAATTATTATTTATAGAAATATATATGAATACCTATGACTTAATTACAAATGCGTTTTCAAAACCTTTTTTCTTTGCAGGAGACGCGTCTGTATGAAAAAAAAAAAATTTTTTTGTTTCGTGTTTTCTGTATATCTTGTTTTCCTTGCTTTTATGCATTTCATGGCTTAACACCTAGTGTGACATTCGGAAAAAGATTATAAGTTACAAATATTTTAAATCCGTAAAAGCAACCCATGCCTTTAATTATAATATGTAGTTTGGAAATTATCACTAATTTTACCGTCTGTTTTTAAAACATAATTTCTTATCCTTTGTTAATTAATCGTTATAAAAGCAACAATAATGGCGTTGTATAAACCCAATAATGCATGCAAGACACGGATCTGATATCGTATACCGTTAGCCGATGGATGACCTCCTTGCGCCGTCCACGCCTGCTAAGCAGCAAGCATACGGCACAGTACAGAACAGTAGGTTATCTAAGGCCGCCCGCCGAGTTATTAGCCTACTCTTGCGTTGATCCCCAGGGTTGTGACTTTTACTTTTAGTTAATATTTTCGAACAAGCAGCACTTGATCTAAATTTATGTAATAAAAAGCATATTATAATTGAATATTTGTTTGCGAAATCGTTATTGAGGCACCCGAAAACACTACAATATATTTTTCCCCTTTTTGAAGTAATGATACTTGTAATAATTAATATTATGGTAAGTGGCCGGCGAGAGTTGACGATCGCGAGCGGTCATGTGACGTACGCGCATGCTCACAGTCGCGCGGCACAGCCCGTATTGCCGCTACCTTATTCCCCCATATATTATGCTAGCGTGTGCGTGAAATCGCGTGCCGACACGGCGCGCGGCGCGCACGCACACATTCAAACCGAGAGCGGCACGTTTGTATGAAGATATTTTACTGTTCTTTACTGTGCATACGGTCCAACTGTTTGTTCACAGTAATTGGATTGACTTTTGTTATCACTATCGGTATTTTATCAACCATAAACATGCGTTTAGGCATAGTCAACCGTTGCCTCAACTAGGTAAACATAATGAATTGAGTTAATAAAATAAATTATATAGTACGCTAAAGAACGTTACATAGAAAACGATGGTTGATTTTATGGTCAACCATTATTTTTAAATGCTATTTTTAAAGGTTAAATATATGATTCAAACCATATTCAAACTGATATTGTCATTTTTATTTGGAAAAAGGAAGACAGAAACAGCATCAGTTTCAAACCAGATCTGATTTGCGCTTAATAATAAATGAGGTATGTTTTAAAAAGATATTTCTATTCACTATGATCGTTTGGTGCAACGGTAGCGACCCTGCCTTTTGCATCGACGTTTACAGTCCCGAAAAGAGCAGCAGATGTCTGTGTGATAAATACTTGCATTTGTACCTGTATTCATGGGGATATTTGTATCTAATATTACATATTTATGTATAGGATTAGCAAAAGTAACATTACATATGTCTAGTAGTATCCATAACACAAACATTGGCCCTTCCGGGATTCGAAACCAGGACCGTCGGCGCGAAAGGTACGAGCGGTCGTCAAATAGTAGATAGAAATACGTTTAAAAATGTGTCTCATTTATTATAGAAAGAAAGTCTAATCTAGTTTGAAGCTGATGCTGTCTCTGTCTCCCTTTGCTAAATAAAAGTGACAATATCAATTTTAGTCAAGTTTGTTTCATATTACGGCGAAGTACACCAATATTGATCATATACTTAACCTTTGCGTGGTATTTGAGAGGACAGCCATTTATTTAATCACGATGAATCGTTTCGAGACGAAATATGAGAGCCAATTCTGTGGACCCGCTAAATCATGGGTATATTTAGTGATCCGTTAAAAACTGTTTCATTTCAAGGAGTAAACAAAGTGTAATAACTAGAAAAAAGTATATTTACCTTATTTTATTATTAATAATACTCATATAATTTTTTTTTGTTACAGGTAATTTCTATAGCCATCTTCCAGACTCGCCCTTTTACAAGTACAGTAAGTTTTTTAACCTTATAGAAACTCAACGGAATTGTACTAGGCCATATCCTTTGTTTGTCTGAAATTTAAGTATGCCATGGACTACGCGGTTTTTACTACCGATTTAAGTTGTAATAATTGTCGTCGATATATATGTATGTTACTAGTAGCTAATAATACTACTATTGTATAAAACCTTAAAAATAATTTTTCAATTCCTTTGAATAGTATGAGAACTCGATGATCTTAAAATAACCATACATACTGATTAGAAATGTTGTATTCAACAATATTCTGTGGTACATCAAATTGGAAATTTGAGGTTGGCATTTAAGAAAATCAATAATTTATACAAGATGGCGACAGATACAACGCGCCATCGTACAATTCTTTTGTTTGCCGGACAATGGCTCTGAGAATTGGGGATTTGGCCGTCAGAATATGTGCAGCAAAAGTAAACAATTGGCCACTCATTATTGCAGTTTGTTTATAAAATTAATTTGACCTTGCAAACTGCATGCGCGTGTGGAAACGAATATGGTTTTTGTATTTTTTTAATATTTGTTCCTAATTCGCAAGCATGTGATATTTATTATAATTCTTAGGAGGGAATTTCTCAGAGCCCTCTTTTTATAGTATTTTTCCATTAAAGATAATTTATAGTGCTTGAGTTGGAAAACAGAAATATGCTAAATTAGTTAACATCATTGCACTTCTGGTATGTGAAGGTTTCAGTTAGAAGAGTACTAAATAAGTACGAAATAAGTTGCGTTTTTCTAGTATTGTATTGTCCAACTGTATTTTTTTATTCTTCTAATGTTTTAATCACATGGAATCTTAACCATACTGTACTGGACGCGAATGCAACCCACTTCCCAAAATCTATCTTATTCAATAAAGAAAAACGCTAGAATTTAACACACAGTTTAATTACGTTGTGTTAACGTATAATTAATATTTAATTGCTGACAGTAGTAACTTAGTTTTTTTTTCTATAAAAAATATCATTAATTGCTATTTTAAGATTGCAGACCGATTATTTTTATTATGTTAGTCTGTCTTGTTTATCAATGATATGTCATACATTCTCTTAACCACGTCTTAACCTGGGATATCGTGACAAGATCTCCATGCAGTTGTATCATGTTTTTTAAAGACAAACTCTTCGATAAAATAGAAGGTATCGATACTGCCAATATTGATCACGTTTTCCGACTATGGTTTATTAGTATTTGCGGGTTTTCCATTTTATTCAGATACATTAATTACAAAGGAAAGAGCATATCAAACATTGATCGTGTCTTGTATTGTTTGAACAATAGTATCTAATTCAACTTTTTATGATAACTATACGTTATGTAATTGAATGGGATAAAAAATGTGCACATTGTACCTTTTTTTTCGCTACAAGTAATAAAATATTACATCATTAATAATTACATTAAGTTCTAAATGGAACTATTTTAGTGGTTGATGTAACTTAATAACGTTGCTTTATCAAAATCCATTTATTCATTTGCCTTTGATCTGAACCAACCCAGTAATTACATCTAATACAGTCTCATATATGTATATTAAGAAGTGAATGGGGGTACTTTCGTGTGTGTGTGTGTGTGTGTTTCATGTAATAAACTGATTGATATTATGTAATATCACATACATTGTTCTGAAACCAATTTAAGTAGCTAAAGCACTTGTGTTATGGAATTCGGAAACAACGACGGCACTCAAACGCAGAGCTAATGAGAAAAGTTAGTTTTCTACGTTGACCTCACCGGGTTCTACTATCTCATTATTATTTGTAATGTTAAGAAAATCATTATTATAATAATTTATCTTATCACTGGACTATAATGCAACTGAAGATTTGTTAGGAGTTCCTTCGTAAAATCACAGTAAACACACAAACTCATGCACACGCACGCACACACACGCACAAACACACACGAGCGCGCACACGCACACACTTGCAAACACACACACACACACACACACCACACACACACGCACATACTAGTTAAGCTCGATCATATATTGTTTATCTTTTTAGACTGGTGATCTGTCATACACGGTCTCCTAGTACTGACGCCAGTGTCTCGCATATACTAATTTATAATTATTTTTAGATTAAGTCATAAACTGTAACTGATTATTCTATGTGAGAGAAGAATTAAAGAAATTATTATTATTAAAAAAATATTATTATCACTGACCAATTAGTCTGGTCTCTATTGTGTTTTTACTCTTTTGCGCGTGTTTGGTGAGTAACTGATAAAATGTAGCGCGTAAACTGAACTTAAATGGATGATATTGTTTGCTTATGAAATAAAGTCTTAGAACTTGTCGGATAATTCTCCTTTTTATGTACATACTACAAAAAAATTAATTGATTTAAGTAATAATAGGGGTTAAAGTATGAAATTGCCGTTTTATTGCAATAGGTTCTTTGAATTGACATAGAATCTTCATGGTTTGAGGTTTTCGAATGAAACTTTTTTTAAATGGTTTCTATGATGTTCTTTTTTTAAAAAATGTAAAACATTTGAATATCGACTTTCAATTGTTTTTGTTATTCAATTTAGACAAGAAAGATGGATACTGCGAAAATTCGAGTTATTTTTGAATACGAGTTCCGACGCGGAACTAACGCGGCAGAAACAGCCCGCAATATCAATGCTGCGTTTGGAGAGGGGTCTACTAATGAACGCACCGTGCGATTTTGGTTTAAACGCTTTCGTGATGGAAATTTCGACTTAAAGAACGAGCCACGAGGAAGACCGCCCACACAGGTAAATAACGATGAATTAAGAGAGATAGTGGAAGCCGATCCTAGTCAAAGTACCCAGGAATTAGCGGCATGGTTTAACGTTACCTTACCCACAATATTGACTCACTTGCGTCAAATCAATAAAATAAAAAAATACGAAAAATGGGTGCCTCATGATTTGACTGATCTGCAGAAAGAAACGCGTGTTGAAACTTGTGTTGCCTTGTTGAACCGGTACAGAAATGAAGGAATATTGGATCGAATTGTAACATGTGATGAAAAGTGGATTCTTTATGATAACCGGAAAAGAAAAATGCAATGGCTGACCCCAGGTCAAATGCCACAACAGTGTCCTAAAGCAAAACTTACCAATAAAAAGGTAATGGTAACTGTTTGGTGGTCTCAGCATGGTGTTATTCACTATAGTTTTCTCCGATCTGGTCAAGCAATAACGGCAGATGTCTATTGTGCCGAACTCCGAACCATGTTGACAAAACTAGCAGTAAAACAGCCCCGACTCATGAATCGATCTTCACCATTATTGCTCCACGACAACGCGAGACCTCACACAGCACGAGAAACCATTTTGACCCTTCAGGAACTGCAGTTAGAAACCATTCGTCATCCTCCGTATTCACCAGACCTTGCTCCAACGGACTACCATTTTTTTCGTGATTTGGACAATTATCTACGTGACAAGAAGTTTTCTTCCCAGGAGGCAGTACAAAATGCTTTCACACAGTTTGTGCAGTCTAGATCGTCGGAATTCTATCGCAAAGGCATTAATGACCTTCCCATTAGATGGCAGCAATGTATAGATAATAATGGCAACTATTTTGATTAAATAAATTTGTTAAAAATTTAAAAAATAAACAATATAGATTTTCAGTACAAATCGGCAATTTCATACTTTAACCCCTAATATTAATAATTTAATTCACCAGTATATTATTTACCGGATGGTAGTTTAAACATGTCACAATTGAGGCCATCTCTCGCTACCGTTCTTCATAGGCGAGATGGTAGCTAACTAACTTACAATATTAAATGTGTATATTAATACAGATATATTAATTGAGTCGAGAAACACTCAATTACTCCAGCTAAATGAGATGCGCAAAACAAGAAATGTAATTAAGGTTTTCCTTTGATGTTTCACAGATTCGACTTCCATACAAGGTCTAAGGTCCCTAAGGTCTCAGGTCACTAAACCTCCAGACTTGAATATCTGTCGAATCTTTCCAAGTTTATATTTCTTAAGCTGACGCCAGCGCCATTTCTTCATGTTCTTGGTACTACCTACAATAGCGAATGTAATACTTTTATGCTGGGGCTACATTAGCGGGCTACGACGAATATTCGTGTTAACACGAGGAGTGTGGCCGGATGGATCGTTCCAGCGCGTAGTATTCGGGCGAAGACAGTGTATGTATAAGGAGCACTGTCGGCAATATTCGCTTCACTTGGCTACACCTATGTCACTTCAGTGTAGTGTTGCCAAACTATTGATAGTATTTCTATCGATTTTTTCATCTGAAAAATAACGTGCTATCAATAGTTTATTTACGGGCAACAATACTATCGATAGTATCTATAGTATTACACTCCTTCATTAGTATTGACACGTTTTGAGCTATCGATACTACGATCGATAGTCCTGCTTATTATCCCCTTTAGATAGACTATAGATTAATTATCGATAGTTCACTATCGGCAACACTACTTCAATGTCGTCCAGACTGATGCGGGACGCACGATGTATCGCGTCACCGCGACACAAATCTTAAGGTGCTTTCAGACTAGGCTATACTATAGTGCCATATAGTATAGCAAAGAAGGACCTAATGCTATACTACATAGCTTAGCGTTCACATTACGCGATATTATCGCAAGCATTTGGCGCCAGCGAAAAATCCGTCGCAGGCACAGGAACGTGTCCAGACGTGTTGTCGTTCGTTTCGCTTGCGGAACGGCTGGGGGTGAGGGAGGAGGAAGAGGGCGGCGCGTGAACACACAGCATGAACTCAGCGAATCAGACAATTTTATAGCGTAAACGAAGCCAATAATATATAGTACAGTACAGTGTGAACGTGTCCATAACAACGTATGGTGCGCGATATTGTTGTGCTATGAGCTATATACTCTATGCTATTATATTATAGCGTAGTCTGAAAGCACCTTTAGTCCGCCAAGATGTAGACAAGAACATCGCGTATGCTCCCAGCATTACAAGTACTGTACAATCTATAAAGAAGTCACAGCTATGTAATGATTATACGTTTATGTTTAAATTATCATGGCATAGAATAACTCTACGTTCTTCTGATAACCAACCGGTGTGGTATAGGATTTGGAGAATGGTCATTGCATTTATAAACTGCAATTACAAAGATGAAAACTCGATAATAAAAAATGATGGTTTGAATATATATTAAAATAGTCAATCGCATTTCCAAAATCACATTACTGCTATTTTTATACTCTTTTCTAGATGTCTTATATTTTAAAACCTTAAATCTGAATAAACCATAATTTTATATAAAATTTCCCCGTGTTTTCCAAGTGGTCTTTTAATGTTTCAACTTCAATTTTCCTCTTTTTCATCTTGTCTGACGATGTCGATGCCTTCACGGCCAGTGATTTTAGCTTGGTTTCGTTATTTTGAATCATCCATGCAGTGACCGGAAATTTCAAAATTTGCTTCGCTTTTACGATAATTATCTCGATTTTAAGTCCGTTCTATTAAAATATTTTGAAAGACGTAAACAACTTCATTTAATGAATAATTTCGAGGGCACTGCTTATGCTTTATGCTTATCACATGAAATCAATGGATATAAAAATAAGTTTAGAAATCTTTAATTACTAAGGGAATGTATTTTTTTTTAGAGTATTTGATACTGAATATGATAAAAAGACAACCTAAACATTTTTGGACGAAAAGAAGTGTTTAAATTTACGGGAATACTTAGTGAACAACAATAGTGGTTATTGCTGACCGGTCGGCAAATCTTATAGTTTTAATTCTGTATGTTGCTTATGATATATTTTTTAGCTCCAGAGTAACATTGGCTACTTTTATTTCCCCTGTTAATATCATCCATCAATTTACTATTATTTTATACCTTTTGTTATATAGATGACACACATTTTCTAATGGGATTTTTCCCATTTTTCACCTTTAAGCTTAACAAGAGAATCAGCTTGCAGTTTATAACTTGTCGGGATGGCAATTTGTTAACGTAACTTAACGCATATTCAAATATGTATCGTACGTTGAGGAATCAGTTTGCTTACCCTCCAATATATAATTTATTTAGTAAGCTGACATTATCTGTGATTAAATTGATTCTAATGGCTGATTTATTAGCTAGTTGACAAGAATTTTGAAAACAATGCCGTCCCATTAGCCTACAGCATGAATACAGAGGATGTCCCATTTCACAGCCGCGTGGGACGCACAACTGCCAGATATGAATGGAGGTGGACTTGGCCGAAATACTCAGCTTTATCGTTGTTTTTGCACAAAACACGTCATGGAAAATACATTGCTTATAAACTTAAAAACATAATATTTTGGTGGTTAATTTACCAAGCCCTACGTAAAAAGTAATAAATAATGAAATAAATTAACCACAGAACTTATTTGTTTAAATTTAACAAAGTTCTAATTAACTTTGAGAGCCAATGTGAGTTTTCTAACATTACTCATAGAATACATTACAAAAATACTTCAACTTAAAAATCATATTCCGGTCGATACAAAAGTTATGCGATTAAGAAGTATAGTAATTCCTGTAAATATATATTTGCTCTTGAATTTCAATTAATATCATCGACGAAGTGTATTTGCATCTAATAAAAACCCTATTAAAATTCCAAATACTAATTGTTGCTTCCTATATAAAAACGTTAACGGATCTCTCTAAAAAGGCAATGGTGGGCGGTGTGATACAATTAAGTATGTAAATGCCCAGGGAACGAAGTAATCCAGTGAGTGATACGATGATGAGGTCTACTTGTTGCATGAACGCGAGTGTTAAATGTGCTGTCACGTCCGCTTCACGCAAAACCTGTTGAAACAAAAACATCCAAAGGAAACGCAACAAAGATATGCATATTTTGAAGTTTTTTTTTTAATATTGTCAACACTCATCAAGACCATTCACAAGACAACATCAGTCTTAGAAACATATATGGATGTTTCTGCCATCGCACTAATATAAAAAAGGCAGCATTACACCAGGTAGTCGCTCTTCTGTGTTTTTTCTTCCTAAATTTTATCGTCATTTTATTTTAATTGTCACCTAGCTGACAGATCGTTCTCTTGATACGAAATGATTTACAGCAAAAAAACAACCATGTTTTTTTTTCGATGTTTTGCATTTTCCGGGCTTTATTTTGCTATTTTATTGAAAATATAGCCACTGCCAGGTCCAACTGACGCAACTGAAATTGACCTCCCTAACAAATGAACAACAACCTTTAATTTTTATTTCTAAAGATAAATGAAAAGGAAATAAAAGAATAGGAATTGAAAAAAAAATCAAAATATGAATGACATTTTACTAAATTTTGTACCATTTAAAATCCCACCTCTTGAAATGAATCTGCTATTTCATACCAGATACTCCGCGCTCTACATTCTCTGCGATAAACTGGCGTTCTACTTCCTGTGACAGTTATGGACGAAACTGGTACACGTCGACCTTACCCATTCAAGTTATGGCAGGTTGGAAAATTAAACGTCCTCCTCAGGGGATGTGCTATCGACAGCCGGGTCGGCACACGACAATTTCCTTGCATACACCCTATTACCCACCTGTTCCGACCAAACGTGACACTTCTATGGACCTAAGGCTTTATGTAAACGTAGAAAGTTTTGTTGATGTATGTTACAGCTATTTACAAGATTCAGAGTTAGTTCTTACATTTATAACCAGATGGGGAAACGTTTTTTTTTTTCATTTCTTTAATGACAGTTGATTTTGAAGTGTTAACATAAGACATAGTTACTATTGTTAAATGATTTCGGACACGTATTTAATCAATCAATTATTTTAAATAAAATCACTTTAATCGGACCTACGACGCATTTATTCTTGTTTTTTAAAGTTTAATCCTGATGATTCAACTCCTATACGAGAGCCGTGATCACAGGATGGCTAAGGCATTTATAACCGAAAATGTACGTGAATACCTCGTAAATCCTCGGAAGTAGCAAAACCGATTAATTGAAATTGAATTTTATACTTTTAATATTTTCACGTGTTTATAAGTCACTAAGTTATTGAAAGCTAATAAATCTAACTATCACTAGTTTGGATAGTCAGAGTACCTTCCGAGAAGAATTGGCAAACGAAACTCCGAATAAGGGAACGACGTTCTTATATTATTAGAAATAAGCTTTAATATTACGACTTAAAAGTTAATTGATTATGAATCACCAGTTCCAGCACACGGTAACATTCTAGATGCAATTAGATTTGAGTTGTCGGTTTAGTACTTTAGAAAGGGCTAATGTCCGATTGTCAGTTGCCAAAACTGAAGATCAAAGTTGCTTAGTTTGTACAAGGCCTTCGGCAACGTTCAATATCATACTGAAATGGTTGTGTGCTATTTTCCAACAGCGATATCAAGGCCGAATTGAACAGGCGAAGCGACACGACTATCTGATTTCATCTCTCTACATGTGACAATTTGATGGAGGTATAGGAAAGATATGACAGTGGTTTATTCTTGTTCCATCTAAGGCGTCACATAGGAGAATGTTATCTGTTTTTCTTTACCTTTTCGATGCTGTATCCATAACGTACACAGGACAGAATTCTTTTGTAATCACGTGCGGTTGAAACTTGTATCGAAATATACGCTTTTGAGGAGTTGGTTGGCGATGGCGATTTTACTTTTACACTATTATAAATAACTACTTGACGTTTTTTTATGTATAGCATATTTCTATTCACTTCACATCTTTTTGAATTAAACTAAACCTGTGCAGTAGCACAGCGCCACCGGAATCGCTGTGGCGGAAGGTTCTGTGCTACGTATAAAAGATTATGCGTTTATGAGGCATTTAATAACATAGCAAAACATATTTATAGGGAAAAGATACACGTATTACACGAGGTCAATGGAGCAAGGTGTTATTGCCACGATCCGTTCATAAAATGAGTGATCAAAAACTTATCATGCATTTTGCATTTGTACCTGAGTCATGGGTATTTATACATATTTCAATTAAAATTACTTGTATATGTATGATACATTTATGTCTATCCGGTACCCTAGTATCCATTACACTTTGGGATAGGCTAATTGGTGTGAATATAAGAAATATTCTTATGAATAACATATTGTTGCCTGTTGTCAAATGGATACATAATTTTACCTTTGACTGTATGCAAACCTGATAATGTTTTTTGTATGGCCAACAAAAAAGAGCAATGCAAATCACTCCGGTTCAGCTAACCTCTGAATTAAATTAAACACGGAGACAATTGCTCCCACTTTTACTCGACCCAGAATTGAACCGTTGACATTATAGTTCCATTGTCTTTCTAATGGAGTATAATTATGTATACCTTATGGATTTCGGAAGATATTTGTGCGTGTAAGTTCGCCTACACCCGCCTACATAGTGTTATACAGTGTAACGGCATTCATTGGAGCGCCCGACGCTTATTAAACTCCCCTGGTATCGGGTTTCCAATCTCTTAGCGTCTAAATTATTAGTCATATCTATGGATATCTCATTTCAAATACTGCTTTGAATTTGCGTCTCTTTGGAGAAGTTGTTCAGATAATTTCGCCGATGGCTAGTTTGATATGATTCTATTCATTTATAAATATGTATTTATTTGAATGAAACAACTTTTTTTACGGATTTTGCGCAAAATTTATTTTATATTTAATCTTGCCGTTTCGACTCCTGTACAGGAGTCTTGATCACAGGACGACTATTCAATGGTCATCATATATTTTCTACTAGCTTCACAATATTTTAATCGGATACGTTCGTAATTGTTAAAATCTTAAAAAATCTAATTGTTTTATTTTTAATTTTATTTAGTAATTAAATTCTCACTACGATTACATTGTTTACTACTGAGTCTACTACCAGTTTGCCAACTCGCTAGAGAACAAAGATTTGTACCTGGGATTCTTCGCGAGGCTATCGAAATGAGGAAACTTCCTAATTTCAATAGAGTGCAAGGTTTATTTATTAATATTGATTTCATATCAGGTTTCCATAACAAGAAGATAACGTCTGTAAGTCTAATAAACGTGGATTCCTAACAAAGTTAGTCTTTTTCTATTTAAAAAATAGTAAATTACTGACACCACTAAAATTCTAGTACCTACAATATGTCTGCCAAAAGCCGGCGCCGATTCCAAAACTGCTTCAGTCCCCGGTCTCGGTGAAATCTGGGTCTTTTTGTAGTGAACAAAAAAGCTTCATAATTGCCCGAAGAATTATCGTGAATTTACCATAGTAATGTTTGTTTTGTGGACTGCCTTTTGTCGCTCCGTCCCAAATAACAGGAAACAGATGTATATGCTTTTGTATGTCAGGTAGGTCGGCGCCGTATTAAAGTGTTTGGATTTTGTTTGAATAGATATTTGGATTAGTTTTTATAAATGTTTAATATAATATTACATTTGACTGATCAAACTATTGTTAGCTTAACGGTAAACAGTTTTTTAAACCTATTTAGCCCATACATTATTTTAAATAAATGTGATTTATATAAGAAATCTTTTAAAAAATCATGTTCGACCACGTGATTGAAAATTGAACGGAGCGACTCCGCTCCGCTCCGTTATCATGGCACTTGCAACAGTGCCGAAATATCGGAAACTCAATAACAAGGTACATGGTAACAATCCCGTAAATAATAATTTATATTACTATAATAAATCAAATTGTTTTATTTTTACATTTTATTTACATTCTCACTAAGATTACATTGTATACTACTGTTGTAAAAAAGTTGTTTTATTCAAATGTTTAATGATTAGACAACACAAATCTAATACCTGTTCAAAAGTATTAAGTAAATTAAACAGTTTTAATTAGTTTTTGTTATGATATTACCTAAACAAGGCGTTACAATCACGATTATGGTTGATTAACCCAGCTTAAACGCACTTCGTAAGGCTCTACTGCGAAACACAATTTTTTATTTAGTTTTTTCACCGTCAATAACAATATGGCCGAGTAATAAAAGAATAGCGATACTGCATCCGCTTCCTCGTTCCAAAATTAGATTGTCTAGAGACCAGAGTGTGGTGTGATGGGTGGCGGGCTAGGAAATTGCTTTGAGTGCAGCCTTCGGGTTCACGCGGTCGGCCCTAAGCCATTAGAGAAGGGTTGTCAGATTAAAAAAATCTAAATTTCTGGACAATATTCTAAAATATCGAGACAACAGGATTTTTGGCTCGACAAAATTAAAATCAGCATTATTCAACTGGAATACGACATATAATTACGTAATATGTACTTACTTAGGTATTATTGTTATAAGAAAAACGAAAAAGTTCACGTGAGAGGCAGCGGTGCATGCTTTCCAGTTTTAGCTGGACATTTTGCCTAAAACCGGAACACTGGACAATTGCTGGACAATCCAGCTAATTCCAGCCCACATGGCAACCCAACATTAGACGTTCAGCTCGGATGTTACGAGTCACTATTATTGCATTATGATGCCACTTAGCTTTTGTTTGATTGTTACTCTAAGTGCACTTAAGTAAATCTTTGCTTGACTGACCGTTTGGAACAACGGTGAAAGGGTTGGTCCTGGGTTTATGTCCCGGAAGGGGCAGATATTTGTGTGATGAATACAAGCTTTTGTAACTACTTCATCTATATATAATATATGTATGTAGATCTGTGACCTTAGTATAACACAAGCCTTACAGTGCTTACTTTGGACTAGGCTGTAGGTTTTTTTTTTTTTTTATTAAGGATGGGTTTGCTCTTGATCCCAATCAAGCCCGGGGGCCATGACAGAATCCACGATGGAACGAGCTAACCCAGAAGGTGCCTATTCACCCTGGCTTTGAAAATAGACGGGTTATAAGTTCTCGGAAATACAGACGCAGGGAGGGAGTTCCACTCCTTTGCTGTGCGCGTTATGAAGGATGTTGAAAAGCGCTTGGTGCGACAGGTAGGAATATC
The DNA here is from genome assembly GCA_927399485.1 of Calamotropha paludella. NCBI lineage: Eukaryota > Metazoa > Arthropoda > Insecta > Lepidoptera > Crambidae > Calamotropha > Calamotropha paludella. The sequence goes on from OV656820.1 coordinate 1,432,597, forward strand.
AACCAAGAAAGGGTGGTAGCCTGCAGTGCGTCTGGATGTCCGATGGAAAAAAGGAGATGGCGGTATAAGCAGATGCAGCTCTTGAGCACACTCTCCAAAGTACAGTCTGTAGAAGACCGCCAGACAGGCAACTTTGCGGCGATGAGCTAAGGTGTGAAGCTTGCTCTTCACCAATTTGTTGTCCCCGATGAGCCTCTCAGCTCTGCGCTGAATCGTGTCCAGTGCAGCAAGTTGGTATTTTGCTGAGCCATCCCAAAGGTGGCAGCAATATTCCATGCAAGATCGGACTTGAGCTTTATAGAGTGTTAAAAGCTGTCCTGGTGTGAAATATCGCTTGACCTTATTTAGGACGCCCAGCATTCTGGCTGCAATTTGAGCTTTGGATTCGATGTTGGCGCCGAAGTTAAGGTCTGCAGACAACTCCATGCCAAGAAGCTCGAGGCTGTCGGTCACAGGTACAGATGTACCTCGGAAAGTAGGAGTGAGGTGGAAGGAACTCCTTTTTGCCGTGAAAAGACACGCTTGTGTTTTGGAGGCGTTGAAATTAACGAGGTTACTATCGCCCCACTGGGAAACGTAGTTTAGCCTCTGGTTTATTCGCTCAACCATGGCCTCTCTCATGAACATCACGTCTTCGCCGCTGGCTTTTGCGCTAGACAGGTATCTCTCTACAACAGTACTGTCGTCTGCATACCCAACAATTCCTGGTATTAACAGGTCATCGATGTGCAGCAGGAAAAGCGTCGCAGAAAGAACAGACCCCTAAGGAACTCCGGCATCAATAGGCACTGAGTCAGAGGAGCAGCAGCAGAATTATTATTATTATTAAGTTTTATGGTAATTAGTCAGTGTCAATAATGACGTCGTTTTTCTACCTGATCAAGACGTCAAATTATTAATACACGAATTTTTAAAATGCCGATAGTTGGATAAAATGATTAATATCCAGAGTGAATACCACAGTTTACCCTGAAATGTCGCAAGGAGTATTTGACAGATCTAGTTCGAACTATGAAAGTTTGACAATGGATACGTTGCGGTGAGGGTGCAGCAGAATTGCACAGCCTTGTTCCGCCGTCTTCATTTTTTTATCGGAAAACCATACTTATAAAAAGGCGCCACTGCTATATGGTTGATATACCAAAGAGTCGCACTAAGCGTTTTGGTTACAACTTTGTGATCCGTACCGATAAAGAGAGGAACTCTTTGGAGGAACGAATTATGCTCAAAACTCGTAAAACAAGTTGTTTTATTCAAATTTGTAATGGGCGCGGAAGTGTAAGAACTAAAACAAAAGGGGCTCTTTGCCCGAGTCTGTGTTTCCTGATAAAAAAATTAAGGGTCTTCAAGTCACAAGCGTACAGGTATATCTTCTAGGTTGGCGCGTCCCATTCAAGCATCGTTGCTTACCATCAGGCGAGATAGCGGTCAAGCGCTTATCTAGTCACAATTTGAAAAAAATAACATTCAGTGTTACAAAATCGACACGCGGGATAAGAATCGCCCACGCTAACCCATTTGATCTTGAAAAATGTTCTAAGCATTTGCTTATTGTTTTGGAGTTAACTCCTTAACACGTTTGCTGCGGCACTAATTTTAGCATACTTTCCGTTCCTGCGGCACGAGGTACATATTTATCTCTTTCCTACACTGGACCAAACTGAAGCTTCTCTTCCGAACCGACGGGCAACGTCGCACGACAGACAAGTTCATGTTTTTCCTTGCTGCACCACAGAGAAGTTGCAAGAGGGATGATTTAGGCCTCGTAACGTACTTAACGTGTTAAGATACAAAAAAATAGAACAGTAAAATTTAGTGATCGAATGATAGCGTTATGTTTTTTGTGTGAAATCTATCGTGCGCGCGCACCTTTCACTTTTATACTAAAGTTTTGTTTATTATTTTTTGTGTCTGTTCAAAGACAATCGTTTGTCGCAAAGTCGCGCGTTGAGGTTGATATACACACATTTTTGTTTCTTATTAAGGTTCCCTTAAAAAATATATATATGTAATATAGGTCATCTATAACTAGTCAAATATAAGTAAGTAAATTTACTTTTGACAATCTTTTAAGCTGTAGTACAGGTTCGGCGCGTGCTAGGCTTTTGGCCGTGGGTGCGCATGAGGCCGGTTACTGGCTTCACGCGTACCCTTCGTCAAATACAGGAACATTTCTTGAGCCTGACACATTCCGAATCGCAACCTGTCTACGGCTTGGGGTTCCGGTCTGCGCTCCTCATAAATGTCCCTGTGGCAGGTTGTCGACAAGCTAGGACATCACGGACTTTCATGCCAAAAAAGTGCAGGCCGCTTCTCGAGACATGCCGCACTTAACGATATCATACGACGGTCCCTTGCCACCGTCAACGTGCCAAGTCTCCTTGAGCCGACTGGTATTGCAAGAGACGATGGCAAGAGACCGGACGGTATGAGTTTGATTCCATGGAAGATGGGCCGGGTGCTGGTATGGGATGCAACCTGTTCAGACACGCTGGCCCCTTCCCATCTACATGGAACCAACAACAGAGCTGGTGCGGCATGTGAAGCGGCTGAAAAAGCTAAAGCATGCAAATACAGGGGTCTAGGCTCCGAATATGATTTTGTCCCTTTTGGTGTCGAGACCCTTGGTCCGTGGGGTCCTAGCGCAATGAGGCTTTATAAAGAAATATCAAAAAGGTTAGTCGACATCACAGGAGACCGAAGAGCTGGCAGCTACCTCGGACAAAGAATTAGTTTAGCTATTCAAAGGGGGAATGCTGCCAGTATCTTTGGAACCTTGCCTAATGGGACTCCTTTTAGTAATATATTTAAGATAAGATAAGATAAAGTTTATTTCCGTTTGAACATAATATACATGATAAACAAACCCCCAAACTAGGCTTAGCCTGTCCTATGGGGGAAATATACGAATAACAGATATTTAGGTCAAACAAGAAATAACAAACATAGCATTCTTCTAAAAAAAATTAATAAATAAAAGGAATGTAACAGCAAAACTTTTATCATAAAGAAAAAAAAAATTGTGGTGCATGTGTGCGTTTGTGTTTGTGATTGGGAAAGTATGTGTGTGTGTGTGTGTGTAAGTGAGTCTATGTCTGTGTGTGATATTTTATGATAGATAATAGGCGAATCATTCCAGTATTCTCATAAGCTTTTCTGATTCATCGTATGACCAACTCATCAACGATTTGGAAACAAGTCTTTTCGTTTCTGGTATGGAGAGGTGAAGAAAATTAAATATTTTTAGGAGTTTGTTATATACAAACGTTAGCAGAAAGCCTCCAAAACGCTGTGCAAAACTTGTATGGACAGGGACAGTGGGCAGCCTAAAGACACGTTTTCCAATTGAGCTCTTATTGCCTAGCTTGATTGCAGATTTCTGCACGTTGACGGCGACTCGTAGGAGATATAGTCTTCTGACACTCAAAACCTCTGCTTCTTTATATAAGGCATCCGTTGAAAAACGAATGGGTTTTTTGAGCGCTACTTTAAGTACTCCCCTTTGTGCTCTCTCAATAGGAAGCAGTGTTAGTGAGCTAGAACCTCCCCAGACTAATATACAGTAGTTTAGTAAGTTCTGACAGAGTGCTATGTAAACCGTTTTCAGAATTTTACCATCCACCGCATCTCGGAGATTCTTCATAACGCTTATGATTTTTCTTACCCTGTTAGACAAATCAGCTATATGTGTTTTGAAAGAGAGTTTATCGTCAAGAACTATTCCCAGATATTTCATGTGATTTGATCGTTCAATAGAATTGCAATTACAACTAACCCCGGATGCACACGAAACAGTATTATGTATTTTTAATGAATTTTGTGATGGTGGAGCGGATGCAAGCGTTTTGTGGAAACAAAGAAATTTTGTTTTGGAGGTGTTAAGGGTTAATAGATTGCTGTTTAACCAATCTGAGATAGTAACCAAACCCTCCTCTGTTACACGAAAAACATCAGACCACGTATCACCAGAGAAAATAATGGCAGTATCGTCTGCATAACACACAACTTGTCCTTTTTGTAAGGGAAGAGCAGCAATATCGTTTAAATACATTAAGAAGAGAGTAGGTCTGAGAATACTGCCCTGTGGGACACCGTAATGAATGGGTCTTAGGCTACTCTTGTGGTCAGAGAATCTCACGCACTGCTGTCTTCCCATCAGATAGTCGGTAAACCACTTTAAAGCGCTTCCCCTTATACCGTAAGCGTATAATTTTTTTAAAAGAAGAGGAATCGATATAGAGTCAAACGCTTTTGCGAGATCCAGAAAGACTCCTATACAGCTCAGCCCATTGTCCAGATGAGAGACCACTGTATTCGTGAGAAGACTGATGGCATGTTCAGTAGAGCGGCCTTGTCGAAAGCCAAATTGCTTATCTGTAATTAGTTTATTGATCTCGAGAAAAGATATAAGTCTTTTATTGACTATACGCTCTAATAGTTTAGAAATACTCCCTAAAAGGGAGATCGGGCGATAATTATTGGGATCGCCTTTTGGCCCTCCTTTATGTATTGGAACCACAGCTGCAACTTTCCAGGATTTAGGAAAACTGCCAGTTTCTATACTTAAATTAAAAATAAAGGCGAGAGGGCAAGCTATTATATCACTTACACATTTAAGAATCTTATTGTCTATACAATCTAAACCGGGTGAGCTGTCTGAACTTAAACCTTTAATAATTGAGAGTATCTCCATAGGGTCAGTGGGAGTGATGAAAAATGAGTTTACGGGGGAGTCCTTTACTTTCATCCTTGAGGAGAGAGTGTCGTAATCAGTTTTCAGGTTTTTCAAAATGTTTTCGGCCAATTTCGACCCTACAGATGAAAAAAAGTCGTTACATGTTTCCAATGAATGCTCTATGGTTCCACTCATATTTGTGAAGTCATCGACACTGATGTTGTTTTTTTTGACTGATCTATGATACACTCGGCGTCAAAAAAATCGCACCTCTAAGAAAATCACGTTCAAATGGCATTAACTCTGGATATGCACATGCAGTCGTATTAATTATAATTTTATTTAAAAGGTTACTTAATTAACTTAATAAAAAAACATTATTTTTCATTATCAAATAAAACCTAAAGCAACAAATAAAGGGTCACAAAAATTCTAAGGAAATTTTGCTGCTCGGGAGAGTCGCGAGTTGCGCTAACTTTGTGGGTATAAAGAGGTCAACACGGGTTCAATGTGGGTCATTCGCTATTAAACCGTTGAAGGGGACACACGCACTGATTTTACTGAAGAAAGAACATCTGGAAAATGGACACTACAGCTGATGAGGCCGCTCAAGTGGTTGCACTACTGCAAGCAGGGGTGCGGCAGTGTGATGTCGCCCGGCAACTGAATCTGAGCCGTTTTTCGGTTCGTAGAGTCTACCAGCGCTTTTTAGAGACCGGTGGCTATATCCGGCGACATGGGTCCGGTAGACGTCGCTGCACTTCGGAAAGAGACGACCGGTTCGTTGTGTCGTACTCTTTGAGAAATCGCTTCTCAAACGCTGTTCAGCTGCAACAGGAGCTCCAGGCAGTTCGCAGACGCACCGTGAGTGTATCCACGGTTAGAAGAAGACTGAAGGAGAAGAACATAGCAGCCCGCAGAGCTGCTACAGGTCCAAAATTGACTGCAGCGCACCGACGAGCCCGCTTGCAGTTTGCTCGCGACCACGTCGATTGGACCATTGAGCAGTGGGGAGCTGTTCTCTTCTCAGACGAGACACGAGTGTGTCTTTTCTGCAACGACCGACGAAGAAGAGTATACCGGAGGCAGGGTGAACGTTTCGCTCAAGCCTGCATCCAGGAGACGGTGGAATATGGAGGCGGATCCTGCATGTTCTGGGGCGGTATGTCGGCTGCCGGCAAAACCGACCTGGTCTGCGTCTCCCGGACCGGAGGTGCTCGCGGACAAGGGTCGCTGACTGCGCGCCGCTATATCACAGAGATCCTGGATGTGCATGTGGTCCCTTTTGCCGAATCTTTTGGCGAGGGGTTCACATTAATGCACGACAACGCTCGCGCACACACTGCAGCCATCGTGAACGACTTCCTGCGGAGGTCCCAAATTCCTGTGATGCAGTGGCCAGCGAGAAGTCCTGATCTGAATCCGATAGAGCACCTCTGGGACCATCTTAAACGTAAGGTTCGATCTCGGGATCCGGCTCCTTCGACTCTAGAGGAACTCCAAACCGCGGTGATTGAAGAATGGGGTCTTATCCCTCAAGAAGAGCTCCTGAAGTTGGTGAGGTCTATGAGGGACCGTATGGAAGCCGTCATCAGGGCAAGGGGGGGTAACACTAGATTTTGAGTTAATTTTAAGACACTTTTTGTACATTTTTTTTGTAAATTATCGATTATTAATTAGGACTTAATTAAGATTTTTTATTATTTTTCAAATTTTTATGCTTTTTGTATAATTTTAATTAAAAAAAAGATTGCACTTAATTGTTGTTTGATGCTCCTTTTTGTTACCTTTCTAATGATACCTAACACTATCCTCTATATAAGGTTTAGGAATTTTTGAATAAGATTTTTATAAGGTGCGATTTTTTTGACGCCGAGTTTATATCCGATTAACTGATTCCCAAAGCTTCTTTGGAATATCCTTGTTTCTGTTTATCTCATTGGCGTTATATTCAGATTTAACTTTTCTTAGTAGACTTATGTAGAAATTTCTATACCGGGAATAAATAATTTGTTTAGTGATATCATTTGGGTGTTTTTTTGAATCTAAGTGTAATTTATCTTTATGTTTAGAGCAGCGAATTAGTCCTGGAGTCATCCAGGGTTGTATATTGTACCTTTTATGGCTAACTGGACAATATTTGGAGTGGTTTAAAATAGCTTTGGAAACTATTTCTGTAAAATTTGATGCTGCTAAGTCAACAGAAACACTATTCAAAACTGGCGACCAATCTACCTGTTCCATTTCAGATTTCAAAGCATTGTAATCCACTTTTAACCTAGTTCTATTTTTAACGGGATGTGTTTTAAAAGGCTTTAACATAAGACCTACCATGATCAGGCTGTGATCAGTGATGTCACAAGAACAGACTACTGCTTCTGCCTGAGATGCAACTGGTGCAAAAATGTGGTCTATACAATACTTGTTATGTGTTGGTTTGTTTATGCATGGGATTAACCCATGTTCCGCCAAAAGGGTTAGATAATTGGAAGTGCTTTCGTCTCGTTCTGAAGACCCTATAATGTTTATATTTATGTCACCGACCAGAACAAGACAGGGAGTCCGCTTTAAAGAATTTAATGTGCTATCCAAGGTTGAGATGAAATTGGAAGTGTTTCTAAAGGAAGGCGAACGGTAAAGACCAACCAAGGTTAAAATGTTTGGGATTTCGATTATTAAGCCATTAGCATCTTCGACTTTAGGTTCAACGACAAGTGTAGACCATTTCTGGTGCACATACACGACTACTCCTCCAGATTTATTAATATATTTTGTAGTATTGAAACAATTGTAACCATCCATGTTTCTTACAGAAGATAAATCATTCAACCAACACTCACTCAGGACTACAACATCAAATATAATTTTTAGTCTTTTAAAGACGACTAAGAAATTATCGAAATTACACTGTACACTTCGAATATTAATATGCATAATCCTCATCGAATACTGCTCTATAATTTTACCACACTCTTCCGGATAAGGTATCTCGTGGCACTCTACATTAAAAGAGTTGTCAATATTAGATAAAAATTCAAGAGTAGTCATATTGCTTAAATAATGTTATTATAATATTTGAAAGAAGCATTTTGAGTATGAGTGCCGGTGTCGTATGTGATTTTGGACGAGTGAGTGTAAAAAAAATCATTGAAATGTATTTAATAAACAGAACTTTATCATTATCAATTATTTTTACAATTTTGTGTTTATTTAAGGAATCGCAAACCAAGAATTCGAAGTGTATTTTTGTTGAAATCAATATCAATATTAAAAAACTTATTACAGGATTTACGTCTTTGCAACAAGTAGTTGTTTGTATTATTATTTTAAGAATAAATTTCAGTGATATTTGTTTTTTGACTCTGCAGCGTGAGTATATTAAAATTTGAATTTGCAAATAAATGTGATATATAAATGTAGGTATGAATGACCTAATGTGCCTGGAGCCTGTTTGTGTAAGAGAGTGTAAGTAGTAGAGTCTTTGTTTGTAGAAAGTTTTACGATAGAGTTGCGCTGTTACTACATTAATAAAAGTAATAATATTGAGACTTTCTGTCTTTAGATATTATATATTATATTATATTTTTTTTTTATTTTTTTTTTAGATATTATAATTTTAGATATTAAGGTTTTTAGTTTTTAGGTTTAGACATAGTAGTTTTAAATTAACATTATAACATTACATTTACAATAACCAGTAAGTACATATATAATAAATGGAATTACAATCGCTATTCCACTTCATACTTGAGAATGTTGTAAAAGGTGACAAGTGATGCTGATGGTAACAACGATACTAAGATAAACAAAATTTCGTTAGGAACTTTTCTATATTGGCTCGCGTCTGGGTGTTGTGGTACCGTCTTTTCCATAACACAAATGCAATGTATGTGATGTTGTCTAATATTTATATTTTTCTTTTCACTCTAAATGCGCGCTCCTGTACCGCGTGGGTGAACACTCATTTAAGTCATCGACCTATAGATGCGTTTTCCCATGTTTGATGCTCCATTAAAATAAGAATTTTATTTTGCTTGAAAAACGGTCATAAATGCATAAAAAGTTTACAGTATCACATATGTCGCTGAGTAATGCAGCATGCTAAAATGATTTTGACACATTGATTAAATTCTAAATTCAACATCATATAAAAGTCAAGACTCAAATTCCGGTATAGAATAAATTAGAATATAACAAAATAGTTAAGATATATTTTTTTATTATTAAGCTAAACATGTCTCGATTTTATAATTTTTATATATTTTATGAATTTTCAATGCGATCTTATAAGATAAATTCCCGCCTGAGAATTCACTTGTGACCCGAGTCGGTTTTTTCTAGTATTTTTCTATTATAATAATTTATCTTATGTCTCGATTTTATAAAAAAAACTAGCTGACCCGGCTATGTGCTATGGGCTACGTTGTGGTTCAGTTATTAGAACTTGCAATATTTTTTTTATTATAAATTAAAATGAGACCTATCCTATGTTTAAGTAAAAATGTATCCAGCAAAATGAAAAAGAAAAAATCAAAATCGGTTGAATAGTTTCGGAGTTCATTGCGATCAAACACTGTAACAATGAATTTCTTTATGTAGGTATACATTATTTTAGTTTCTGCAATGACACACGAAAAAAGGGGATTTTTATTACTATTCAATTGTAGGGTGAAAGCCTTCAAAATACTCGAATTGTGACTCACAGTTATTGAAACCTACAATGTGTTTGACCACTAACCTTGGTTTATTTTAAAATGGGGTGATAACTAAAAAGTCCTTTTGATGTATTTGAAATAAAGGAAGATCTTTTATAATGAACACTAGTATTTTATATTCTCATCTGAGTTACAACAATTTTATTGAATAAACGAATAGACAGGAAGTAAAAAGAATATACCAATATTGACATATGAAAGACACATTCACATTTTGCATTGATGCCAACCTAAATATATGTAAAACATTGCCATATTACCACGTTTTTCTTATCTCACTTTTCTTATTTGTTTGTCTGTCCGGGCAAAATCTTGCAACTTAAATTTGAGGCACTTTCCGATAAGCTAGAAAGCTGAAACTTTCAGGATAGTTCAGAACCCGATGACAATGCACTCTAAAGCAACTTTCAACTTTCCAGATGCACTTTCAGGTCAAATTTCGACAACTTTCGGCCACTTTCGCTTTTATATGAGACTTTATGTCACTTCTTTCTCTCGATATGTTTGCTGCGTTCATGATTAATTAATGCAGTGTGTGATTATGATTTAATTCAGCAAACAACAAAAAAACATACGAGAAAGCGAAAAAGAATAAAATAATTATACTAGATTTAAAAAATCTAAAAATCCCACGTTTTTCAATGTCCTAAAAAGAATAAAATAACCCTGCGGGGCAAAGCGAGGGGCCACTCAAAACGTGGGGGCGCATCTTTACAATAATCGGCATCAATGCATGTCATTCATCTCTTTAAAATCTCCTCTTAGTAATATGCGCCCCCACGTTTTGAGTGGCCCCTCGCTTTGCCCCGCAGGGTTATTTTATTCTTTTTAGGACATTGAAAAACGTGGGATTTTTAGATTTTTTAAATCTAGTATAATTATTAATAACGCTTTCACTATCGCATCTAATTGTTGTATTGAAAGCCTTCATGGATATCGAAACGAGTCGATTTTAATCCTGAAGTAATGCGGGTTGTACATAGTAATGTCTCATGGAACTGGTATACGTAAAGTTAGGAATTCAATAAGATACAATGATACGTGTTCCAGTACTCACGTATTGCTTAATCCAGTTGCGGTTAGACGGTGTCGGTTTCGTCTTCTATTACAATTAGGGCTGCTACAATTCTTATAATATTTTTATAGTTTTTTTTACTAATATAATGTGGATCAAGAGTGTTTTCCACAAAATGTATAACAAGTTGATTAGATTTTCTTTTGTTTTTATATGTTTTAATTATAAAGAGATACCAAATTAAATATCTTCAAATAATTTCGTTTCACTCCAATTTATTTCTGAATTTCGAGCTTCTAAACTTCGATGTACAGAAATTTGAAAGTTTCCTTTGTCGACAGTGCACATAAATAAGAAAGGGCGTTCTATATCGATGCCCCATTAATTTCTTTATCGATCACCATTAAAATTGGAATAGGTACATGGGTAGAGTAACACAGCCAATATTTTAAGTTATAAAAATGATTTAGGGAAATCTGTCTACTCATTCTGATCACTGATTATAATAAAACTTATTACTTATAATAAAATAGGATTATTGGTAATTACCATGAGATTAATAAATTGTCATGCGTTAGTTATCAGCGACAACCTTGCTTACTATGCTTTAATAAACTAGTCTACTAGTCGTTTCTGTTAGTTGAACTTTTTCAATTTTTAGCAGCTTAAACTAGATTAGCACGAAAAATATTTAAACGTTTACAAAGCAATAAATAAATATATTAAAATAACATCACATATAGTACATTGTTCCGAACCCTATTTAAGTAGCTAATGCAAATTCAGAAACAACGACGGTATCACAACTCCCAGACCCGATCCAATATGGAAAAGTTCGTTTTCTATATTCGACCTGGCCAGGGTTCGAACCCGGGACCTCAGTGGCTATACCATGAAAATCGGTATGCTAGCCACTTCTCCACGAGGTCGAGAGATTTTTGCGCCATAAAATCGTCAATATTCTTCTACGTCTATGTGCCAACCCTACAGAGTGTCGGTCGCATTAGTGCGCCCGCTGCTACACTATCTCGCAGATGACTTATTATGACCTCATGTTGATTTTATTCGATCGTAACTCGGCCCAGCCCTATCTATCTACTGCAATTACGACCACTTTCATTTATAGTTCTGTTAAACCTGTATGGGTTCCATTTTGTTATTTGTTCGTAGTATTTATTTATTATAAAGTATCAAGTGTTATTGATGAAAATTTATATTTTGCATGTGCTACAATTTGCTCTGTTAATGTTATCATTAGGAATTTAATGACTGTTAACAGTATTTGTGTCAATAGATTAATTATATACTGAATATACTAATACTGAATAACTTACTAAATGTTGGTTCTGGAGAAGGACATTCGGAATCCCATTTAGATCCACTTTAACACAGAATAATATTATTTTTTATGTATTTTGTATGGTTACGACGTATAACATTGTAAATGTCGTTACTTCTACTTTCTAAAGGCGTAGGTAAAAAATGTTGGACCATACAAAACAACTTATTTTTAATGCATTTGAATAAAGTTATATTGATTTCATTTTATATTCATTCAGCTCTACTCACAGAGGCCTATGTTGAGACAGGGACCTGGTTGATCTTAGGTGTAAGATTTAGCACAATTGTTTTTAGTTGTTTGTTATTATTTTCTATGTTGTGCCAGTATTCGTGTTATCTTCGATCAATAAATTCTTTCTTTCTTTTCTTTTATATACGTTCTATTTTCTTTATAATAACTTCTGGTATTTGTCTGGCAATATGGCCATCATAAAGTCGAGTGAGATGGCGCCGTACAGTCCGTCAGAAAGTTATAAATAGGGTTCTCGACCTTCGGTATTAAGGAGTTCAAGTGATTGGTTGCCATGTATAGTCATGACGATACTAATCGTAAGACCATGTCACACTGAATCGGACCAAAATTAAGAGGCCACTGCTTTTATTGATAGCTAAGATATGTAATGTTCTACACTTAAAGAAATGGAGGAAAGAAAACTATATTACCAGCCAAGATTTAAGTAAAAAACTTGTTCGTTACGCAGACTTTTAGAAAATAACTTAAACTCGGTAAAAGTATACTTGAACAAGTAAGATAAAAATACCTTGTTGACGACATTGGTTAAGAATATTTTTATAATTAGTAAGATTTGTTTTCATATTTAATTATTGATATTGTTATTCAATTTAAATGATCAAAAATTTTGAACGCCCATCATTATTTAAGGCAGAATACAATAAGACAAAATATCTTTATTGTCATGCATCTCATTATAGCACTTTATTGACTTTATATTGAGCAAATAAATAATAATATATTTCTTACAATTACAACAATTAGCTTAGCCAATAGCAAGCACACAAGGCTTGTGTAATGGACACAAGGGTAATGAATAAACATACATATATGATACATATATATGTTACTTATATGAATATATATAAAAAACCATGCCTTATGTACAAATATAATTCATCATACAAACATTTGCCTGAACCCAGAACCATCAATCGGTGTTGAATGGCAGGATCGCTATCCTTGCACCGAACGGTCATCGGTTTCATTTTATGAAAAGTATGTTTATAATTGATGGGATAAAATAAGGCAAAATTTAAGCTCATATGAGTCACTTCTCATAGGATCAATAATGCGCAAATTGACGGGCGTACATTGCAGAGCCAACACGTGCGGGCTGCGGGCGCGCCGTGACGCAAAGGACACGCCAATGCGGCCGCGATCACGCTAATCTGCATACCTTTATATACGATTCGGAAAACAACACTGTCTTATTATTTTATTCATGGATTTTTCTACTTTTTAAATAAACTGTATTTTTTCTATAATCGTGAATAGGTAAGCGCTTGATCGCTATCGTGCCTTATGGTAAGCGACGATGCGATCTAGCATGCGACGCGCCTGAATGGAATTTAATTTGATTTTAACAAAAAAATACGTTATTGAAGCTGTTTACATCTTAATCGAATATTTAATATTCGTAAAAATATTACTCTTAATGTTGAAGGTTGTTAACATTTAACATAGGTGGAACGATACTAGTTCGTAGTAGAAATCGTTGAAATAATTTTAAACTTTTCGTTCTTTCTGTTGAAATAAAAAAAACGCTTTCCAGGGGTTTGTGTAATTAATTTATTTTGATATTTTTGTGATGTATAGTTAATAATAATATTTCTTAAATTTACACCAATTAGCCTAGCATAAAATGAGCACTGTAAGACTCGTTGTACGGATACTGGGTTAACAGATAGACATACATAAAGTATACATAGATACATATTTTAATACCCATAATTCCGATACACATGCTCGCATTCATCACATATAAATCTGCCCCTCCCGGGACTCGAACCTACAAAAGGCAGGATCGTTACCGTTGCACCAAACGCTAATTTAATCAATAACTAAGGTCATATACTGCAATTTAAAGATAAATCATTCTTACTCTAATGTAACTGGAAACCTATCAATATTTATTTTGTAATTAACCTTCAATAGCGAAGTATTGTCTTAGCTTAAAAGTCTTGAAGCACATTCGAGTATAATTACGAAACGGCAATGCTTTCTGAAATTACATCTACAGAATAATATCGCGTTTCTCCACAAGGTTTCTCGATGTTAATTGGTTCTGTAACCAAAACTTTGTCACTTACGTAAACTGGAACGTTCTATGATATTAATTACGGTTAAATTGTTTGAGAACTCGTTTTGAAATAACGGAAAGTTGGTTAATATTTATCTAGCGTTATGCTATCAGATAGCCATAGTAAGAAAATCTGTCAGCAAACAAATTGGACTATTATAAGGTGGTTTAACCGCTTTTTTTAAAGACTGCGACCTACTGTCATACAACTATTAGCATTAGCATAATTTTAAAAGTAATTTAAACTAGTCGCTCTTTAGTCGTTTAACGGTGATATAAACATGATATAAGTAAAAAAAACTTATTTTAAAAAACTTTTATTATTACTCATTAATAAAAAGTTAAAAAAGTTAAATCGGATCCTGGTTACCATATAGGATCAAAGTACATGTCAATACGAATCAAACGAGCCCCAGACTCGATGGGGTTGTGTCAAAATGTCAGCTCAATCGGAAATCGGGAAACGGGTCAAATTTTACTTGCAAGATTTCATTACTGACACCGGGATAGGTGAAAGTAAATAAAATCTTGTAGGACTTCTGAGGATGTTAAATGTTACGGCGATATACTGGTAAGAATTATAATACCTCGACGTCTCTTAACAGTCTTTGGTCATTGTAAACGTAGATGATCCAAGAACTAACGGCATACCAGTCTGTCTGTTTTGAATGCACGTTGGCATCGTGTCTGTATCGATTCAAGCGCGATACTGAATTTATGCAGGTATTTAAAGGTAGAACTTTGAACACCTACATTTCGTGGTCAAGCTGCTTTTGACTTGCTTTTTATTATAGATAAAAGCATGCGTCGATAGCGCATTTAAAAATGTGGTGTCCACGGACTCTAAAGTTGTAAAATGTTATGGCGATAAACTGGTCAAAATTACAATACCTCCACGTCTCTTAACAGTCTTTGGTACATAGTTTGACGGCCGGTTGGTGCAAGGGTAGCGATCGTGCCTTTCGCACCGACGGTCCTGGATTCGAATCCCGGCAGGGGTCGATGTTTGTATAATAAATACGAGCATTGGTACTTGAGTCAGGGACATTTATATATATTTCTGTTTTATATTTGAGTATCATACATGTAAATCTATCCGTTACCCTTGTATCCATAACACAAGCCTTATAGTATTAACTTTGGTCTAAGTTAATTGGTGTGAATGTAAAAAATATTACTATTATCAACGTAGATGATCCAAGAACTAACACCACACCAGTCTGTCTGTCTTCCCCTGGCATTGGCAAGTAGAGCGGCGCGCGCGCACGGCGTGACGGCAACCTGACGTAACACAGCCTTCACACCGGCGCACTTAGAGCATTAGTCAAGGAGATTAGACTGGGGTGATTGGTTGATAGTGGAAAATTGCAATCGGATTATACAAGACGTGTTAAGATGGTCCATATTGTCATAATGATTTTCAAACAAAAAAAACGATTAAATCAAATAAAAACACTAACTTTTTATAAACAATCCTTTTGGCGTTATCATTCACAAAATAATTAGTAATGTAAGTAAGTAAACGGAGGTCCGCTCTACTTACTACTAATCAAAATATTTTGTCATGTATGTAAGGGTTGGGCCAAAATGCCAAAAATCAAATCGATCGATTAAGTATTAATCATAAATTATATTAATTTTTTTGCAGTACTTTCCTACTCACTATACTCCATGTTAGAATATAATATATATATATATATATATATATATATATATATATATACAAGGCCATTTTATAAACACCATCCAAATTTATATATTATATTCTTTGAAGAAAATAACGAAACAAGATTTTTTTCTTTTAATATCACTCAGTACTAAAATATTAAGTTAAGCCTACACAAAGTTATCCGAGGAAAACTACCGATTGCTGTCACAGTCACGCTACGCACGGTGTTGTAGCAGATGATTACACGACCCCCGCCCCGCCCTCCCGTATTTCATTGATACATTACAATGATTTTCATAAGTTGCAAATTTAAACGAAAAAAAATAGGAACGTCAAATTGAAGAAGAGATAAGTTGATTTGTTCTTTGATTATAACAATATTAATCGATAACACTTTTAATAAATAAAAAATGAACATAAAAGTAAACCACACCTTAGGCACTTACGTCGCATTTTTTAAAATTTAATCAACTTATGTAGAATAATTGGTTGGAGTAAAGCAAAGGGTGTTTATTAACCACAGAATCTAAAAAAACACAGGGATCGCAAAGGCAATTCGAAAATCGCAAAAACAAATGCAGTGCCAAAACCTTAGTACCTACCTACCTAAGTTATTTTTGTCTATTTTACACGATAGGATAAAGAAATGTATAATTAATAGTTCTATATTTTTGTGAAAAATTTCACAAGTCTTAGCCGCCCTGCACACATTTTGCTTTACTCCAACAAAATAATTAATTAAAAATCCAAACAAAATACACTTACATGAAGTTTGAAAACAATCACTACCTTAAAGTGTAGGTAATTTCTCTCTAAACAGTCTTGCACGTTTATGAACATTGTCTTTTATTGTATTACTTGTTTTTTCACTTTGTCACTTCGTTAAATGCACGGATTATATTTATATTAAGTTCTCGAGGCTTTGGGCCTTCTTCACATAAACCCGTCGTTCAATTTCGCCCTCGATTTCAATTGCAAGTGTGAACACATTTCGTTAGGTAGAAAATTATGCGACGTAAATGCGTGAACGCAACATTGTACATTGCGGAAAGTCCGCGGCTGACTGATTTCATTGCGCCGATGTCGTTACAACTTGCGCGCGCAGCTCGGGGGGGCGCTTCGGGCGGTCGGTCGTTCAACTGTAAGTACCTATTTTGCCAGTAACCAGCTGTTGTAATAATTCGCTCGGACAAAATTTTTTTTTGCGGAAATTTTACCTACCAATCTTTTTTCATAAATGAAGTGTTTGAATGATATCTAATGCCTAGAAAAAATTTGGATGGTGTTTATAAAATAACCTTGTATAAATCCCTGTCACAGTGTTTGACCGCGATGAACTCCGAAACTACTCAACCGATTTTGATGTTTTTTTTCTTCATTTTGCTGGATTTGTTCTTACTTAGGACATCGGATAGGTTTCATTTTAATTTATACACGAAAATGCTGAGCCACTGCAACTTTCAGCTAGTGTATTATATGACTCTCTATGTACCAACCAACATTCTTTTGTCCATACAAGGCGTGATGAAACGAATTGACTAATTACTAATTAGCCGTGTACCAAATTCGTTTAATTAAAGAGCAATATGTCGATTAATTTATTAATTGGCGTGGTAACCAACGATTGTTGTAACCGCAGTAGTGTTGCCATACATCGCACTTGTTGAATATTTAATTAACCGATTTATTTGATTGCCAAGTTTGAAATCAATTAAATGTGAAAATATATTATGACAATATATTTTGTAAATTTTCTTGGTTTATTCTAATAAGATAAGTTATAACGGGACCGTTACCGTGTTTTTTTTTTATTGAAGACCGATATTCCGATATTTCAGCGGTGTTGCATGCCCCATGGTCACGGCAAAACTGAAGTCTTTTGCGGGTAGATGTTATTGGCAGACGTATCGGTCTACCCACTGTATTAATCTTTTATTTCACTCGATACCTGTACCACTCACTGCCTGTAAACTCACTCACCATTTGGTGAAACGATAGCGATCCTGCATTTCGCATCGGTGGTCCTGGGTTCGAATCACTGAAAGGGCAGATGTTAGTGTGATAAATACGAGCATTTGTACCTGAGTTTTGGATGTTTATATATCTTCCTAATATATATAAATCTCGTGTCACAATGTTTGTCCTCAATGGACTCCTAAACCACTTACCGATTATAATAAAATTCGCACACCATGTGCAGTTCGATCCAACTTGAGAGATAGGATAGTTTAAATCTCAAATTATAGTCGCAATTTTAATTTATTGCTAATTATTTGTCTGTTATTATTTGACAGTCACAATTATCTGTTAACTCCAAATGATTCTAACAGATGTCGATACCTTTCGACTGGGTTGAGTAAGTAATCAATAGATGGCGCTGCTATGGTAAATCTACGAACGTGTCATATAAGCTACATTTTAACCGCAAGTAGTTCGTTTACCGGACGCTAGATGGCGCTAACGGAAAAATATTTAATAATAGAAAAAATTTAAAGAATTTTGTCCACCCGTGCGAAGCCGGGACGGGCCGCTAGTATTTCTATAAATATTACATATCTATGTATCATATATGTATGTCTATCTGTTACACTAGGGTTAGGCTAATTCGTGTCAATGTAGGAAATATTATTATTAATTACTATTCACTCGAATCTGATTACGATGACATCCGTGACGAAGGAAATAGTAATAATGCCTTTATAATCAATACTAATATATAATGTTAGTGTTAGAATTATATCAGAGAAAATAGGACGCGTCAATCAAACAAGGTAGGTAGTTAGTTGCACACTGTTTATTCATGGTACGTATACGCGTGCCAACGGGAACGCTGCTCGCATTTTACCACGTTTTTCTTATCTCACTTTTCTTATTTGTTTGACTGTCCGGGCAAAATCTTGCAACTTAAATTTGAGGCACTTTCCGATAAGCTAGAAAGCTGAAACTTTCAGGATAGTTCAGAACCCGATGACAATGCACTCTAAAGCAACTTTCAACTTTCCAGATGCACTTTCAGGTCCACTTTCGGCAACTTTCACTTTTGTATGGGGCTTATCCGATTGTTGCGTAACACATGGTTACTTCGTTGAGTTAATAATTAAAAAGAATAAAATAATTATACTAGATTTAAAAAATCTAAAAATCCCACGTTTTTCAATGTCCTAAAAAGAATAAAATAACCCTGCGGGGCAAAGCGAGGGGCCACTCAAAACGTGGGGGCGCATCTTTACAATAATCGGCATCAATGCATGTCATTCATCTCTTTAAAATCTCCTCTTAGTAATATGCGCCCCCACGTTTTGAGTGGCCCCTCGCTTTGCCCCGCAGGGTTATTTTATTCTTTTTAGGACATTGAAAAACGTGGGATTTTTAGATTTTTTAAATCTAGTATAATTATTCCGTATTCCCACATATCTAACAGTCAGTTAAAATGTAGACACTAGAAACGATTATTTGATCCCAAACAGGCGGTTCTTGAGGAAGTAAGAAAAAATTAAATTAGTTTTATTTATTATTATTATTTCCTCGGTTATGGTTTAAAAAACAATCAATATCGTAAAGATAGCGTTTAATGTAAACAAGGTTGGATCTTTTTAATTTTTTTTAAATAATATGTCAGAAAAGTAAAATTAAAAATAGGTCTTAAGAAAAAATTGTTTATTTAAAATAATCCACAGCAAGCTTCGTCTACAAATAACATCTTTTTTGTATGTGTTTGTAAAATGCAAAAAAACTCGTAAATATATTGAGTTCTTACACTTCGCACATTACACATATGAATAAAACAAATTTGGGCCACCTGCCCGACTTTCTTTCGCTAGTTCTTCTCGGAAGGGCCTCCCAATTTCCGAACTGGTAGTAGACTCAGTAGTATACAATGTAATCGTAGTGAGAATTTAATAACTAAATGAAATGTAAAAATGAAACAGTTTGATTGATATAAAAAAAATTACAATTAGGAACGTGCCCGATTAAAATATTCTGAAGGTAGTAGAAAATATATGACAATCATTATCTTAGTCATCGTGTGATCGCGGCTTCTGTAAAGGAGTCGAAACGTCAGGTTTAAATATAAAATAAATTATGCGCAAATAAACTATCCGTAAAAAGTGTTTTATTCAAACTCGTAAATGAAAAAAATAAATAAAAAAGAGTTGATAAAGCCAAGATGGGTAAGAATGTTAATTACCTAGCGGTTAAAATTCTTCTAAAAGGCGAATTGTTTTCGAACTGTTGAGTGGTGGCCTGGATTGCCCTAATTATCTGCCTTAGCCAATTTATTATTTTTACTATAAAATTAAACTCCGGTAATATTCAACATTAAAGAGGATTAAATTTACGATACGCTTTCTCGGTCTACGCAATTAGGTTTGGACATATTTTACCCCAGAGCGACCATAAATACAAAGGAACTGTCAAACTCGTTGGCATTACTTAAACCATCATTTACCTTAACAATACGTTAAATATTAATTTAGTACATCTTTAAATTGTAGACGATAATTTAGATGGCTTAATTATTTTATGCTTTGTAGCTTACCGGCTGTCTCATATTAAAATTGTGCTATAAATGTTTTTAAACTCAAACTGTTTATTGCATGAGAAAAATACTAGAAAAATATCGACTATTGCATTTTCTATTTCGGCGGTTATCCTAACTAGGCGGTATAGAAACAATACAAAACCGTTTAAACTCCTTCAGACTAAATCAATAATGCCTATGAAAATATATTAATTTTTAATATATATAAAATATAATAATATATAAATGTTTTGTAAACTTAATTTTTCTTTTTATTAGCGCTAGAAAAGTGTTTTTAAATTGAAAAATCTTTTAAAGGATGAAAAAAGACAGCTCTTGCTGAGTTCCTTGCAGCGTCTTCTGGGCATAAGATCTCCTGATGTACGCCTTACGAAGCCATGGCATAGATGTTGACTATTAATAAATGCATTTTTAGTGCTCAAATTGAATAAAAATCATTTTATCAAATGACAAAAGAGCCAATGGACTTGACACTTGTCTGAAAAGATAAGGTGAAGGTTCGACAAAAATAACATTCTTGATTTATTTCTAAAATTTTTATTATGACTGATTGCAACAATGATTGTGCAAAATACAGTGTTCTATTTATATTTAAATATTTCATCACATTTGAAAATTAATGAAATAAAAAAAACCCTTAATTTCGCGTAAATACTTGCACAACGCGTTCCTCTTCTTCGCGTACAGTACACATAATAAAATTAAATATTGAAGATTGACTTGACGTCTGAAAAGATAAGGTGACGCTAGTTGAAATTTATCTTACCAAAAAAACATAAACATTTTTTATTTGGTAGGTACATAGGACATACAATCAGTCAACAAACAAAACAGCAACAGTAAAAAAAATACATAGAATTTAAAAAAAAAAAACTAAATAAAATACTGAACAGTAACCTTGACATTTTGAAACAATTTACAACTAGAAAACTTACTATGTTCCACGGCTGTACCGAATGGGTGACCGATTCGGTACCACCAATTTAATTGACATATACTAAAGGAGACCTTTCTTTTCGGGCCAAAAATGTACCTTGGTACAAGTTATTTGAAAATATTCATAATAATGTACAAACACTTATTTCATATATAATATACCCATAAATTAGATTTTTATAAAGTTAATAAACCACAAACCAATAAATTATACACAAAATCACAACTGCGTAGAACGAAACGCTAATATGGCACTTGTGTGTGACTTATTGTTCTAAATGTGTGACATTGGTTAGATTTTAACAAGTTTCTCGCGGCTCTGGAACACGGTATTTTAGTGAAGTCCGTAGGCTGATAAAATAACTAAACGCTTAGAATGATTCGCAATAGCAAGAAATATCTATTTTCGCTCTTGATCCTACTGTATTTATTAAAAACAGAAGAATTCATAAAGCAGTGTTGCTGATAAACTTGTATACATATTATGTTTAAGACTGAATATCGAAAAATGTTTATATAACTTTAAGCTACAAAACGCTTCAAACTCAAAACAATTGTGCTTGCCAGCTAAAAAAAAACATTTGTTGCAAGTAATGTATATTTTTGAATGATTTTTTTTAGTGGTACAAATGTATTTAAAAATAAATAAGTATTTTTTTCGGAATATACAATTTTTTAGCTATTTTTTGGTATCTTTGAATCTTAGGTACATATTTAGCCTAACTTATATGGAAGAAAGAAAGGCTCCTTTCATCTTTGTGTTACTCTCTTAAATAGTTTATAATGAAACCATAACACTACTATTATGGTAATAGTAGATTTTTTTTGTGGATTATGTATGGTGACGACGTATAATAGTGTAAATGTCGTTACTTCTGTTAAAGTTGACGAGTTTCTTGCGCCTGTTCTTCTTTTCAGTTAAAAACGTCCGAACGGTAGTAATGTTGGACGATTCAAAGCGACTTTGTTTTAGGTGCATTTAAATAAAAATTAAATAAGGCTGACGCTGATACAGATATATGAATAACGTTATCATTTGTCCACAGATTGGTAGATCGTCAGAGTCGCCGATCGATTTCGTGGTGATGGACACGGTAGCCGGAGACAAGACTGGCGAGACGAAGGTGCTCCAGAGCACGATATCCCGGTTCGCGTGTCGCATCATCGCGGACCGAAATGACGTCAACAATTGCCGCATCTACGCGGCAGGTTTCGACTCCTCCAGGAATATATTTCTTGGCGTAAGTTATTTTTTTTTTAATTGGTTCGCTCTTGATCCCAATCAAGCCCGGAGGCCTTGACAGGATCCACGATGAAACGAGCTAACCCAGAAGATGCCCATTCACCCTGGCTTTGAAAACGGACAGGTTATAAGTACTCGGAAATACAGGCGGAGGGAGAGAGTGTTGAGACCATTTAAGGCCTATACACACTTCCACAGAGCGATTTTTTGGCATTTTTAAAGCGTTTGTATTGATACAGATACAATATGACATAGACAGGATAAAACATAGGAAAAGGGGTAATTACATTGTTAATTCGTCAGGCGTCATTTATAAATCAATTTTCATTGTCATCTAATAAAGAAAAAAATTCTTAGGCTGTGTTGGCTTTGCCTTTACAATAAAAGAAAATACAAAAAAAATACGCGATTGCAAATATTTCGCCCGTAGCAACTTGCAAGTTGCAAGCTTTACCTATTAAAGATTATCGCAATTCGCAAAGTCGTTATAGGCGCGTGTTTTGAATACAAAATTTTAAGCAATGTCATTGATTGCTCAACGGTTTGTATATTTTAGTCGAGTAGGTGGGAAGTCGGTAGGGTTGCTAACTGCCATCTTGTGATTTAAGGGTTACCAACATCAAAAATACGGGTTTCAATATTTTTTACGGGAGACAATTGAAATAGCATTTTAAAATGTCAAAATCATTTTTATTTACGTGTCTATACTTATGCCACAGTTTACAAGATATATATATTTATTTATTTTGCATCGTAATACAGTTGCAGTTTCACATAAAAGATGTTATAAAGGATGAGATGGATAATACAAAACTGATAGGATGTTGCTTATTTATAATTATAACTTAAAGGATTCCGAGGATTTATTAAATTAATATACAGGGCGTCCCAAACTTATGGGACATGAAGGGGAAGTACCTTAAATATCGTAGATAGTGAAATTTGCTCAAAGAAGACTTTATGTTATTTTTAAAAGTTAGTAATTCTGCATTTATAGATTTTCTAAAAATTACTTGCTTCGTCTGGGAATCGAACCGACTTAAATGTCAAAAAAAATCACCCTACTTTTATGATGCCAATCGAAAGAATAGCTAAAAAATAATAACTATGCTTAAGTTACATGGTTTTTTAAAAGAAAGGAACAACGTGAAATTAATATTTTAATCAAATTAAAAACATACATGAAACTGCCGTAGTCAATTAAGTAGGTATTTTTTTGTAAATTAATTAATTAAATGCTCAAAATGTGATCCCTCTTGTCTTACGCAAATCTCCAATCTTTTAATGAGTCCGCTGCCTGTTGATTTTCTTATAATTTTATGGTGAACACTCGATGTGATATGGCACAATTCTGTTTGCAACTCGCCCACGTTCTCGTATCGCTTTTTGTATAGCATATCTTTCACGTATCCCCAAAAGAAGAAATCTAATGGTGTAAGGTCCGGGGATCTGGCCGGCCATCTAATCGGTCCATTTGTACCAATCCATGTAGGAAAACATTCATTTAGAAAATCTGCTGCTCTCCGACTATTATGAGCCGGAGCTCCATCTTGTTGGAAAATTAAGTTTTCTTGCTCCGCCGCGGAAAGATTTCTTATCTTATCCCTTAAAATTTGAAGTATTCCTAAATACTTTTCCGTGTTCAAGGTTCCTTGGTAAAAATGGATTAAGAAAACCCGGTTTTTTAAAAGTCCGCACCAACAGTTGAGTGAAAAACGCACTTGGTTATTCGTTTCAGTGACTCGTAGGGGATTTTCTTTAGACCAAATACGATTATTGTTGCGGTTATACATACCGTTATTGCTAAAGTTAGATTCGTCTGTCCAAATAATATTATCCAAAAAATTTGGATTTTCGAGCAAGCGTGCCTGGATATCAAGACAGAAATTTCTTCTCCTTTCTGTATCGCCCGGAAGTAATTTTTGAACCAATCGTCCTTCAACATAACTCTTAAAACCGTGTTTTTTTAATACACGGTGTATTTTGCTTTTCGAAACTCCAATTTCATGTTCTCCTTCTCTCACCGATGCTTTCGGAAAAGCCGAAAAGTAAATTAAAATACCAAGTTCTTCGTCGTTGATCGTACGGTTTTCTTGCTGTGGTTCTCTTGGGCGTTTATCGAAACGTCCCAGAGTTTTCAAATTGTTCACAAGCCTTTTCAAAACTTTACGAGACGGTAATTGTCTATCAGGATATTTTACGCTATACCACCGCAAACGTCTAGAGATATCTTTATCATTCAAAAAATATGCTTCCATTAGATCAAAACTTACTTGATATGCCATGTTCGCAATAAATTAACACAATAACACTTGTGTAAGTGAATTAAGACTAAACAGATCAATATCCGAAAAATAAACGCTCGCACAGACTGTTCCATTTTCAAATTTAAGAACAACATTATTTTCGTTTTAAATTTGCCTTCAACGCTCGCACAGACTGTTCCATTTTCAAATTTTAGAACTACATTAATTTATTATTTTTAGCTATTCTTTCGATTGGCATCATAAAAGTAGGATGATTTTTTTTTTGACATTTAAGTTGGTTCGATTCCCAGACGAAGCAAGTAATTTTTAGAAAATCTATGAATGCAGAATTACTAACTTTTAAAAATAACATAAAGTCTTCTTTGAGCAAAATTCACTATCTACGATATTTAAGGTACTTCCCCTTCATGTCCCATAAGTTTGGGACGCCCTGTATAGTATAATTATTTTGATTATCTGCTAATAAACTAGCGGATCCGGCTACGCATTGCTGTGATTCAGTTGTTTTAATTTACAATGGAAAAAATACTTTCGATTATAAATTAAAATAATACCATACCCTAAGTCCTAAGTGAAAAAAAAAATAAAGTTAAATTAAAAAAAAAAAATCGGTAATATTAAAATTAACGGTTATATCATACAAAACACTTTCAACGACTTTTCAAAGACTTCATTGGCTATATGAAGCCAAGTAACAATAGGGTATTTGACAGATTTTCGTAAAGTACTTCAAAATGTTCTAAAGTCGCTAAAGATACGCTTGACAAATCTTTTTCTTATATTTAGAGCCATTTTAATAACAAAAAGATAGTTTTAATAATTACATTTTGTATTTCCCTCTGAAACGCTAGGTCACGTGACAAATCAAAGGCGTGACGTCACGATGTAATAGTCTTCATGTAAACAATACGTGAGAGATTAGTTTTTCGTTCATGATTCTTTAAAAAATGGCTTCAAAGTCCTATAGAATATGTGCTGTTCTTTTGTGTGAACATACAAGTATCAAAAGCCCTTCTAAATTATTTATCCACGTGCCACAATCGCAAAATCTTCGTGTAAAGTGGCTGCAGTTAGCACGGCGTGATCCGACCAGTGTATCACCCAAATCTTCAATTTATTTTTGCGAGAATCATTTTGATGTAAGTAGTATTACTTGAATATATCCATAAATATTGATAATTTACGTTTGATAAAACTGTAGCTACTTAAAGGTACCTACGGTACACTAGTAAAATTTTGAGGTTAAAGCAGTTGTTTATATATCAATATTATTATTTTGTGTTTAAACGCACTCATTTCCTGTATAACATTGATTTGTCTCTATTACAGCTGCCCAAAGACATGGAAAACTACATGGAGTACAATATTATGGGTTCGGAATGACAATGACATGACAAGACATTTTATTTATTACATCGTGACGTCACGTGCTCTGATTGGTCGTTGAGACGTTTCGTCTAAATGATGCACAGATTCAAAAACTCTTATTTTTATTTAGGAAAATAAAATATTTAATAATTTTTATTTGTAATTTAAGTCAAATATTATTAATTAGGACCTTAAATTCTATAGTGTTCAATACAATATTTATTTATTTGTTAACTGTGTCAAATACCCTATTGTATATTTATAGTTTTAAACTTTCATGGTCACTAACATTATAGTAATATAAGTTATTTACGGGATTGCTACCATGTACCTTGTTATTCAGTCGCTCCGTGATCATGGCACTCGCAATAGTGCCGAAATATCGGAAACTCAATAACCAGGTACATGGTAACAATCCCGTAAATAACTTATATTACTATAATTGTATATTTAACTGTCTGAAACTCAATTCTTGCTAAGTCTATCAGCCCAAGCTCATTGACAGAAATGCGGGAGTTATGTTTACCCCGTATTCAATTTAGCTTATTACGGGTTCCTCTGTTGTTGTACCCGACAAAACGGGGTAACGGGGCATCTGCCCGGCCTATAAGTCAGCTAAATTAAACTCGGTCAAGTTAAGGCCTCAGCCTTAGCTTATAGATAATAGCTAAGAGATCATGGTGAGCCATGATCTTTTAGATCGATGCAAGTTCGATTGTCTAAGTGAGACACCGCTATACGAGGTCTATAGTGGCGTCTCTCTTCAACAGCTGTACTTGAATCGCAATAAGAGGTGATGGTAGGGACTCTGGTCTCCGTTTCAACCTATACTTACAAATTTATTTTTAGTGATAATACTAACGAAACAGTACAAAAATAAACGTGATTGGTTAGGTAAGATTAGGTTAGAACTGTGACCAGCAAATTTTGTTAATTTGGCCAACTTTCCACTTATGCCTGTCAGTCAAGCAAATGGGTTACCGCTAGTGGATGGTTCCAATTCCAAATTTGCAGAATTTTTTCAACTTTTTTTTAAAGATGTTTAAAAACCATACATCAGACTCCCTTTTCTGTTTGAAACATAAATAAACATTTATTTTAGTAATTCACTACCATTAAAATAATAAAAAACAAAATTAAAATGAAATCTACCCTATGTCCTAAGTTGGAACATATTCAGCAAAATGGTAAAAAAATCAAAATCGGTTGTGTAGTTTCGGAGGTAATCGCAGTCAAACACTGTGACATGGAATTATTCTATATATAGATTTATTTTTTGAGTTAAAAAGTTGGTAACGACTTTATATTGCCTCCTGTTCAACTGTTTGGGCTCGTTAACTGTGATATACTATATGTTGAGTAGAATAGTA
Source organism: Calamotropha paludella (assembly GCA_927399485.1). NCBI lineage: Eukaryota > Metazoa > Arthropoda > Insecta > Lepidoptera > Crambidae > Calamotropha > Calamotropha paludella. Next base: position 1,460,054 of record OV656820.1, read on the forward strand.
GATTAACAAGAAGGCTATACGAAATTAACGTTATCAATGTGAATATTGCAGGAGAAGGCAACGAAATGGACTGAGAACCACGAGATCGACGGGCTGACGACGAACGGGGTGCTGATGATGCACCCGCGCGGCGACTTCTGCGGCGGCAGCGCCACCTGCGGCCCGTGGCGCGAAACCTCGGTGGGCGGCGCCGTCTTCTCGTTGCGGGAGAGCAGATCAGCTCAGCAGAAGGTGATCACCTTTTACCGTTCATTCCTTATCTAATTAAGAAAACAAATTATTCAAGAACGGGCATTGGTAGTTGACATTGGCAAAATGCACAAATCTTGTAAGCCACAAATAGAGAAAAAAAAATCTATGACAACAAACAAGTGGAAAGGTTAGGTAGAAGACTTTTAGGTCATATTCACTTTAACAAATGGCGTCGCGTTTTAAATATTTTTAATTCCCTTGACAATATTGCACTTCTTTAAAATTAAATCTTGTCCTAAAAACATTTATGAATGCACAATCCGAAGCAATAGAGTTTAAAAAAATATTTCACACTTATTTAAATCACATTCCTACAATTGCGGCATTCCAGGGTACAGTTTGGAATAGGCCCAAATGGGTCAAACCTGCTGTATATACTGATTAATTTAATAATTAAGTAAATCGACGGCTGCTTAGTGCAACTGTAGCGATTCTACCTTCTTTGCCAAGGGTCCCGGATTTGAATCCCAGTAAAGCATGCATTTGTTCCCAATACATGACCGTTCATATACTTATCTATAGGACAAGCTCTGCTTAGTTTAGGGCTAAGTAATTATTAAGAGTCATCCGGAATGTATTTATCACTTACTATAAATATATTACTATAAATGGTTTTTGTTTCACAGGGGCTGCCTTGCCAGGCGGAGACGAACGTGCTGAGAGACGGCACAATGATAGACTTGTGCGGCGCCACCTTGCTCTGGAGAAGTGCTGAGGGACTAAAAAATTCACCGGTACTGTTTTCTGATCTAATTTTTGAAGTTTTTCTTTACGCACGCTTGGGGAGTAAGCTGGTGAATGCGTCACAAAAGCGTTACTAAATGTGTGATCGGGCGATGTGGACGGGAGTTGAGAGGGAGATATAAGTTAGTGAAGATAGAGAGATAGTTACGATTCGTATATTACTGTAGGGGCAAGAAAGAGAGGTGCGACACGTATAGATGGAGCTAAAGAAGTTTTACTTCAGTCGTGTGGTCTAAAGTACTCTCGTTTTTTCTCTTTTTTAACGTTAGTTTTAATCTTAAATCAGGTCTTGTTTATCGATATAGTTGGCAGCCCTTTATAATATATTAGTAGTAGTGTCGCTAAATAGTTTTGGTTCTTGTTAAAATATCATTTTTGGCGGTTCTAAGTCCTACTTATTTAAATATGTGAATGTTTCTTCAATTGGATGTTAGTTACTTAGCCACGAAAAAACTGTTAAACGGATTTGGGTTTTTTATCCCGTGAAATTATAGTGTACCCAAGGGAAGCTAGTCTGTGTAGTAATGGTAGATTGTTAACCATCAAAAGCTTGTGGAGACATATGAACATAGTGAAAATTGCAGCGGAAAGTGTTTTGTTTTTGCCATACTTTCAGACCTTTGACATTCTATGTAAAAACCCACGCTTTTACTAAATTAATCTTTCATAAAATAACACTCGTCATCATAAAATTCAGATAAGGAACAATTGAACACGAGGCTGCCTGGACTATATAGCCTTTCCCTTTAGCCAATAGAAAAAAATATAAAAATACAGTGCTGCCCTCGTCGATAACTGGCAAACTATCTATTTGTTTGAACACTAATGCTAAAATAATTAAAATAAATTATAAAAAGCATATTACAAGGTGTAAAGTTGACAATTGCATACAATAAATCAAGTATGTAATTGTCATGAGCTTGCGACCCTGATCTGCATACACTGATCTGGAGCAGCAATTTTTTTTGACACAAAAAATTACGAAAACTTTAGTATAAGCTGGAAGTTTTTAAGAGATATTAAAATAAAGTTAACATTGTTATAAATATAATATTACGTATGTAATCATTACTATTTATCAGTGCTAAAAGCAGAAAAGCCAGGTTTTTGTTAATTCTATGGGGTATGCTCTGCTAACGTCGTGCTATTGTAATTTCCCAGACAAAACGCGACCTGGAAGCGTTAGTGGACGAGCTGAACGCGGGAAGACCTCAGTGCCCCGTGGGGTTGAACACGCTGGTGATTCCTCGCAAGCTGTCCACCGCCCACCAGGACCTGAACCAGCCCTACGTGTACCTACACTGCGGGCACGTGCAAGGTACGTGGATTACATGTTCGAAGAAACGTTAACCACCACAACCTCCCTAGCCGTTACTGGGGGGCCCTTCTCGGGCCATGGAAATAGATGACTTCCGTCTTCTGTATTAACACCTCTTATGGCCCATTGTTCGTATGCGAGCTATCGTGAGCCCCGTTACCGCCCTTGCTAGCCTCTTGGCCTGGACGTAGGTTATAAATATAATTCCCCGAGCGGCGATCAGCGTGTCATCCGCATAACACGATTTCCGCTCATGGGCTCTACCCATGAGCCTCCCTCTAAGGAGCCAGTCGTACCCCATGTTCCACAGATGTGGGCCTAACACCAACCGCTGAGGAACACCGCATGACATGGCCCTCCCAACCAGATTTCCGGTCTGATAAAAGAGGTAACAACCCTTCCTTGAAAGTAGTGCTCTATGATGGGCACCAAGTAGGGCGGGAGCTGAAAAAAACGAAGCGTCTCTCTTATCACCTCGTAAAGCCGGAGTTGAACGCGTTATTTATGTCTAATAAGACCGCGAAAACTCCCCCTAGCCTTCTCTGTTTCGCCCCTCAGAGCCAGCACCGCGTCCATAGTTGAGCGCTCCCTCCTAAGTTTGAGTGAAAGGTTCGGCCCGTCCCCCTCCAGGTGTTGGACGACTCGGTCGGCAATAATCTTTTTCAAAGCCTTTCTGAGCTTTTCCAACAATCCCTATACTCCTCGAGTCGAGTCGAGTGTGCAGCGTCGAAGCAAGTGGTCACGTTTGTTTATCGTTGCTATTTATTAGAATGAGGATTTTGCAGTATAAATCTTAATTAATAAAGGATTCTGACGAACTCGTAGCAGACGAACGTATTTTTCAGTCAACAATTAGTAAAAACGAAAAATATAGACTCAATTTTATAGTTTAATAGTTGACTTATTTGATAATTTCAGAACCTAAGTAATAAATATTGTAATAATAAGTGCCATCCCTAACGCCGTAATGGAACGTTGGTATTTACTTCAACAAACAAGGTATTTACCGAAATTAGGCCTTAGTTTCGGTACTGCTTATGAACAGATGAAGTTTTAGTGTTCAAAATTTGATAAAAACTCCAAATGGGAAGAGCTATAACCATAGGGGTTGGTCTTGGTGCGGGTTAGCGATTCGACCAACGATTTGTGTCTTTTTAAGCTAGGACTTTTTTTATTTTGAATGGGATTGCTCTTGATCCTACTCAAGTCTGGGTCTGAAGTCATAGTTACAAGTACTAGGAAACACCGACGCATCCACTCCTTTGCTATGTGCATTATAAAAGATGTTGAGTAGCGCATGGTGATATATTTTTTGTCGCTCATGCGTTGATCGGCTCATGGGAATTTTTCTTAACTTACGCAATCGGACTCTTAACGCGTTAACTAATAATTTAAGTTATATTAAATTAAAATAACTTTTTTTTATTAAAGCCTGACACTTGAGCCGCGTAGATTTTGTTCTTGTTATAATTACTGTAGATTTAAAATGGTAACTGTTATTAATATTAATTTGTTTATTTTAACAAACAGACTATGAGCAAATCAAAAATATTTTATTTTATTTTACTTGTACATTCCGTTTAATTCATGAGTAACGTGACGACTCATGCCATGAGACTCACTAGTTTCGTGTAGTGGTGGTCGTTCCAAAGACGAACTGTTTTTAAAAACAGTTTTGTGTTCCGCGACGATAGAACCGTTTTACGTTTCGTTTCAAAGCAGTCCTCGTCGCACAACCAGTCCTCGAAATATTTGACGCGAATTTGTACTTACCTTTAATGTAAATACAAGCTAGAATGCAATGAGACCATTGCGACGTCGTCGCTCGTTCCGTTCGTTTTGATCTTTGATATAGCAAAATAACCTTTTTACTGATCCGTTACGGTCGATTATCGTATAAGACTACTATTTATTTCAATGTTTCGTCTCATTCGTAACGCGGTTGTCATTTTATCGTATGAGTATTGGTTTAGAGTGCAAAGTCGCTTAGCAAAGAAACTGAAATTAAGAAAATTATTAACTTCCCAAGCCTGAAGGCAAGTTCATTTAATTTATTATTTAATAAATTAAATGTTACTTAATTTAATATTTAATAAAGAAAAAGCAATAACAAACAAAAGGAACATGTACCCCAAACAACAACATAACGTTAACATCACATAAAAACCATGTTTAAAGAAAATAAATAATTTTAAATTGTAATTTAAAATTTATAATACCTTACTACAATAACCGCAAGTCCGCAACCGTCGCCGAGACGAACGAACGTTCGCGTCAACGAGATTTCGATTAAGAGCCGTTTTAGTTTGGTTACGTTCGTTTGACCGTTCGCCGCGTCGTCGTCCGTCGTCGTCTGCCGCCCGTCTCCAACCGTCAAACCGTTGCGAACGAGAACCGTTTCGCGGACAGAACCGGTTCGCGGAATAGTTTTCGTTCTCGAAAAAACGGTTGTGTCTCGTCGTCGAAAAAACCGAGAACGACCCACCGCTAGTTTCGTGCCGAATTGTGAATCACTAGACGAGTAGTGAATTACAAGACGAGTTTCGTAACGACTCATGAATCACTAAACGAGTCTCGTGATGAGTCGTGGATCACTAGACGAATCCCGTGACGCGTCTTGAATAGCATGACGAGTAGTGTCGTGTGACAAGTTTTTAATGACGAATTGTACCGTTGTCGTCAGGCGAGCACTCGTGGGGCGCGGGCGAAGGCGAGGCGGGCACGCGCCGGTGCCCGATGTGCCTGACTGCGGGGCCGGTAGTGCGCCTTTGCATGGGCATCGAGCCCGCCTTCTATGTGGACGCGCGCCCGCCCACGTACGCATTCAACCCTTGCGGCCACATGGCCTCCGAGCGCACCGTCAAGTGAGTACCCGCAGCGTCTATCGTCAGTCTGTCAGACTAACAGTACATAGGTTTTCTTGTAATACACTATGGGAGAGCATTGGACTGGACTTCCAAAGATTGCGGGTTCAATTCCTGCCTGAAAATTCACTTGTGAGTCGAGTCGATTTTTTCCAGTTTTTTTTCTATTAAAATAATTTATCTCATAAGATAGCATTGAAAAAAAGCAAAAAACATATAAAAGTTAAAAATTGTAATACACTGTTGCGAAGCGAATCTCTAAATGTATTTTATTAGTTTTGTACAGTTATATGTATGCCGTTGTGTGCATATCTTCAGTTTATTGTCTAGGTGTGATTTAAGCTGTTTTGTGGACTTAATAAAAAAAAATAGTTAAAGACCATTATTTTTTTTTCTGGTTTAGTACCCTTTTCTCTTATAAAATTCTACTAATTTTCATTCAGCATCAGAAATCTATTTATCAATCATTCTTTTGCAATGTGTGGTCTTTTTTGTAGGAGATAAATGTCGTATATGACATCTATTTTTAAGTTGGTAATGACAATATTTTTAGAATACAAACTTTATAACTTTAAAGATTAAATAGGTAAAAAACCATTACTTCTTATTATATTGGCAGAGAGAGACGAGCTAGTCAAAAACATTTAAAATCGATATAGTAGTCGATTTACTTTCAGACGAGTGATTCAAAATAAGGAATCGATGTTCCCGTTTCTCGTTTAGTTGTGTTATGAATAATATTCATGTGTGCAGGTACTGGGCGGGCGTGGACATCCCCCACGGCACGAACGGGTTCCACTCCATCTGCCCGTTCTGCGCTTCGCCCTTGGAAGGCTCACCGGGATACGTGCGTCTCATCTTCCAGGACAACCTCGACTGAGACACAGGTACACGATTGCCAAGGTCCTCCCTCCTGTCCTCTAAACTTGCCTAAGGGTCTTAATAGATTGTTAGATATATGTTAAAATATTGTTTATATTTTTACTTATTTTTCAAAAATAATGTAAGTTTTCAGAGATGTTCTTCAAATTCATCTAGAGGCTATGTCCGAATTAAAAATATTTTATGATTTTTTTTACTTGTATATTCTGTTAATTATTTAAATTTTAACTCAGGATTCATAAGGATTGAGTCATGTGATTCGTGAGTAATGTCATGAGTCATGTCATGATTCATGAGTATCGTGACGAGTCTTGCTTTGAGTCATGAATCACTAGACAAGGCTCGTGACGAGTTGTGAATCACTAGACGAGTCTCGTGACAAGTCGTGTTATTTAAGCGTTCGTTAAACCATTTTTATATGGGGATTAGAAATCACATGCATTAAAGTTACAGAACAGAATACGTAATCTGAGTCTGCGTTCCGTTTCACTTAGAATTTCTCAACCCTAAATATTTTATTTGTGTAAGTTGATTATTCCAAAATTAAACGCAAAAGTAACTAAACTCATTAGAAATTGCGGCCCGCTCATAACTTTTATCGACAGATAAAAAAAACAATATTTTTGTTTGTATATTTTTATTCTTAAGTAATCTGTAGTCTATTGTATTGCTGGGCAAAGGGCTACCACGCCAACCATCTCTCATTGTCCTATAGCAGATATAAAAAACCCATGTACAATATATTTATTGTATACATACTATGAAACGATCAATACCTCGGTTTACCCTGCTAATCTATAATCTAAGATCACAGTGGTTTGTGTGTTTGTCTGTCCGCTCTTTTTCCATTGTATCAATAACGCTAGATGAACGCTAGATGGCGCTAACGGAAAAATGTTTAATAATAGAAAAAAATAAAAGAATTTTGTCTACCCGTGCGAAGCCGGGACGGTCCGCTAGTAAGAAAGAAATCCGCTATCTAGGAACACAAATTTGTTGTTTGTCTGTCCGCTCTTTTTCTATTGTATCAATAACGTTACAATAGCAACGCGTTACCGGGTCAGCTAGTACATACATATAATCACATCTTTTCCCGCAATAGTATGCAGAAATCACAGATTTCCACTTTCCACAATCCTGACATTCAATTCTCATCAGCGTATTCATACTAGCTCGTTGGTTAAAGGTACTTTTGACCTTGCCTTTTTTCAGGACATCTTCTATTTGGTCCCTTCTTATTAATCTCCTTTCGTCCATTCTCCCTAAATGTCCAACCCATCTAAGCATCCCTTTTTATATCTTTTTCACTACATCTTCTTCCACACCACACCACTCTCTTATACCCTGCTAATAAAATTATTAAAAATTAAACTTAAATGTTTGTTTTGTCCATGACTCAGGTTCATAATGTGCGTGCATCGCGCGCCGCCGGGAATGGAACCCGCACCCGCTGCCGCGCATCGGACGTTCACGAATCTCACACCCCCAGCTTCGACAGTACCAAACTATACCTAAAGTTTACACACCGCTAAAGTTTGCCTTAAAATACGCAAAACATTGTTATTTAGGTATGTATAGAAAGACAACCATACATTGCACAAAAAATGGTAAAACAAACTCAGGTCATATGTATATAGTTTGTCATGTAACTTAAGCAATTACATGGTTTATGTGATATCACTTAAAGTTTTAATTTGCTTGGCAAAGTCATCCTAAATCAATTTAATGAGTATAACTGTACCAATTTTGGTAGATGTGACTTATGTGGATATAAATAGTCTTATTACAATCAATAATAGTGATATTACGAAATTCACAGCTTATATCAAATCCATGTTTCCTTGTAATAAGAAAAGTTTCCTTTTATTCCTCTTTCACAGTTTTTTGGGAAACTTATTCGTGTCATAACATATTAAGGGCGTTCATTCAATATAGCGGTACATTCATGAACAAAAATATTATATTTATTTAAAAAAAAAATTATAAAAATAACATTGTATGCACTCGAAAAGCAAAAAAGCCAAATAATAATTGTTACTTCGAAATCATTTAATTTTTGGCTTGTTTTTAGAATCTTTTTTTTTTAATACAATTCCAATAAAATAGTGTTTCAAAGCTTTATTTTGAATAAATGTCATCAAAAGAGCTTGCCACTGAATTGAATGCACGCACTTACATGATTAAATCATATGATACATAAATTCACATTTTCACAAGCTAATTTTCGATATTGCTATATTACTTTGTATAGCGTATGACCTTACCAAAGAGAACTTTAAACCGTGGTGATAGAGTCTTAAATGATATGCTTACCAATTAAAAACCCATGACTCAACTGTTAAACGATTTGATACCTTATTGTTTAAGCTGGTGAATTGAAAATTTAAAAATTAATTAACAGAGTTTGTTTAACTAAACAATTACAACCTGTTTCAATATTTATCATACGTATACAGATTCGAAACATACTTAATATTCTGCCTTCCTTTAGCTAAAATATCGCTAAGCTATAATCCTTTTTTTATATGAGTAAAATTCGCGGTATTACTACAAGTAATAGAAATATGATTCATTGACAAATCAAAAAAGATTTTATCTAAAACTCAAAATGAGATTTAGCGAATTTAAAGCTATCAGATGGCAGTAAAGTGCTAATATGATAAAAAAATATATGTTTTTTTGTGATGTTTTGTGTAAAGGAATGGGGTTGAAAAGCGAATGTTTTTTGTGTTTGATTTTTGTGCAAAAAAAAAACTCCCGATTTATGTAACGATAACGAAACTGTTTGAACCAATACGAAGTGACCGTATGTTGGCATATTTTGTAATGTGTAAAGTTAACGGTGTCTGTATGTTTATAGTAAGATTATCATAACTCCGGTACGAGGAGAATACATATTTATTCATAGCTAAGCTTGGAACGATTCGCCATACTGCGAGAATTTTAAATTATTAATTGAATCTAATATTGTTATAAAATTTTCTTTTTAAATGTCTGGTAATTTCAATTATGACATAAATTGAATTTTCATATTTTTTTTATATTTTTTTCTCATTGTATCTAGTCCTCAATTAGGAATTTTTGGTTTTATTATAGTTTTAAATTATCGAGTTGCTCAAAGTTTTATAAAAAAAATAAAATTTTGTTGAATATTTATTATACAAAAAAAAAATAACAGTGTGGCGATCCTTCCAAGTTACGGTGGAATTCATTGGATAAGTGTTATATGAAAAAAAATCGGAAGTTATAATGGAAAAAAAAAAAAATTTAAGGCTTTGTACATTGCTGTGTTGGTTTCTTATCGTAATTTGTGAATGAAATCGAGATCGTAATTCTGATCGTTATATGTAGTGATTGTCAATCATTTCTGTAGCTTATTATTCACAAGCATTTTAATCGAACGTTGAATTGTTTTAATTATTAAAATTTAATTCAACGATGCTCTATAATTTGATGAGAACGATTAAAATAAATTAATCGTCATGATAATCAATTGTAAATATAACAAGTTTGTAATATTAAGTAATTTATGCGGAGCCCCTGTCGTGTGGAATGCTTGAGTTTGGAGGGGGACCTTTTAGTTGTAATGTGTTTAGTGTTTCCCGTTTGGTGGACGGTGTAATTTTAAATTGATGGATTTTGTCATGGATGTGAATGTAACATGTAAATTTTAAAACAAAATCAGTTATTTTGGCTTCAGTATTAAATACTGAATAGGTAAGGAAATATTTGAATGCCGGAATAGTAATGTTATAGGTACACTTATTTAACTTTTATTACAACTGCACACTTAAGCCACTATTACACTATCATATATAAATGTAAATAATTAAAATTGAATATAAATTATAAAAAATACAGAAAATCAAAATAAATTTTATCACATTTTTAATTTGTATGCATTTCACATTATGAAAATAAATAAAAGTTATTTTCATCATTATTGTATAAAAATGTATAATGCATATAAAATATAAATGTGATAAAATTAAGTCCTTTTTCACTCGAGAATGTTGTACTCAGTTTTCAATGAATATCTATATTCTATGACCGTAGTATGTAACTTCGAAAGACACACATTAAAACCTATGATGATTATCATGTCTTTGAATTGACGATAGTCTTAAGAGCCTTTGTACATTACGTTTTTTAAACTTGTATCATTACAAAGGTGATGCTGTGGTGATGATGGTGATGATGTGAAACTCAAGCGAGTCAAACGCAATGTAGGTGTTCAAAGATTTACCTATAATTAATTGTTAATACTGTCTCGCATTTAAATCGGTACACACGTGATGATAACGAGCTGTTGTATCGACAGACATGCGCATTAGAAAAAATTTTTTTTGTGTGAAACAAAAAAACCGCAGTGTGCATAGGCCTTTATCGCTGTATAAAAACGTAACCTGCTATTAGTGAACTTAACTAAATATCTTATTTCTTTAGATTTATACAGGAATATCTTAAGCATAAATATGTTTGGTTTTTCAAAGATATTCATATCCATGACTGAATTGATTGATTATTTCACCGTTTTCTACCGGTCGGGTTGTTCACAGTACGCGCGTAGAGTAATGTTTCATCGCATCGTGTGATACAATATGCCATGTATGTTAAGCCTGCAGTATTTTTCCGTCGTTAAACTACACTTATATATCAGAAAACTAACCCTTAACGACACGCTTTCAGTTTTATTTAAAGTCCGTTTCAATCAAAAATTTTTGAAAAAAAAATTTTGTTTTTTGTTTTTGAAAGCACCAAATTAATAATTCTACACAAAATTATATAAAATAATCTTGTGGAATTTATAAAAATATGGTATTTAAAACTTTTTTTGCTTTTTGTAAAATGTTTGATTGAAATCGACTGCGAAACACCGGGTAGTTGTAAGTTCAGCGTGTGATAAAGTAAAAAAAAACTCAGTTCGATCTCAGCGCAGCTTTTCGTAACGTCACACATCGGCTGGTTGTACATTCTGGACAACGGTTGTCCAATCTGTACAACCGACCGCTAGCCGAGAGGCATATTGTATAAATACTGTAAGTTGTTAGTGTAGCGTTTGTTAGCTTACGGAGTATGAAAAATTTAGTTTTTGTACAATTTCACTAGTTAGTGGTTGACACGTATAATGGACGCCTTCGAAAAAGGTAAATTATTTGTTAACCGACTTTGTCTAAATGCTGATTGCACATAGCATTACGATTGTTTTAGACTTAGATTTTTTGGTAAAAAAATAAATGCTTATTTGAAAAGTCTATAGTAAGTGCGTTATATCAGCGTAGGATACCAGCCTCTTAGTGTTGAATTGGGGTAGAAGGCGTGCGAACTGTTAACGCGATACGAAATTGAGTTGCTTTCGCATCGCATTTCGTTCTAAAGCCATGGCTTCATAGGGTAGACGATAAAATATCGAAGGTCTACTGACGTGGTGCAATCTTGTTGTATAAATTCCTTTGCACTAAATAAATGTTTTCAGATATAATTAGCATTATTTTTTCATTAGAGGCATCACGTTGACGAATGTAGTGACGCTTACGCCGACTGTTTTTACGTTGCGAGTTGTGGTATCGAATAGTTTATGCGATAATTAACATCGATATAATTGATAGGTGTATCGATATACCGATGTCTCGTAGCGAAGTGAAGTTATCGATCGAGTTGTGTTCTGAAATATGCATCAGTATACTGTGGGCTCACCATGATGAAATGGACGGCATATTTAAAATAGTGTGAGAGCGAGAGGGAAAATGATCGGCAAGATACATCTCTCTTTCTCTTTGTCCAGTACAAAATGGCGACGGATTTATGACGTCATTACCGACCAGTATACTGATGTGTATTTCGAAATACAGCGATGGAATCGTAAAACGGAAACTTTCCGACATCGGTATAATAACTATTTAGTTTTGAACGAAAAAGCAATACATACACCTCTTTTATCTCATTCACACCTGTTCAAATGTCCTATAGTTTGATTCATTCGCACTAAACAGCTATTTCGTAGCGACGTTTTTAATTACCAGTCCTATATAAGCCGTGTTATGACTTGAATTAGCACGAATTATTCGTATACAACAACTGCAGCGTGAATGCATCATCTTGTTCTAACATTATTAGTGGTAATAAGAACTGAACGCTAGCCTTAAATATGATTTCTAAGTGCTAGGATAATAAATTGCTCTTTTGAGTTAGAAAATTTACATGGTGTTTTATTTATGGAAATTCACAATTACCAACTTGACAGTTATTATTGTAAAAGTCTTAAATAATAAGCCTAACATTATACAATATCAATGAAATATTAAGTTTGGTCATAGTAGTTCACTTAAATATCTTTCTGGGCATGATTCTAAAAGAAAAAAAAATCTTTTGCTAATGCCCAAGTGAGTAAAATAACTATAAGAAGGTCTCTTAAGAGTTTTTATTTGCTTAATTAGTGAAGTTATACAAACTCAAAAATATCTTTGAAGTTGCTCATAAATTGCATTTGAATAGTAATGATAATATTATTTGTATTTTCAGACAATTCAATAAAATATGAAAAATTAACTAAATTATTAATTACTTCCATAATTCACCTTGACAGTAACCATGCTTTTTAAGTTAACACAACGAAAGTTAAGAATTTATTCCTTTCAAATAAGCAAGACAATTGATAGAAATTCGAAAAATACATCCACTTGTCTGTTCAAAAAGGATATTTTTGTACACAAAAGTAACCTTACAATATCCATCAACCTTAATAAGTTGTAAGTTTTAATGTTGCGATGTTAGAATTGAAAATGTCACTTGTCAATGCAAATGCCAAGGCACAACTTTTATTCTGAAAATAAAAAACTTTATACCCTCTATATAGGTGTCAACTGTCAAAAGTATCATCCTACATTGAACAAAGTATATAATATACGACCAATTTGACCCCTAGGATGGGATGTATGGGACGATCGGAGACGTGGTCGTTTTGCCTTATTTTAAATTTCAAAGAAATAAGGTATCGTGAATGCTAAAAAATTAAACATTTCCGTACGTCAAAATAATAATTACACACACACCAATTTGCCTAGCCCTAAGTAAGCACTGTAAGGCTTGTGTTATATATACTAGGGCAACAGATAGACATACACATATAATACATGGATAGGTTATATGTGTAGAAATATATATATAAAATACCCATGACTCAGGTAAAAATGCTTGTATTGCTCATACAAACTCTAACCCAAGAAGAATGTTTGAAGGAACCAAAATTCTTTAAGTTTTCCATTAATAAGTATTTGAACATCTCAGAAATTCTGAAGCGATTGAAAAGCAAAAAAAACCCTAACAAAAGTGAAAATAAGGTTTAATATTCATTGCAAGTTAAGTTTAGTAGTGATCAGCACCCTCACGTACTGGTCGTAAGCGGTGGCCAAGGCCAGGCCGAGGTGGTCGGGGTTCCAATGCCACGCGTTAAGTGGCTGCGAGCTGATAGTCATCCGTTGCAGTCTTCGAAGTTTACCAGCTACTCCACTGGCCGAACCCTCGCGTTCTACTCGGCTTCGTTGCTCAGGGTACTCGCTACAAATACAGATATTTTGAAATAGTAAACAATAATTTTTGAAGCGAAGCACGATTCACATTTCACGATAAGAAAAAAATTTACATCGCTCCGCTGTAGCCTTGTGGTTTTAGTCGTGTATTTTAAATGTATTTATTTTCCGAAGTATTCGGTTTTTTTTTTCATTTTCTCAAGGTTTTATTTTCCCCTCACCTCTTTTTTTAACGCTTAGTTTCTATTCTTTATACAATAAAGCTTTGCTTCTTTTTAAATAAAACTTCTTTATGGCGGAAACTGCGCATACTTTCATGTTTAATGCTGACGTTTCGGCTTTCTTTACAGGAGCCGTGATCTTAATTGTTAAATTCATACAAATCAAAAATCGTGCGTGTACTTATGTACGCGTGGCAGAAAATAACTTTTTTATTAAATTTTTAAATGACATATCTTGAAAGTTACTTAATTAATTCCTTTATTAATTCAATAAATAATAAGCATTTTGTGCAATCGTTCATAAAACAATGTTATAAAAACTCACTATTTCCAAAGCGTAACTTGTCCATTTCCGGCGCACGTTATAAATACATCACGGTTCTGGGGTAAATGACGCGCGACCCATATAGTGCCACTTTTGGACGTGTTTTCCATTACCTGTAAATTGAGACGAACTTCTTAGCATTCCATGGATTCAGAGTTCTGGGTCCATCGTATGGCAGAAAGAGAAACTCCGAGTATATCCCGAGAGTTGTGACTCGGTTGTAGGTTTAAGGGGCCCCTTTCGAATGTACACGAACACTCACCTTCACTACCGGTTTGTCTCTCCCAACCCTGCCAAATCTGGAATGAACCTGCTAATGCTCGTTCTTTCAACAGGTTATAGAGAGATTTTGCTGGTATACCATCGCTCCTACTTCGATAGTATATAAACTAACCACATAACCGTTTTTTATTAATTCATTTAGAAGGTCATAATATTTGTTTTGGTTTATTGCGTGATCTTTAGGTATGTGAGTTTTCCGGCACGGTTAACTCTAAAATTACTATCCATTTTGTAGCTCTAGAAAAAAGATATATGAATATTACACATGAAAATATATTATATCGATTTTTTATATGTAAATTTTTATCTTGTGCTTTTATTGACCAAATATTATTAGTAAAGATAAAATGAATTTTATTAAATATAATAAACTCTTTAAGACACTCCAACTAACTACATGGGTGTCCTAGTGGGTAGTAAACTAAGCGGCTCAAACATCAAATGGTCCTTCGAGCCGGATATAAACCAACGACCTATGGATTCACTTAAAACTGCTGTAACACCTTAAAACTGTATAAGTCTTGCAATAAAAACCTACGAAAAAGGAGCTGCGGTTAGTGCCCGTAGCACGTAGGTATAAATCGTAATAAAAGTAGTTATACCTACTAAACGACAGAGATAGCAAGCTCGCGCGAGTGAGCGAAACGGTTCGCGATCATTGTTCGAGAGTTATGTCGACTCGATGCGATCATTCTAGAACGTTCACGACTGCATCGTCGTATATTTAAAGCCGAACGCAGCCGCGTAATAGTTAGTTGTGGTTTTAGAAACGTTCGAAGCGACTTGAAAGTAATCTTTGGCGCGAATTGAAGAGTAAATTAATAAGCGACCTCGGCGAGTAACTGGATTATCGTGAACGGGATATACGCACGCGACTGGGATATTTTGCGACTGTAATGAAGGTATAATTTCTGACAACTTCGACGATTTGATAAACAATTGGCGTTAATTAGCGAACTTGTTTTGGGGACTTTATTTGGAATGATTTATATTAAATATATAAATTTATTATCAAATAAGCTTAGCCTAGGTAGCTGCTCCTACCGGGATTCGAACCCAGGACTGTCTGTGCGAAAGGCAGGATCGCTACCGTTGCACCAAATGGTCGTCTTATTTAATAACCACTTACTAATATAAAATAACTACTGAACATTATATTATTATTATTACTGTATGTAAGTTATTTAATTAATTAAATCTACTCATAAATAAATTGGTTTATTTGACTATTCAAGGTACCTGAGCAAATCCTTTGGTTGGGTGTTGGGTTCTAACGTCAAACACGTGGAACTTCCCTTCTAGCGTGGTTGCTACTAACTTATTCATTGGGATTTCCTTGCGGTCGAATTCGGCGCAGCACACCTATAACCAAAACGATTTATTCAATATTTTTAACGAATCGACCCGAATTACTCCCATATCTGCCACTTGCTTAGACAATATTTTTTGTCATAATGAAATATTTTAAAAAAACCCGGCCAAGTGCGAGTCGGACTCGCGCATCGAGGGTTCCGTACAAACCTGTAGGTAAAATGAAAATGAAATGAAAATAACTTTATTCAAATGCACTTAAAAATAAGTTGTTTTGAATCGTCCAACATTTTTACCTACCGTATTCAGGACGTCTTTAAGAAGAATGGGCGCAAGAAACTCGTCAGCTTTAACAGAAGTGTAAGGACATTTACAATATAATACGTCGTCACCATACACAATCCACAAACAAAAAATGTTATGACAATACTAATAGTGTTATGATATCATTATTTCGTTGATTACAACAAAGTCAACTAATATCTGTTTTAAGTAAGTAGCCCTGAACATTTCAATAATTTACAGGGAATAAACGACGAAATTAAGAATGCAACAAGATGTATATTTAGTATTAGTCAATAATAATAAGTTAAAGCAGACCCATTTCCCAAGGCAGCACCCGTAAATAAGTAAAAGTCAATTATTAAAAGTATTTTTATTATATGATGTAACTAAAAATTTACGGTTGGTTGGTAACGGTTTTCCTTTATCTAGGCTATAAGACGTAAACTGCAAGATTCTGAGTTCAAGGGAAGTAACCTGTAGGTTTTGATTCCCTTGCGAGTGTCGAAAGAGTTATCAGGAAAAAGTGGCATTTTATTTAAATCTTTCTCACCCCGTTCTTCAAGTTGCATTCCCATCGCAGCGACATGGTGCGTAGATCAAACATTTTCAGGTCTCCGTTATCGTAACCGGCTACCACAATCCTTTCTGCATCATTGAAGGAGTTGCCGAACGCCACCGTCCAACAGTCCCGCTTGGTCTCACCCTTGGCCGGCTGCATGTTGGCCACTGGCTTACCCCGTTGACGAGGGTCCCATACTTTGACTGTACCTATGTGATAAAAAATATTATTATTATTGACAAGCAAGCAGTTGTTACAACTGATAGCACCTTTTTATGATCTCTTTCTTTCCAGTTTGTAGGCTCTCTCTGCCAACAAACTCTTTCTATCTCTGTATTTGCATTCTTGGCGAGAGGTATCTTTAGCCTCAACCCTCGACTGTAACTACACACTACAACAATCCCCTTACGAAAAAAACTTAAGAACATTATTGAATAAATTTCTATATTTGAATAAATAAGATATAAAAAAAAAAACTGATAGCACCTGCATCTTGCTATTCTATGAGTTCCGATCGCTAATATTGAGAATATTTGACCAGTCAGTTCTTGAACGGATTGACGTTTGGGGCAAGGACTGAATCGTCTGGGAGCTTATTCTATTCTCTCATAAATCTGTTGCTGATGAAGTTCTTAGTTGGGTTGTTATTTGCGATGGATGTACTTAGCTTGAAGCTGTAGCCCCTAATTAGCCCCCCAGTAGTCAAAAAATTTTGGTATTTACTTACTCAATAGGTATAAATTGGATTGGATTGTAATTAAAATTAAAAAAATATATATATATTTTAAGTAACAAGCAGATGCAGAGTGGCTGAGAGATCGAGTTCTATCAATCCAATGTTTTCGTAAAAACAAAACGATTTACCAATTGTCAGCGTATCACAAAATATGAGTAAAGGTGAGATTTTATGTGCGATTTTAACCGAAGGTTAAAATATTAATGGTAAACAAGGTTAAAAGGTTACCCTCTTAAAAATTTGTTAAAAATTTATTGATCTTTTGATAGGGTGTTGGTCTCAACCCAAAGATGCCAAGATGGCAAAGTGTGGGTTGAATTGTTCCCAGGTTTTTGGCTGGGTTGGATCCAATTGGGTTATTGGTTGCGGTGATACTGCAATGCTGCTATGCAGTTTTAAACTGAGGTAACTACATTCCAAATGACAACTGTCAATGCTTATCTGTTACATGACATATAAGTGACAGTTAAGGTACTATTACCTCGTCATTAATTAATTTAAAATAAAAAAATATTATAATTGTAATCAATAAGTTTGAGACAATTTTCATGACTATATTTTAATGAATAACAAGTATTCAGTGTACATCTTACCATCTCTGCTCCCTGTGACAATTTCTGGCGCTCCACAGTTTGTTGTGTTGCCACCCATCCCATCAATGGAATTTATGATATCTGTGTGTTCTTTTGTTATATATACTTGGCAACCTTTTTCCAAATCCCTGTAATCAATAACAATCTAATATTAATATAAGTATAAGATAAACAATTGTGTAGGTAGTTACAGAATATATTTTCAGACAGAAAGCAATCAAGAAGGTCAAATGATACTGTATCATTGATTTCTTGAGTTTTAAGTATCATTCATGCAATCAAATCAAATAATTTATTGCACCCATGTGGTAAACAAAGCAAGCAAACCAAAGCAGAGCTCGAGATCCTAGAGCCAAGCTTACCCGACACTATACCGAAGATATCCCGGACGTCAGCCTGTACGAGATTAGAATGGCCCAAGAAAACTGTTGGCTAAAGAACAACAAGGCGGCGGGAGACGACGGAATTACAACAGAGCTTCTGAGAGCGGGCGGCACGACGGTACTTAAAGTCCTCCAGAAGCTCTTCAATTCTGTCATCGTCCAGGGCAAAACGCCGAAGGCATGGAGCAGAAGCGAGGTGATTTCGTTCTGCAAAAAGGACGATAAAACCCTACTGAAAAACTACAGACCCATCTCGCTTCTGAGCCATGTCTACAAGCTGTTTTCGAGGGTCATCACGGATCGTCTTGCTCGCAGGTTTGACGACTTCCAACCTCCCGAACAAGCCGGTTTCCGAAAAGGCTTTAGCACCATAGACCACATTCATACGCTGCGGCAGGTTATACAGAAGACTAGACTATACTTATATAGAGACTAGACTTATATAGAGACTTGGGCGGTGCTGCAGTCTCTCCAGAGGTGCCAAGTGGACTACAGGTATATCGAAGTGTTAAGGTGCCTGTACCAAAACGCCACTATTTCGGTCCGAGTACAGAGCCAGAGCCCTAATCCTATCCAACTACAGCGAGGAGTGAGACAGGGACACGTTATCTCTCTAAAACTGTTCACTGCTGCGTTGGAGGATTTTTTTTTCAACGGCGAGTACCTGACGCATCTTCGGTTTGCCGATGATGGCTGAGACCTTGGAAGACCTGAGCACCATGCTCGAAGATCTCAGTAACGCATCCCAACAAGTGGGTCTTAAGATGAACATGGACAAGACGAAAATTATGTCCAACGTCAATGTTACACCCGCTCCAGTAAATGCTGGGAACGTTACAGTCGAAGTTGTTGACCACTATGTTCCACTATGTATACCACTATGTACCTAGGACATACAATACAGTTAGGTAAGTCCAACTTCGAGAAAGAGATCTCTCGTCGAATCCAACTCGGGTGGGCAGCGTTCGGGAAGCTGCGATACATTTTCGCGTCCAAAATACCTCAGTGTCTTAAGACGAAAGTCTTTAACCAGTGTGTGTTGCCAGTGATGACTTATGGCAGTGAAACGTGGTCGTTCACTATGGGTCTTGTAAGAAGGCTCAAGGTCGCCCAGCGGGCAATGGAGCTATGCTTGGTGTTTCCTTACGCGATCGAATCAGAAATGAGGAGATCCGTAGGAGAACAAAAAACCGCCGACATAGCTCAAAGAATTGCGAAGCTGAAATGGCAATGGGCAGAACACATAGCAAGGAGAACCAATGGCCGTTGGGGCGAAAAGGTTCTCGAATGGCGACCGCGTGCCGGACGACGCTCAGTGGGTAGGCCCGCTACGAGGTGGACCGACGATCTGGTTAAGGTCGCGGGAAAACGCTGGATGTGGGCAGCACAGGACCAACCGTTGTGGAGATCCGTGGAGGAGGCCTATGTCCAGCAGTGGGCGTCGTACGGCTGATATGATGATGATGATGTGGTAAACGAGGTGATAACAATAGTTTTAGGTGCCTTACATGAATCCTGTAAGGGTGTTGCAATATAATCTTTATCTAAAAATTATTCTAGATTATTAATTATAAGTAAATGAAATTAAATTATCATATTAATATTATTATTTGGATGTTAAAAATTCATCTATAGTTACATTATGAGTCAATTTTTTGTTTTCGAAAGGAGGTCTATTTCTTTTACAATTTTATACCTAATGGTAATTTATTATATATATTTACATACACATATTGAGGGCTTTGGTTAAGCATTGTTAAATGCGAAGGTGGCAGATACAACCTTTGTTTGGGGCGTGTATTTATATTGTGTGTATCTTCCATTTTTGTGAATGTGTGTAAGTTTTTGGGAACAAATAATGCTGCATCTTGAATATATATTGAAGGTAGACTTAGTACATTGTATTTAAGGAAATATGGTTTGCAGAATATCCTGTATTCTACGGATATTGCTTCTAGAAGGAGTAGAAATATCACAATGAAAAAAGCGTTTTTCTCAGTAAAAGTAATGAAAGGAATAGTAAAAGGAACTTTATAATATTCCTTTAGTTCTTATTTTGTTGTAACGGCGGAAAACAATTAAGTTCCAGGATGAATAAATCTTGAATATTTCTTTAAAAGTCTGACTATGTGAGTAATTATGTTCTAAATATCAAGTTTTTATTGAACTTACCATATTTCCATGGTTCCTTTGAAGTCACCCGTACTTAATCTTCTTTCCACATCACTACTAGCACCAAAAGTACCGCATTTGAACGAGTTTGGTCTCTCGATATCTTTGATTTTACGCGCCTCCCCAGATGTAATTTCAAATATTTCTATTGTACCACTTCCTTTTGGCAAACAACCGATAACAACAAATTTGGCTGAACACGGTATCCATTTACAATCAAATATTGAATGGTTTATATTATTTTCTATATGAGTGATTATTTGTGGCGTGTTTGGGTCCTCCATTGCTACTACAAGCAACTTAATTAAATGAAATTGGCTGTTCACTTGTAAAGTTATTGAACTTATTAACTTCTTTAGTTCTCTTAAATCATAACCTTAAATGTAAACAAAATTTTATCGCCATGGTAACAGAAATGTCAAAATCAATTATTATACTCCTCTATTTATTTTTTTAGAAATGGCAATCGTTTGAATTGATTAGGTAAGTAATGTGAAGATACATTTTTGTTTGTTGTAGTAAAAGGCCTGGTAAAGAGGGTAATTGTTCAAAACGCATAAATCCGTCGTCATTTTGTACTGGTCAGTAAAATGTGACGTAACTATTATAAATATGGCGTAAATTTTTAACGTCAACGCGCTGCCCAGTATATTGCCAAACAGCATGGTGTCGATTTCTGACGTTAACTTAACGCGCTGGCCAGTATATTGCCGAACAGACGTCATAACCACTGGCTAGTATACTGATGTATATTTTAGAATACAACCAAAGTATGGTTTTTAGGGCAAAAATAATATGTAAATGTAGGAATATAAACACGGGTCATGACAACTGACGATATTACTTTCTACTCAAGTATTGGAGGCCACATGTACTAATTTGGCAATCGGCACCTCTTCCGTCAATAGCTCATCTCGTAAAGATCAAGACATTCGAGCCTACACGTGATTATAATCGGTAAATGTTATCTTAGCGATCGCCTTATGACGCGAACATTGCATATTAGTGATTGATACTAGAAGCTTCTACCCCTCAGAAAAGCGAGCGGGGCGAAGATGAGTGGGCGCTGCATCGACTATAAGGTAGATACCAAGTTTACTAAAATCGGCTACCCTCTCACATTCCTCACACACACACAGATCTTTTTTTTTTTAATAGAAAATAGGCATGCGCTTGACCACTATCTCGCCTGATGGTAAGCGTCGATGCTATCTAGGATGTGACGCGCTTGCCTAGAAGATACCTATTCACTCGTGACTTTTAGCACTATTCTTTAAAGAACACGTAAACATCACGTAAAGTGATGTTTACGTGTTCTTTAAAGAATAGTGCCCTACCCGCCTATCCTGCGGATTATAATCGTTGGGTGTGTCTGGCTAAGTCTATTGGGGTAAGTAGCATGGCAAGGTAATCTATATGAGGTTGATTCTAAGGACCACAGTAACAACGAATTACCACAAAATGACATGGTTTTTCATAATAAAGAACTGCATTCATATTTTAAGCTAAAATGAGAACCGGCATATTGGAATAAAAGGCGACAAGATGTGATTTCTTTTGAACATTGAACTGCATTTTTTTTATATTAAATAATTATTACTAGAAAAACATTCAAATTGTCTCAGATATCAAGCGGGACTGGAGCCCACATGCCTTTGCTATACAGGCGAGTACTTCATTTGAGCTATTCAAACCACGACAGATCTTTTGAAGATTTCCAAGTGTTTCTTAAGCTGATGCCGGGACCATCTCTTCATTTTCAAGGTATCACTAACTACAACATAAAACGTAATATTTTTACAAGTATCCGACAAAAGATAAATACCGTTTAGTGTAACGATACCGATTTTGTCTTTCTCACCGACCACCATGGGGTCGAGTCCCGAAAGGGACATAATAGTTATGTAATGAATACGAGCATTTATACCTGAGTCATTCAATGTATCACATATGTCCATCTATATCCCTAGTATAGTATTATGAATACTATAGATATAGTCCATCTATATCTATAGTATTCATAACACAAGCTTGAGAGCTTACTTTGGACTAGAATAATTTGTGTGAATGTAAGAATTATTATTATAATTACTGATAACGAGGCTGTATGATCTTTGTATCCTTTGTCTAAATGCTATACCACAGAATATACATATTTTATTTATATTATTATAATATGTCATAGATTAGTAGGATATGGGAATTGGAGAATGGGATGAGGTTATTTTGTATATTATTGCATGTTTGAGTGTTTGTTGGACGTCTATGAAATAAAACGGGTTAAGTTTAGCAAGCATTGTAATATATTAAAGTGGTCGCAGTTATCATAATTTGATTATATTACCAAAATGGGGGATAAAAAATACAAGCAAAGTGTATGTATGATTTAGTCTTTTCAAGATATTTTTAAGGGAATAATTGTTTACATTTGCGTGCATTGTGCTATAATAAATTTGCTTTTTAGAAAGCGGACATTGCGAAGCAGTTCGAACTGCCAGAACGTCAGTCGAAGATTACGACGCTCCTGAACCAAGCAGGACAGGCTTACTGCATTTGTCGTTCGTCCGATAGTTCCCGGTTTATGATGTAAGTTTCTTTGAGCACTAACCCTCTATGCAATAATTTTAAGTAGGGAATGTTTATTTGGCTAATTGTAATTTTGGGTTCTCTCATGTATGTAAGGTGAAAAAATTCAGGTTAATGAATGTTTTTATGTTTGCATCAATATTTTTTAATATTGCTATTGTTATGAATTCTAGAGCATGTGATGCTTGCGAAGAATGGTATCACGGGGACTGCATAAACATCTCGGAGAAAGAGGCAAAGTATATAAAGAACTATTTCTGTGATCGCTGCCGAGAGGAGGACCCTAGTCTCAAAACCAGGTTCAGACCACAGAAAAGGGAAAATGAAGCTGATTCAGGTAGAATTTAGTGTCAGTGCTTTTATTATATTTCTATATATTTTATGCTCCATGGCAACTATTTGGTGCAATAGTAGCTATCCTACCTATAGTACCAACAATCCTAGTTTTTAGTTCTGGAAAGGCCAGATGTTTGACTAATACAAGCAATTGTACTTGAGTCATGGGTCTTTCTATATATTTCCAGATATTAAATAATATTTTTTACACTATAACACAAGCCTTATAGTGCTTACTTTGTGCTAGGCTAATTGGTGTGAATGTAAGGAATATTATTACTATATTATGATATATGTGTGTCTATCATATATATGATATATGTATGTGTGCCCTAGTATCCATTATACAAGCCTTATAATACTTACTTTGGGCTAGGTTAATTCATGTGAGTGTAAATATTACACCATGCGAACTCCAGTGACTTAATTCTGCTAAAACAAAAAGAACTGTGTCTCAATAGTATGTCTATGACCATTACTTCAAATAATTACTTCGTTAAGCATTAAAGTTTATTTACTTTATGAGTTATATCATTTATCCTGCATTTTATGAGAATCTTTAAATGGCAGATTCACTATCTAAAATAAACTGCTGATATTTTTGTAGATTATATTTCTAGATTATATATTTTTTGTTATTTAAGCAAATTTTAGATTTTTATATCTAAAGAATAAATGCATTTGCTATTGTATAAGTATTAAAAGTGTAGATATGAGTTTTATTTCATTTTAGGTAAAGATGATAGAAAGAAAAAGCGAAAAGATAAGGATTACTCAGAAAATAAGTCATCAAAGAGACCTAGCACTAAAGATGGTTGTGGAGATTGTCAAGGGTGCTTACAGTTAAACGATTGTGGGCAGTAAGTATTTCACTAGTTTTTATATGGCTTTGCCTCATTGAACTTCATGCTTTTATCATTGTGTATAAAGTTTCATTTCTTGATAGCTCTTCTGGACAATGATATGTATACATTTTCTTCATTATTACTTTTTTTAAGGAAAAATACTCAATCTTGGACTTAAGATGTTCACTTCAGTTCACTTTGCAGCCATTTTTAGTTGAGACTCCCATCCAGTTCAGCCATCCAGCTGGATGGAAGTGTCAACTATAAATGGGAGATTTCAACTTTTATATTTTTTTGTATTATTTCAATGCTATCTTTACTTTAATAGAAAAATACTAGAAAAAATTTACTTGGCTCGCAAGTGAATTCTCAGGTGGGAAACAAATCCACAACCTTTGGAAGTCCAATCCAATGCTCTCCCGAGCATGTATCCAATGTGCTGAGTGTGTATGTTTATATCTTTGTCCAGTTGTTAGTTGTCCTGAATAAATAAAAAAATAATAAGCAGGTGCCTACTGATCGTAAATAGCATAGCAGCAGTAAAAGGTATTAAGGTTGAAAGTCCCATGTACAGAGACAGCTAGACCAAAGATTGTTGTTTTTAAAAATCCTGTTGTAGTTTTACAATATTACTATAAATATTTGTCATTATACAGTATTTGTAAATATTACAATGATTTGTCATTATTACAGTATTTGTAGATATTACAATGTTTTTTTAGTTGTGATGCCTGTGAAGAGATGTATAAATATGGAAGCAGCTATAAGAGTAAACTTAAGTGTAAAATGAGAATATGTGTTAAGAGTAAGAAGATACCCAAACTGTCAAGGTAAGCAATGTTTGTACATAGTATAACATAAATTTTATATTAGTATGTCATAATTAAAATGGGAAACAGTGACCAACATTGTATTATTTTCTATTTGAGGTGTTTCTTCTATTACTAGATTGTTTACAATTGTAAAGATGAGCTGACTTTCACTAGGGCTGATCAGTATTGTGATCCAAACATCCTTTGTGTTTCGTAAGGCAGGTTTATGTGTTGGGTGCTGTCGAATTTGCAATAATCAACACTGTTTGCATACTTTATGGCTCATTTTCGCGCGTAGTTTTTAAACGTTTCTATCGTACAGATAATTGTTTAGGTTTACAGAATCGCACAGCCTTTTTCCGCCGTTCCCATTTATTCATCGGATAACCAGACTTACAAATAGGCACCACGAATTGGTTAAAATAAATAAATTAAGAATTAGCTTAACGATTTGGTTAAAATTTTTGCAATCCGTACCTTTAAAGAGGGGAACTTTTTGCCCGAGTCTGTGTTCCCTGATAAATACAATTTAGCCAATTTAATAGCCAATTTAGGGTCTTCTAGCCAAGCGCGTCACATCCTAGATCGCATCGTCGCTTACCATCAAGCTCTCAATTGCAGCGCCCAGTATAGTAGCCGGGCGAAGAAGAAGCACCACGAGCGGGAGCCACACGAGCCGGAGGAGTCGGTGGCGCACCTGCAGACGGCTGAGCCCCGCCAGTGCTATGGGCCGCAGTGCTCAAGAGCCGCGCTCTACGGCTCCAAGTACTGCTCTCAGCAGTGCGGGATGAGGCTGGCCACGGCCAGGATATACCAGGTATACTGATGTCACTCTATCCGTACTAAGCGTCAGATTTGAAAGTTACACGTGAACGTCAGATTTTATTGTTATACGAGAGCGACAGATTTAGTACCATTACCCGATATTTATAGGAGAAAGCTGCCTCAGTGTGCGTGGCTTTCTGTCTCACTTTCACACATGTCAGTGTGCGTGGCTTTCTATATCTTTTTCTACTCTATGCATCCCCGCAAGTCATTTTTGAATATCCGTTTCGACCCGCTGTTTCGTTTATCCTTTCTGTCGATTATAAATAAACTGTAAATCGTAGTTTTTTTAACGCTTAGTTCCTACACTTTATATCTTAAAGCTTCGTTTCTTTCGAACATCTCTCGACGGCACTAATTTTTTTATAAACAATCGAAATTTAAATTGAATTATCATTAATAAATATCGATAGGTTCTGCCCCAGCGCATCCAAGAGTGGTCCCTGTCGAGCTGCGTGGCCGAACAGAAGAACCGTAAAGCGCTTGAAGCGGTCCGTAGTGAAATCGAGCGAGCGCAGGCAGCGCTTAGGGCGCTTGATCGCAACCACGGGGAGTTGGATGCACTCCTAGCCCGGGCCAAGACCGCTGCCATCTTGCACAGTGATGACAAGGTGAGGGAAATGGAAATAACTTCATTCAAATGCACAAAAATTATTTTGTATTTTATTCGCATTTTATGAAATGCTATCTAATAAGATAAATTATTAGAAAAAAACTAGAAAATATCGACTCGTCTCACAAGAGATTTTCAGGCGGAAATCGAACCCGCAACTTTGAAAGCCCAGTCCAATGCTCTCACAATTGAGCTACCGAGCCTTGTATTGCCTCGATTCCCGTCTGAGAATTCACTTGTGAACCGGGTCGATATTTTCTATTAAAATAACATAAAATAAGTTTATTTATTTAAGAAATTAGAGTCTGTCTAAGGAAAGCTGAGCCCAGCTATTATTTGGGTGGCAACACTTTTAAAATGTCATTTCGTCATTATTGTCTTGACAGTTGTTGGGGTTACCTCCGAGCGTGTCAAATCGAAGACTTTTTTAAGGATTTCATGTTGAAACATGGGTAAAACAATTAAAAGTTGTGTGAGACATATTATTTTTACCATGAAAAGCAAATTCAAACAAAAACAAGGTCTTGTTCAAACAGAAGAAACGGTGTTTAGATGTGGTGACTGAATTCGCCGGATAATACGACATGTTCATTTTGATATTTATTATTTCTACATCTTCAATCCAAAGTTTCATATACATTTTCACCTTCAACCTATATTTTGAAATTCAGATCATTGGAAAAAAATGACTGATCATGTAATTAATATTGAAGCACAGTACAAAACTAGAGATGGAGTAACCGAAGACCTCGAATCGTTTATTATAAGTGTGTGTGATGATGAGTCTGGCAGTAGTTCGGATGAATCATTGGAAGTATCTACACCGATTTTGATTACAGTTCCTAATAATAAATAAAATCTTTTTAATATTGATAATTTTATTTACTAAAGCAAAACAAACGAATAGAGAACGTCCTCCCTTTTTTGAAGACTGTAATAATAAAAAATAAAAAATTAGAAAAGTATCAAAATCGTTTATTCCCATTTTGGTCGGTAATACAATACGAAGGATTTTTGAAATTGCCGCTTTTTTTCAGGTTCAGCTTTCATTAGACAGACTCTAACAGTGTCTCAAAGATTACTTTTACATATCACAAGTTCTATTGTAAGGCCTTTTTCTAATCATAATCATACCAAGCAAATCTATCAAAATAAAAATATAGAACTTAACATTAAGCAAATATTTTTGACGACCAGTTGGTGCAACGGTAGCGATCCTGCCTTTCGCATCGACGGTCTTGGGTTCGAATCCCGGATGGGCAGATGTTTGTGTGATGAATACGAGCATTTGTACCTGAGTCATGGATGTTTGTATATATTTCTATGAATATAACTCATTTATGTATGATATATGTATGTCAATCCGTTACCCTTGTATCAATAACACAAGCCTTAAAGTGCTTACTTTGTTTGGGCTAGATTAATTGGTGTGAATGTAGGAAATATTTATTTTATTTTTGATAATAATAATATATTTCATACAAACATATTTCTCTTTTTATATTATACTTAATGAAGGATAAACATACTTAATTATATCTATAAAAATATATATATATATATACACACATATGTACATATACATATATACAAAAGTTTAGATATACCTAACAACTATGTAAATATAATTTAATATACTATGTAAACTACATAAATGTAATAGATCCAATGGAACAAAATGTTGTTCTTATTGACCTGTAAAGCAAAGAGGCTTTACAGGTCTATAAGAACAATATTTCCTATTTTAATACCGTGGTCAGGATGGCTCACAATGATTTGGCAAAATAACATAGAGATCTCGATATTTTCGCCCCTAGTATTACTATTTATATCAAAGGACTCAAAGATATCCTCTACTCTACAGTCGCTAGTCCGCTATTGCTAGTTCCTTTAAGTGGTGGCGTTCCGAGCAAGAGAGATATATATGAAAGAGTCTTTTATACTTGACGAGTTATACGCATGCGTTGCGACAGTAGTAGGGAAAGCCCTATTTTCTCAAACATGTACTATCGAAGCCTCTGGCGCCTTATCAGTCCTAAGTCGAAAGTCGCTAGCACACTGCACGATGCCTATCGCTTCAAGCCACGCCCCGCTCCATTCATTCAACAATAGCGCGCGTGCGCAAACAAGAAAGTGAGAGCAGATTGACAGTTGACAGTATTGACATCAAGGGCGATTTTAAAACTAGTTGTTTATGATTGGCCGAAGTATAAATCGTAGTAAAATACGAAGCCAATTAGGGGTCGTGTGGGCGTGTCCGATGCGATCAGTTCAAACGAATATTTCTACAAAGTGGTTAGGCACGAGAGACCTTGATAGTACATGACTACTCGCGAACATACGCACAACGTTCAAACTTTAAATGAGGTAGACATACATATATATTTTTCTAGACCTGGTATAAACTCTGTAGATTGCTAAGTAATATTAGTCTGTGAAGTCGACTCCTACTTTTGTGTTGGCTACCTAGTTGAGGGTAATTTTATTTGGTTTCTCTGTTTATACAAACCTTTGGATTACAATTCAGACTCTAATTATGTAATTTTTTATATATTTATCTTTGTAATAATTGTGTATTAATTAATAAATAACAAATATGTGAGTTTCCTACTGTTACTATTATTGAATTAACAGGAAGCGGACGACGAAACCTCAATGTATTGCATAACGTGTGGACACGAGATCCACTCCCGAACGGCGGTGAAGCATATGGAGAAGTGCTTCGTCAAATACGAGGCTCAGGCTTCCTTCGGCAGTCGGCATCGAACTCGCATCGACGGACAGAGCATGTTCTGCGACTACTTCAACCCTGCGAATGGAACATACTGCAAGCGGCTCCGGGTGAGTTGATATAGTGTGTCTACTCAATACACGCGTTGTAAACACTAACTAATTTTATAAATAATCCTTTGTGTCTTAAGAAACTACGCTCCATTTTTTTAAATCGTGAATAGGAAAGCGCTTGACCGCTATCTCGTCTGATGGTAAGCGACGATGCGATCTAGAATGTAGGATAAAATAGAAATACTAGTCTTCACAACACAGGGAATACTGTTAGCAATTAAATATAATCGATCGAATTATCAATATAATAATAAGCAATTAGTATAATTGAAACAGATTTCAATTATACTAAATTACCCTTTGATTGTAACAGTTATCTCTTTATGTGCTGTAAATTGAACTCAAATAAAAAATAATTTCAAATTTCATTTCAAGATCAAATCTCATTGACGAATATACGTAATATCGCAATTTGTTCTCATTTTCGAAAACTTCAATATTCCATGTGACGTTCCTGCCTAGAAGACTTCACTTAGACCTTAGACCCAGAAATTGTAATAGAAAACACAGGCTCAGGCCAAGAGTTCCACTATTTAGCGGTACCTACGGATTACAAAATTGAAACCAAAACGCCTAGTGCGACTCTTTGGTATATCAGCCGTATAACGGTGGCGCCTATTCATAATATTGGTAGTCCGATGAAAAAATCCATCTTAATCAAAATGGTGGTGTGGAGCATAGGTAAAATCCTCGCAGAGCAGACTATCTAAAGTAATACGATACCTACAGCCAATCCTTCTCATGTATCTTTGCCGAACAGCACAGTTTCCTCATTTCGTCATATTTACAACGATGTTGATGAAATAAATAATACAATATCCAACCGAAAATGGTATAATATACCAACTAGATTCCTAAACCTTGCCAAAAAAGATTTAAGTCCCGTTATCTGCCCTTTTGCAAATCTTTGTTTTAATAAGGGCTTCTTTCTTTTGTTTTAAAACAAGCCATTATTACCTCCGTTCACAACAGTGGGAACAACTTCGAAACTACTCATTGGATTTTTATGATTCATTTTTCTGGATTTATTTCAACATGGATCAGCTTTAATGGCGCAATGTCTGTTACGCCATAACTTCCCGAGTCCTTAACCGATTTTAATAATTCTTGTGTGGAATCGAATCGACGCAATTAGGACTAGATTGTGATGGAGAATTTTGAAATTCGCAAAAATAAAAAAGTAATGACCAAAAAAACATTGACTCTAAAGGATTTTCCATTGAAACAAAAAGCCCGCGCATTTGGAAAGTTTCCATTCTTATGGAATTTTAAAGGGGCGTGCCCACGCTGCATAGTACCTTGGGCATAAAATGGACAGAAAAAATTAGTATAAAAATTGACTGTTTTAAAATCTTAACTGTATCAGATATATATGAAATATTAAATGGACGCCATTGTTTTAGAAAGAGTAGAAACTTTAACGTTTCTAGGTAGGAAATATGTCCTACTGTGAGACAAATTAAGGATTTCTCTAGGTTTTCTGATCGAGGTGGTGTGTAAAATAGTTATATTTTACCACCACCATGAGAAATATGTTCTTATTATATTTTATATAATTGTGGTCATTGGGATATATAAAAAATACTTTATATACACAAGTATCTACATTTTCTTCATTATCATATATGACCAACATTTCATCTAAAAACGGTGCAGGAAGTCATATATTCGACTCAGATCTAGGCCAACCATTGTACCAAAGTACTGTCATGCAGCAGTGATCCTTGATTTCAGAGCCAAAGTCGTTGTTAATAGTGAGCACAGAGTACGTAAAACAAAGCTAATGACGTCGGTGCAGATCAGAATTAAGTCCGTATAGGGAAGCCAGGTCTAAGTCCAAGAAATCGAAATTGCAATTAAAGCACATCAGCTTGAGCGTAAGCAACAAGTGACATGACAATTGATAATTAGTTTGAATTATTGACATTTGATGACAAAAAGTGTTGCCATTAAAGGAAACCAAAAAAAAAACGAAATCGATTAATCGATATTTTATTACTTTCTTTGTTTTATAGAAAACCTTAGCTTTATTTCCAGTGTTAATTTCTATTATTTGGTTTATGAACTAAGTTAAGTATGCAGAATCTTAAGTCATTTATTTAGCCTAATGTATTTTCGTTACAATTGATTCGATATCTAAAATTTAATTTACTCGCTGGCAACATTTTGCCACATAACTTTTGACGATTTATAAACAGAAATACTTTTATTTATCGCAACTTAGTTTATTGCAGTAGCGTCTGTTTAAATATCTGTAAAATTCATATCTTTAAATGATAAAATTAATGTACAAAATCATTTTCTTATTTAAAGATGTCCACGATGGGCCCAGAAGGGGCATTCTCCTTTACAAAACATTTTTGACGCTCCGCTCAAATATATATGGTACTAGCGAAGCTTCATGCTTAGCGACTGCATCTACCTTGTAATTAATACCACAGCAACGCGTGGCCGGGTCAGCTGGTAGTATCTATATTTTGACTTGATAAAATCTGATCACATTATAACCACTTTTACCAGGTGATGTGTCCCGAACACTTTAAAGATCCGAAAGTGAGCGATACAGACGTTTGTGGATGTCCATTAGTGAAGAGGGTTTTCGAGCCAACCGGGGAGTTCTGCAGGGCTCCGAAGAAGGCCTGCCTGAAGCACTACCAGTGGGAGAAGCTGAGGAGAGCGGAGATCGACATGGAGAGGGTCCGCCAGTGGCTCAGGCTCGACGAGCTGGTGGAACAGGAGAGGAGTATAAGGCTCGCTATGGCCTCCAGGTAAGGGGGGTGTTTATCCTGGTTTACCTT
The DNA here is from genome assembly GCA_927399485.1 of Calamotropha paludella. NCBI lineage: Eukaryota > Metazoa > Arthropoda > Insecta > Lepidoptera > Crambidae > Calamotropha > Calamotropha paludella. The sequence goes on from OV656820.1 coordinate 1,492,169, forward strand.
ACCACCAGATTATTGTTTAAGCCAAATTAAGTAGCTAAGGCACTGGTGATATGGAATTCAGAAACAACAACGGTACCACAATACCCAAACACAAGCCAATATAGAAAAAGTTCGTTTTCTACATTGATTCGGTAGGGGATAGAATCCGTGACCTCGAAGTGGCGTAACCATGAAAACCGGTATGAGAGCCACTCCACCGTGGACACCGTAAATTTTTTTAAGACCGCATGCCCCTTGTCTCTCCGCAACAACGTTACCGACCCGCGTGCTTACGGGTGGGCACACGACATGCACCTGACACCTGGGGACCGCTTGTACACCGGTGGGCATGATTTAAATTCAATTTATGTACAGTAGTCCATTCGCCGGTCCCTCGAAGAGATACTGCATGTAGCGGACTTAGTTAATTTGACATAGCCTCATTTTGAAACATTTTTTTTGAATCAATGCCGGTCCCTATGTGAGAAATAAGATTTTTCAATGCGGTCTTCAACGTTTTATTTTTCTTGCACCTAAAAGATTTCCTCGCTGTATTGAGGTGAAAAATTGTGTTTCGCTCGGTAGCAAAATTTTTAGCGTCTCGTAACTTTGAAACTCTCGCTACGATTAGGATTCTATCTTTGAACCTAGAATTCTTCGCTGGCTCAGGTTTCAATAGGTAAACTCACGGCCAAATCTTAACTTCCCAGCCTTGCATTACAAATAACTATTGCTTTTTCTCCAGGGCTGGTGTGCTAGGACTGATGCTGCACTCCACGTACAACCACGAGGTGATGGAGCGCATCACCACGAACAAGCCTGACCACAAAGCCAAGGACAAGCCCTGACTGAATATTGTATTTGTATAATATACATATTTCACATAAAACAGTATTTTCATTATATCCATACTAATCCTAAAGAAGCTCGATGGCACAGTGGTTAGCTTAATTAGTTCACGATTGCTGAAATTAAGCAACTTTCTCAAAAGTCGGATGGGTGACCAAAAAAAAAATTCCATCCAAGTCGACTCCATTTGGGGTTGCTGCCTGCCACTGCGTGATAAGGATTACCAACATCAAAAAAACGTTTTAGCCTGTTTCATGGTAGACAAAATAGCACTGTTTTATGACAGTCTTATTTTTTAAATTTTAATATTAGTCGATACGTTTTAAAAAATTCTACGTTTTGCTCCGTCAATTGTTAAAAATACAGGAACTTTGGTTACCCCGTATTAAATTTAGCTAATTAAGGGAACCTATTAATTTATAACCGTAAAAACGGGGTAACCCTTAAAAAATGGAACATCTGAAAAGTCGTAACTCCATTCGTCATTTCACAAGACGAATATAATTTTTTTTAATGGTAAGTATTCTGTCAATGTATTACTTGTAGACAAAATTGTTTGAATTACGTTATAATTATATGGGTTATAGATAGGGTAGATTTTCATAGAAAGCTTTGTGACGTCATATGTTAAAATTTAAAATACTAAACCGCGAAATTTATACACGAATAAACAAACTATTTTCTTATGTTAACATTTATTGTCGTTTATTGTTACCGTTGTTTGTTTTCTCTGTTATCTAAAATATTCGACTTTATGTTGATTTTATAAAATATTATTTAATATAAATTAGAAAAAAAAACAGTATTCTTTTGATTATTTTTAAATACATGCATGAAATTGAAAAATATGTTACGTCACATCAGGGGGGAAGGAGTTCTAAAGATGTGACGACGTGAACGACGTGTGTCAAGGACGGGGGAGGGGTTAAAAAGTTCTAAAATTCGTGTGACGTAATTATGGATAGCATGTTTGCCTGTACTCAGGCATCTCCGATCCACGGAGGTCTCGAAGCAGGCCACAGTGGAGACTCCCAAAAAGGGTCCCACAAGACCATCCGGTGAAGTACAGCCACGGTTTTATTGGGTAGTTTATGCACGTTAGCCATAATGACGGGCGAATCCCACATAACCCAACCTTCCACCCAACGGTGGGCTATGCGTAAAGCATTTCCCCTCGACAAAAAAGTATTCAATGGTAGAATTTTGAACACCTACATAAATGAATAGTTTTATAAATGAATTACTGGCGTGAGTATCGCATTTATAGTATAAAAGTGTTCGTCGACGGCGCGTTTAAAAAAACGTGGTGTGCAAAGGCTAAGTGTCGACAATATTCAATGGATAATAATGACTTAAGTGATATAAATTAATATTATTAACACAATTCATAAAAAAGTCATATATAAATTGAGAGTTAAAAAACAAATCAATCAAATTACAAGAATCTATGAAATAAAATGAAGCTAAAAAATAAGGTGGTCACATTGATGTATAGACGTAACGTGGCATTCTTGATGTTACAGTTTCGCTGAAGTTTCGACGAATGACGCTATGACGCAATGATTAGGGTGCCTATCAGTTTAACGATCGTTAATGTCAATAATTAAATTTAATAACTAAAATTAATACACAATTTACATTTATTTTAGCAGACATAATGTAGATCATTATAGATTCTACGCAATTAATAAATTCATTTACGCCATATTAGTAATAAACTTAAATATATCATAAGACACAACTATGAAACTAAACTAAAACACAATTATATTAGTTTTATATTTGAGAATAAAGAAGTTTCAGTGTTCCTGAAACAAATGTGACAAAAATAAGTTTTAATTAGTACTACGTTAAGTGACATTTTTTGTTTGTTCTTATTTATTAAAATTCAGTTATTAATTCAAGATTTTATAGAAAGTTCTTTATATTGGGGTTATTATTATTATAATCGTTATTGCATGCGGGGGTCAAAGCTAGGGATACTTGGCACCTAAGAGCAAAAACAGATAAGAAAAAGAAATCAGAAAGAATGAGCGACAGAAAAGACAGAAAATAAATAAAGAAGGAAATAACAAATGTAGCTTCTGTTAAAGTAAAAAACCTTAAGTAACATTATAATGCAAATAACTTGACGGTGAATAAGCGGCGTGGCGTGGGTGTCGACCGCCAGGGGCGAAGGACAGTTTTGCCGCCCGGGGCGAAGGACAATTTTGCCGCCCTCTTATTTAGGGGTATTTCAATTTAATGTATACTATACATTACATAGGTACCTTGATTCTAGATAACTTTTCGCCAAGAGCATTCATTATTTTGCATTATACAGTTTAGAGTTTAAATAAGTTTAATTTGTTCAAAAGTCACAGTTTTAAAGCGTGACATAAATTTCGATACGAAACAATGTGTATTGCACAACTGAGTACCTATCCATCAATAAAACTTTCTTTGAATTGTCAAAGACATTCTCGCTGATCATCATTAGTCATAAACAATTCAAGCACAAAATAAACTACGGGTAATCCCCGTAAGTCAGAATAGACGAAGTTGCCAGCAGTCGTTACACTATATCATTCAAAGAAAGGGGATTCCCTGAATTCGTCACAGAATAAGTAATGAAAAATTTCGTGCTCTTTTCAATCGGGCCGTAGTTGCGATAAAAATATGAAATGGTTGAAATATTTTTATTATTTATTGTAAAATTTTGCCGCCCCCTCATAAGTGCCGCCCGGGGCGGGCCGCCCCTGCCGCCCCCACTACGCTAAGCCACTGCGGTGAATCTAGATAAATAAATGAATTCAATACACTACAAAATGTGATCTAAATATGAGATAAGACTAAAAAAAAAATACCGAAATTAACTAAGTTACTTTTTTGAGTGTTGAGTCATGACAAATTATTCATTTATTTATTCATTTATTCATTTATAATTGCGTTACATGCGATATTGATAGCAGTCTAATTACATTGTTTCTAGGCTCTAAACAATCGCATGTACCTTGATAGGCACAGCAACAAGGAAGAGAGAGGGGCAGACATTTGTTAAAATTTATCTTTAAAATATTCGTCGACTGAGTAGTAGCATTTTGTAATTAAGAGCTTTTTTAAAGTATTTGTAAATTTATTTATATTGGTTTGAGCTTTTAAATATTCTGGTAATTTGTTAAAGACTTTTATAGACATTGAATATGGTCCGGAACTATGTAGTTTTAATTTAGAAGTTATTTGCACAATATTGTTCTTGTATCGCGAATTGTAACATCGAGGGGCGTCTCCTACCTTCACATACAAGTATGCTTGCTTTTTCATAAATTTACATATTTCTAATATGTAGATGCCAGGCAAGGTTAAAATATTGAGGTTTCGGAAGTGCGGCTTACAGCTTTCTTTTTGTTTTATATTTGTTATTATTCTAATACATTTTTTTTGTAATATTAATAGATTATGGGCATCCACACTGTTTCCCCATAGTATTACCCCGTAGCTTAACCACGCGTGGGCATGGGCGTAGTAGGCTGTGCTTAAATTCGTTGATTTTTTATTTCTCTTAAAACGTATGTAAATTGCGATAATTTTGTCTTTATTTTTTGTACATGGGATTTCCAATCAATGTTTGAATCTATATTTATACCTAATAGAGAGAAATTGGGGACGCATTCTAGTTTTGTTCGATTAAATTCAAGATTTATTATTAGATCAGATTTTTGTCGCGGCTTAAATTGCATTATTTTTGTTTTATTAAAATTAATTTCCAAATTGTGATCATTTAACCATTCCTTAGTTGTATTTATAAGATTTAAATTTTTTTTCTTTAAGTTTGTGCTGTCATTGCATGAAAATAAAAGGGAGAAATCGTCAGCAAACATTATACAAGTCTCATTTAAAACTTTAGGAAGGTCGTTTATATATATTAGGAACAGGGCACATCCAAGAACTCTACCTTGGGGGATGGAGTCCTTCACATCTTGCGCCTGCGACCTAATAGATTTGATTTCGCGTGAATTTTTGTCAATGCTTTCGATTTGGACGTATTGTGACCGGTTGCTAAGGAATGAAGTAAACCACTTATGTGCTACGCCACGTACACCTATATCATGGAGTTTTTTCAATAGAATATTGAATTTAACTTTTTCATATGCCTTCGTCATATCGAACAAAATTCCTATTGCATATCTCCTGTCATTAATTATGCTCAATACTTCTTTGATGTATTGGAATGTTGCTAAAATTGTAGAACGATTCCTTCTAAAACCGTAAAAAATTAAAATGAAAACAGTAGGTACGTCTACAAAACAGTAAACTTATCTTTATTGGTATTTAGGGCACTTCTTACTTATCTGCTGTTCGATAGCTGAAACGTCGCAAAGTCCCATTTTTGAGAAATAAGCGAAAAACGCGGAAAATACTAATTTTGGTTTTGCTCAACTATTTTAAAAACTGCAAGTAATACGAATATGATTCTTAGACAGATCGAAAGATATTTTTTTAACATTATTCTACCATTTAAAACTCATGGAGTCACCATGGGCCGTGCCATGAGGCTTAGCGACTTTTTAGTTATAGGACGGTAGTTATATTAAATATTAATGTAGCTGGTACTTAAAATTGGAAATCTCGTGCCAAAGGACCAGCAGACTTCCATTAGCAGTATTCAGACAAAGTAAGTACCTATATTTTATAAACTTAAATAACAAAGTTCATTTAGAAAAGCAATAAAATATTTATCAATGTAATGTATTTAAAGACCTTAATAGTGAATGACAAATAATATTTTTGTGCAAAATAATATTTTTAAGTATATTTATGTCATATGGATGCTGGATGCTTAGATGGTTTGGACATGTAGAGAGAATGGACAGACCGGTACTCCGGGCAAATGCCCAGGGCTCCATGATTGATAGGAGCCCCCTAGTTCCTGCCAGACCACTAAAGGAATACTGACATTTATTACTGAAAAACTTATTTAATTAGAGTAAATCGACTCACAATTAGCGACTATATTATCGACTTGTTTATTAGCTTTTGCATGCGCGAAGCTACTCTACTCTCGCCCAAAAAAGGCTACCGAATTTCAGCATATTTAGATAATTTTAAATATGTGTGAATCGCCCCATTTAAAAAATCTGAAACCATGTTTATCTACTTTCTTTGTCTATTCTATATAGTTATAAAAAAGTGTTTTGTCAAAGTCATACCCCTCCATTATTCTTTTATGACCAGGGCCTCCAATAGGTTAAAGACAGTCCTGAGGATGAGAAGATTGACAAGACAAGTATATGAGGCAAATGTGCACGAGCAAGTCGGTAACGGCAAAACAAGGCTAACTTTCAGGGACCAAATAAAAGATGTCCTGAAAAAAGGCCAAGTCAAAAGTACTCTTAACCGACGAGATTGTATAAAAGGTGTGATTACAGTTGATGAAGCGAGAGATGTATTTCAGAAACGAGGAAAGTGGATATCTGTGATCTCTGTCTACCTCTCGTCGCAGTGCTGAATTTACACATTTGCCGCCCCAAAGCTATAAAATTTTTGCCGTCCCTACTGACCTCTAAAATTAAATGCGCTGTTCACAATAACGTTAATTCCTTTTTTATATCTCTATTTCAATAAAATATCTTTTCAAACAATGTTACTTTTTTTTGCGTGATTTGGAATCAGCAAAATCATCGACGTTATCGTGTCGTAAGAAATCATATTCATTAATTCCGACTCTATGGATAAAGGGCTAAACAATTTCTGCTCTGCCACGCCATCGCTGCAGCCTCACCTCGTGTCCGCAGCCTTACTTTTTTGCTGTACCTATTTTTTTAGGCCAATTTTGCCGCTCCCTAATCTTGCCGCCCTAAGCTTCAGCTTTTTCAGCTTCTATGGTAAATCCGGCACTGTCTCGTCGTTACTTTTGTTAAAGCTGATTTTTTTACATCCGTTTTCCTATTATCATAATATTTGACCTTTTTAATCAGCTTCAAGAGCAAGCAAAAATGACAAGGAAATCCTGGCCGAGGACGTTTGGAGGCAGATGGTAAAGGAAGCAAAATAGGATTTGCGCCTAACGATCTTAAAATAATCAAAACGCTAAAAACCGTTATTAAGCATCAGAAATATATAAATTAGGTTGTCCGTATGAATTATTACTAACGATAGTTTATACTTTTAAATTTAATACATATCAGACTATACAACAACACCATTTTTCAAAAGCGCTAAATGGTTTACACTTTTCCAAAAGTCAAAAGTGGGGTGACGCGTCAAAATATGGGGTTTATCAAAACATTTAAGGGATTACACGCTTCAATTATTCGAGGCAGGGGACGCACGTGCGGCTAAGGGGCACAATATGCTCCAATAACTAATTCGCGCAATATTGCTTTGTTTTTATTATAGTACTAGCTGATACAGTCACGCGTTGCTGTGTTATTATATTAATTAAAATGAAACCTATATCCTATGTCCTAAATTGGAGAAAATCTCGCAAAATTAAAAAAAATATCATCAAAATCGATTTAGTAGTTTCGGAGTGCTTTTTTTATTTTGAATGGGTTCGCTCGTGATCCCAAGCAATACCAGGAGCCAAGGCAGGATTCACGATGGAAAGAGCTTACCCAGAAGATACCTGGCTTTGAAAATGGACGGGTTATAAGTACTCGGAAATAAAGACGAAGGGAGGGAGCTCCATTTCTTTTCTGTGCGCATTATGAAGGATATTGAGAAGAATTTGGTGCGATAGGTAGGAATCGCAACCAAGAAAGTGTGGTAGCCCGCAGTCATTAGCGCAATATTGCTTTGTTTTTTATAATAGCACTGGCTGACCCGGCCACGGGTTGCTGTGTTATAAATTAAAATGATGTTCTAAGTTGGAACAAATCCAGTAAAATGCAAAAAAAAACATCAAAAACGATTGACTAATTTCGGAGTTTATATATGTAAGTATATAGATAGTAATCTATTTTCAATTGTATACTGAAATTTAAAAAGTATTTACTTGAACAACAACTCAAATAAAGTACCTACCTAGTAGTTTAGCAGCCAATTTTCAATGAAAATTACCGTAACCCTTTAAAGTCTAAATCATTGTAAACTTACCATTTAACATATTCCATCCTAATTTAAAGTCCATGCCACTAAAAACATAAATTTGAGAAACAATACATATTCAGTACAGTTTCTATATACGTATTTAATTTATTTTATTTATTAGTATAATATAAATAGTATAATATTTATTAATAAGTATATTATATAATTTTAGTTACGTGTTGGCTCCACGGAAGATCAGCGTTGCAAATGAATGTTTGTAACACATGCTGAGTGGAGACCATTTCGGTAGATGTAAGTTAATAATTTAAGGAAAATTTTATGTAAGAGCATTTTTTCTTGTATTCTACCGAATAAATATATTTGAATTTGAATTTGAATATAATAATCCAAAGATCTGTTAGCTTCTTCAGCCAATACATAAGTATAGCTATCCACGGAGAAACGCTGTCAGCCTTTTGAGCATTTTTCTCAACAGCAGTGGAGATTTTCATCTTTTTTGTTTTTTTCCTGTTTTCTTGTTGAATTTTCTTTCATGTTAAGTTTAAGTTTATTATAAAAATATTATTTTTCTAAAAATAAAAGGCTTTAATTTTAATAACAACGATAAGTATAAGCAATGCATGCCGAACATGAAACCAAGTCTCGAGTTAAAGGTTTTAATAATGGAAAAAATGTGTCGAAAAAAATCACCTCAGTATGCGAACCGCAGTTTTTCTGGCCAGGGATTTTAGCGGTATCCGAATAGAGTGTTCTGAACACTGTTTTTCATTTCTGTTTTAAAAGTTAAACAGAAAGAAACTGTAACACTTTGAATCTGTTTTAGAAAATACCGGTTCATAGATGTTAATATCTGTTACAGTCAATAAGGTTCACACTGGCATAACTATGCGACAGCTCACTAATGATTTGGGTACTTTGATATGCCTATGTTGGTGTACTGTGTATACACATAGATAATTAAACGTAAAACAGTTTCTAACAGATTGGTAATAGAAAACTTTATATCTGTTACACTTTCATAAGTGTTCGACGCAAAACAGGTTCAAAACACCCAAATAAGTGATACAGGAATAATTCTGTAACAGATTCAATGTGTAACCCTTATGAAAGTGTATTCTTATAAAGGTGTTTTTGAATCCCTGTTTCTGAATAACTGGGACAATCAGGAAGATACCAGTGTTAAATTTGAAAGCATTGAACTCATTTTGGGCGACTAAAAGTTTAGAGACGATATTGTTCCCGTTGTGGTTCAAATACAAGCTTTATTGAAGTGAAAACTTCTTTAGCATCGTTGTGATTTGAAAGTCGATGAAATGAAAAAGCGACAGTAATAAGAGACAGGCACATAAATCCATAAGATTTAACGTAGGAGTAATTGAGTCAGGAAGCATTATACAGTGTCTCTTTGAAATGAAAAGGCAACAGTAAAAGGAGAGACACATAAATTCATAAGACTTAACGTAGGAGAAAATGAGATAGGTAGCATTATATACGTGTGTTAATACGTGTTTGTGTGAGCATGCGTAGTACAAAGCTTGAGAGAAGGCATCACAACAACCGTGGTATTTTGTATACTTGTACGTATTATTTTTGAAGGTTTCACTTCTACCACGTGTGAATTGCACACATGCTTTTTTTATTTGCGTAACCAAATGAAAACACTTATGTGTAACATGTTTTAAGACAACACTTTAGCATTAAATACACTTTATGCGTGGAACCTTAGTTAAAGATGATGACGACAAGGATTACATAAAACAAAACTTATAACGAAAAGCAAAAAACTACACAAATTCAATCGTAATACAAAATAAGTACTTTTCTTTCCTCTATCCTTATTATATTATATTATGTAATAAGAGCAGATGTCTTTATGTTCGTTATAATCTATACATATAAATAAAATTGGAGTGTCTGTTTGTAATGTTAAATTAACCGTTTTTTACTACATTCATATGAATATATATACGGTACATACACCAAAATAACATTTTTTTAATTTTTTGTCTGTCTGTCGGTCTGTTTGTTCCGGCTAATCTCGGAAACGGCTGGACCGATTTTGACGGGATTTTCACTGCTAGGTAGGTAATTTTATAGGGAGTAACATAGGCTACTTTTTATTTCGATACTCCCACGGAAACGGGAACCACGCGGGTGAAACCGCGGGCGGCCGCTAGTCTTAAATATGTGTAGTTGTTTATCCTGTTCACACCTGTTTCTAAATCTTAGTGATCTTCAAAGTAGTAAAGACCATTATATGGTTTTTTTTTTAAATCTACTTATGGTGAGCAGCAGGAGCAGTAAAAAGACTTTTGACGCCTTTTTATAACTATTTACAATTTTATCACTTTTTTGCAAAAAAGTATTTTTTGTACAAAATAAAATTCTTTTACAAAATTCATTTACACAGCTTATAATGTCCAAAGTACTAATGCTTTAATAATATTCGAACGATTATAAATAACCGTACAATTTTTCTTTCAATTATTCACATTTCGACATTTTAAAAAGGAGAAAAATTTGTATGAGACGCAGATCAGTGTCGAACTTCTATTTTTTTTAAATCATAACTCATATTCTTTATGGTGAATGACACGAGCGGAAAATCGCATTTCCGTCGCTAACTCTAATATCATTTTAATTAAACGGAACCGTAGATAACTGGCTCAGTTCGCAGGGGGCTTGGACGTCTCTTTAGGGTGCCATCAGTAAGGTGACCAGGACTTACGATCATTTGAGGAAAACATAATTTTACTGGAAAAAAAATCAACTATCTCAGATGCCTCACACACGGGACTTTACAAAAAATAAATATCGAATATCTTAAAATTTTAAATAGAAAGATACTAGAAACAATTGACTTTTCACAAGTTTTTCTCAGGCAGGACTCGAACCGGCAACCTTTGGATATTCGGTCCACTGCTCTCCCAATTGTGCTACCTACCCTCGTGAGCACCCCTACCTGAGGGCTCGGAGGCGTAGTCATTGTTAACACACGTATTTTATACCTTACATGAAAAATTTCACTCTCAATGTGCCAATAGTAGAATAACTTCAAAAATAATTTTATAAATAGACGTTTTTTTGTTCTTATTTTTTGGTCACCCTAGCCGCTTGCACTGACTGCACAACTGCATGTAAGCAAGTGTTTCACCATAGCAAACTGCCCTATTAGATTCGAAAAACTAAATGTCAAATTATAATAACATTAGCATTCTGTGACAGGGGCGTGGCTGTACAAAAGAAATGCTTATGTCGAATTAAGTCGTTTGATAAAAAAAAAAATAGTTTTGTTAATTATTATTTCAAAATAGATTAAGTAATGGATTTATAGTCGTAAGTAGATATTGTACCGATTCATAGCGCTACAAAAACTCCTATACGGTTCAAATGCAAATGTAAGTTTCCTTACAAAAAATATTTTTGATATTATTATTATTATACTAATTAACGGTTTCCGGATTTTTTCGTTTACTTGTAGTACTAGGCGATGCAGTCGCTAAGCATAAGGCTACGCCAGCACTATATATTGTAATACCTAATACCTAAATATAATATAAAAAAGAAAAAAAAAACTTTTTTAGGTACCTATTATCGCTTCGCTCGCTCCGCTCCAATAAGACTGTATTACAAATTTGATTCTAGGTCAACGGAAAATATCCTATAAATTTTGATTACGTTGAGAGTGTCGAAATATTATCACGAGAACTTTCGTTTAGTGTTTAAGAGAAGAATTACATTCGTGTTAATTTGTTTCTTTTTTTGGAATGTGTAATTTAATGTCGACTAATTCTAATACAAAACCAATAGCGAATTTTAAGACAAAGACTGATTAAAATTACAAAACAATAATGATTTTATAAATCATAAGAAATTCATATATATATTTTTTCATTTACCTAAAGTAATAAATATTTTTAAAGTTTTATTCGCAAAGTACGATTGGTTGCAAAGTTATTTAAACGATCGACAACAGTGCACAGAGATAACTAAACTATCCAAACGTAAAAATTCTCTAGAAAAACATAGAGTTCTGTCAGATTATATGACAAACGATACTGGCGTTCCGCAGGGCTCTATACTCTCGCCATTGCTGTTTTTAGTTTATATCAACGATTTACCTAATTGTACGTCGCATAAGTGTATCCTATTTGCAGACGACACTACTTTGTTAATAAGATGCGACAATAAAAATACCTATCAGGAGTCAGCGAACCGAGCGCTCGCTGATATAATAGAATGGCTCAGAGAAAATAAATTATATATTAATATCGAGAAAACTAAATTAATGGAATTTCATTCTTATAATTCAAAGCCATTACAATTACAAATAAAACACAATGAATTTAATATAGAAAAGGTGGACATGTTTAAATTTTTAGGAATAATAATAGACGCACATTTAAATTGGAAGGGACATATAGATGTAATTTGTAACAAACTAAACCGTTATGTTTATGCCTTAAAACGTTTAAGTCAAGTAGTTTCTCCAGAGGTCGCTCTTGTTGCTTACCACGGATACGTATCCTCGATTCTCAGCTATGGCTTGATTATAAGGGGCAATTCAGTGGAAGCAGATCGGCCATTTAAATTACAAAAAAGGTATATTAGAGCCATTTGTAAAACGTCGTACCTGGAAAGTTGCAGACCACTTTTTCAGAAATTGGGCGTTCTTTCCTTACCCTGCCAGTACATACGCGATATTTGCTGCTTCGTTGTGCAACATCCAAAATATTTTAAAAAATATTTGGAGATCTCAACTAGACCACCACGAACTCGGTACATTAATTTATTGCATCGACCTCCTTGCCATAAGTACATTTACGAAAAAAACGTTTGTAATATGTGTATATTGCTGTATAATAAACTACCTGACTCTATAAAAACACTGAAAGGGAACGTTTTTAAAACATCTGTAACAAAATGGCTTCTTGAAAAGTGTTTTTATAGTGTAAAAGAATATTTAGATTTTAAGGACAATATATAATGAAGATAATTTAATTGATTGTAGGATTTATTACTTTTGACATACCTTTTGCTAATAATAATAAAATTGTAAAATAATTAAAATTTGCACGCCTGCCTAGCAGGCTGATCACATGACTTAAACAAGATTTCTACCTTATTGTTATTATAATATGTGCTCATGTAAATAAATGATGATTTGATGATTTGATTTGATTTGAAGTATTTGCATAAATTGAGCGAAAGCGATTGCGAATACTATTTAAAAAAAAGCGAATACTCGCAAATGCGAATGCCAATATTCGTTACATTCCTAGTACAGACAACAGCACGCGAACCTACCACAAAAAGTGCTTAAATATTTGGTCCTTTTTTATAAGGCATATTATTTGATAAAAATTTGGTTAGGTTAGGTTTGGTTAAATATTTTTTTATTCATTACCAGCTATCAAGCTGTATCTGTATCTGCATTCCCAATTGATCTTCCGGGTCTTGCGAGCACCCGCCAACGGTAGCGATCGTGACTTATGCAGCGACGCGACGGTCCAAGTTCCAGTTCCGGTAATGTATTCGAGCACAGGTGCCTGGGTATTTATTTTTATTTTTGTGAATATTACTTTTCTAGGTATCCTGTAATTATGTGTATACGTCACCCTAGTATCCATTACACAACCCTTCAGTGCTTACTTTGGGCTAGGCTAATTAGTATGTTTGTAAAGAAATGATTAATTGGATTAATTGGAGAGATTTTAAAGCTATACGTTTCCCATCTATGCGGCTTTACTGATATACATACAGTGATCTTGATTTATTTCTCGTTTAAGTTCGATAATTATTGGGACAAATATAAATTTTGCAGGCACGCAGAATCAAGATCACTGTATGTATATCAATCAAGCTGTTCAAACTGATTTCCAAAAATAAATCAATGTACTTTGCGTCAGTAAGTAATTATTCGAAATATCCGCGAACCCAAGGGTGCAACACCATTGTATAGAAGCGAGACCTCAAACTAATCCGTTTCTAATTATCTCATCCGCTTTACCCCATCTCGTCACTTTTGACAAATATCCCCAATTCCAAATAACCCCAATACCAACTAGCCCCTGTTCCAAATATCCTAATTTGTGCAGTTTTTACGCTTCAATGGACAATCTGTGACCCATCTGTCAACGGAACAGAATGACGCCTATTATGGTGAGTTATTGATATCAGATTTTATATTATTTGTGATGCAGGTGTGTGTTAGAGCGTAAAACAAAAATACATCAAAATCAAAAATCAAAATCAGAATAACTTTATTTCATAGGCCCTTGCGGGCACTTAAAATCGTCAATTTTACAAAATCAAGATAATATTCTTCTATAATAAAGATAGCCCATGCGCTAGCGGCTAGTAGGTACATCCGCGGAGTTGATGTCGCGCATGTAATCGTCACGAGCGACCCGATTCCGAACGTAGGGGCTAACGTGAGAAGAATCGGGCAAGAAACTCATGTGCCAAAACTCTTATAAAATCGCCAAATGTCTTACAAATTGTGTATATTACAAAACGATTCAGAGAACGAGCAATTCATTTCTTTTAGGGCCACGCTGCCTTATCATTCAAAAAATCTTTAACACTGTAATAAGCCTTTTTGAATAACTGAGTTTTAATCAAAAATTTAAATTTATTCATTGACAAGTCATGCATGTTACATGGCAGCGTGTTGACATTTTAGAATTACCAATGATAATGGTTTGGACATGTAGAGAGGATGGACGGAGATTTACCAAACAATGTATATGAGGCAAATGTGCTTGGGCAATTCGGTAAAGGCACTCTCAGGAACCAAATAGAAGATGTCCTGAAAAACTGGCCAAGTGCCAGTCGGACTCGCGCACCGAGGGATCTGTACAAACCTGTAAGTATATAAGTAAAAGTCAAATATTAAAAATATTTTTGTTATATGTGTTGCCAATAATAGACAATGTATTTATAATTAAGTTGGTACCACGGTTTTTGTATTATCTAGGCTTTCTAAGCATGTACTACATCTTGCTTTTACATAGCGATAATAAACTTGTAATATTGTGTCGGTTTAAAAATAAAACTATAAGTTAACAAGAATATCATTTTTTATATACCTAAGAATAATATGACGTCACTAAAATTTACAGGTTTCGCAATTTTTCCTTTATCTGTGCTAAAAGACGTTGCTTCGTACCAAATTTCAAGATTCTGAGTTTACGGGAAGTACCCTGAAAGTTTTGATTCCCTTGCGAGTGTCGAAAAATTTGCGGAATTTTGCGGCACAAACGGCTGTATCTTTTGATTTCGTTGGCTTAGAAGTTTGATTTTTTCATAGCTCCGAGGGACAGTAGACTTGAGTATTTGATATAAATTTCAGCTTGACACGTCCATGAGTTCCTGAGAAAAAGGGTCTTGACAGACAGACAAACGGACCGACGGGTAACAAAGTGATCCTATGAGGGTTCCGTTTTTCCTTTCGAGGTACGGAACCTTAAAAAGGCCAGGTCAACAGAAGTCTTAATCGTCCAGCTTGTATGAAAGGTTTGATGAGAATTGAAGAAGCGAGAGATGTATGATAGGATTGTGGTAAGTGGATATCTGTGATCTCTGCCCACACCAGTGTGAAAAAGGCATGATTATAAACGTGTTTACACGTGTAAAGTCTGTTCATTCTAACTTGTCCCATTTGGTCAACAATCTTGGCACAACTTTTTAACAAAATCACCTATTTAATAATAAAATAATAACAAAGTCGATAATCTATTACAATAAATCGTTATCATTACTGAAACCTATTGAATCTAGTTATCAGTTGATTTTTAATGCTGCATTTTCAATAAAAAGGAGTGCCAAGATTGTTTACCAAATAGGAAAAGTGAGGATGAACAGACTGTATGTATAAACTTGCTTTCCCAAGTTTCAGTGTTCAAAAAACAAGAGCTCATTTTTTTATAATAAAGGTCCATACGAGCTCACTGAATTGCACTTCGAAAAGTTTTAAATGTTGTTAAAAATACGCTCTTAGGCTATAAACATATCGGTGATTATTCAAAAGACAAGAGCGTGGAGTTAATATCGTATTTTTATCTTTATTTATTTAGGAGCTTATGTCTTCCATCGAACTATATTTAAAATAAGTTACATAAACATAGAGCTGCTGCAGATTGAGGGTTACTCAGAATGCTCTGAACAATCCTCACATTCAGCCTATTAATTCTAAATGTACTTAAAAATAGTTTTATTTGAGCTTGGTTCCTCTCACTTTCCATCAAAAGATGATGCACGTCCTCAATTTGTGCACATATTTCACAATTAGGTGAATTTATTTTCTTTATGCAAACTTCCTTGATGGAACATGACCGGACCTAATTCTTAATATAAGCATAATTTTTTTGCCTACTTAAACTACTATTTACAAACCAAATATCTCTGTTTCTATTTATTTAAATTTTTAATGACAATACTGTGTACAATTCCTTCATTGTAATAGTATCTTTTTATTATTGAGCGAAGCTCTCTTTTAGGCAACTCACAAATTTCGCTTGTCTCCCTCCTGCTACTTAATGGTTCAACCGATTTGAACGAATTTTGGCATGAACATTCCATCATCATAACCTGACGGACATAGGCTATGTAAAAAAAATATAGACTTTACTATGGAGGAATAATCACCGAAAGAAAAATTCAAAAGCTGATCACAGCCAAACCGCTGAGACTACATTGATGAAATTTGGCGCCAAAACTCACATCGTAGTCGTGACTAATATGCAAAAAAAAGTTTTGAAATCTGACATACCATCGAGGAATAATCACCCTTTAAAAATCTAATTGCTTCGCTCAGTATTTGCAAACAGCAGCATGTATTGCAGACCTAGTATGTCTGGTACTATAAGAAAAGTTTTCTTAAAAGTTTTTATAACAATTAAAGGGAGAAAAAACAGCCCCTGCCGAGTTACTTGCGGTTTTTAGTTTTAGGTTCAGATAAAATTAAGTAATACATCTAAATTATTCAACGACATCTACCGAGTTATCTTAAAAAAATAAATCGTAGATCTCCTTAAACAACTAAAATCAATTTCCCATATTCTTGTCAGTTAAGTATTCCGTAGATCTGCGTTTAAGTAGCTCGAATAAAAAGTAATTTTAAGTGCTCATATTGAGTAACAGTCATTTTATCTTTTTATTTTACCACGTTTTTCTTATCTCACTTTTCTTATTTGTTTGTCTGTCCGGGCAAAATCTTGCAACTTAAATTTGAGGCACTTTCCGATAAGCTAGAAAGCTGAAACTTTCAGGATAGTTCAGAACCCGATGACAATGCACTCTAAAGCAACTTTCAACTTTCCAGATGCACTTTCAGGTCCACTTTCGGCAACTTTCACTTTTGTATGGGGCTTATCCGATTGTTGCGTAACACATGGTTACTTCGTTGAGTTAATAATTAAAAAGAATAAAATAATTATACTAGATTTAAAAAATCTAAAAATCCCACGTTTTTCAATGTCCTAAAAATAATAAAATAACCCTGCGGGGCAAAGCGAGGGGCCACTCAAAACGTGGGGGCGCATCTTTACAATAATCGGCATCAATGCATGTCATTCATCTCTTTAAAATCTCCTCTTAGTAATATGCGCCCCCACGTTTTGAGTGGCCCCTCGCTTTGCCCCGCAGGGTTATTTTATTCTTTTTAGGACATGGAAAACCGTGGGATTTTTAGATTTTTTAAATCTAGTATAATTTTTATCTTAACGGTTTACATAAAATAAATTAATTTTATTTTATATAAAATGGTTTGTTTTTACAACAAAATAAAATTTTTTTATTATAAAAATTATTTGATCGTATAAGGTAGCATTGACAAGTAGGTAACACTCTGGTACCCAAGAGATGAAAACAGACAAAGAGGACGGCATCAAGGGGATGGGAAGATGATTTCCGCCTAACTTTGGGACCATTCTGGGCTAGAGTTGCAGCCGACAGCCGACGGAATGCAATGGAAGCAGCTGAAGGGGGCCTATGTCAAAAGACACACCGAATTGAGGGACATTTTGTAACATAATATATTCAAATGTAACATTTGTAAGAGTTCAAACTGAAAACTAATTCGGAATAAAGGGCTATTATTATTATTATTTAAGATAGCATTGAAAAAAGGCAATATATATATAAATAAATAAATATGTCCTACAGTCACACCAATAAGCCTAGCCCAAAGTAAGCACTGTAAGGCTTATGTTATGAATACTAGGGTAACGGATAGACATACATATATGATACATACATATGTAATATTCATAGAAATATATATAGACACCCATGACTCAGGTATAAATGCTCGTATTCATCATACAAACATCTGCCCCTACCGGGATTCGAACCCAGGACCGTCGGTGAGAAAGGCGGGATCGCTACCGTTGCACCAAACGGTCGTCAAATTCAAATTATCTTTTAACGACGAAAAGTAATTTTAGTTAATACGAATTGGATGAAACAATGCTTTGAACGATAAATGATCAATTCTGTCAGAGTGGAGACCGACAAATGAAAATTTAAAAATATATAACAGACAGAAACTGAAATAATAATATATACTTCTTTTTCTTTTTTCTTATCGAAACTGCAACATTTTTCGTAAACATAATATATCAGTGTATACACGTGGATAATTTTTTATATGTAGGTACACGCAGGAAAACTAAAAAAAACTTCTTCGTTCTGAGTACCTAGAAAGTTAGTATTTTTCTAGAAATTGATGAAACCAGAAGAGAACAGTAAGGAATTAACTGCACATTATGTAAGAACAAGTAGTTTTACCAAGTACCAAAAATACTTAATACGCTTTTAAGGAGAACAAAATTAAAAAGTAAAAAATAAATTTCGATATAACAATTAAGCAATTAATGTCATTGTAAGAAAAGCATGAGGTGCTCGACTCCGATTGTTGTATTGTTTTATTTATTTATTACCAAGATACCTTAATACTTTTATTTCGAAATGCAGTCTTCATAGCGTACTAAGCATGCCATGCTTTTCTTAGAATGACTTTCATTTTCTCGTTAATTATTTAATCATTAATTTTTTACTTATTAGTTTGGCTCACCATAAAAGCGTGTTTTTTAGTTGAAAAAGTTGAAATGAAATGAAATTTATTTATTTGCAAAAGACATTGTTTTACATGATGGTAAATTAGAATTAAGTTGCTTATCATATCTTGCCTGTTCAGCATGCAAAATGTCACATATTAAATATGTATTACACGAAATACCATTTATTATTTAATTTATTTTTTATTAATTTAAACACATTCACAAGCCACATAATTAAATAAAATTAATTTATTTATTAGGATTATTTTTCATTTCTTAGTTCGATCTACTATAGAATCTTGGTTGTTTAATATTTTTAGAGTCATTTGTTATAATTTTTTAGTACTTCATATTTAGAAAGGTTTTTAATTGTTTTTCTAAGTATTGTATTATCATCGCTGTTTGATAAGTGCGCAAAATTTCAAATTTATCTGACGTTTTAAATTACATTAGAAGATTCCGTAACAAATAAACAAACATACAGAGGAATTAATAAAAGCGTGTTAAAAATACACAATTTAAGAATAAAAAAATCAGAATAGATTATAAAACAGGTTAATTGAATTTAAAACAGCACAACTTCTGGTTAGCTTGTTCTTAGAAAGATGAACGAAAACAACTACCACAGTATGTTTTTTGATATTTTTTCACTTTAAAGTATTGTTTCAGAACCTAAAAAAATAATTTGAAATTCACAGTCGATAATCCATAAACTCCACCCCTATTTTCAACAGCCAATCACGATTCACCACCCTTAATCCACCCTTATATCAGCCAATAGGATGTCGGAAACCTGGTGCTTTTACGGACAGGGGTGCCAGTTCACATACGCCAAATAAAATTAAGATTACTACGATTGAATTAAGGTACATTTTGAACTGCAGTAGCTTTTTAATAAAACATCCCTTGTCATATTTTAGGATGCAGCGCAGATATAATTATGATTTAGTCTTGTTTCATATTTGGCGGGTTCTAGTCGGTTTGTGACTGTGTCTCGTGTTGTGAAGGGTGGGTGGAGTGGTTATAACTTACGGCGTGGTGAAAGGACTCAAGATTCATTTCCCGCTGATGTCCTACGGCAGCGAGACGCCGCCCGTGTGGAGCAGCTCTGCAGTATGTAAAAAATAAAAATCAAATTATTTAATGCAAAAGAAAATAATTTATATTTATTAAAAAAACTAGCTGACCCGACCACCTGTTTCTGTGGCTTAGTATTTGTAATTTGCAATATTTTTTTTATTATAATTTAAAATTAAACCTATCCTATGCCCTAAGTTGAAATAAATCCAGCAAAATTAAACAAAAAAAATTAAAAGCGGGTGAGTAGTTTCAGAGTTCATCGCGGTCAAACACTGTGACATAAAATTTATATATGTATATATATTTAACAGTGGTTCCTTAATATTGTGAAGGTAGTAGAAGATATAGGATGACCATTGCTTTAGTCATCCTGTAATCACGGTTCCGATAAAGGAGTCGAAACGAAAAATTAATTAGATTGATAATTTTTATATTATGCATTTTCAATGCTATCTTATATAATAAGTTTTAATAGAAAAATTCTAGAAAAATCGACTCAATTCACAATTGTTCGGGAATCGAACCCGCAACCTAAGGATGTCCGATCCTATGCTCTCCCAACTGAGCTGAGCTTTGTGAGCACCCGTGGAAGTTTTCGTGTATTTTTACTTTTTACGTTGTAAGCCAAAGTTTTTTTATCAGTGAGAGAAATATCCTCGTATTCGAAAAAATACATTGTTACAAATTTTTGAAAACGCAAAACATGAAAGTCAAAATAGCTCATTTTACTCGATTATCAAAACTTTTGTAAAGATGAATTATAATGATAGGTGACGACAACAATCATTTTTAAAACAAAAGAAAGATTTAAGATCATATTAAATTAAATTAAAGCCGATAAACATTAAGATTGAATATCTGATGACCGTTTGGTATAATGGTTGCTACCATTGCCTTTCGCGTCGCAGTTCTGGGTTCGAATCGAAGTTTGTGTGATCAAGAGCTGAGTTCAACAGCTTTAGCTAATGGTTTAGACCTATTCACTGATTGTATTCGCAAAAAGTCACAATTTTGATTATCTTTTTTATTATTAACGGAAAAGATAATAATACTAATATTTCTCACATTCATACCAATTAGCCTACCCTAATGGATATTAAGGTAACAGAGAGAAATACATATATGATAATTAAATATGCAATAATAATAGAAATATATATAAATACCTATGACTCAGGTACAAATGATCGTTTTAATTACACAAACATCTACCCCTTCCGGGACTCGAACCCAGGTCCGTCGGTGCGAAAGATAGGATCGCTACCGCTACACCAAATGGTCATCAGACATTCGATTTTAATGTTTATCCGTTTCCATATTAATCTAATATGATCTAAAACTGTTTCCTTTTGTTTTAATAATGATTGTTGTCGTCACATAAAATTGTAGTAAGGGGCTGTCCAATAATCACGTGATTTTTTTTTTGGCATTTTTTAAACCCCCCCCCCCCCTCCCCCTTGGTGAGTTTAAGACTACCCCCCTCCCCTTCCCCCTATACCTATTTTTTGTACCCAGAAAGAATATTTCTTTTATTTTTCCAATATTTATAAAATACAGGTATAAGTATCATCTAATTTTATTATAGAAAGTTATAGACTACAATAATAACGTTTAGAGGTAGACAGAAAGGTTGCTGGTTGTTTTTGACTAACAGTTCATTATCGCACGTTTGCCGAAAAAATAAAAATACGTGATATATTACTACAACCCCCCCCCCCCCCCCCCTTGTGATATTTCGTGATTTTTTATGGACCCCTCCCCCCTTTCGATCCACACGTGATTAATGGACAGCCCCTAACAATAAGCTTAATAAATCTTTAATAAATAAATATTTAATAAATTGCAACTATTAAAAATAAAACAAAATGGACCCTATTTTTGTTAGAAAATTCGCAGAAAAAATCACTTTTTTAAGAATTCTTATTATAAGTAAACTATGCAAGATGCAATGACAAAATCATTTCCATTCGTTAGCTAATGTCTTTTCGATTAACTAATTCGATTTATTAATGTTTGTTGTGTGCATGTCATGTTTGTATTCTTATCTCGCCCATATTTTCTATTTAGGGAAATGGTTTTTTAAACAGTCATATTGATTGTTTTAGGATATTTAATTTAGAAATAACATATCATTACATAGTATAAAACAAAGTCGCTTTCTCTGTCCCTATATCCCTATGTATGCTTAAATCTTTAAAACTATGCAACGGATTTCGATGCGGTTTTTTTTAATAGATAGAGTAATTCAAGAGGAAGGTTTATATGTATAATACATGCATAATATAGTAGACCATTGCATCCGTGCGAAGCCGGGGTGGGTCGCTAGTGTATTACATAAATAAAATATTAAACCTTTTTAAAGTTAAACAATAAAAAATTAAACACGTTGTTTTTAAAGTATTAAATTTGTATATAAAATACGTTTATAAAAACAACTACATCTCCGAGGTAGGATTCGAACCTACGACCTTTCGATATCCGGGTAAGAGTACTCTCTTACCGTTGAGATATCGAGACGCTACGTTTAACTGTCTCTGTAGCTCAGATATATGGTGTTGTGAATTGAAATATGATATAAGTTAAAAAAAACCTTTTTCAAAACAAGTTTTATTATTACTTGTATTAACAACGAACTAAAACTTTTTAACTCTAGATGGGGTTGTGTCGTTTTATTGCGGAGTTCCTATGGTCACCTTCCAGCTACAGCATCAGACCCTGGTCATCATATAGAATCAAAGTACTCGTCAATTTATTGCGGAGTTTCTATGGCCACCTTCAAGCTTCAGCATCGGTTCAGAATGATATTGAAACTGCATCCATTAGCGCAAAGGTTGCATTGCCTGCATCCTCATGCCTTTTTCTGGACAATATTAAAAATCAAAATAACCCGCCATTGCTCACGTGACATCAACTTTCATAGTCGGTGACTACGGTCTCACAGATCAGGTTTTTTAAATCAATTTTATCTTAATCTAATACAACTTTTTATACATTTTGCTTATTTAATATATAAATATTTATTCTTTAAATTATAAAAAAAACATCTAAAATTACAACATATTTATTATTAACAAAGTTGAATATATCTATTTATATATATAAATTCCGTGTGTTTGAAACTACTCAACTGATTTCGGTGATTTATATTTCTTTTGCTGGATTATTATAATTGGTAGCTTATGCCGATTTTTTGTGGCGTAACATACATGTGAAATTGTAATACTTTTATTTGTAAGTTTATATCAAGCTATGTATGTTTTTATGCCTAAACAAATGATTGCTAGAAAATTATTAGAGTGCTCGCTCGGATAGCGATGGGTAGTGGGTTCGAGTCTCGCTGACATCTTAGACAAGTGGAATTTCTTCTATTAATGACAAGGATGCGTGGAGTTTAAATCCACGAGCATTATATAATGCTCTATAGCGCGCAGTCTGATTTAATCCTTATTACGGCTTTGGGGAAAAAATATTGAATGATATTTTTTCCCCGATAGAGAGAGAAATAACGCATTTAAGACAAAGCTGGGCTTCAAGGGGTTAAGTATGTTAATTCCTGTGCCAGCAAAAACATTGCTTTACAATACAGATAGTCATACTTAAAATATCTTATAGGTAGTTTAACAATATAAATTTTCAATAAAAGTAAAGGCAAGTTAATAATTTCTTGAGAATAAACTTTAATTCAAGACCATGGTAAAATACAACATATTTATGAGCAACTGATGTGATAATATGAGTACTTCAAATCCATTATACGTTTTGATAGTACAAGAAAAGTTTTCTCAAAATCTACACTAATATTATAAAGAGGAAAGATTTGTATTTTTGTATGTTTGCAATGAATAAACTCAAAAACTACTAAGCCGATTTCAAAAATGCTTTCACCATTGGAAAGCTACATTCACGCTGAGTAACATAGGCTATATTTAATGCTAGAAAAAAAATAAAAAAATTTTGTCCACCCGTGCGAAACCCAGACGGGCCGCTAGTATTGTATAATGATGTAATGTAACACATAATAAACAGGACCGTCTTAAACTTATTGGAGGCCCTGGGCATATAAGAATAATGGAGCCCCTATGACTTTGACAGAACGCTTAATTAACTAACTAACTAATTAATAGATATGGAAAGTAGACAAACAAGGTTTCGGATTTTTTATTGACAGTCAATAGCAGAATAGATAATCTTTCATTAAAATGGGGCGATTCAGACATATTTAAAATTCTTTTAGCATGCTGTAATTGGATAGCCTTTTTTGGGTGAGAGTAGAGTAGCTGCAATGCAAAACCTAACAAGCAAGTCAATAATATAGTCCCTAATTGAGTTTCGATTTACTCTAGTTTTTCAGTAATAAATGTCGGTATTCCTTTAGTGATCAGGCAGGAACTAGGGGGCCTCTATCGATCACAGGGCTTTGGGCATTTGCCCAGAGTGCCCATTGGGAAAGAGGGGTCTGATAATAAAAGGACAAAAAACAGCTCTTGCCGATTTTGTTGCAGCTTTTTCTGGGTACAAGGTCTCCCGAAATAGGATTTACGAAGTCATGACGTAGCTTTGACGTTCAATACACGTACACACTATATAATGTAATACTTTTACAAGTTACGCACAAGCACTCTCCCGGATGGCGAAAGTTAGTAGGTTTGAATCATGTGTGAAGGTTCGGAGATGTGGTTCTTGTTACAGGCATATATTAAGTCTATAAATATTAATTTATTTACACTTCCCCAACATTTGTTTACACTTAGGGACATTTAAAGTTGTCTAGTGCAACAATCTAATGCTGGTTAACACAACATGCATGTTCATTGATTACTGTAATTAATATATACTGATAAATCTTAACTAAATACAAACGGAAATAAAAATATCCTATTGATATATTGTCTAGTAATTCCCTAAACAATAAAACTTTGGCCCTGGCAAGTGAGTCACAGTAATTATAATCTATTTAATATTTACTATACACTTAAGAGTTATGACTAATATATTCACATTAGAAGTTATAATGAAATATATACTAATCGAAAATAAATAAGAAATAAAAGAAACATCTTTATATATAAAAATTGTCACTGAGTCTGACCGCGATGAACTCTGAAACTACTCAACCGATGTTGATATTTTTCATTTTCCTGGATACATTCTTACTTAGAGCATAGGGTAGGTTTCATTTATAATTAAAAAAAATATTGCATGATAAATTATTATAATAGAAAAATACTAGAAAAAATCGACTCGGGTCACAAGTGAATCCTCAGGCGGGAATTCACTGACCCGAGTCGATTTTTTCTAGTATTTTCTATTATAATAATTTATCTTATAAGATCGCATTGAAAATGAATAAAAATATATAAAAATTATAAAACATAAACATTGCATGTTATAATAACTGTCAGCTAGTTTTTTATAAAATTGAGAAATGTTTAGCTTAATAATAAAAAATATATATAACTTAATTTAACAACCGATTTTATTTTGCTGTGTTTGTTACTTAGGATATAGGATAGATTGCATTTTATTTATAATAAAAAAAATACAAATTATAATAATTGAGCCACAGTTACGCTTGGCCGGGTCAGTTTATAAGATTTAAAATACTCCTTTACAAAACAACCCCATCTCCAAGCCTTCAGTATCCTTGAGGGCTCGGAGATATGGTTGTTTTTTGCGGGTATAATCTAAATTCTATAGAAATATGGCATTGTAAATGTAAAAAATGAAATAAATACACTAAATAATTAGTCATTAATGTATACATAGAAATCAACAGCACGTTATAAAAAGAATGCTAGTTTAAATAAATTCTTGAAATATATTTGTAACTAGCTGACCCAGACACGCGCTGCTGTGGCACAGTAATTTTATTTTTCTAAAATAAAAGTAGCCTAAGTTACTCCTTATTACATCAGCTACCTGCCAATAAAAGTCCCGTCAAAATCGGTCCAGCCATTTCAGAGATTAGCCGGAACAAACAGACAGACAGACAAAAATTGTAAAAAATGTTAATTTGGTATATGTACCGTATATATATTCATATGCATGTAGTAAGAAACGGTTATTTCAATATTACAAAGAGACACTCCAATTTTATTTATATGTATAGATTACTTAAAACTTTTCTGTATATGTAAGGGTCTATGCACACTGCGTTTTTTAAACGCGCGTTATTTTATATTCCACAGGGCACGTTTTTGTATGTCTAATGCTTTTGTGTCGACACTTACGTTCGTTATCATCACTTCTGTACCGATTCAAGCGCGAGACTGAATTTATGCAGGTAAGTATTTAATGGCATAACTTTGAAACCTTCATAAATTCATAGATAAGCTGCGTTTGACTCGCATTAAATAAAATTTATATAAGTGTACAAAGTACAACCTCTGTACGGTTCACCGACCGCACATATGTGTTTCGTAACATCAACGCATCTCCTCCTGGTCCCTAACCCTTCATCAACATCATCATCATCATTCTCCATCTGCGCAACTCAAAATATGAGTATTTGCTTATATTGCGAGGACTTTTTACACTGACCGCGGAACAGATTAGCATCCTACAATATAATAATCATATTTACCCTATTTTATCTTATTAAACTACGACAACCTACACTGTACCTCAAGTAGTACAACCTGTTACGGGAAACAGTGTTTCTGTTCTACCACAATTATAAACAACGTGTGCCAAAGCTACAACTTATATCTACTTTACAACTAACTACTCGCATGCACAGGCCCTCTAAAACCCGAACAACCTATGAATAAGATAAATTATTATAATAGAAAAATACTAGAAAAAATCGACTCGGGTCACAAGTGAATTCTCAGGCGGGAATCGAACCCGCTGTTTCATCTTAATCGATTGACCAAACATTTGTAAAAATGTTTCTTTCGAATACGAGAGGATGTTCCTCTCATTGATGAAACAACGCTGGCCTACAGCGTAAAATCAGGAAGGTACTAGAAAATTTCGACGAGTGTTCACAAGGCTCGGTAGCTCAATTGGGAGAGCATTGGACCGGATTTCCAAAGGTTGCGGGTTCGATTCCCGCCTGAGAATTCACTTGTGACCCGAGTCGATTTTTTCTAGTATTTTTCTATTATAATAATTTATCTTATAAGATCGCATTGAAAATGCATAAAATATATAAAAATTATAAAACCTATGAATAGGTACCTGCATAAAATCAGTCTCGCTCTTGAGTCGGTATCTGTATTGATATAATTTTTATTTTATTTTATTTAGGACATAAAACAGTTGTACAATTATTATTTATTAACAATTTTGAGTGCGGTCACTTATGTCATTGTACAGTCAACTTCATTATCCACTCATTACTCTAAACAATCTTAGCTTAATGTTGTGCGCTTAAACAGAGTTAATAATATGATATATCTAAAATATTTTTATATCGATAAAAACGCATTAGACATGAAAAATACTCTGTAGAATAAAAAGAAACAAAGTGCCGACGCGTTTCTGACGCGTTTAAAAAATGCAGTGTACATGGTCCTAAGACATATGCTGTATCAATTTGCCAGGAGGCTTGTTGAATTTGACTATATATTTTTCTGTCAACATGTAGAAAGTCTTGAGTATTTATGATGATTTCTGATGTTGTCCAGGGCAGCGAAGTGTCTCCTTACGGCCCGTTGTGGGACGCGCCGCCGGCGCCGGTTCCCTACCCGGACATCCTGGCGTTCCCACCAGCAGATCTCGGTGAGTAAAGGCAGAAACACACTATTATGTTGTGTAGAGTCAGAGCCAAATTTGTTTCATATCTTTATTAAGGCCAGGAACAAATTATTCCAGTGTTATAATTTTTTTTATATATTTTATGCATTTTCAATGCGATCTTATAAGATAAATTATTATAATAGAAAAATACTAGAAAAAATCGACTCGGGTCACAAGTGAATTCTCAGGCGGGAATTGTGAGAATTGTGAGGCGGGAATTCCCGCCTAAGAATTCACTTGTGACCCGAGTTGATTTTTTCTAGTATTTTTCTATTATAATAATTTATCTTATTCCAGTGTGTTGTTGCAGCGATTAGATTTGTGTTACTCCGAACTTAGTTATATCTTGGAGCTATATCCCACTCCGGATGATATCCAATCATTCCCTTTACAATTTCAATTACTTGAATCAACTCCATATCATTGGACAATCACAGGCTGACTTTGTTGCCTCTTGAAACCCCTTAAAAAAGCGCACACCCTAAAAACATTATATATGTCCTCAGTGTGTTCGTATTCGGCTGTGGTATGGAACTCCATGTATTCTGTGCACAAAGCTAGAAAAAAAATTAGAAATACATGTTTTTCGATTGTCAGTATGGTCGGCGGCCGGGTGTGGTGGCCGTGGTGGTTCCCGCGTGCCTCCTGGTGGGAAGAAGCCTCGTCGAAGAGTCGCGTCCGTAGCTCAGCGTCGCGCTGCCAACATACGAGAGCGACGCCGCATGTTCAATCTGAACGAGGCCTTTGATAAACTACGGAGGAAGGTAATTTTAAATATTTAAATAAACATAGGACGCATATGATAATTTATTTATTTATTATGGTACATCAACATGATGGCAAGCTGTTTTTACCCAAAATGCGGACCGTCCTTTTTAAGAAAAACTTTTATCCTAGTATAGTGCAAATTTACAATAAGTTGCCACATTCTTTAACTGAACTTAATATGATATATTCAGGAGAAAGCTGTTTGACTGGCTTAAATCAAAATGTTTTTACTCAGTTAAGGAATATTTAAATTGTAAAATTGACACAAGTTATAAATAATCACAATAGTTACTAGTATTTAAAATTTATTGTTTTATTATTAATTAATTGACCTTGATGTAGATGTAAAATTCATTCATGATGTTTGCTTACAATAACGTGACATTTTTAAGTCAAAATTCACATGCCCTTGTTGGTAAGACAGAATTTATATGAAGTAACACCTATACTGTACTCTATTTCCAGTGAATAAATAACATTTTATTTCATAATATACACAAAACATTAA
The DNA here is from genome assembly GCA_927399485.1 of Calamotropha paludella. Lineage (NCBI taxonomy): Eukaryota > Metazoa > Arthropoda > Insecta > Lepidoptera > Crambidae > Calamotropha > Calamotropha paludella. The sequence continues at coordinate 1,521,191 of OV656820.1, forward strand.
TTAAATATCATTTCAGTGAATATAACTATAAAAGATATACAAGCATTAGTACAAAGGGTTATTTTTCAACAAGAATTTAAAATCTTATGAAAGTTCAAATGAAAGTCAAAAAGAAAACAGAAGGAAAATATCACAACATAGTATTATTGATTTATTACTAATTAAAAGTAAAATAATTATAAAAGATAATAGAAAAAACCGGCCAAGTGTAACTCGGACTAGCGCACGAAGGGTTCATTGCCATTGACTAGATAAACAACAGTACGTACACAAATTTCACATTACTTATTTATTAAAGTAAAAATACAACTGAGTATTTTGTGAATATTTCAAGTGCCTACCTGTTGCCATTATTGATATCGAGCAAAAAAGGGGAAAAATATCGCGTTTGTTGTATGGAAGCCCCCCCTTAAATATTTATTTCATTTTGTTTTTAGTATTTGTTGTTATAGCGGCAACAGAAATACTTAATTTGTGAAAATTTCAAGTGTCTAGCTATTGCGGTTCTTGGAGATACAGCCTGGTGACAGACAGACGGACGGACAGACAGCGAAGTCTTAGTAATAGGGTCCCGTTTTACCCTTTGGGTACGGAACCCTAAAAATCGACTCAGCTACAGTATAAAATTTTCCACGGGTTCTCATTGAGCTCAGTAACCCAATTGGAATAGCATTATAATAAAATTAGTCATATAAGATAGATGAAACAACGCTGGCTTTTAAATCTATAATATAAGATCACAAATTTTTTGTTTGTCTGTCCACTCTTTTCCAGCTCTTTTCCATTGTACATGCGTTACTATGGCAACGCGTTAACCGCAAGTAGTTCGTCTACCGGACGCTAGATGGCTCTAACGGAAAAATATTTAATAAAAGAAAAAAATTAAAGAATTTTGGTCACCCGTGCGGTTTGGATGACCTCTGTTTCTCATCTAAATAAAACAAATTCTTCTTGCTCAGGTTCCAACGTTTGCATACGAGAAACGCCTCTCTCGTATCGAGACTCTCCGGTTGGCCATCACATACATCAGCTTCATGTGTGAGTTGCTTCACGGCTCGCCGCCACCCCATCCCGTGTCACACCACGCTCTTCACCCACCACGCCACGTTTTCGACGCTGAGGTGCCTTGGTGCGCATAAATATTCCAACCAACCAAATAATTCCAACCAAAACAGACACGTTTTTAAAATACACACATACACACTTACTACTTCTAATGTTATTAATATTTTGTTTATGTGTGTGTGCGTTGTTTTGTGTAATTTATTTTATATAGTAATGCTCTTTGTTGGTCGAAATAAATGAAAAAGAAATTGTTAACTTTTGTGGACAAAAATACTATTAAAAGTGTTTAACTTATTTATTGATTAAAAAAACTGTGCGTACAACGTAAGTAGAAAATATGTTACACATAGACCGATGGCCACTAAAACAGTGTTGCCAATAATAAACAAAAGGTGACGCTGTAGTGCATAACCACAGATAATATAATGCATTATACAAGGCGTGAAATTTATAATACATTTTATTTTAACAGAAATAGTTGTAACGAAATAGTATTGGTGATTTTTCAAAATTACTTTATAATGTATTTATTTATTAAATAAAAATTATATTTGTAGTATTTAGACAACCGTTTGGTGCAATCGTAGCTATACTGCCTTTCGATCCGTAGGCTCGAGTCCCGGTAGGTACATATGTTGGTATGATCAATACGAGCATTTGCACCTGTGTCATGGATATTAATATATGTGTATTTCTAAGAATATTACTTATAATTATAGGTACGTCTATCCGTTAGCCTAATAGCCATAACAACAAGTCTTACAGCCTTTATATTTATATGATAAATTATTTTAATTGAAAAATACTAGAAAAAATCGACTCAGCTCACAAGTAAATTCTCAGGTTTTTTATTCTAGTATTTTTCTATTAAAATAATTTATTATAAAAGATAGTATTGAAAAATCCAAAAGAATGTAAATAACATAAAATTAAATGGCTGTTTCATCTCAATTGATTGTCCAAACACGTGTAAAAGTGTTTCTTTCGAATACTAGCGGATATTCCTCTCATTGATGAAACAAGGCTGGCCTGCGCCTGTAGCGTAAAAATTAGAAAGGTACTAAAAACTTCGTCTGGTGTTCAAAAGGCTCGGTAGCTCACTTGAGAGAGCATTGGACCGGATATCCAAAGGTTGCGAGTTTGATTCCCGCCTGAGAATTTACTTGTGAGCCGAATCGATTTTTTCTAGTATTATTTTTACAAATAGCCTCATATGATAGGTACATAAAAATATATATTAATACCCTGACCCAGATGAAAATGCTCGATTTGATTAAGCAAACGTGGCAGATGTGGGCTTAATCAATACGATCATTTGTATATTTTCCAATACTCAAATCCAGGTCCGTCAGTGCGAAAGGCAGGATCGCTACCGTTGCACAATATAATCGTCAATGGAACAATCCTTACCTTAAATTTAAGGAAATTTTGAGATTTTTTATTTCATCTTGACGTTTCAACATATTTTTGGAGCCTGATGACTGAGGTAGTAAGGCTACTATGACCTTAGTAAGGGGTCACCCATAAATTGTCACACGTTAAAGAGGGGGAGGGTATCAAAATGTGACATTTCGTGACAAGGGGCAGAGGAGTCAAAAGCTTTGTGACGTCATATGTTAAAATTTAAATTACTATAACGTGAAATTTATACGTGAATAAAAAACTCTAAAAGTTTACGAATTCGATCTACATTTGTTAATATTTTAGCACTTGAAAAATGAAAAATATGTGACGTCACCTTAGGGGTAAGGAGGTAAAAATGTGACAATCTCTGACAAGGAGGGGGAAGGGGTAAAAATAGTCAAATGTGACGTAATTTGTGGATGGCCTGTGTACATGGCATAAAATAAGTTACTCCAAATATGAAATAGGTCTTCCATTAGTAATACTGTTTAAATATAGGTGTTGTTAAAATATAGTACCTGTCTAGTCATAGCATGTAATTAGATTTAAAGATTAATTAAAGGAAATCATTGGTTAATTAGAATATAGTTTATTGTGACTATTTGATAATGAAACTAAAATTTACTAATGTAATAATTATCTTTAGAATATTAATTTGGTGTAAATAGTTTTTGCATATTTCATATTTAAATAGAACATTAAATAGGGAATTTTAAATAAAATGGTGTAATCAAATATTTTATTAGTAAACCATGATTTTTATATCTCAAAGAAATATTACTAGAAAAAAATCAAATAGTTTCAGGTATCAAATTGGATTTGAACCTACATCGCCTTGCTATCCGGGCGAGTACGCTTGCAATTAAGTTATTAAGACCTCGACAGACCCGTCAGTTCTTCTATGTAAAAAGTCCTAAATAGAAGATGTCCTCTTAAAAGACCAGGTCAAAAGTACCTTTAACTGACGAGCTTGAATGAAAGCTCTAAGAGAGTTGAAGAAGCGAGAAAAGGCGTTATTATTTGTATTTATTTCTCAAGTTGATAACAGCGCCACATTTTCATGTTCTAGATACTACTACCTACAACATGAAATTTTATACTTTTACAAATATTCAACTATGTATGTATGTGGGTTCAGGTCCTGTGTAAAACCTGAGGCAGGTTAAATTTTATGATTATTAAATTTAGAATAATGCAAAGTTGCATTGTTAGTCTTCTACAGAATGGACTTTGGGGAGTGTGCTCAGGAGCTGCATGTGCTCATACCGTCATCGCCTTTTTTCCATCGGATATCCGATGGATTCCATCGGAATCAGAGGCACTGCGGGTTACCACCCTTTCTTGGTTGCTATTTCTGCCGCATCAAGCGCTTCTCAACATCTGTCATAATGCGCACAGCAAAGGAGTGGAACTCCCTGCGGCTGTATTTCCGAGTACTTATTACCCGTCCGTTTTTAAAGCCAGGGTGAATAGACACTTTCTGGGTTAGCTCGTTCCATTGTAGATTCTGTCTTGGCCCTCGGTCTTGATTGGGATCAAGGATATAATAAATTTCGATAGAAAAATATAAGAAACATTCGATTGATTCGATTCACAAATTGTACTCAGGCGGGCATTCAACCCGCGGCTTTTGGATGCCCGGTGCACTGCTCTCCCAATTGAAGTTGAATTTATTATAGTAATCATTTCTTTTTGGTGTAACAAAATTTTAAACGAGACAAATATTCTAAAGTAGAATGTTAACAACCTTATTTTGCCTTATTTAAGGTTTAATTTTTAAAATTCATGATGTTAACTCTTACTTAGACCACACGAGCGGGCTAAATTATCTTACATTGCGTAGTTGTAGCAACCACGTTTTAAAATAAAGGTTGTGAATACGCAAGCTACATAAAACCGCTAACATCGGTCGCTCGCCTGCCCGGTGTGAAAAACCACGACAAATTCATAGTGTTTGTACAGGATATTGAGTAAAATTACTCAAAAATAAATGACATGACAGATAAAAATTATTTGTAGTATTATAACAGGTAATTATTACAGAATGCATGGAGTTAATAGCCTAGTTTGTAAGTATTATTCAAGTGAAAATTTCTTTGTGATTTTAAAGTCGATGAATGGAAAAAGCGATCGTTAAAAGAGACAGACACATAAATTCATAAGATTTAACGTAGGAGAAAACGAGATAGGAAGCATTATGTACGTGTGTTAATACGTGTTTGTGTGCGCATGCGTAGTGCAAAGCTTGAGAGAAGGCATCACAACAACCGTGGTATTTTGTACACCTGTACGTATTATTTTTGAAGGTTTTACTTCTACTACGTGTGGATTGCATACATGTTTTTTTTAATTTTTAAATACCTATGTAATAAAATATAAATATATTAAAACTATAAAGAAAACGTTTGTTGAGATATTGGCAGATTATTATAATTTCACGTGATAGCGTCGTTAGAAAACATTGATGAAAAATTGCATACTTTTATGAACCGAATTATTACCATTGAATAATCATTATTTTGTAAAATACAATGGAGGTAATTGAAAATTACAATTCTTTCGATAATTTTACATTTATTTGTATTTGGTAATTCAATTATTTTTGTAATGATTCCTGTATAAAATCCGTTCATTTTAATGGTTAGCTTTTATTATACGTCTTGGTAGCACAAGAAAAGATTTCTCAGATGTTTTAAAACTGTAAATAATAAATGTGAGAAAAACCGCTCTTAACGAGTTTCTTGCGACTTCTCGGTAGAAGGTCTCCCTACGCAGGACTTTTGAAGATGGAGCTTTTTTTAATACACGCATCGAAAAACTACTTTATCTTCATCTAATATATTGTGTGTTTTTAACAAATAAATTCTGAAAGTTAAACATACACTTGATTAACTGTAAAATTTGTAAATAGTGGGGTACTTATAATTTATTTGAAAATAAATAATTTAATAACCATATGTACTTTGTTTTATTGCTCATTTTGTTTCAATAACCACTTGTAAGTGCTCTACCGCGCGCCACACTACTCTCAACAGTCTCAATGTTGCGCGAATTGTGAAAAAAAAATGTCAGACTCTTAGATAAAAATGCCATTTTCTAGCTAAATAATGAAGCTAGGACCGAACAAAAAAAAACTACCGTAAAGCTAATTAAATAAAGAGTATTTGGATATCTGCAACTCAAAACTGAATCGTAATTTAAAATAAAAAAAAAATAGTAGGCCACGCGGAAATTTGAATATGGTAGCAATTGCTACCAGGGACTGAAGAAGGGTGTTGGGTGGATTCCCATTAAGTATTGTGTTATGAGTGGGTCCACGTTCGTAGTACATCGGCGAGAATCGAACTCGGCCCGCTTGGTTCAAAGCTGACATCTCAACTGAAGGGCTACGAACGCGATGATAATCCTTACATTCCTTTAGAAGATAAATATTATGTTTTAGGTTTCCGTAGCCAAATGGCAAAAACGGAACCCTTATGGGTTCGTCATGTCTGTCTGTCTGTCCGTCCGTATGTGACAGCCACTTTTTTCCGAAACTGTAAGAACTATACTGTTGAAACTTGGTAAGTAGATGTATTCTGTGAACCGCATTAAGATTTCACACAAAAATAGAAAAAAAAACAATAAATTTTGGGGGTTTCCCATACTTAGAACTGAAACTCAACATTTTTTTCATCAAACCCATACGTGTAGGGTATCTATGGATAGGTCTTCAAAAATTAGTATTAATATAGTAAACTAGCTGATCCGGCCACGCTCAATTTTTATAATTTACAATATTTTTTTATTATAAATTTAAATGAAACCTCTCCTATGTCCTAAGTAAAAAAAAACCAGCAAAGTGGGAAAAAAACATCTAAATCTGATCTTGCGGTCAAACACTGTTACAGAAAAAAAATATATTTATAGATAGGCAGGCACTTGCCCACTATCTCGCTGGGTAAGCGACGATACGATCTAGGATGTGACGCGTTTGCCTAAATTGTATTTATCAGGAAACACAGACTCAGACAGAGTTCTACTCTTTAGCGATACGGATCAAAAAATTGGAACCAAAACCTTTAGTGTGAATCTTTGGTATATCAACCATACATTCGTGGCGCCTTTTTTATGTCAAAAGAATTATATTACATTGGTTGAATTTATTATGATAAATGGTCGCTTGAACAAAGTAAAGAATTTAAGTATAAAATCAAATTAAAAACCTTAAAAATATCAAATTAAAATATTGTGAAGGTAGTAGAAAATATATGACGACCATTGCCTTAGTCATCCTGTGATCACGGCTCCTGTAAAGGAGTCGAAACGTAGGGATGAAATATAAATTATGCACAAAAAACCCCTAAATGAGTTGTTTTATTTAAACGTGTTATGTGTGCGGAAGTGTAAGAATTAAATATGGAATTTTATACATATCCGAGTTGATTTATTCCAGTATTTTTCTATTATAATAATGTATCTTATAATATGCATAGCATATAAAAATTATAAAAACTAAATGGCTGTTTCATCTTAATCGGTTGCCCAAACATTTGTAAAAATGTTTCTTTCGAATACGAGAGGATGTTCCTCTCATTGATTAGACAACGCTGGCCTACAGCGTAAAATTAGAAAGGTCCTAGAAAATTTCCACGCGTGTTCACAAGGTTCGGTAGCTCAATTGGGAGAGCATTGGACCGGACTTCCAAAGGTTGCGGGTTCGATTTCCGCCTGAGAATTCATTTGTGAGCCGAGTCGATTTTTTCTAGTATTTTTCTATTATAATAATAACTTTTAAGTTTATAATTACTTTGCTTATTTTCGACATCATACATATAAACAAAGAGAAAAATATTCCAATATTTTTTTTAAATAATAATAATAATATTTCTCACATTCACACTAATTAGCCTAGCCCCAAGTAAGCACTGTAAGGCTTGTGTTATGGTTACTAGATACATAAAAACGTTATATTAATTGAAATACATATATCCATGACTCAGAAAGAAATGCTCGTATTCATCACATAAACATCTGCCAATTCCGGGATTCGAACCCAGGACCGTCGGTGCTAAAGGCAGGATCGCTACCTTTGCACCAAACAGACGTCATTATCAGTCACTTTCTAAAAAAAACTCATTAAGCAAATAGATACTAACTGCCTTATTTACGAATGAATAATTAACTAAATATCATTTTGATCTAATGAGATTGACTCATACTTAAGTCCTGGATATTCGCTTCTATAAAAGACAAAGGTGGCGAAATAAATGGTCAGTTTGGATTTGACAACGTAACTGATTGTGTTAAGTTTGTTATTATATAAAATTAGGTTAAGTGTTTTGTTGTGAGCTGTATGGTGTAATTGGTGACCATGAGGAGGACTATAATTGTGAGTATAAATCCTTTATAATGCGTACAACAAAGGAGTGGAACTTTTTCCCTTCGTCTGTAGTTCCGAGTACTTATAACCCGTCTGTTTTCAAAGTCAGGGTGAATAGGCACCTTATGGATTAGCTCGTTCTATAGTGGATCCTGTCTTGGCCCCGGCTTCGCACGGGTAGACAAAATTCTTTAAATTTTTCTAGCATTAAAAATAGCCTATGTTACTCAGCGTGAATGTATCTTTCCAATGGTAAAGGATTTTTGAAATCGGCTTAGTAGTTTTTGAGTTTGTTCATGGCAAACATACAAACATACAAAAATACAAATCTTTCCTCTTTAAAATATTAGTGTAGATAACATAAAAATATATATAACAATCCCGTATAACTAAAAAATATCATTAAAAATGCTGGTAATTAACTAAGATTTGAAGAATATTCTGTATATCTGTATGTGGATTTATGCGAAGACCTTAAATTCCCATACGCTTATAATACTTTTATTTTTTTTTATTGTTATCTCATTAAATTAAACTATACCTTTTGATAACAAATTAAAGATAAATCTAATTACTTCGCTTAATTAAAAACAAAAACTTACTATTTGTTAGTGCTTTTAAAGATTAATAAAGCAACTGTTGTTATTTACTAGTTTTGTGTTAAGCCATTATAGTTTTGAGGGTGCGATAATATAAAAAGACAGCTTTGTTAATAAAAAAATTAATGTTGTTAAATAGCGCGTTGAGCCTATGATTGTGGATGTTAATCAAACTACGCAATGGTTTGGAATCAGATTGGTGACTAATAAACTTATTTTCTTGTCTTCTTCCGCGCTTCGGAAGGTACTGTGCTTCTATAAGCGGTTAAGCCTTACTTAGAATTAGCCTCTGTAACTTTTTGACGCGTTCCACGGTTTATCTATCGCCACTATTTCCGAGGTTTATGGTTCGATTCCCACTAAAGATTTGAATTAATAAAAAATATTTCTTACATTTACACCAAGTCGCCTAGCCCAAAGTTAGCACTGTATTACTTGAGTTAGGGATACTAGGGTAACATACATATATGATACATAGATATGTAATATTCAAAGGAATAAACATAAATGTCCACGACTATGATAAATGATCATATTCATCAATAAACATCTGTCACTTCCGGAACCCAGGAAGACAGGATTGCTACCGTTTTGCACCAAACCTTCGTCAATATAAGTATGACCTATCATTTCATATTTATAAGAACATAATTTAGTTTACAATTAAAAAACATATCAATAACAAAAATACAAGGTTTCCCGGGTTCGAGTTCCGGAAGAGGCAGATGTTTGTATGATGAATACGAGCATTGAACTCAAGTCATAGGCATTTATATATATTCCTTTGAATATTACAAATCAATGTATCATATATGTATGCTTGTTACCATAGTATTTATAACAAGAGCCTTACAGTGCTTATGCTTACTTTGGTCGAGGCTAATTGGAGAGTGAATTAAAAAAACGTTATTTATTTATATATGTGTAATAAATATAACAATTAGTTAAAAATAATAATTTAAAATTATTTAACTGCATTTTATGTAAGGAATTATATATAAGTATTTATCTTTATTATTTTCTTTATATTTTTGAATACGTAACAAAGAGTTATATTACATTATCAATGTTGATAACACATTAACCGTAAAAATAACATGATAATAATAACTATAAAACAAGCTCAGATATAAAAATAATTTAAAATTGACATGCTCTCGATTAAAACTAAAATCTTTAAGTGCTTGTGAACACTCGTCGAAATTTTCTTATTCTTCTTATAAGAATAATTGTAAAATAGCATTGAAAAAATGCAATATATATTTATAAAAATTATACAATAAATCAAAATGGCTGTTTGATCTTGATCGATTGTCCAAACATTTGTAAAAATGTTTGTTTCGTATACGAGAGGATGTTCCTCTCATCCAGACAACGCTGGCCTATAGCGTAAAATTAGAAAGGTCCAAAAAAGTCGACGGGTGTTCACAAGGCTCGGTAGCTCAATTAGGAGAGCATTGGACCGGACTCCTAAAGGTTGCGGGTTCGATTCCCGCCTGAGAATTCCCTTTTTAGCCCAGTCACTATTCTCTAGTATTTTTTAATTAAAATAATTTATCTACTTTCAGTTCTTCTATTTAATCATATATAATTAATTACCTGACATATTAAAAACAAAAGATATCATATTTATACGAAAATCAAAACAGCTACAAACTAGTAAATACTAATGAATATTTTTGTGTAAATACTTTAAGTGATAAGAAATGATAACATACGCCTCCTCTCTCCTAGTTGCGTATACAGCCTCAGAATAACTGGTCGTATATTATTTGTAAAATCTACTTATGGGGACATCCATTAAGTACGCGAGGTCTAATTAGGGGGGGGGGGGAGGGGTCGGAAAACATCACTATGGATCACAATGAGGGGGGGAGGGGTTACAGTTATATATCACGTGAATATTTTTGTGTTATTATTTCTTATGAAGTTACTGTTGATTTTTTTATTTAAAAAAAAAGAAATTATAGTTTTAATTAAATAAATACACGTGCTGTAAGAAGGGGGGGAGGGGTTAAATAAGAACCTCACCACGTATCACCAGAGGGGAGGGGGAGTGTAAAAGTGGTCTAAAAACCTCACGTGATTAATGGACGGCCCCTATATACATTATGGTTTAGCAATAAATTGTTAATTGTTTGACTGTGCAGGTCGCTTTAGCTTGTGTTTTAAATAAATAGCATATAATAATAATAGTTAAAGATAAAAACCACCAAAATTAAGCCACCTAAACTGAAAACTTACAAAAAAAAATTGCTTAAATTAAGTAAGTTAGTTTGCGATTGAAATAATAGAATAAATCAGTCCATTAACAAAATACTATTCAACGCTATATACATACTACGCGAAAAATAAGTGACAAACATACAATTCATGCCACCACAACTAAAGAATCGTTGAACTAAACGCCACCAAAGAAGTTATATCGGTAAAATGCTGCACACAGTCACACCTCTGCTCTTTGCAAGTGCAAGTATGAGACTAAACTAAGCGTAGTATAGCAACATGATAACTCCCGCGCGGTTTAGTGATCAGTTACAACGTGTTGAAATTTTGCCACCGAAACTTAGGAATTAACCTGGACAAACTTTGATCCGCAAATCTAATATATTCAAATAAGTAAAATAATGAAATTATGTCAGTATTAAGAACCTATGACAATATTTATTAGTTATTAACTGTCTTATTTACATAGAACACTAAACATAATACATAGCAAGTGCGTGTTTTATAAGATGTTAGTTGTGGACACGCCACCTGGCGCTTAAATAATTTCATTTTTTTATTATTAATTAACTAATTAGCATGTTTTCTTCATTTCAAATATTAAGCCAAATCGCTGAGTAAGTTAAATTGTTATAATTTTTTTGTAAATTAATTACACTAGCGTTCTCACCTAGGACTGTCAAAAAATGCTGTTGGGATATTCACCCCAAATTCACCCACCTAAAATAACCACACCGGCAATAGTTTATTTAGTAAGTATTGTGTGTTTTACTTTTTGGAAATGTCGATTACATTAATTTTGACGTTGACTGATGACTTACATGATCTGTGGTTGATCGTTTCTCCTAAATCTATGGTGTTTGTTTATTTTTTGAAACCGCCGATACTTTAAACCAATTAAAGAGGATGAAATAAATAACTTGAAAGTAATAATGGAAAACCAAACGGAAAAAACCGAAATACCGAATATCTCATTTCATCTGTTTTAGGATTCGGAGTAATAAGGTACAAATAAAATATTTGTGCTAATATATCGTAAAAAAATTATCGGGAATGGGACCGATTTTTATAGTAAAAGTTAAAACAGAACAAACGAGTACATTTCGTCAGGGCATTATATTAAAATACTAAGATTTGTAAATATACCTATATTTATACCGATACCTATACATATAACTATACTTATAACTATAGGAATATATTTATATAAGTTTAAAAATATGAATATAAGTATAAAGCGTTTTGTTCGCCCTAAATACATAATTGTAATAAGATACCGCCACCGCTTCAATCGAAATAGCACACAAAACGCTTGTCTCCTTCTATACGTACTAACGCATGGACGAGATATTTACGAAAATGTCTGTAAAAATGTCGACAAAACGCTATTGTATTATATGTAAGAGTTAGTAGACAAAAATCCGCGGCTAAGCTAAACTACTCTTTCGACATAAGAAGTCTGCTTCTTAGAGACGATTAACGAAAAATGACTAAAACACGAGAAAATGGATCGGCAAAATTTTGTCGTATTGCGTATGCTAGGCGAGCTGGTCTGGTCTGGTATTTTGTATCTGGTCGTCTTTAACAGCACCGTTAAGAACGAAGGGTTGTTGCTACTTTACTTTGCGAAAATTCACAACAGTCAAATGTAGTGATTTTCCATTTTGTCACTGAGCCGAAGTGAATTAAATAAATATATAAGAAGTATTGAATTAGAAATCTAAAGTCAGTTGAACTAGAACGACATTAATAAACTGTGTTGTTTTGTTAACAGTGCATCATGCTAGTAACAATAGCAGCAGTGACATCAGCTTCCACAGAAGATGACTCAAACGCGAGACCGAAGAGAGATATGGCTTTTATCAAGAATTTTATCACAAGCACATTGTTCGGTGCTGAAGAAGTGAAAGTTCCGGTGTCTGAACAAACCAGACTGTTTAGAATTCCTGGTATGAACGACATACTCTTGAAAGCAGTACCAAAGGTTAACTTAGCTGTAGAAGAAGCCCCATTAGCAGTTGAACACAATCAAGTAGATGTACATCCGTCAATAGCGTTAGTAAGTTCATATTTAGGCACAAAATCACTGAACGAAACCGTGACAGCATTAGAAAAAGTGAAGATTTTACTAGAATCAGGAGTGTTGAGAGCTCAAGGAGAGACAAATGTTGTTCGTGTACCTATTAATATTGCACCTCATTTGACTGAAACGTTTGAGGTTATAGATTTTGATGGAGAACGACCAGATTGCAAATTTCCATCTCTTCAACATGTTCCAATGCCATACGTGCCGGTTGTAGGACATCTGCATAAACCAGTAAAAATTCCTTTGCCGGATTTAGCGTTTCCCACTAAATATTCTTATAAACAGATACATGGTGATGGTGTAACCAAATACCAATCAAATGACGGTAAGAATGTTATAGTTACTGAAAGTAAAGTGCCAGTCCCCTTACCGCACTACATAAGTAGCAGATTTCAGGAAATTCTAGGACTCGGTATTCATTCTGTTCCTTTTACTCCTGTACCTGTTGTTAAGCAACCTCTTCACAATATTCCAGTCAATATCTTAAGGCCCACGAGAGTAAACCCCGCAATCAGCCCTAATAATTACTCTTATAAACATTTACATCATGATGGCTCTGTTACTACTTATTCTGGATCAGGCAACGTAGAGCAGATTAATCTCGGAAAACCTTTACCAATGATACTATCTAATATTCCGCCAAATGTCTTGATTGACAAGCCTGCCATCATTTATGCACCACCTAAATTGATGACCACATCTCGTTTACCAACAAAGGTTAGACCAGCAGTTGTGCCAAATGACTATTCGTATAAACATTTACATAACGACGGAACGGTGTCGACTTATACTGGGGCTGGTGTGGTGGCTAACATTAACGAAAGGCCGACAATCGTTGTAGAGGAATTAAGAAGACCCAAACCAATACCCAGTGTCTTCACTAGTAGTGTGCCACCTCAAGCAATTATCGAGGAGACAATAATTGGTTCACAAATACCTGTCAATAAGGGAGCTGCTCCTTATAATCCAACAAAATTAACTCCAACAGCTGTGCCTTCTGATTATTCTTACAAGAATATACACAAAGATGGAACTGTCACAACATATTCCGGCACAGGTGTTGTGGAAAATAAAAGGCCTGCAATTGTTGTAGAAGAAGTAAGAGGACCTGGCCCTATTCTTAGTGTCCCTGCTCATCGTGTACCACCACCAGCAGTTATTAAGGAGACAGTGTACGGCCCACCAATGCCGGTCTATGAGGGACCCATTCTTCATATTCCAACTAAAGTGACTCCAGCAGTTGTGCCTACTAATTATTCTTACAAGCATTTACACAATGATGGAACTGTTACAACGCATTCTAGTACAGGTGTTGTGGAAAATATCAATGAAAGACCCGCCATTGTTGTAGAAGAAGTAAGGGGACCTGGCCCTTTTCCTAGTGTCTTCGCTGATCGTGTACCACCACCAGCAGTTATTGAGGAGACAGTGTACGGCCCACCAATGCCGGTCTATGAGGGACCCATTCCTCATATTCCAACTAAAGTGAATCCAGCAGTTGTGCCTACTAATTATTCTTACAAGCATTTACACAATGATGGAACTGTTACAACGCATTCCGGGACAGGTGTTGAGGAAAATATCAATCAAAGGCCCGCTATTGTTGTAGAAGAAGTAAGGGGACCTGGCCCTTTTCCTAGTGTCTTCGCTCATCGTGTACCACCACCAGCAGTTATTGAGGAGACAGTGTACGGCTCACCAATGCCGGTCTATGAGGGACCCATTCCTCATATTCCAACTAAAGTGACTCCAGCAGTTGTGCCTACTAATTATTCTTACAAGCATTTACACAATGATGGAACTGTTACAACGCATTCCGGTACAGGTGTTGTGGAAAATATCAATGAAAGACCCGCCATTGTTGTAGAAGAAGTAAGGGGACCTGGCCCTTTTCCTAGTGTCTTCGCTGATCGTGTACCACCACCAGCAGTTATTGAGGAGACAGTGTACGGTCCACCAATGCCAGTCTATGAGGGACTTATTCCTTATATTCCAACTAAAGTAACTCCAGCAGTTGTGCCTTCTAATTATTCTTACAAGCATTTACACAATGATGGAACTGTTACAACGCATTCCGGTACAGGTGTTGTGGAAAATATCAATGAAAGACCCGCTTTTGTTGTAGAAGAAGTAAGGGGACCTGGCCCTTTTCCTAGTGTCTTCGCTCATCGTGTACCACCACCAGCAGTTATTGAGGAGACAGTGTACGGTCCACCAATGCCGGTCTATGAAGAAGCAATTCCTTATATTCCAACTAAAGTAACTCCAGCAGTTGGGCCTACTGATTATTCTTACAAGCATTTACACAATGATGGAACTGTTACAACGCATTCCGGTACAGGTGTTGTGGAAAATATCAATGAAAGACCCGCCATTGTTGTAGAAGAAGTAAGGGGACCTGGCCCTTTTCCTAGTGTCTTTGCTGATCGTGTACCACCACCAGCAGTTATTGAGGAGACAGTGTACGGTCCACCAATGCCGGTCTATGAAGAAGCAATTCCTTATATTCCAACTAAAGTAACTCCAGCAGTTGGGCCTACTGATTATTCTTACACGCATTTACATAACGATGGAACGGTTACAACACATTCCGGTACAGGTGTTGTGGAAAATACCAATGATAAACCGGCTATTGTTGTAGAAGAAGTAAGAAGACCTGTTCCTCTCCCAAGTTTCTTTGCTAATCGTATAGAAAATATTGCAGCTACAGCTCATAGATTACCACCGCCAATTGTAATGCAGGAAACAATCCATCATTCACCAATATCTATCCATCAAGAATCACATCCACTTTTAGTGGAACACTTAACAAGGCCTCATCCGAAACCTATCAGCACAAATTACAATGAAGAAGTAAAGGTAAATTTAAATAAAAATAGGGTTCATATTCCAACGGGTTTCTCATATCAAACAGTACATCAAGATGGAAAATCAACAGTTCATTTTGGTTCAGGGTTGTTACAGAAAAGTAATCAAACACATATTGGAACATCAACAGACGCTAACATCGTAAAAAATCAAGAAAGTTATGACAATTCAGATTTGACGTCATCTACTCACAGTATAAATCATTCAGTTTTAAATGCAGAAGATAGTAAAGATAAATCTCAGAAGGTAAACGTTATTAATCAAACTGGAGGACTCACTTATGCTGCTATAGACAATGGAAGTTCAACAACTACTCACTCTGGTTTAGGAAAAGTACAAGAAAATCCAGGATTAGAACGTAAAAAGTCATCTGGATCGAAACGAAGAATAGTTAAACTATCACGACCAAGAGTTCGCCGTCTTAACAATACAAAAGGAGCGATTGACTCTGACAAATTTATTACCACAAAGCCTCATGTTGAAAACATAGCAAATAAAAAAGGAGAAAGTAATATATCCACATTAACTAATGATTACACACCTTCATCCATTACCACAGGATCCACTCTGACACCAGTGGCAGCGGAAATAAAGAAGCCTGTTGCAGGTTTCTCATTCAAACATACAACAAATAACGGAGTTTTTTCTAATAACAATGGAGAAGTGGCTTTCCAATCGGGAACAAAAATCAAAGAAAATGTAGTTGCTAACAAAGAAGTTATTTATACGACAGAAGCAGCTGAATCTTCCAGTGCTATTTCTTTAAGTGCTAATCCTATAGTTGTGCTACCAGATGAACATGTATTTTCTTATAAGCAAGATAGAATAGGATCTTCAGTAACAGTTGTAGCTGATAAAGCAAATAAAGTTTCAGTTGTGGAAGAAAATGGAAGTGACAACTTCGACTCACATAGAGGAGATATTCCTGATACGTCATATAAAAAATAAAGGAATCATTGAACCTTGTTGAGAAATAATTTAAAGACATTTTAGATAAGTATTTATTTATTGTTAGTTAGTTTAAATCTAATGCATAATTCAACTTTTAATCCTAATTGTAACAATTATAAATCGTATTTTTGTAAAGTAATAAAATCTATTTTTCTTATTCCATGTCTCTTATTTTACTAAATAGTCCGTAAATAAATCACATACATTTTTAATAGATTTCAAATTCATCTTAAAAACGACAACATTGATGCTTATAATATTTTCTGCTAGCTCTTACAAAGGACTCTTAACTGCAATATTTGCGTATTCAGCACCTCTGACATCATTAACTTTTATTTCTCTGGCCAGTAAGAGAAGGATGATATTTTTTTTTGTTTTAATACGCGTACTAAAAATAATTAGCTGATGATACATTTTGGTCATTCTCGATCTACGAATACACTTAAATAATGGTTTTACATAAAACACTTTTTAAGATTTTCGTAAAACCGCTGGCTGATTGTTTGTATACATTAAATTAGTTTGGCGTTTTTACATGCTATAAAATGCGGAACAGATACACAAAATATACTCAAATCACATAGTCCAAATCACTTGTTACAATCATTATTGTGATAATTACATTCACTGTTTACTTTCGTCACATCTTGATAGATTTCATATTATTACCCAATTTGACAAATAATACCGAGATATAGTTTCCATTTTTTAAATTAAACGATTGTATACTCTGAATATGCTACCTTAGGTAGCAGAACTAATGTAGACCCAGCATTTTTTTTTATAAACGTGTCGTTCTATATTCTCTTTGCTTCATAACATTTAATCTATGCTTGAGGGATTCTTGGCAAGGTTCTGCCCATTTCAGAATCTAATCCCAAAATTAATACACTGAAAACTGAAGTGCTGAAACAAGATTCATTTTACCCGTTTTGAATATCCAAACAGTTTTTTATGATATGTAAATATGACAACTTTTTACGGTTTTTTGAGCATACTCTGAGTTTTTTGCTTTAGTAATCCTGTGATCACGGCTCCTGTGAAGGAATCGAAACATGCGGATTAAATATAAAGTATGAGCAAAAGATCGTGAACCAGTTGTTTTATTTAAATGTATAATGTGCGCGAAGTGTAAGTATTAAATATGTAAATATGAGTGATTATATCGGCTTAGATGATGTTATTAACTCATATTTTATTTGTCTTTTAAGCTCTACTTAAGTTCTTTACACTTGACATTATCCCTAAGTACGTTATAGGAGTTTGTACGCTTGCATATGACGCTGTTTCAGGTCACATGTGATTCCAATATTGCTCAACAGATGGCGAGACTCGCTATAAAATGAGGTTGCATTTGTTTTATAAAGAGCTTATATTAAACGAGGATGCGTATGTTTCATACAGCGCTCTCTCTATGTAAGGTGAGGGTAACATCAGGCGGTGGAGCATCCCAGTTGTCCCAGGCGACGGCAGCCACAGCGGGCGGTTTACGTCGGCGATCAATAGATGGCGCTATTTGTTCCTCTAACGCCGACCCGTCCGAGTAGCCGCTGCTGCACGAACGGAGGCTGCACGACGCTCGGACTTTGTTCTCTGGAACGACAATAACGGTCATTTTTATATTAATTGATTATGTCTTTATTTATTATGTATGTGGTATGGTATACTGGACAACTAAAAATCTATAAAAAGGTTTTAAGAATGGGAAAGAATTGTTTACAAATATTTGCTTCATGCGGTATTGCGCATCTGGGAAGGTATGTGTGCGTGATTTTTTTATTGGCAAGGTTAGTGATCTAACATACATTTAATAATAATCACAATTCTTACATTTACACCGATTAGGCAAGACCAAAGTAAGTACCTAAATACTTTACTAATTTCAAGATTAAGGTTAAACAAAGTACGTATGAAGGAGTTTAATTCTGCCCGTCAATATATCTTTTCCTATACAAATATAACAAAGGTTACAAATATAACCGCTTTAAATATTTTTTGTTTTGGTCTGATTCCTCCATTTTTTTTGTATTTTTCGATCTATTATAGGTCATGCTTCAGCTCAAGATACTGGTGCTACTTTTGACATAGAAAAAATATGCTGCAACCTTTTCAGATGGGATTTGAACCCTTTCAAGAAGGCTACTGACTGTTTTTGCCAGAAAAACGTAATTTTGTGTAATAAATATTCGTATTACATTAATAATAATAGGGGTTAAAGTATGAAATTGCCGTTTTATTGCAATAGGTTCTTTGAATTGACATAGAATCTTCATGGTTTGAGGTTTTCGAATGAAACTTTTTTTAAATGGTTTCTATGATGTTCTTTTTTTAAAAAATGTAAAACATTTGAATATCGACTTTCAATTGTTTTTGTTATTCAATTTAGACAAGAAAGATGGATACTGCGAAAATTCGAGTTATTTTTGAATACGAGTTCCGACGCGGAACTAACGCGGCAGAAACAGCCCGCAATATCAATGCTGCGTTTGGAGAGGGGTCTACTAATGAACGCACCGTGCGATTTTGGTTTAAACGCTTTCGTGATGGAAATTTCGACTTAAAGAACGAGCCACGAGGAAGACCGCCCACACAGGTAAATAACGATGAATTAAGAGAGATAGTGGAAGCCGATCCTAGTCAAAGTACCCAGGAATTAGCGGCATGGTTTAACGTTACCTTACCCACAATATTGACTCACTTGCGTCAAATCAATAAAATAAAAAAATACGAAAAATGGGTGCCTCATGATTTGACTGATCTGCAGAAAGAAACGCGTGTTGAAACTTGTGTTGCCTT
Source organism: Calamotropha paludella (assembly GCA_927399485.1). NCBI lineage: Eukaryota > Metazoa > Arthropoda > Insecta > Lepidoptera > Crambidae > Calamotropha > Calamotropha paludella. Next base: position 1,540,548 of record OV656820.1, read on the forward strand.
GTTGAACCGGTACAGAAATGAAGGAATATTGGATCGAATTGTAACATGTGATGAAAAGTGGATTCTTTATGATAACCGGAAAAGAAAAATGCAATGGCTGACCCCAGGTCAAATGCCACAACAGTGTCCTAAAGCAAAACTTACCAATAAAAAGGTAATGGTATCTGTTTGGTGGTCTCAGCATGGTGTTATTCACTATAGTTTTCTCCGATCTGGTCAAGCAATAACGGCAGATGTCTATTGTGCCGAACTCCGAACCATGTTGACAAAACTAGCAGTAAAACAGCCCCGACTCATGAATCGATCTTCACCATTATTGCTCCACGACAACGCGAGACCTCACACAGCACGAGAAACCATTTTGACCCTTCAGGAACTGCAGTTAGAAACCATTCGTCATCCTCCGTATTCACCAGACCTTGCTCCAACGGACTACCATTTTTTTCGTGATTTGGACAATTATCTACGTGACAAGAAGTTTTCTTCCCAGGAGGCAGTACAAAATGCTTTCACACAGTTTGTGCAGTCTAGATCGTCGGAATTCTATCGCAAAGGCATTAATGACCTTCCCATTAGATGGCAGCAATGTATAGATAATAATGGCAACTATTTTGATTAAATAAATTTGTTAAAAATTTAAAAAATAAACAATATAGATTTTCAGTACAAATCGGCAATTTCATACTTTAACCCCTAATATGTACGCTACAAACAAAAATCGACGACTGTTTAGTGTGTCGGTAGGGTTCGCGTCTTGGAAACAACAGATGTTTGTGTGAAGAATACGAGCATTTGTATCTAATTCATGGGTATTTATTTAAATGCTTAATGTGTACGGAAGTCTAAAAACTAAACATAATTATGTGATATTACAAAATAAAAAAAAATATTAATGGACTTTCTGTGTAATCTGTGGGAGATTTGTCTATCCCTACCTACCAGCGATGTTGTCAATATAACCCCTGGTGACATCGTCCAGCTGCAGCACTTGAATGACTCGTGGAGCCGCCTTGTCTCGCGCTCGCCTCGCCAGCCGAGCCACCAGCACCGTGGAGATCAGGAATACAGCTATCAGCACCACGGCACAGATAGAGATGCCAACATCCTTCTCCAATACGACTGAAATTAAGCAGATTTCAACTTGTGCTTTATCAAAAGTTGGATACTTGTTAAAGTGAACGATGTGTTTTTTATTTCATTTTTTTGCATTAACAATGCAATAAGATATAAAATACGTGTGTAAAAAAAAACAACTACGCCTCCGAGCCCTGTATGTACGATGTACTATTTTCTTTTATTATGAAAGCATTTAACTGTATTGAAGCTCACCGCGCGGCTACTCTATCCGCGCTAAGCGGCAAATTTTACCGTTACACGAGAACGTCAGATTTAGTACCGTTACCAGCCAGCTGCCTCCCCACCTCAGTGTGCGTGGCCTTCTGTCTCGCTTTCACTCATGTTAGTGTACGTGACTGGTGTGGCTCTTTATATCTTTTTTTGACGCTTAGTGAAGCTTAGTGGAGTTTTATAGTATAAAGTGTAGGAACACTTTTGGTGCATTTTTATTTTTGGGTTTGCTTAAAAATGTGTATGATACTTACAATGCCACCATGGCGGTGATGCAACCTTCAGAAGATTCTCAGTAGGCCTCAATAGCAATGGTTCCGAACACCCATATCTGTTACAAGCTGCAGCCCCCGCTTCATCAGCTGGTCGTAGCTCTCCTAGAGCTCCCTTCACCAGCCATGCTCCCCCACCGTGTGCGAGTGCTTGTCGGGAACCAAACCCCATAGAACCCCGTCGTTCCAGTACCAGGGAAGAATTAGATGGGGTCATTCGCCATACTGATAATTCGTAGTACGTCGCGTTTTCAACTGCGGAAGAAAATCGGTCATTATTTTTAATAATTTTGTATAATTGATTTTATCTTAATGTTTATTGTTATAACTACAATTTTCTATTTCTGATTTTTATGTTTTTAATTCTATATAATATAATTTTTAATAGAAAAAATCGACTGGGCTCACAAGTTACATTTTTCTAACATAACTTTTAAATTACTTTGTTACTTACAATTATTTGGTTTGATTTTAATGTTACGACGACCGCTTGGTGCAACGATAGCTTCTACGCCAAAGGTTCCGGGTTCGAAGCCCAGTAGGGACATATGTTTGTGGTATGAAGATAAGCAAAGTTTCCGAGTCATGGCCATTTATATACTTATTTATGTATTCTATACATTTTTTAGTAGTAAAGTATAAGCTTAGCTTAGTTTAATCAATAATATAAGATCACAGTGGTTTGTGTGTTTGTCTGTCCGCTCTTTTTCCATTGTATCAATAAAGTTACCATAGCAACGCGTTAACCGCAAGTAGTTCGTCTACCGGACGCTAGATGGCGCTAAACGGAAAAATATTTAATAATAGAAAAAAATTAAAGAATTTTGTGTACCCTTGCGAAGCCGGGACGGGCCGCTAGTATTAAATCATTGTTGTAAGTTGTTTGGAATTTAATATTTTATAATATTGTTGTTACAAAATTTACCGTAAAGGTAAAATTGTTGACATCAACACCGTTGAAGGCAAAAGTGATATATACTATGATTAAGGGCTTTCCCGACATGTATTTTTCAACTAATTATAGGCTCTTTAGCCATAATTAGTTGAACAATACATGTCGGCGATGTAGGTAATTCTTGATCGTTATTCTCGGCTATGGTTTTTAATTACCAGGTGGGCGTACGTGAGATAGTGTTGGTTAAAATTACGGGTCTCGATATGTCCGAGTAAACTGCAATTTTTATCACAAATCGGTAGCTAAGCCACTTGTCAGTCCACTGACAAGGGGTATTCAAGTCTAATCAATGGAGGTAGCAATTGCTACCGAAAACCAACACCCCTCGTCAGCCCCTGGTAGCAATTGCTACCATATTCAAATTTCCGCGTGGCCTGCGTTTTTTAATAACGATCAATTTTTGAGTTCTGGATATCCGTAGATCCAAATATTCTGTGGTGGGTTCTTTATTTAATCAGCTTAAGGGTTGTTTGGTCCTAGCTTCATTATTTAGCGAGAAAATGACATTTTTATCTAAGAGTCTGAAAATTTTTTTCACGTCGCTGCGTCAGCTAGACTCTGTACAGCACAGCTAGACGGCGCTTACGATCCGAAACTTCAGACAGGTCATCAGTACGGACTCATAACGTTAAAAAGCAAACGTGATCATGACCAAGATGCGACATACAAATAACTGCATTGATGAAAGTTGACTACACAATTTTAATACTAGTGTGACTCCGGACGCAGTTCTATCCGTATTCCGTATAAAATTCTTAGCATATCCAGTATATAGAATCCAATCACATGAATCAACTACAAATTATTTGGCCAATCACCGACTGAGTAGTCCGGATGTAATATACAAATGAGGATATGGATAAATAAAATGTTAGCTGGATATAGCTTATCTATGACTTGATATTGTTACAATACTGTCATATTGTAATCTTTTAATAAATTTTATTGTAGTATACTTCAGATAGCACAGGATTAAACCTTAGTGGAATTTTGTTACTATTATTCAAAGCATTATGTATTTAGTTTTATAATTTATATATTTTTTGGCATTTTTTTTCAGTGCTATCTTATAAGATAAATTATTTTATTAAAAAAATACAGGAAAACATCGACTCGGCTCACAAGTGAACTGAACCCGCAAAGTTTGGAAGTCCGGTCCGATTAAGCTACCTATAGCTATGTATTTATATTGAGAAAATGATAAATAAATAAAAAATGCCTAGTAATCCGGATATAGATAACTTGATATTCCTCTTAATTAAATACGGATTGAATGAATTAGACTATTCCGGATATATTAAGCGAATATGGATAACTTAAAGAAGGCTCTACAACAACTTCTAAGAACAAGCCTTACTCAATCCTGGGTACAACATCTGACTGGGCTATTTTAATGGGTACGCATGAAAACCACTACAAAATCCCAGAGAATATGGGTGTTTTGTCATCCAGGTCGGATATATTTCTATTTTCTAGAGCTGCATAATGGATAGTACTTGTAGAGCTCACTGTGCCGTGAAAAACTAACAAAGCGAAAGACCACGCTATAAAACAAAACAAATATTATGATCTCCTAAATAAATTAACAAGAAACGGTTATGTAGTTAGTCTGGGAGAGAAACACGAGTAGTGAAGGTGAGTGTTGATGTTCATCGGAAAGGGGCCTCTTAAACCTACACCCGTGTCATAAATCTACTCGGAGTTTCTCTTTCTGCCACACTATGGACCCGTCACCCGCACTATGAATCCAAGTCTTCCAAAGTGTAACAAGTATGGAGAAAATTGGATATCGCACCGTTATTAAATTCCTCACCAAACAAGGAAAATCCGCGCAGAGAATTTTTCAAGAGATGTTAGCGGTTAACGAGGACTCTGCCTTTGATAAAACCATGGTTTATAAGGGGCATGGCCTTTTCAAGCAAGGAAAAGATTCAATTGAAGACGACCAACGGTCTGGACGGCCAATTGAGGCCACCACACCCGAAATCACCGAGAAAGTAAAAAAAATTGTAATTGGAAGATTCCCGTCTGAAGAAGAAGCAGCTAGCAGCAATAGTTGGAATATCCGATACGACCATTTTGAACATCCTGCATCATTATCTTGGGATGATAAAGGTCAGCGCACGGTGGGTTCCGAAAATGTTTTCTTCCCTTCAAAAACGACAACGTGTCAAATGTTCTCGTCAGTTTTTGGAGCTCTGTGGCGATAACAGGGAAGAAGTTATGGCCCGGATTATTACTGGAGATAAAACCTGGGTTCATCACTATGAACTCGAGTAGAAGCAAGAGCCGATGGTGTGGCATAAAAAAGGCACCCCTCAACCCAAGAAGTACCGAGTCTCGCAATCGGCCGGAAAGATCATGGCGACTATATATTGGGATACAGAAGGTATTTTACTAATCGACTATAAAGAACGCGGTGTTAATAAAACAGAACAATATTAGAACAGTTAAAGGAGGCCATCAAAGAAAAAAAAAGAGGAAAATTGACCAAATGTGTGCTCCTTTTGCATGACAATGTACCTGTGCACACGAGTCAAGTTGCGACGGGTCCTATTCACCGGTGTGGCTTCGAACAATTCCACCGCCCTCCTTATACTCCAGGTCTGGCGCCAGTGATTATTATTTATTTCCAAAAATGAAAAAAGAGCTGCATGGTAAGGAATGTTACAACGATGAAGAGGTGAAGTTGGCAATTTCTGCCTTTTTTGACGCTAAGGATAAATTATTTTTTTATGATGGTATTAACAAATTATTTTAACGATTTAAGAAATGTTTTAGGGTTACGGGGGAATACATTGAAAAAGAAAAATAATTTGGTGTTTAATTTCAACCTTCTTCCTACCTATTCCGCGAACTTTTTGACCTCCCCTCGTATATCTTGTTTCGAATTCTTATCTTTGTCCGGACACACTTTGCGCGTGTCTACACAATTTACTAATATACAAAAATTGTCAGTTCAACAGAACGGGTGTTCAATATACGAATAACAAGATCACTCAGTGTCATTGTGAAACGGAAAAGAATTTTCATTTCTTTCTTGAGACACTGCATCTACTAGCGTTATTAAAACAGGTGTGTATAAGATCATATGTGTCATACTATAGAATGTATTAAGAAGACGTATCAGAATATCCCATGATATATAAATGCTTGGTACTTTTATTTCGGTAGTATTATAATATTTGTTACAATCACCAATTAGCCTAGCCCAAATTAAGCACTATAAGGCTTGTGTTATGGATACTAGGGTAACGGATAAACATACATAAATGATAAGAAAAAAAGAGTATAATTAGCGAAATATATATAAATACCCATGACTCAGGTACAAACGCTCGTATTCATCACACAAACATGTGCCCTTACCGAGATTCGAACAGTTTTCGCATTGCACCAAAAAGTAAATAAGTAATAAATTTCTGTTTACACAGAACAATAATTTAGTCCCAAACTAAGCAGTTTGTACTGTGGCTACTAAATAACGTATAAACAACCATGACTCGGAAACAAATGTTAAAATCACACAAAAAATTATGCCTAAACCGGGATTCAAATTCGGTTTGGCGTATAAGGTAGGATCACTACCGTTGCACCAAGCAACATGATGACCATTGCCTTAGTCATACTGTGACCATGACTACTGTAAAAGAGTCAAAACATCTGGTTTTTATATAAAAAAATAATATTTAAAAACTAAAAAACACGCTTTTATGGTAAACTAAACTAAAAAGGAAAAATAATTTTATTATAACTATTAAGTAATTAACAAGAAAAATTATGTCATTGTAAGAAAAGCGAGGGGTGCTCGATATCGATTCTTGTATTTTTTGAAGGGAAAACTTCTTTAGCATCGTTGTGATTTGAAAGTCGATGAAACGAAAAAGCGACAGTAAAAAGAGACTCATAAGTTTTAACGTAGGAGAAAATGAGATAGGAAGCGTTATAAAGTGTCTCTTATGTTCTTGGTTCTCTTTGTGATCTGCTTCGTACCCCCTCCACTCGTTTGTACCAAGGCATAGTGGGAGTTTGCTTGGGCCTCAGCGTTGTACGTGTGATAATACGTGTTTGTGTGTGCATGCGTAGTACAGAGCTTGAGAGAAGGCATCACAACAACCGTGGTATTTTGTATACGTGTACGTTTTATTTTTGAAGGTTTCACTTTTACCAATTCATTTATTACCAAGATACCTTAATATTTTTTTTGAAAATGCAAAGTTAGTGTAAGAAGAATATCGTACAAAACATCCCAAGCTTTCGTTCAAGGGCGGATCCAGCTTTGGCGCCAGGGGGGGGTCAAATAGTCGTGGTCAAGTCACAAGAAGTAATAATTAAATTTTGATAATAATTGATACAGGTAAAAAGTAGGTATTTTATTAATGTATTTAAGTACTGTACCTTTCTACCTACATTTTTAAGAACACTATTCCTTATATCAGAATTTAAAACCTGTGTGAACTTGGCACTCGACTTTGGCAAAATTTGTTTTTATTTATTTTCTTTTTTCGAAAGATTTTGATTGGTAGTGGATAGTAGTGAAGTTATTTTTGTTAGTAGTAATGCCAAAAAAATAAAAAAAAAAGTAAAAAAGTGTCATCCCCGAAATTAGAAAAATCTGTTTTTTCCGGTTGTTTCCCATAGATAAACGTTAGTAGTGGATTGTAGTGCAATTTTAATCGTTAGTAGTAAAATAGAAAAATAAAAAAATAATGTTTCGGAGTATTTTTTAAAAAAGAAATTATGACGTTAATACTGTATCAAGGCTTATACGAGTACTACTAACGGCAGACATGACAGGGGGAGGTTCGTAGACGTTAGTAGTGAAAGATTTTTGATAGTTGTAAAGAAAAAAAAATACTTTAAATACTTAAGTTGAGAAAAACTTGTTTGGGAGCAAAACTTACTGAAATACTAGGAGCACTTTAGTTGAGTCAAATTCTTCCACTACTAACCTCCACGAACCCCTCTTAGTCAATTCTAATGTTTGTAGTAATCGTATTCATCTTCAAACAGATTTTATCTAGTAAATATCGCTCCAAAACAAGTTCGATGCTACTAAAGTGCTCCTAGTAATTTTTTTCTTTACTCCAATCGAAAATTCTTCCACTATTAACCTCCACAAACCCCTCTCAGTCAATTCCAACGTTTTTATTAATCGTATTCATCTTCAAGCAGACTTTATCCAGAAAATATCGCTCCAGAACAAGTTCTATTCAACTAATGTGCTCCTAGTAATTTTTTTCTTTACAACTATCAAAAATTCTTTCACTACTAACCTTTACGAACCCGCCTAAGTCAATTCTGACGTTTGAAGTAATCGTATTCATTTTCAAACAGACTTTATCCAGTAAATAACGCTCCAAAATAAGTTTGATGCTACTAAAGTGCTTCCTAGTAATTTTTTTCTTTACTCCAATCGAAAATTCTTCCACTACTAACCTCCACGAACCCCTATCTATACTATACTATCAAAAAATCTTTCACTACAAACGTCTACGAACCTCCCCCTGTCATGTTTACCGTTAGTAGTAATTGTATAAGTTTTGAAACAGTATTATCGTCATTAAATCGTTTTTAAAAAATACTCCGAAACATTTTTATTTTTTTTCTATTTTACTGCTAACGAATAAAATTGCACTACAATCCACTTCTAACGTCTATCTATGACAAACAACCGGAAAAAAACAGATTTTTCTAATTTCGGGGATGACATTTTTTTACTACTCCTTTTTATTTTTTGGCATTACTACTGACGAAAATAACTTCACTACTATCCACTACTAATAAAAATCATTCGAAAAAAAATTAAAAAAAACAAATTTTCCAAAGTCGGGTGCCAAGTTCACACAGGTGATTTTGAAAGCTTTTTAACTTAGTACTTTATTAACTTTAATAGTTGATTGAAGTAAGTTTAGTCGTTCCGATTGAGGTTAGTTAGGTCTTGCTATAAGTAAGTCGAAAGCTCAGACTAAGTATACCAATGAACTCGCAATGTATTAACTATGGCACAAATAAATTTGTGTCCAGTCTGCCATCACAAAGCACCGTGTGATCGCGCTAAAATATTAGTCAGTGAGCATTATTTGTAAATACATTTTACAGTTCTATGTTTTTTATTGAATTTTTTAATGAATATATAAAAAAAACATAGTAAGTGTGGAATCTTGGATGCGGTGTCCCTAGTTTTTGCCGCTATCTTATAGTGACTGTGCAACGCACCTAAAAAAATTAATTAAAAAATAGTAATAATAATAAAAAAAATTAACAATAAAAAAATAAAAACCCACATTTTATGTTTTTACATATGACGTCGGTGAACAAAAAATCTAGCGAAACTATATTTTATTCTTAGTCGTACCAGGAAGTCACAAAAAATTTGGGCAACTGTGCAACGCACATAACCTATTTAAAAAAAAAGATCTACTTTTTATTTTTTTTACATATGACGTCGGTGAAAAAAAAAATTATTTATACTGATGAGAAAAAGTTATAGAACATCTTTATGTAACTGTGCCTCGATTCAATGTTGAAAAAAAAATTTAAACAAAGAACAATTTTTTTTAAGGGTTATGTTTAGTTTTTCATTTCAACAATTTTTCTAGTGAAGTGCTAGATGAAATCTGAAACGTGATTAAATTTCAATCAAATCGGTTCACCCGTTCGAGAGTTATAATTTTTTTATTTTTTTTTATTCTCTTATAAAGGGTTGATTTTTAGGGGCTGAAAATTTGAGGAATTACTCCTGAAGTGTGTAGCAATTATAGAAAAAAAAAATACGGAGATAATTCGCGCGGGGGCACTTTACCCGTTCTTATCCTGCTATGGCCTTTTTCGCAGTATTTCATATCCTTTGCTATCCATAGTCTAAGGTCGAAACACAGCGCGCGTAAGTGTCACACGAAGATGAAAGGTGGGGCGGTAAAATTAAAATTTTAAATTCGTTCGTTTCCGAATAATGCATTCGCCATGATACAAAGTATTATATTAAATATTGAAGGTACTTGCATTAAATATATCTTTTGACAAAAAAATATATAAAAACATTGTTTAACAATTTTAATTAGTGGTCTACCTAGGTCCTGGACTCAGCCCAGGGGGGGGTCATGACCCCCATGACCCTCCCCCTGGATCCGCCCTTGCTTTCGTTACAATAAAATCTATTTGCTTTTAAATTATTTCATTGGTAGGTATATTGTATTTTTTTATTTTTAGTTCAGTTTACTATAAAAGCGTGTCTTTTGGTTTTTTTTAAACTATAATTTATTTTAAATTTTTTTTTCGCTCTACTAAAGAAGAGTGACTTTTTTAATGTCATTAATTATATTTTCAGTCATGAATAATTTGTATTTTGAGTTTTTTTTAATAACACTTGTTTTTTATTTATTATTGTATTGTCATCGGTCAGTGATGAGAATAGAGCTAAGGTTAGTATAAACAAACATACAAGTGAAATTATAAAAAAAGCATGTTAAAAAAACAAGAACAAATGTGGTCCAGGCATTCAAAGGGTATGGAAATATGTTACGCGAGAATACGCATAATCGCAAACTAAGGGATAGAGGAAGTTATGTGGCCACTATCAGACCCCTGTCGTTGACATTCACGGTTTATCACCTCGTTTGAACATACAGCTGAGTGCGTTCAAAACACGTGTACGTATTTTAGTAGTTTTTACCTTTTTTTACCATTCTTTGTTTTTTAAATTAAAGGAAAATTTATTACGACCGCTTGGTGCAATGGAAGCGATCTTGCCTGTCGCACCGACGGTCCTGGGTTCAAGTCCCGGAAGGGGCAGATGTTTGTATGATAAATGCGAGCATTTGTACTTGAGTCATGGGTCATACATATTTCTATTAATATTACGTATTTATGTATTATATATATGTATGTCTATCCGTTACTCTAGTATCCATAACACAAGCCTTACAGTGCTTACTTTGGGCTAAGATAATTGGTGTGATTGTAATAAATATTATTACTGTAATATTATTATTATCTGCACCAATAACGTGAAGTAATAAATAAAAATATACTTTTAAAAGCATATTTATTCAAAAAAAGCATGTGTGCAATTCACACGTGGTAGAAGTGAAGCCTTCAAAAATAATACGTACACGTATACAAAAAACCATGGTTGTTGTGATGCCTTCTCTCAAGCTTTATAATACGCATGCGCACATAAACACGTATTAACACACGTATAAAATGCTTCCTATCTCATTTACTCCCACGTTAAATCTTATGAATTTATGTGTCTGTCTCTTTTTACTGTCGCTTTTTCTTTTCATCAACTTTCAAATCACAATCATGCTAAAGAAGTTTTCTCTTCAATAATCATATTTTTTTTTAATTTTAACGATCTAAAAATTAAGTTTGGGAATGATATCTTTTTCCTTACATATAGTGTGATTAAATTCCAACGCCACCGGCGAAGTACCAGTGTATCTGATCTGGCAGTTGAGCGTAAAAACCTCTGTTCATATATCAAGTTATAATGGTTTCTGGTCGTGGTAATACTGTACTGCTGCAATACAGTTTTAAACTAGGAGGATAATTGTCTTTGCTAATCTGTTACATACCATATGAAAACGAACACTATGAAAACAGTTTAACAAAACTTTTTTATTTAGCTTAAATTAATGAGTCATCAAATAGAGCTAAGGTTCGAAGGTTTATGGCTCGTTTGATAGTAGACATTCATTTATTATTGACGAACAAGGGTTTATAATTGTTATTTGCAATTAATGGAAGCTCTATTGACTAATACTGATAGTTAGTTAGTTTTACGGGGCATTCTTCGCATTTAGCCTCTTGATTGAGCTATTGCACGTGATTAGGTTTTCCTCCTAATTTTACCGATGCAATGTAATGGTTATTACATTGCATGATGAATAATTATTAGTTTTATAATGGATAAAAAACTAGGATAGGTATCTTCATAAATATAAATCTCTAAACCAGTCATGAGTAATGAAAAGAAGACGTTTATAGTCACATAGTGTATTATTCGATTCTTTTACATGATTAGTATAAGATAAGAGCGAAATAATAGGCGAAATACTAATTCAAGTATTATAAAATAGGTATTGAAATGTTAAGTTATGTTTTCAGAAAAGTTCGTTTTTCTCCATTACAAATCTGAAAATTAAACTGAAACCAACGAATTCTTAATCTAGAAGGCTTTAGCTACTTATATTTGTCTGTATCGTCTCTGTTCATTTCCGGTCACAATTCCATACAAAAATCGGCATTGTAAGAAAAGCGTGGGGGAGCTCGAATATTTATTATTATTTGTTTATTACCAAGATACCTTACTATTTTTATTTCGAAATGCAGAGTAAGTGTAAGATGAATGTCGTACAAAACATCCCACGATTTTCTTACAATGACATAATTTTTTTTAAATTACTTAACTCTGTGATTTTGGAGACTAGAGAATTTGTGCCCGTTAATCTGCCATGCTCCTGCACTCCAAGAGCACGTGATGTGGCATTTCTTCCGTCTCCATGCAGCCAGTATGGGCAGTAATGGTTCCGGTCCAAACACCGCCATATTTGAACACTTTTTGGTCAGTTCGTCAGCCGCGTTACCTAGTGAGCTGCTATGTCCTTTGATTCATTGCAAAGTTACACTGTTTGTGTTTGCAATGGATTGGAGTGTGTTATGAGATTCCAGTACTAGGACAGAGGTTATGGTGACAAGAAATTGGATTGGGCGAGTCCTATCGAAAATAAAAGGTCTGTATAGCTTTTTATTAGTGTAACACTAATACTGATATGCACAATACAGCGCCGCCAATCAGATGCGTTCCCGCCTTTGAGGCATAGACCTTTGGCCCTCCACTTTGGCGAGGCTTGTCGTCTGTGGTTCAATCTGGAGGGCAGCATTCGGTTGCTGACTTCGTTACAATGCACATGAGTTAATGAATTGCTATTCTAACTGTAAAACTAACTGCATTGCACGCATATTATTGTAAGTGCTAATAAAGAAATTGTGTAAAAAATAAATATTTCTTTTGTTTTAACCTGGCATGCATCTGATGTGGAACTCCCCATGTTCGTAAGCTAGATCGCATTGCCTCGGCTGTGGTGGTCGCAGCTGTTCCAGGCTGAACAGGTGGACACATGGCTGGTCTTGTGAGGCTACGCCGTTGCTTGCTTCGCACGTCGCCTTCAATGTACCTGTAAAAGAAACCGATTTTTTTCACTATAACTATAATAAAATACATTTTCACCTCACACGCTCAAAAAAGTTTGGTTTGTCGTTCAACTTCTGCGTGGAAAATTGCTTTTTATCTGCTTGCTTGGAAAAGTGTTTTAAAATTAGAACCTTTCTTTTCAAAGAAAAACACACATGGTACGTACGTTTTATTTGAATTAATACTATAATACTCCGTTTTGGTTTTAATTAATTATTTTTGTTTCTTAAATCATAAAAGCAACAAGAATAAATAATATTAAGAATATACTATTTGTTAGGTATAATAATTTAAATGTATGGTGGGTGTGATTTTATAAAATTTCGGACCGTATTCGAAAAAGAACAAAGTGTACAAAGAAAAAAATCTACGTATTTTTAGTCAATTCGTATTTATTAAAAAAAGAACAATTTAAAAAACATTACATTCAACAATTTTACTTTTAATTTTTATTAAAATAAACCAATTTACGCTGTTTGTCTTGCTCCTAAAAATTTTTCTCGCTGTAGTGAGGTGAAAAATTTAGTGTTTCGTTCGGCAGCAAAGTTTTAGGTGCCTCGTTCCTTTGAAACCCTAGAGAATAGAGATAACTCGCCGCCAAATCTCAACTTTGCAGCCTTGCGTAAAAAATAACTATTAAAAGTTAAGAAAAGATAAGGTAAAATGATTTTCATATAATATGAGTCTTTACAATGAATTCGTTAAAAAAAAACCAAATTCTTAAAGTAGACTTAAAACCTCCTCCATGTACAGACACAGACACAGACGATATTCTTATTTAATACTTTAAAATGAAAGCTTTTTACTGGATTTTATTTACTTCCACCTGTCCCGGTAAATCTTACAAGAAAAATTTAACCCACTTCCCAGTTTCCGATTGAACTGAAATTTTGCATACATGATCTGATGATCTGAACTGATGCTAGAGCTGAAAGGTGGCCATAGGAACTCCGCAATAAAACAACATAACCCACCTAGTTGGGCTTTTTAAATTTTTTGTTCGTTTTGTAAAAAAGTAGTAATAAAAGCTTCTTTTAAAATAGTTTTTGTTAACTTTTATTATTAATATTATTACTCCTTATATATATATTATTATTTATATTAATTTAAATTTAATCCTTCTTAAACCTTCCTTAAATGCGCGTCGATGGCGCGTTTAAAAAACGCATTGTGCATAGGCCCTAACACAGGCGATAGACCGATACGTCTCTCAATAACATCACAACCGCAAAAAACTTCTTTTATTCCGTGAGCGGATATATTAGGAGTTTCAAAAATCAAAAATATAGTCCCGTTATATTTATGCTAATGAATCAACTTCTTTAAAAGATCTCACATCCAAGATTAAAAAGAACCTTTCACTGCTCGAGTAAGAGTCGCAATAGCCTAGTATTTTATCCTTGTTTTGCCCTTGAACTTAATTATACCGGAGCGAATGTTTTAGGTGTAATGAAACTTACTACCTATAATAAGAAACTTGATGTGGATCCCTCGGCCGAGACTAAAGACCTTTAACAAGGGAACCTATCCATTATCCAAGACATGAAGTAAAAGTCTACAACCATTTAATTAAGGAGGGTATATGTTGACATAAACGAAATAGTTTAGCATAACGAAAAAAGGATTTGGGTGGAGAGAGGATTGCTTTTGAAATATCACCTTTAAATACACTAGCACAAGAGTAATTTGAAAACAATAAAATATTTATTTTCTCTTTTAGCATTCACAATGCCATTATTCTATAATATTAAATACGTTTATAAAAAATAATGTACTTGGTAGCCGTAGTAAGAAAAAAACTTTTGAATTCCAAATATCAAGTGACAAAACATTTTTGTAGATAAACACCATTCTTTATTTAACACCGTAAAAAAGGCAAGTGACGCTGCACATGCAGAATGATTAAAAAAACACCTCGAGTGCCCATAGATTTCTCTAAAGACAGGACTATTATATATTAGTATTTAAATAGAAAAATACTAAAAAAAACAATCAACTCACCAGTTATTCTCATTGGATTAAACTAAATTAATTAATCTAGTAACAGTTTACATAAAAAATATAACGACGGACAGTCATTTATAAGTCCTCGCAGATAGACATCGGTTTAGCAAAACAACTACAGAAAGCGAGATGTTAAGAAAATTATGTACTATTGTTAACATGCCAATAGATGGCGCTGTTAGGCAATAAATGTATTCTGAAACGCACTAAAATGATTATTTGAAATTAATATAAGTTCTGTTGCCTTCGCCCAAATATCGTCACGCACCATTCCTCTCCGGAGGGGCGGTCGCTTCAGATAAGGGCTTCTGACCCATCTTGAGTACAAGCAAACTGCAGATGGTGTATAGTCAGTAACAGTGTGTGTGACATTGCCGCGCAGCCGTGAGGTATCCTATTTGACGCGATGACCGTGTCCAGAGGGTGTCCAAGTTGTCCAGGGGCGCAAAAACCCAAATATCGTCTTCAACACAGTAGTGTGGTGTGTGTGTGTGTGTGTGCGTGTGTGTGTGTGTGCGCGTATTGTTTCACTTTGCAGAAAAAAATTAAGTAAAACTCTTGGCACTTAACAGGAAGCGCGGGAAAAATGTCGTCTAAAGTCGCGCGGCTAAGTTAGCCTTTGTAAGATAATTCAATAATACACAAAACAATAAAAATATTATACCTCAAGCTTAATGCTGGTTAATAGTTAACTTACCAGAAAGTGGGCCAGTGATCTGTGCAAGCGTGAGTAGTGGGGAGCCAGTTGTAAGGTGCTGCACCTCCGATCCTGAGGGCTGGACGTGCCAGAAGTACGTGTCAGGCGCTGGTAGCGAGCGCACGTCACACCTAATCGTTTCTCTGATGAGGACCACCCCTCTCTCCGTGCATTCCGGTGGATCTGATGAGAGAGGGAGAATATATAATTATTATATAGATCTATCTCGATTGACTGCTATCTCGCCTGAGGGTAAGCGACGATGCGATTTAGGGATGTGACGCGCTTGCCTAGAAGATTCACTCGTAACTTGAAGATCCCTAAATTGTATGTGTCAGGAAACGGACTCAGGCAAAGAGTTCCAGTCTTTAGCGGTACGGATCACAAAATTGGAACCAAAACGCTCAGTACGACTCTTTGGTATATCAACCATATAATGGTGGCGCTCGTTTGTAAGTGTAGTTGTCTGATGAAAAAATCGGGACGGCGGAACAAGATTGTGCAATTCTGTTGCAGAATCTCCGAAATGTATTCTATAAATAACAGTTAAGCTATGTTCAAGGCTTTTAAGCTTATTATAAAAAGATCGTCATTGCCGATGAGCTTCTTGGCCATCCTCTCAATGGACTTGAGCGTCTGGACCTGGGATTGGGCGGAAACGTGCCAAATATGAAAACAGAACTCCATACAGTATCGAACTTGCGCTTGGTATAGGTTGAGCAACTGTTCTGGCGTGAAGTACTCTGTAATTGCATTATTGTTGAGACTAGCTGACCCCGTAACGCGTTGGTATGGTAAAAAGAGCGGACAGTTTCGATTGTTTTACTTAAAGATAAAATATTACTAATAAAGGGGAGCTTAGTAGTTTATCAAAATGCAGTCCTATACTACATTCATTATTTTTGCATGTAATTTAAAAAAAAAAATCTCATATTTATTGGAATATTCTTCAAATATGTAATAAACTGACGGCAATCGTTAAAATCGATAATTTCTGTTTTAGTTTAAAAGAAATAATCTTTGTTTTCGGTTTTCTAAGCAACCTGAGCGCCTTTCCATTGGTCGTGACGTCACATGACATGAAGCCATGCGTTTGCCGGTAACATATATCATTACAATGTATGTAGATTATTTTAGATTCACACATAATAGCGAGTTATGTCATGTGACGTCATTCAAAGCGCGTGAAAATAGCGGCTGTTTAAATTACGATTAATGCATTGACCCAAGAAAATAATATTTTCAACAAAAATTAATTCTACAAAAAAAAAAAGTATTTTCCAATAATAATGACTTGATTTAACGATTTATACAATAAAAAAAACATGCAAGAAACCTAATATTACTCACAACTACACGCTTATAACACATTAAAAAAACACTTACTGGCTTAATAACGCGTTATTTTGCTTTTTATTTTTAAATTTAGCAGTTAGAAACGTGCCTGATTTAAATATTGAAAGGTAGCAGGTAGCAGAAGGAATATGACAACCATTACCTTAATCATCCTGTGATCAAGGCTCCTGTAAAGGAGTCGAAATGTCAGGATTAAATTAATTAAATAAAACGCGCTATTAAACAAAAAAGGCGGTTCCATTGAAACCACAATCCGGATGAGTAACGAAATATTGTTTTCGTGAAATATGTTTAACTCGTGAGAGTAATTATTATAAGTGTTTGTTTACGACAAAATATTTCTACATATTTTCAGATTTAAACTTTTTTATGCACTAAACATCGTTGTACGGCTATTTCGGTCACATTATAGTAAACATATTTTTTTTACTTGGTCTTTGACTAAGTTTAACATACACACAAAACATGTATTTTAGGCATGCGATTGACCACTATCTCGCCTGATGGTAAGTGTCGATGTGATCTGTGATGTGATGTTTTGCGCTTGCCTAGAAGAAACCTATTGACTCGTGACTTGAAGACCCCTAAATTATATTTGTCAGGAAACACAGATTCAGGCAAAAAGTTCCACTCCTTAGCGGTACGTATCACAATTTTATTTATGTGTTGTTAATTGCAATTAATTGCATTATAGTCATGGATCTAGTATAAAAATAATAATATTTCTTTAATCACATCAATTAGCTTAGCCCAAAGTTAGTATTGTAAGGCTTGTGTTGTAAATATTATGCCAAAGGATAGACATACATATATGATACATATTTATAGAAATACCAGCGGACACGACCATGCGTTGCTGTTTTATTAATTAAAATGAAACCTAGCCTATGTCCTAAGTCGGAACAAATTCAGCAAAATGAAAAAAAAATCAAAATCAGTGACTATTTTTGGAGTTCAACGCGGTCAAACACTGTAACAGGGTATATATATAATAAATATAATATATATGATATAATTAGCACGCGCGACGGCGATACTGATTAAATGCAGACTAATCTCAACAATAATACAATTACAAGGTACTTCACGCCGGGACAGCTGCTCAATCTTTACCAAGCGCAAGTTCGATCGTGTATGGAGTACTGTTCTCATCTTTGGCACGGTTCTAGTCTATGTCCTAAGTCGAAACAATTTAAACAAATAGAAAACAAAAAACATTTAAATCAGTTGAGTAGTTTCGGAGTTCATCGCGGTCAAACACACACGCGGTTACAGGGAATTTTTATATATATACATATAAATATAGTTACTTAATAATTACGTGTTTCATTACGCGTAGTGATTCAACAGTATTAGAAATGAGGATAAGCACACAATTTAAAAGGAATCTGGTGGCAAATTAAAATCTTATCAGGAAGAATAATTAGTAAGACCACTACCGTACTACACTTATCTGGAAGATTAATCAAGAGCAAAGTTTCGGGAGTAATTTATTTCCGCTGGTCGGCGGCTATTGGAAGCGTGGCCCGTTTTTACCTACTACCGGGCTGCAGAGACCGGCAGACCGTAGAAAAGGTTTCGATCAAGTAATTCGAATTATAGTGTTGGGAGCTTATCGAGCTACGTCTTATCGATATAATGTACCATCGGTTATAAAAATACTGCAGCAGTAGATTTGGCAATATTTCAATAACAACTTTATTTTTGTTTTGATATATATTTTGTTTCGACGTTTTGACTCCTATATTGGATCCGTGATCACAGGATGACTCTCAGTCATACTTTAGTACAGCCACACTTTTTTCACAGAGTTTACTTTAGTGGAAGAAGAATAAAATATGTTAATCTATCCATGGCTTTTTATAAATATTAATGTTCAGTGTAATAGTAGCGATTCTGCCTTTCGCACCGATGGTCCTGGGATGGGCAAATGTTTGTGTGATTAAGACGAACATTTGTATCTGAGTCATGGATTTTTTATAAATATTTCTATAAATATTACTATCTATATATCATATATGTATTTCTATCCGTTACACTAGTATCCATAACACAAGCCTTACAGTGCTCTTCATATTTAAACCTGACGTTTCAACTCCTATACTGGCGCAGGAAGCGTCATCGCAGGATGATTCGCAGTCATTTAGTAGACAGTTATATGGGCAAGTCGGTAAAGGCAGACCAAAGCGAACTTTCATAAGATGTTTTAAACAAAGATCAAGTCAAAGTACCCTTAACTGACGAGCTTGTATGAAATGTATGATGAGAATTGAGAAGCGAGAGAAGTTCAGGCTCGTAGAAAGTGGAAGTCTGTGATCTCTGCCTACCCCTACGGAAGTGTGAGGAATAAATAAGGTAACTTATCTTTATTTGCCTTTTTAATATATTATCATTAATCTTTGGTGCAAAGGTAGCTATCATGCTTTTCGCACTGACGGTTCTGGGTTTGAATTCTGGAAGGGGCATATGTTTGTGGGATAACTACGAGCAATTTTATAACTCTTAATAAACTTAAGAACTAAAATAGTACATAAGCCTAATTAGTTTCGAAAGTTAGCTAAAATATAATTTATTTCACCAAAATCAAGTGCCAAAAGTGGAAAATAAATTATTGTTTTAATTACAAAAGCAAATACAAAAAATAGGGATGGTTACAATTTATGCGTTGGAATTACACCTGACGCCTGACACAAGGTGATGTCTTTTTTGGTAAAACTTGTTACAGCAAGCATTTCTTATGGTGCCGGCATTATCGATATGAAAAAATAAGGCAACAACACTAATTCCAATGAACCGCTGCGGGCACCGTGGATTACTGGTCTATAAGAGGTGAATTAGAAATTAAAATCCGAGTATTTGACAAAAAAGTTTTCATATTCCGGGTACAGCATTTCGGGAACATGTCGCTAAAAAAATAACCAAGCATTTGGTACATTTCCTTTCATATTGTTTTAAACTTTCATGGTCACGAACCATTGTTACCATTTACCTTGTTTTAGTGAGTTTCCGACTCACTCACTAAGGCAAAAATCTTGTTTAGGTCATGTGATGAGCCTACTATACTTTGTCCAATGTAGGATGATACCTTTGACAGTTGACACCTATATAGAGGGTATAAAGTTGCTATTGCAATGTCAAGCCAAACATAAGGAACATACGCAACCTTAGTACGTAGCAATAAGGAAGTGACACCTGTCAAAAGTATCATCCTACATTGGACGAAGTATAAGGAAGCGTGCAAACATTAATTTTGACTGCCGCTTGGTGCAAGGGTAGCGTTTCTACCTTCTGCGCCAAAGGTCCGAATCGAATCCCGGTAGGGATATAGGTTTGTGTGATAAATATATAAGCATTTGTTTCCACGCCATGGGCATTTCTTAGACTTACAAGCTTTTATCCGCGGCTTCGTCTGCAAATATTTTTTCAAATAAAAAGTATCCTATGTTACTTCTAATACCTCCAAGAATATGTTTACGAAGTTTCATGATGATCGGTTTAGTAGTTTTTGCGTGAAAGTATAACAAACAAACTTACATTCACATTTATAATATTAGTAGGATTTATGTATTCTTTACATTATTTAGTATCCATAGTACAAGTTCAGCTAAGTTTAGGATTAAACAATTGTTGTAAGTGGTCTGGAATTTATTTATTTATGAAATTATCATACAATCAAATGACAAGCAATTCGTATATTGGAACCTTTGCCTCTTTGTTCGTTGCTTAAGGACCATTCAAGTATTTCGCTATCCCCAACCCAAGAGAAACTGTAGCGATTCGATTACACATGAAAAAAAGAATTCTTGGTTCCCTTAGACATACACCTAACTCAGAGGAAGTACTTCCCTATTTACTGATTTAGTGGCAAAAGTGTCCCGTCTATGTGCCTGTTTCTAATGTAATCACCTCGCCTCATATCGTTAGTAAAGTGGCTGTCGATAAAGCGTGAAAGTATGAAGACACTTTCAAGATTACTTTATTTATTATATCTGGAAAAGTGACACAATTACATAACAGTTGTATTGTACATTAGCCTAAGTTTCCATTAATAATTAATAAACACATTAGCGTTAAGTTAACATCATCTGAACTTATAGATTTTAGTAACGAACAAAAAGAAACGGTCCAAAAAGAAAATTTCCTGCTTTTCTCTTTAAGTAGGTACTTATCCAGTCACGATAATAATCTTAGTTTTTATTTTGAATGGGTAAGCTCTTGAACCCAATCAAGCCCGAGGGCCAAAACAGGATTTTAAATGGAACGAGCTAATCCAGAAGGTCCTATTCACCCTGGCTTTAAAAACGGACGGGTTATAAGTATTTGGAAATACAGACGCAGTAATTTACTGCTAAAATGCCACTTTAACCACCCTGACTTCACTTCTACTTCTTTCTGAAAGCAATCTATACTTCCATAGAATTCTCTCTCATTCGATATAAGAAAATCTCGTAAACGGAACCCTTTTAAATTACTTGTAGAACTTTCGTGACTGCGTAGTCTTGTCTGCTGCGCATATAAATATAAGCAAAGCGCGTACGGGACAGTTCCTATTTGAACAGCGAACCAAGCGATTCGGAAGTAATCGTCAGAGCTATTTAAGAAGCGAGTTTATTGGGATGGGACCTTGAGGCAAGTTTATTGGGTTACTGAGAGAATTAGTGGATTTATATTGGATTTTGTTTTAGAAGATCTTTGCCTGTGGGTTTATTTTTTTGGTCAAAAATAACTCTGAAACACGTAACATTATTTCTTTATATTTTATTGTCCAATACTGTACAAATGGCGGACTTAACGTCTATAGGTCTTTACCGTTACCTTGTCTACTATATCTTTTTATGTAAAACAAATCTTTTTCCTTTTTATTTCCATTTTTGTCATAGGCATTCTCTACCAGTCAACGAGAGTGGTGAGTACACAAATAGTAAAAGGTTATGCGTGCCAAGGCTAATTGGTGGGGAGTGTAAGTGACAGTATTTATTTATGTATATAAATTGCATTTACATGTGGTATTGATAGGAGTCTAAATACATTTCTAGGCTCTAAACAATCGCGTGTTCCTTGATAGGCACAGCAATAAGTTAGAGGGGCAGACATTTCGTTAAAATTTTTCTTCAAAATATTCTTCGTTGGAGTAAAAGCATTTTGTAATTAAGAGCTATTTTAAAGTGTTTGTAAATTTATTTATATTGGTTTTAGCTTTTAAATATTCTGGTTATTTATTACTAGGCGATGCAGTCGCTAAGCATAAAGATTCGCGTGCACCATATATTGGAGCGGAGAGTAATACGTATAAAAAAAATGTTAAGTAAATTTTAAAATTCCATAAGAAAGCAAACTTTGAAATAGGCGCGCTTTTTTCAATGGGAAACCCCATAGAGCCATTGTTCTTTGTATTTTTTTTATTTTGGTGAATTTCAAAATACGGGCTCCGTCACAATCTGGTCCTAAATGTGTTGATTCGATTTCACACAAAAATTATTAAAATCGGTTAAGAACTTAAGAATTGCGTCATTGAAGCTGATCCATGGGAGCTACGCTCGCTTCGCTCGCTCTTATTTACTTTTATTAAAGGCATTGAATAAGGTCCGAAACTATGTAGTTTTAAGTTAGTTATTATTATTATAATCCTTGTAATGTATGTATATTATATATAAACATTTTTCGTATTTTGTTTTCCAACCAACCTGTTGGTTGGCCGACTAGCGTTGCTGCAACACGCCTTCGTGCCTTAAGACACGATATGCTGTCAACAGCACAAGTTGAGGCGGGGACCTGATTTTTATTAATTACAAATACATTGCAACACTTTCTCGTCTGACGGTAAGCGACGATGCGTGACGCGCTTGCCTAGAAGATACCTGTTCACATGTGTCTTGAAGATACCTAAATTGTAGTTATCAGGAAACAGTGCGATTCTTTGGTATATCAAACATGTAATGGTGGCGAATATTTGTAAGTATGGTTATCCGATGAAAAAATGGGGACGGCGGAACACGGTTGTGCAACTCTGCTGCATGCTTAGAGATCTATTCCATAAAACAAGATAGGCTAGCTACCATCCATCTATGCTCATTCACCTTTTGTAATTGTTTGTTCGTGTTAAATATTATAGCTTTTGTGTACCTTAATTTTTGTGTGTGTTCATTTTATTTTGCTTGTTGTTTTTGTTTGGTCAATAAATGTTCCTCCGCG
This sequence comes from Calamotropha paludella, assembly GCA_927399485.1. NCBI lineage: Eukaryota > Metazoa > Arthropoda > Insecta > Lepidoptera > Crambidae > Calamotropha > Calamotropha paludella. The sequence continues at coordinate 1,563,569 of OV656820.1, forward strand.
ACACTGAAGCCGTTTGTCTCTTCTGCAACTTCAGACGATCGTATCCTCAAATTGGAATTGTTTTTAATTTATCTTGAAATGTTATATTCATTGAAGAAAATGATACTACACGAAAGACTAAAATAGTGTTTGTTTTTCTTCATAATGGAAAGAGTAGAGGCTTCCATGAATTCGACCAAGTTTATTCTCTAAGGAATAAATTGTCAATGCAGGGGTGGAGCTAGGGACTTATTTAAAAATTATTTTTTTGACGCAAGGATCCTAGAAAATCAGAAAACTATGTGTAGAATACTTTGTCTTTATTACTGCGGGCTGGTTCAATGGCGGCAATCTTCTCTGTGCTTGGGTAGAGTTGGTGGATTGTATAATGAGCATAACGTGTATTGAGGATTATGTTTCCGAGTAGTCATAATTACAAAGTTATTTATGTATTTTTATTATTGTAAGAGAACAATACAGAGATATGACGAGCTCTGTTTAGTTTAGGGGTGAATAAGTTGTTCGAAAGTTTGACGACTTCAGTAATAGGCGTTTAGTAAATTTTAATAGCATTCTTAGGTTTTGGCCGCCGCTTAGTTTATATCAATTATTACGGAAGTATGCAAACTTTTGAATAAAAATCTTAATTATAAATTATTTAATAGTAATTTTAGAACTAAGTATTCAATATTTTGACATCTTAAAAACTTGTAACAATGATTTTTGTGTAGGTACTACCTCTATTTGGTATGTAGAAACACTGTTATATAAACATGCATACTCAACTCAATCTATCAAGTACTTATTGAGTTATACGGAGGCGAACTTACCTAAAGAAATTGATTATTTTGTATGTAAAGCAAGGAGTGCAGTATTGTATTAAATTTGTTGCATGCTTCTTTCTTAGAATAATCTATGGTTTACCAACAAAGGGATTAATGATTTTAGCAACCATTTAGATATACTAGGGGCTACTCCTATAAGCCCCCTGGGCCCCCTGGATCCATCTCTGTATCCATGTTCTTATTTAACTTAAGTTTTGTTTTACTAAGCCATGTTCAGTCGAAATCGTAATTATCAGTTGTGTGAAGTTATTACTAAATCAATATCATCGCTTATCAAATAATTTTTATTACATTCTGTGTTCAGTTTAAAGCAGAATACATAGAGTTTAATATTAATTGAGATTTGATAGTTTGGAATAGGTTAAAGTGATGTTGGAAGTGAATTTTATTTATGTTCCAACTATTCAATTAATAAAATATTACTATTAGGCAATATCATAAGTAGCTAAGGTACGGACCACCGACCGTTCGGTGTAATGGAAGCGAACCTGCCTTTCGCATCAATGGTCTTGGATTCGAATTCCGGAAAGGGCAAATGTTTGTGTGATGAAAACGAGCATTTATATCCCAGTCATGGGTTTTTATATACAATGTGTCCCGTCACTAGTGTCGGCTGTTGGAGCCTTTAATGGTGTGAAATATGGCATTTTTTATCGATAAATTGCCCCTCAAATTTTGTTTTTTCTCTTACGGTTATAAAATGGCCGCCATTTTGTTTTCTTATACTAATTCAACCACCACTACTCATGTAAATGTCCTATCAACATTAAAAAGGTGTCATTTGATAGCTAAACATGTAGACAACAGTTGCACAGCCATCATGTTTCAATTGTCATGGAATAAAAATAGAAATAAATACTTAAAGAAAAATAAATACATTCTTTTTTGTGCATTTTTAATTATTGACTTTTTGAGAAAAACCAAATTTGAGGGGCAATTAGTCGATAAAAAATGCCATATTTCACACCATTAAAGGCTCCAACACTGGTGACGGGACACATTGTATATTCCTATGAATATTACCTAATCTATGTATCATATCTGTCTATCCGTTACCTTAGTATCCATAACACAAACCTTACAGTTAATTTGGGCTAGGCTAATTCGTGTGAATATAAGAAATATTATTATTGATGTACCTATTCCTTAGTATATAAATAAAGAACATTCATTCACTATGGTCTATTCAAGTATTTTGCCAACCCCAAACCCTAGTTGAGCTGTAATGGTCATCTGCGTCTAAAAGCAATCTATCATATATAAAAAATAATGGGCTCAATTTACCCTTAGCTGGCGAATACGACGGACGTTCTACAGAGGCTTCATTTATATTATTATATTATATTTCTGTACGTTTTTAAATAAATAAGTGACGATGAAAATTTATAAAGATGAAATAATTTTTCTTTAATACTAGCTGACCCGGCCACGCGTTGTGTTATAAATCAAAATGAAACCTATCCTATGTCCTAAGTCGGAACAAATCCAACAAAATGAAAAAACAACCATCAAAATCGGTGGAGTAGTTTCGAAGTTCATCATCATCAAACACGTTCCTAACTGTTTAATTTGTACAAAAAAAAGTTTTATTTTGCGTTTTAATGTATCTACGATTACTGTATACTAATGAGTCTACCACCAGTTCGGAAAATGGGGGGGGGGGCCCTCCGAAAAGAACTGGCGTAAGGAACTATGACAGGAGGATCGACCTCCATCTTCTTTTATTAAAAAAAAGAGCTAAATACATCACTAGGTCTCGCGGTGTGTGTCTTTTGAGATAATATTTGTTTAAGAAACAATTTTCTGTTAGAAAACATCCTAATTTCAAAAGAGATGAAGGTTGGATCGTTCCACCTGCTCGGAATCCCACAATATTTCCAAAGACACTAAATATATACTGTTAATATATATGTATCTATTTTCTGGTCATTGTCTAAAATTGCTGCCGATAGCGATCCCGTCTTTCGTAACGATGGATTTGGCTTCGAGTCCCGGAAAGGGCAGATGTTTGTGTGATGAATACGAACATTTGTACCTGAGTCATAGGTATATACCTATATTTCTTTGAATATTATGTATCTATGTATCGTGTACGTATGCCTATCCGTTACAGTGCTTATTTTGAGCTAGGCGAAGTAAGTGCTATTGTAAGAAATATGATGATTATTATTAAATACAGTGGAGGGCTATTCTAGAGACTCACAAATCACCGGCAAAGAGGCTTACATGAATAATGATAAGAAAAAATATGACATGACCATTTCCTGTAAGGTTTTCCGGAAGATGGGAAAATATGTCCATGATATGGGTAAATCGAAATGCTTATAAAACACTTAGCCATGTGGAGTTTATGGTGTATTTTATGGCGTACTATGGCAATGTTTCTTATTAAAGGTGAGAATTCAGTCTTTTATGGCGTACTAAAATGTGTCTTATTAACGGTAACAAGAATTCAAAATTATGTTGACGCGAAATCATTTCTTAAACGAATATTGTTGTCTGGGTCCTTTCTTAAAGCTCTATTTTTTTTAATTATTTGCTCTTGATCTCAAAGCCCGGGGGCCAAGACATAATTCACGATGGAACGAGCTAATCCAGAATGTGGCTATCCACCCTGGTTTCGAAAACGGATGGTTTATAAAGAGCAAGTTGCCCACAAGGCGTGGAAGTTAATATAAATATACTTAATGCTATTAGATATGATACTTTAAAGTGTACTAAGAATAATTATGGTTGCAGAATTCCTATAAAAAATATAAACGTGTAGCACTATCACACAATATGTGTCAAAATCATCTTTGTACTGAACTTCAATAAGAAAGCAACTTTTTTTTATATACCACTTGTCAGTCCACGGTAGCAATTGCTACCGAAAGCCAACACCCCTCGTCAGCTCCTGGTAGCAATTGCTACCATATTGGCCGCATGGCCTGCTGTTTTTTTAAATTACGATTAATTTTTGAGTTACAAAGATCCTAATATTCTGCGGTGGATTCTTTATTTAATCAGCTTTAGGGTAGTATTTTTTGTTTGGTCCTAGCTTCATTATTTAGCGAGAAAATGGCATTTTTATCTAAGAGTCCGACATTTTCTTCACAATTCGCACAGCATTGGGATTGTTGAGAGGAATGGGGCGCGCGGTAGTGCACTGACAAGTGGTAAGAGTTGGTATTTATTTCTCTATAAAATATAAATATTTGACGACCTACGTGTTCATGTGACTCGCGTACCTGTTATCATGGTAACTGCCACTCCGAGATCCCGGGTTTGATTCCCGGTTACGTCAAATAAGAAAACGATGTTTTTTATATTGACTCGAGCTTGGGTTTGTGGTACCGCAGTAGTTTCTGAATTGCATAAGTGCTTTAGCTACTTGGATCCACAATGCGATTTTGTCTAGTGCCATATGATATATTATTACTAACTGATCAAGCCACGCGTTACTGCATTATAAATGAAACCAATCCTATGTCCTAAGTCGGAACAAATCCAGCAAAACGAAAAAAATCATCAAAATCGGTTGAGTAGATTCGGAGTTCATCGCGGTCAAAAACTGTGACAGGAATTTTCAAATATATAGTATAGATATTTCTATACTCACAGTGCACGGTGATGTTGATCGATTCCGCCCTGGTCTCCCCCACGGTGTTACCAGCTGCGCAGGAGTACCTCCCTGTATTCCTGCGGGTGCCTTCCTCCACGTAAAGCTTCGAGGAGTGGACGTCGTCACCCCAAATACCTCCTGAAGTTATTTGGCTATCCTGTAACATTTATTTATCTATTAATAAATAAACGGTCATACAAAAAGACATTCATTATAGATACGATAACATTTTAGAAAAAATCCTATGGTTCCCTTTAGTTTGACGCCCCTTTGGTGCAACGGTAGCGATCCTGCCTTTCACACCGACGGTTCTGGGTATCTATGTATTATATAGGTATGTCTATCCGTTATCCTAGTATCTATAACACAAGCCTTAAAGTGCTTACTTTGGGCTAGGCTAATTGATGTGAATGTAAGAAATATTTATTTATTTATTTAATTTAGTTATATAAAGTACTCATCTTTACTATTTATAAAAGAGTACAAACATAATTTATAAGTAAATCAAGATTTAACACTCAAACAGTAAATTACAGCACAATATTTAGTAGTTACATTGCCAAGTCAAATGCTTTTTTATATTCACAGTGCAATAAAAAAAAATCAATATCTGCTAAATATATTTTTAAAATCGTGAATAGGAAAGCGCTTGACTGTTATGTCGCCTGATGGTAAGCGACGATACGATCTAGGATGTGACGCGCCTGCCTAGAAGATACCCTAATCACTCGTGACTTGAAGACCCCTAAATTGTATTTATCAAGAATCACAGACTCAGGCAAAGAGTTCCACTCTTTAGAGGTATTTAATGGTATATTTACTCAAAAGGGTTTTATTAAAAAAGATAATTGACATAAAATCAAAAGGCATAAATTCATATACATCGCAGATTAGGTTAGATAAAGGCATATTTATCTATTACCAACCAGCATGTTATGAATTAAATTATGACTTATCATAATTATACCTAACAATATTCTACAAAAAAAAATATCATGCATAAACAAGAGTAAAAAAAGTATCTTACCTAACCTGCAATGTCAATTCATGCATTTTGATTTTATCCCAAAGTATATAGTACAAGCGGTCCGTCCCGGCTTCGCACGGGTGGACAAAATTCTTTAAACTTTTTCTAGCATTCAATATAGCCTATGACACTCAGCAATAATGTGCCTTTCTATTGGTGAAAGAATTTTTAAAATCGGTTCAGTAGATCCCGAGATTACAATTTAACAAATATACAAAGACACAAACTTTACTTCTTTATAATATTAGTATAGATAGGTATATTATATAGTATAAAAGCAGACCCGGCCACGCGTAGCTGTGTTTTAAATTAAAATGCAACCTATCCTATGTTTCAAATCGCAACAAAACCAGCAAAATGAAAACAAAAATCAATAAAATCGGTTGTGTGGTTTCGGAGTTCATCGCGGTCAAACAATGTGACGGGGACTTTTGATACATATATAGATATTTTTTTATTTTTTTTTCTAGGCTCACAAAACTGGTTTACAATGATCACAATGAACATAAAATACATTTATAACTTACCAAACTACATTGAAACCTACTCGATGTAAGTCAGTAAACAATACTAATAAGCACGGCCTAATTTCTGGCCTAGGAAGCACTCTAACATTAATAATTAACAATGAAATAACTAGAAATTGTGATTAATTTAAAAAATAAAAACATTAACAAATGTAAATTATTATAATAGAAAAATACTAGAAAAAGTCGACTCGGGTCACAAGTGAATTCTCAGGCGGGAATTCACTTGTGACCCGAGTCGATTTTTTCTAGTATTTTTCTAATATAATAATTTATCTTATAAGATCGCATTGTAAATGCATACAATATATAAAATTAACAAAGGTTTTACAAAATAATAAACTTTACTACTAGATATACTAGATAAAAAATAAAAAAATATGCGAAAGTAAGAGATCCCTTGAGAATAACACACTAAGATTATTCATTTCGACAGCGAAGGTCAAATTTGCTATATACTGCACTGACTTTACTACAATGTATACAAGAACTGAATTAAAAATTTATTTGATTGAATTCTTCTCTGATTTTAACAACTCATGCGCATCTTGTTCAGTTCCGAAATAGTAGACATCAAAGTTTTAGCGTAAGACAAGTTTGTATATCCAAAAAAAGAATAATGATATTTAATTAATATTTTTAATATTTATTTACAATGCGTGTATTGAATCAAACCATGTACCAAGAAGAAGCCTCAAGAAACTCGGTAAAGAGTTTTTTCCCCTTTTTGTGAATGTGTACTCACATTGAAGTACCAGGTGAATCTTTCGACGGGTGGATTGGCTCTAACTTCACACTCCAGGTGAAGGCTGTCCAGCTCCAACAACTCGTTCAGGTTCCCGTCCCCAAGTCTCGTCACCTCCACGATCGGGCTATCTATAAGGGAATAATTAATATTAATATGGATTGCCTGAATTTGTTTACTGACAAATACAATTTAGGGGTCTTCAAGTCACGAGTGAATAGGTATCTTCTAGGCAAGCGCGTCACATCCTAGATCGCATCGTAGCTTATCATCAGGTACCATCAGGTCAGTATAAAAAAAATAATTGTCTATACTATACTTATAATTATCGGGTCTTTGGGATAATAATAAATTATCCTATTTCTATGGTGTCATGAAAATATGAAAAACGTATTATGATAAACTAATTTCCTCCCGTGATTTCAATATCCTATGTTTTAATTAAGTTTTTGAAATATATGTGTGCAAAATTTCATCCAATTCCGTGTGGCCCTTTTTACGTGATTGAATAACAAACATACAAACTTTCACATTTATTAGTAGGGCTAACTTTTACCGTCGGCTTCGTTATATTCAAGTTATATTTCTATCCCTCTGGATGGTACTTTTTTCTAAATAAAAGGTACCCTATGCTATTATCTTATCACTTAAGTGTTTAAGGTGTGAAAGTGTAACAAACAAACTCAGTTTCTTATATAATATTAGTTAGGATACCTAACAACATATTTTTTTATTTTCTATTTATAAAAGTTTTTGATTATTTACAAAAACTTTTTTAATAGAAAGAGAAGTAGTACCATATCAACGGTGACAGCAAATCGCTGAAGAGCAAGCTTCACACCTTAGCTCATCGCCGCAAAGTTGCCTGTCTCTAAGTCGGTCTTCTACAGACTGTACTTTGGAGAGTGTGCTCAAGAGCTAAATTTGCTCATACCGCTATCTCCTTTTTTCCATCGGACTTCCAGAGGCACTGCGGGCTACCATCCTTTCTTGGTTGCTATTCCTACCTGTCGCAGCAAGCGCTTTTCAACATCCTTCATAATGCGTACAGCAAAAGAGTGGTACTCCTTTCCTGCGTCTGTATTTCCGAGAACTTATAACACGTCCATTTTCAAAGCCAGGGTGAATAAGCACCTTCTGGGTTAGCTCGTTCCATCGTGGTTTTTGTCTTGGCCCCCGGGCTTGAATGGGATCAAGAACTCATTCCATTTAAAAAAAAATGAAATATCCATGACTCAAGCACAAATGCCTCTTCTGTAATTCGAAATCAGGACCGTCGATGCTAAAGGATCGCTACCGTTGCACCAAACGGTATTTTATTAAAGCAATATATTTTTATTATTTCAAAACTATAATATCCGCCTATGTACATTACGGTTGAGTAATAAATTATTAACTATTGAGTAAAGCTGTTTATTTGTGTCGATCGTATAAGATTATGGTATACTACTTCGCAAAAGGCGGCACGCCGTTAAATAGCCGCCATCACAAACTGAGGTGTTAAAATTATCGTTTCAAAATTTTGTTTTCAAGAAATGAAACAAAAATAACTTTATTCAAATGCACTTAAAATAAGTTGTCCACGAATCGTCCACGATTTTCACCTTCCACCGATTCAGGACGTCTTAACTGACAAGAAGAATGGGCGCAAGAAACTCGTCAGCTTTAACGGAAGTAACGACATTTACAATATATAATAAGTCGTCACCATACATAATCCAAAAAAAAACAAAATTATTCTGTTATCACAATAATAGTAGTGTTATGGTTTCATTACATCGTTTATTAAAAGAAAGTAAACAAGTCTTGTTCTTTTTGGTTTTTATGAATAAAGAATCTAAAACTACAGTGAATCTGTAATAATAGCACCTATCCTTCACGGTTAAGGTTGTCGTAAAAGGCTTCTCTAGAAACACTAGAAATAATAACTAGGAACGCCCGAAAGAAGAGAAGCTTTACAGTATAAAGCTAAAAGAGATAGAAAACCACGTACACTGACATGAGTGAAAGCAAGACAGAAGGCCACGCGCACTGAGGTGGGGAGGTAGCTGCTTCCATATATTTATCGTGTACCTAACGGTACTAAATCTGAAGCTTAGCATGGATAGAGTGGCCGCGCGGCGAGCGCTTATATGCGAGTGGCCCGATCGCTTCAATAAATAATTTAATCAAATACGTATTTTTCCTTTACAAGTGAGTAAATTAAACTTAAACGAGGAACTGGGGCCTGAAATAGGTTTCCAAAAAGAAACCTGCAACTACAGGTCACTAAAGGTCAAGGTCATTACCACCTCTTGTAGACCACAACCAGCGTTTTCTCAATGGTATTTTAATGCAATCTTCAAGTGAATACCAAGCGTGAAGATTATGGCAATAAACTGCCCCATTTTTTATAGGGATGTTCGAGCTCGAGCTTGTATATCAGCGCTCGCCGCGCGTCCCCTCTATCCGAGCTAAGCGTATCAGATTTACACGTTACACGAGAGCGTCAGTTTTGCACGTTACACGAGAGCGTCGGATTTAGTAACGTTACTTCAAGCCAGCTGCCTCCTCACCTCAGTGTGTGTGGCCTTTTGTCTCGCTTTCACTCATGTAAGTGTGCGTGGCTGGCGTGGCTTTCTTCTATTTTTCACATTATAAAATAAAGGTTTCGGCATCCAGCCCGAGGGCCAATAGAGGACGGGCGATGGAGCGAGCTAACCCAGAATGTGCCTAATCACCACGGCTTTGCAAACGGACGGGTTATATGCACTCGGAAATAATTATGATAATCTTATTTCGGAAGATAATGTGTGATGCTGGTTTTCAAAAGATAATGTTTATTCCATAAATATTATCGTCGGTAACCCAGAAGCTCTTGGTCTATAATACAACGCTCGATGCCCTAAGATTATGATGTTTAATCTCTGTTCCAATGATGAGGTTTATTTTTAAAGGTCTCGCCCATTTTGTTTGGGTCAGACTTAATTTAAGGGTTAATGAAAGCGAGGACAAAATAAATATAGCGGGCAGAATGAACTCAGATCTATTATCTTACCAGTAACCTTAATTATTAAACTTTTCAATAAAATCACTTTAACCGGTAAACGACGAGTTTATTCTTGTTTTTTATATTTAATCCTAATGGGGCGAGCCTGTCTTCCTGTGCGCTCCTGAGGTACATTACCACTGTTCGTTCCTCCGCACCGATTAAAAAATTACATCCAAAATACATTCTTTTATCGTTCCAACAACGAATCTGTAATAATAGCACCTATCCTTCACGGTTAAGGTTGTCGTAAAAGGCTTCTCTAGAAACACTAGAAATAATAACTAGGAACGCCCGAAAGAAGAGAAGCTTTACAGTATAAAGCTAAAAGAGATAGAAAACCACGTACACTGACATGAGTGAAAGCGAGACAGAAGGCCACGCGCACTGAGGTGGGGAGGTAGCTGCTTCCATATATTTATCGTGTACCTAACGGTACTAAATCTGAAGCTTAGCATGGATAGAGTGGCCGCGCGGCGAGCGCTTATATGCGAGTGGCCCGATCGCTTCAATAAATAATTTAATCAAATACTTATTTTTCCTTTACAAGTGAGTAAATTAAACTTAAACGAGGAACTGGGGCCTGAAATAGGTTTCCAAAAAGAAACCTGCAACTACAGGTCACTAAAGGTCAAGGTCATTACCACCTCTTGTAGACCACAACCAGCTTTTTCTCAATGGTATTTTAATGCAATCTTCAAGTGAATACCAAGCGTGAAGATTATGGCAATAAACTGCCCCATTTTTTATAGGGATGTTCGAGCTCGAGCTTGTATATCAGCGCTCGCCGCGCGTCCCCTCTATCCGAGCTAAGCGTATCAGATTTACACGTTACACGAGAGCGTCAGATTTACACGTTACACGAGAGCGTCGGATTTAATAACGTTACTTCGAGCCAGCTGCCTCCTCACCTCAGTGTGTGTGGCCTTTTGTCTCGCTTTCACTCATGTCAGTGTGCGTGGCTGGCGTGGCTTTCTTCTATTTTTCACTTTATAAAATAAAGTTTTCGCTTCTTTTGGGACGTCACTGTTTTTTTTTTATCTTCAATGGGTTCGCTCTTCAACCATCCAGCCGAGGCATCCGGCATCCAGCCCGAGGGCCAATAGAGGACGGGCGATGGAGCGAGCTAACCCAGAATGTGCCTAATCACCACGGCTTTGCAAACGGACGGGTTATATGCACTCGGAAATAATTATGATAATCTTATTTCGGAAGATAATGTGTGATGCTGGTTTTCAAAAGATAATGTTTATTCCATAAATATTATCGTCGGTAACCCAGAAGCTCTTGGTCTATAATACAACGCTCGATGCCCTAAGATTATGATGTTTAATCTCTGTTCCAATGATGAGGTTTATTTTTAAAGGTCTCGCCCATTTTGTTTGGGTCAGACTTAATTTAAGGGTTAATGAAAGCGAGGACAAAATAAATATAGCGGGCAGAATGAACTCAGATCTATTATCTTACCAGTAACCTTAATTATTAAACTTTATAATAAAATCACTTTTACCGGTAAACGACGAGTTTATTCTTGTTTTTTATATTTAATCCTAATGGGGCGAGCCTGTCTTCCTGTGCGCTCCTGAGGTACATTACCACTGTTCGTTCCTCCGCACCGATTAAAAAATTATATCCAAAATACATTCTTTTATCGTTCCAACAACTCGTACAACGGGAGAATGTCGGCAATGGATCATTCTAACGTATCTCTAAATAGTATTACAATTAAACTTAAATATATACACAGTTCTAGTCAATAATTTTCCAGATTTCCTTTTAGTGACTTTTATGTCTTGCTAATTTTTTTGATTTTCCTTATGAAAATAGTAGAAACTAAAATGTTGGTAGTTCGAATGTGACTTGATTTTGTCACTAATTGTAATTATCGTACTTATTATTTTTTATTTCTCCATAAATATAAATATTTTTTATTTAGAATGGGTTCGCTCTTGATCCCAATCAAGACAAAATCCACGATGGAACGAGCTACCCCAGAAGGTGTAAAGGTTCACCCTAGCTTTGAAACCGGACGTGTTTTAAATACTCGGAAATATAGACGCAGGGAGGGAGTTCCACTCCTTTGCCGTGCGCATTATAAAAGAAGGTGATAAGCGCTTGGTGCGACAGGTAGGAATAGCAACCAAGAAAGGGTGGTAGCCCGCAGTGTGTCTGGATGTCCGATGGAAGAAAGGTGATGGCGGTATGAGCATATGCAGCTCCTAAACATACTCTTCAAAATAGAATCTGTAGAAGACCGACAGACAGGCAACTTTGTGGCGGTGAGCTAAGGTGTGAAGCTTGCTCTTCACCAATTTGCTGTCACTAATGAGCCTTTCAGTTATTTTAAGTTATTCTAAGTTGGTATTTTGCTGAGCTGTCCCAGAAGTTACTACAATATTCCATGCAAGATCGGACTTGAGCTTTATAGAAAGTTAAAAGCTGTCTTGGCGTGAAATATCGCTTGACCTTATTTATTTTAGCTACAGTTTGAGCCTTGGACGCAATGTTGGCGCCGAAGTTGAGGTCTGAAGACAAATCTATGCCAAGAAGCTCGAGGCTCGAGGTCACAGGTACAGATGTACCTCGGGAAGTAGGAGTGTGGTTGCAGGAATTCCTTTTTGCAGTAAAAATACACGCTTGCGTTTTAGAGGCGTTGAAATGGACAAGGTTACTGTCACCCCACTGAGAAACGTGGCTCGACCTCTGGTTCCTTCGCTCAACCATGGCCTAGTAAGGATATGATCACATAAGGATTGTTGAAAATTATTCAAAATCTTAGACACTGTAAATCTTTCATTTTTGGCACTGTTTTTGTCCATAATTATTGTAACTTTGTATCACTGTTTATTACCAAAATAACAAGAAAAAAGAAGTTTCAATTCTTTTACAGGAGCATGACACAGCCTGACAATGCGACAGGCTCGAAAATGTAAGAACTAAATAAATAAAGATTTTACTTAGTGAAGCTAAGTGGTAACTTAAGAATTAAGATGTTCAATTAAGGAGTTTGAATAAAATGTCTTGATTGTCAAGCCTCTAACAGCATCCCTAATTAAGTGAACACGTTAATGTAATCAGAACTTCAGTAATAAGAGCGGAAATTAAAACACGTCTTTGTCAAGAGTAGTTGTACTGTACAGTTTTTATGGTCTTGAAACGCCGCCAAATTTTCACAAAAACCTTGACTCCTTTACAGAATAACGCGTAAAGTTTGATTGGGAATTTGCGATAATAATTTATAGGAAAATCCCATAATTTATAGTTTGTAGAATATACAGTCTGGGCTTCAGTTATTGCTTTTACTGTTTTTGATGTTCTTCTTTCGTAGTTCTGTATTTATCGTTAGGTGTATTATTTTTACTATTCGTTCCATATTTATGTGATTATATGAATTTTATAGTTTATTAGAGTGAGTTTGGATGGATACTAGTGCTTGGATAAACTTAAATAGGCATACAGCAATTATATAGCACTAAATGTAAGAAAAACAAATTTTATTGACGTGACAACGTCTTATAAATTGGTTTGCCGGGTGACACTTCAAGAAACTGCGTTACGCTCCGCTCACGTTATGCGCTCACAATGAGAGCGAGTGAGAGGCACGCGTCCCTTCCACTCGGGCATGGTTAGCCCGCCTAAGAGCGAGAGAGACAGACATAAAAAGTGGAAGGGACGCGTGCCTATAAATTAATGTTTTAAATATAATTCTTTGTATAAATAAATGTTTTAAATTGTTACTATTATTTCACCCTTCTTCCTACTATACGAATGAATATTCACATTTAAATTATTTTACCACTCAAAGTCGTTGTCACGTAAAACTTTCGCCCGTATACCGACTTTACAGGCAACCAATTTTTTTTTTACAAGTATTTTTTTATACTTGTAATCAGAACTGGATTGCTTTTTTATTGTAACTGCCTATTTACAATGCTTGACCATTATCTCGCCTCATGGTAAGCGACGATACGATCTAGAATGTGACGCGTTTGCCTAGAAGTTACCTATTTACTCGTGGCTTAAAGATCCCTAAATTGTATTTATCAGGAAACGCAGATTCAAGCAAGGAGTAACTAAACGTTAAAGAGAGACTTAGGGTGTAATAACTTTACCAACTCACATGTGACATTGAGGGTGATGACGTCAGCTTTGGAACCCCTGCTGGGCGCCATCGCAGGGTTGGTGGCTACGCACGCGAGGGTGGCGCCGTTGTCCAGCACCGCTGGAGTTAGCTGCAGCAGCGATACTGATGTACGAGTGGTGTTGTTCCAGCTCTGAAAGAAGATTGCTAGGTAAAAATTCTGTTGGTGTGATCGGACTGACAGCGTTTTATTAGTATAAAGATAGATAAAAAAAGTTTATTCGCTACGACACTAAGATTAAAAACAGAGACAAACTACATTGATAAGCACAATGACAAAAGAGATAGTAACAAATAAGAATGTACGACGATATACGACGACCGTTTGGTGCAACGGTAGCGATCCTGCCTTTCGCAGCGACGATCCTGGGTTCGGATCCCGGAAGGGGCAGATGTTTGTGTGATGAATACGAGCATTTGTACCTGAGTGTTATGGGTATTTATATAAATTTCTATTATAACATATTTATGCATGTATACCCGTTACCCTAGTATCCATAACACAAGCCTTACAGTGCTTACTTTGGACTAGGCTAATTTGTGTGAATGTAAGAAATGTTAATATTATTATTATTTTAACCTACATGTGTGTATCAGCAAGAAGGGTCAAAGACTCGGTGTGTTAGTTTTGTCTTCCGGCAAAACACCGATGAAACAAAAACAATGAAGTAGAAGAAGTCCTGTTTTTATCGGCACTGAACTCAAAGCTTGGCTTTGGCTTGGCCGATTTCCGAGATATGTTAAATGCAAGAAATAGTGTTGGAAAGGAATCACTTTTTCTAGTTTTGACACTAGAGTTTGAGACTTTCTTTAATTAAAAGGACTTGTGTTTCTAATCCACAGAGCAATTATATATTGGTCATGTCTAAAACGTATCGATTCAAACGTATCTAAAAGCGCGAGGCTAAATTCATGCAGGTATTCAAAGGTAGATCTTTAAACACCTCCATAATTTCATGGCCAAGCTGCGTTTGACTCGCGTAGAGCAAGTCGACGTCGACGGCGTAAAAATAACGTGTTCTGAAAAGGCTCTAAGATTAGGCATAAGAAGAACAAGACGAGTGTACCTGATTGCTGTGTTGCGTGAGATGCCTGTGGTCCAGCCACCAGGAAAGATCTGGCTGCGGGTAAGCACCACGGGCTACACACTTCACCACAGCTGCTTTTCCTGCCTGCAGGACGTCTTCTACAGTTCCTTCCACCCAGTATATGGAAACGTTGTATGCTGGCACTGTGCACAAAATAAAAAATCTTTCAAGTTTTATCCAAATAAATTATTACTAAAAAAAAACTATTTTCCGGGCGAGTTTTTTTACAAATGAGTTACACCGGCCCTGACAGAGCCATTGAATTTTCCAAGTATTTTTCAAGCTGACGACAACTACTACCTACTACTCTGAATTTTATACTTTTACGTATTGAAATATTTCATAATTTTAAGTATTCAACAATCGATAGGCAAGAAATAGCTATGTATAGATCGACCGCTTACCGCCGACATTACATTGATTAAATTGTTTGAATTTGACTCCATTTTAAGATCGGCTTACATCTGGGATTTATAAACGCCAAAAATAGAAGAAATAATAAAAAACAGTAGGTAGTCTTCATCAATTTTTTATGACAAAATATTTTTTTGAGAATTAT
Source organism: Calamotropha paludella (assembly GCA_927399485.1). NCBI lineage: Eukaryota > Metazoa > Arthropoda > Insecta > Lepidoptera > Crambidae > Calamotropha > Calamotropha paludella. The sequence goes on from OV656820.1 coordinate 1,579,112, forward strand.
CAAATATTTAACGAAAATACCAAGATAATAATATTCTGAGAATTCCACAAGTTAAATATTGTCTAAAAAAATATAGGAACAAAAAGATTATCAGACATAAGGGTTTTCGATTTCTTTAATCTGGTGTTTAGAAAATAATTAGTATGGATTAGGCAAGATATTTTTTTAAACAATTACTAGCTGACCCGGTAACGTGTTGCTATATATGGTAACGTTAATTGATACAATGGAAAAAAACGGACAGACAAACACTCAAAAACAACAAATTTGCGTTTTTAGAGTATATACTAACTGACCCGGTAACGCGTTGCTATGGTAACGCGTATACAATGGAAAAAGAGCGGACAGACAAACACACAAACAACAAATTAGTGTTCTTAGATTATAGACTAAGATCTTAGATTATAGATTATAGACCCGTGCGAAGCCCGTCCCGGCTTCGCACGGGTGGACAAATTTCTTTAATTTTTTTATATTATTGAATATTTTTTCGTTAGCGCTAAGAAGCGTCCGATAGACGAACTACTTGCGGTTAACGCGTTGCTATGGTAATGCAAATACAATGGAAAAAGAGCGGGAAAAAGAGCGGACAGACAAACACACAAACCACTGTGATTATAGATTTAGTACCCATACAAGCTTTGCTTAGATACTTTGCTTAGCTTAGCTAAGGACTAAATAATTGTTGGGAGTTGATTGGTTATTATTATTATTGACGACCGTTTGGTGCATCGGTAGAGATCCTTCCTTTCGCACCGACGGTCTCGGGTTCTAATTCCGGAAGGGGCAAATGTTTGTATGATGAATACGAGCATATGTACCTGATGTTGTTTTTATATATTTCTATGAATATTACTTATCTATGTATCATATTCCATTACCCTAGTATCCATAACACAAGCCTTACAGTGCTTACTTTGGGCTAGTGTAATTGGTATGAATGTAAGGAATATTTATTTATATTATTTATTATTAATTAAGAGAATACAAAAATAAAAATGCTTCTGCTTTTGTCAATGTTTTTTTTTAATTAAAAATTAAATACTTTATTCCCAAGACACTAGATGTTAGTGTCATAATTATAAACGCAACGTTTAAGGTTGGTGTTTAGTGAGTTACAATTAAAACTTTGAATGAGATGGATAAGTTTTTTGTCACTGAATTGCAGGAAAATACGACGTCTAAAGAAAGACTATGAAATAATGAAAATACTATTGATTTCCAACAAAATAATGTTTCACGTTGATGGTAGACAGACTATTTCAGAAAAACCTGATTTAATAATAATAAATATCAAATTTCTTACATTCACACCTACAAACTTTATTCAAAGCACTGTTATGCTTGGGTTGTGGTAGGGTAACGGATACACATACATATATAATACGTAGATATGTAATATTCATGTAATAAATATATGTAAATACACAGGACTCAAGTGCATATGCTCGTATTTATCACGCAAATATTTGCATCTTTCGGGACTCGAACCCAGTGAAAAGGGCAGAATCACTTTCGTTGCGCCAAACGGTCGTCGTGACCGTAAACTTAAAGACATGTTTCAAAGATAATCGATTTCAGTACAAGATCGCCAATAATAATCAATAAACTTTAAATTGTTTAAATAAATTAGAAAAGCATGTATGCAATTCACACGTGGTAGAAGTGAAACGTTCAAAAATAATACGTACACGTATATAAAATACCACGGTTGTTGTGATGACTTCTCTCAAGCTTTGTACACACGTACTTATACACGTACACATACATACTTTGCGCATACAAACACGTATTAACACACGTACATAATGCTTTCTATCTCATTTTCTCCTACGTTAAATCTTATGAATTTATGTGTCTATCTCTTTTTACTGCCGCTTTTTATTTCATCGATTTTCAAATCACAACGATGCTAAAGAAGTTTTCACTTCAATAAATCAACATAATTATTTGAAGAAAAAGGCTAATTTCTTGTTATTAAAATGCATTATTTGACATACATTGCAGGTCACGTTAGACAGATATTTTTTCATCCATAACCAAGCAAGCAAGCTTTATCAAATTATATTTATAAATAGGTAGTGTATATTATATTTAATAGAATTTTCGCTGCTAGCATAGTGAAACGTCACTTCTGTTCTTGGTAAACTTATCGTCAAATTAACAAACAATTTGTTTGAAACCAGGATGGCATCTGGCTCTAATAAGTTTAATGGTTAAAATATGGGTATGCAATACGGTAAAATATAGATATACAAAACGGAGTACCCCTGATGGACAGCCTGTGATGACGGTTCGGATATTAAGCGGTTTCTGGAAGAGGTCGCGCCAAATTAACTCAAACTATTTGGGACGGCCCGCAATCAATGTTGTTGTGATATTGTTTTGTTTACAAAACGTAAGTTGTACGCAGAAGTTTTTATAGAACAGAGACAGATATACATATCCCCATTTTTTATCGGACAACCAGACACAAATTGGCGCCACCGTTATATTTAATCTTTACAATATTACATTTTGACAATATTAAATTTCGAGCCCCCACACTAGGCCCAGCCTGTCATATGGGGGAAGTGCACGATTTACAAAAAAGACAAACTGAACATAGCATCTTCTTACATAACAAAGTAATAAACAAGAGGCAAAAACAATATCTATTACCTAATATTAACCTTAGGATTTTTCTGGTGGTGTGTATGTATGTGTGTGAGTGTGAGTGTGTGTGTGTGTGTATGTCATTTTGTGTCTCTCTTTGCCTGAGTCTGTTTCCTGATAAATATAATTAAGGGGTCTTCAAGTCACGAGTGAAAAGGTATCTTCTAAGCAGCCGCGTCACATCTTAGATCGCATCATCGCTTACCATCAGGCGAGATAGCCATCATGCCTTTTTTCCGAAGGGGTAGGTAGAGATCACAAATTTCCATTTTCCACAATCCTGACACATGTCTCGCTTTTTCAACTCTCATAAGACGTTATATAGAAGGCAATTTTTACCTGGCCTTTTTCAGGACATCTGAAATCCCTAAAAGTTCGCCTTGGTCTGCCTCACTCGACTTGCCCATGCACATTTACCTCATATGCTTGCCTTGTTAATCTTCTTTCGTCCATACTCTCTACATGTTCAAACCATCTAAACATCCCTTCTTCTAACTTTGTCACCATATCTTCTTCCACACCACACCATTCTCTTATCAAATCATTCTTTATTTCATCCATCAAATTCACTCCAGCTATACTTCTTAAAGCTTTTATTTTCATCGCATTAATCATAAATTTATCCCTCTTCTGCCTTACCCAAGATTCACTTTCATATATTTGAGTTCCGGCTCACACAGCCCTCCATGCACAGCCAGTCGGGCCTTTTTTGACACCTTTCGGCTGGTCATAAAAGATTTATAATAAGAATAGTGACTTAAAGTCATTACTTGTCAAAGACCCGTAATGACTATCAATACCGGCATTTAAACTAAGATCAAGGTAACCCCATAATAATAAATTGAACCCGGCAAAAAATAAATTACCCTCCCATTAACACCACAGAAAATACCGCTTATATTCATTGCTTGGTTTAGAACCGGCGAAATTATCTCTGTTCGATTTTAAGCTGTCAAGGCTCCTGAACCTAATCGGATTGTTCTGTTCAGGATATTGAAGAGAGTACTTAAAATGGACAAGTAGAATTAGCAATCGGCACATTGATCGATTTCTAGTTAGGCTGTGTTTTAAACGATTTGAGTTAGAAACAGTAATATACTGAATAATTTTAGAACATTATAGTAATTAAGTAATATACGGGATTGTTACCATGTAGCTTGTTTTTATTGAGTTTAGTAATATAAGTTATTAACTTATATTACTATAATGTTAGTGACCACGAAAGTTTCAAACAATATAATTTTAGAACAGTCAAATATCTTAACAGTGTTAATTCGTCCTTAGACATACATGGTAATTTTAAAAACGTGTCAATCAACCACTTTTGTGGGATAAACGACGAGTTTTTTTTTATTTTTTTTTATTTAATCCTCTATTAAAACTCCTTTATAGGAGCCGTAATCACACGGTGACTAAGGTCGAGATGTTTATTTCTTTGATTGGATATTTGGAAAAACTTTAGATCATCCGGCTAAAATAATGGGAATAATCTTTTTTTAATTAATATTATTTACATTATTAGTGTTAAACGGAAAGCGTTCGCTTTTAATTATACAAAATGGTTATTGCTTACAAAAAAATATAGATCAACTTATTGTTAACTTAAAAGTATACATTTTACAACAACTTAGTGTTAATTTATCGAAAAAAAAATTCTTCCTCTTTATATTATACAAAATAATTATAATTCAGTGATAATAATACAATTCAATTCATAAAAGTATGCAATTCTTCATCAATGTTTTCTTAAGACGCTATTACGTAAAATTATCGTCCGTAAACTGACTTTACAGACAAACATTTTTTAAACCAATTTAGCCCACATAGAATTTAAATATTTTGTATGATTTTTATAAGAATCATAAATATAATTAATAAAATTCCATGTTTGACTATGTGATTGAAAATTCACGAAATTAAATGCATGACGGAGTGTCGTCACCTGCTTGTTTACAGTAAATGTAAGTTTTACGTATTACGATTGTATTATGACGACCGTTTGGTGCAACAGTTGGGATCCTGCCTTTCACACCGACGGTCCTGGGTTCGAACCCCGGAAGGGCAGATGTTTGTATGATGGGTACGAGCATTTGTACCTGAGTCATGGGTGTTTATACATATTACTATTAATATTACATATCTATGTTTGATATATGTATGTCTATCCGTTACCCTAGTATCCATAACACAAGCCTTGCAGTGCTTACTTTGGGCTAGGCTAATGGGTGTGAGTGTAAGAAATATTGATTGATTTATTTATTTATTTTATAGCTAAAAGTTTGTTTACAAGCAGATGACGTCATATCATCAAGTAACATGCATGAAAGTTTTCTGTGATTTTTGTTCATTTTAACTTTGATGGCGATTTTTGTAGGAAATAGAGAAATTAAAAACGAATTTATTAAATGGCAAATGTTTTATCTATAACGAATTATTTGAGATATTTTCGTAAAATCTGTCAATTACTTGAAACTATAAAATATAATTTGAATTTTGGAGGGAAAATGAATAAAAAAGTAGGTATTTTAGTTTTGTTTTTACTAGCATATTTCGACGTTTTTTGGTTTGTAACACTACTGTCAGAAGAAATAAGAATTTCGTCTCTTAAATCTGTAATTAAAGGCAAAATATGGGTAAGTTCGATTAAACATCAAAAAGTTCGAAAATTTAAACAATATTTACTTAACAGCGCCATCTGTTGACATGTTTACGATATTAAATAGTTTTTAATCATCATTTCTTTAAAGACTAGAGTTTATTCTATCTGCGAGAACCTTATTGCTTTCTTTTATTATATTTTGTTGATCTTGTAAGTCTTTCATGTAAACAAATTAATATTACTTTAGGGTTTCATCCCATTCCGTTCAATAAGTGGAAAGTAAGTAAGTAAGTAAGGTAGAGTAGGTATCTTTAAAAAATCTGAATACACAGAATCATTCCAATCATCTTCAAATAAGTAATTTTAATAAAATTGCCTTTCAACCGATTTGATTATATTTTAGATACGCTCGTAGCGTCTCGGTAGCTCAGCGGTCAGAGCACTCGCCCGGATAGCGAAAGGTCGTGGGTTCGAATCCTACCTGAGGGCTCGGAGACGTGGTCGTTTTTAACATGTGTATTTTATATCTTATAGAAATATGGCATTGCGAATGAAAAAAAAAATACATTTAGCTGTTAATCCATTTTTTGTGTTTTCCTTATTTTTGTGACTATGAGAATATCAATAATGAGAAATGGCACAAAGTTTATTTATTCATAAGTTATACCGGGAAAATCGGTACTGGTTTTCATGGTAAAGTCACTGTGAGGTCCCAAGTTCAAACCCCAGCAGGGTCATTGTTGTTTCTGAATTTTATAATTTGGATGGACTTGCTAATTAACCTGGATTCAGAGCAATGTATGTGAAGTCGTCTGCCATACTATGAGGTATGTGATATTTATTTCTTTTCCTCGCCACTAACGCACGATCTTAAAAATCTTAACTTTAGGTACTAAAAATATTTTGAAAAAGGCAATTTCAATTTTACATGAAATTTTGATAAATTATTTTAATAGAAAAAAATCGCAAGTAAAATTTTCAGGTGGGAATCGAACCCGCAACCTTTCGATGTCCGGTCCAATGCTCTCCCAATTGAGCTACCAAGCCTTGTGGAAACCTGTCGAAATTTTTGTAGTACCTTTCCGGTTTAACGCTGTACGCCAGCGTTGTTTCATAAATAAGAGGAACATCCTCTCGTCTTCGAAAGAAACATTTTTACAAATGTTTCGATAATCGATTATGATTTAACAGCCATATAGTTTCATGATTTTTATATACTTCTAGTACCTTTACTAGCTAAAAACATAATTTAGTCGACTGAAAGTATGTGCAAAAAGAGTATTTTTGACGTGACAACGTCTTATAAATTGGTTTGCCGGGTGACACTTCAAGAAACTGCGTTACGCTCCGCTCACGTTATGCGCTCACAATGAGAGCGAGTGAGAGGCACGCGTCCCTTCCACTCGGGCATGGTTAGCCCGCCTAAGAGCGAGAGAGATAGACATAAAAAGTGGAAGGGACGCGTGGCTATAAATTAATGTTTTAAATATAATTCTTTGTATAAATAAATGTTTTAAATTGTTACTATTATTTCATCCTTCTTCCTACTATACGAATGAATATTCACATTTAAATTATTTTACCACTCAAAGTCGTTGTCACGTAAAACTTTCGCCCGTATACCGACTTTACAGGCAACCAATTTTTTTTATTTTAAATAATAAAAATACCAAAATAAAGGAACTCATATAAAGGTAGGTCCGACAACAATTCAAAGTAAGAGTAAGTTAAATATTTAACAAATGAAATATGAAATCACAAGTGCCTATTAGGATTCGGTACCAGAAACCTCTTAAAGTTTCCGAAAACGTGTTATTTTCTCATGAAATATGCCGTGGCACTGTAAGTACCTACTATTATATTTTTAGCGCATCAGACGGGGTCAGTAGTGCGTTTTTTATGCGTAATGCTCCGCACAGATAAACACACATAGTCAGGTACTCACACATACACACATTCACACAGAGACATTATTTTCCGCCCTCAGCGACGTGGGCACCCTCCGGACGCGGGGGAGGGGGGTGGTGAATCCATCATGGATACAGCGGCCGGCCCGAGAGGTTATGTCAGACTGGTGCTGACTAAACACCACCTTATAAGAGCCATAGCCTAGGAAGGCTGTATAGGCTTAATGAAGCGACCGCTTTGGGGGAACCCACGGCGGCGCAGTACACACACTCATAATTAATTATAGGATTTCAGATGGGAGAGTACTTGTTTTTCTGTGATACAGGCTGCGGCCTAGTTCAGATACCAGGTTCTCTACAATCTTACATTTGTTAACATTACTGCATGGTAGCAATTACTTTTATTTGTAAAGAGATTGTGTGGAGAAGAAAAAAAAATTGTTTATTCTACAGTGCAATTTTATGCATGTCTTAAGCGTTTGTATCGATACAATATCGATTCAGATACCGATTCAAGCGCGAGACTGAATTAACATAGGTATTCAAAGGAATTTGAATCTATAATCTAAGATCACAGTGGTTTGTGTGTTTGTCTGTCCGCTCTTTTTCCCGCTCTTTTTCCATTGTATCAATAACGTTACCATAGCAACGCGTTAACCGCAACTAGTAGTTACATAAAGTCATACTTGCGTTTGACTCGCGTGAGTATCGCGTTTGTATCGATAAAAGCGTGTGTCGACAGAGCTTTTAAAAAAAACTTGGTGTGCAAAGGCTCCTAATCTATACTTCCTAACAGGAACAAAGTGTTGTCATGGTCTGATGAAAATAGATTAAAGAAAATAGATAATCTCGAAGGTAATTACTAATTCCATTCATTTTTGTTTGATAAAGCAAAAGATTGACAAATTGACGTTTTTAGAACTGAAAGATAATTAGTTTTATCATTCGAATAGGATGAAAAAAATCTAATTGCGACTCATTTTTAAAATATTATTAGAAAATCCTATATAGAAACGCTGAAAAAGTAGATAACCTGACATGAAAATAAATTGTTGATTTTTTATCTATGATTAAAATCAAAAGATTTTATTCGGTATGAGAATTTGTAATGCGTATACTTAAATTTAACTCTGATTTTCTTGCGACTTTTCTGTACAACGTATTTATATCAGGCACCTTGGTAGCTATATTTCTGATGCACGAGTAAATTCTGAACAGACCTAGCGTCATAGGAAGGCGATGGTCAGCCACATGAACCATTCTGTGCAGGTAGTTTCCAAATGGGGCGATGCCAATCTAGTAAGGTTCAATCCATCAAAGACCCAGGCGTGTCTTTTCTCCGCTAAATCTTTTCGACTTGACTCCTACTTTCCGAGGCGTATCCGTGCCTTTCGTGATCTATTACTATCTTGAGCATCTCAAGTACGATGTCATAGTCACCAATTCTCAATTCTGGTTATTTTATTGAGAGTACAAAAAAACTTGGCATTCTGGCGAAAGTGAGAAGGTACTTCACGCCGGAACAGTTGCTCAATCTTAACCAAGCGTAAGTTCGATAGTGTATGGAGTACTGTTCTCATCTTTGGGACGTTTCCGCCCAATACCAGCTCCAGAAGCTTGAGTCTTTTGAGATGAGGGCCAAGAAGCTCATTGGCAATGATGATCTTTTTTATAAAAAGCTCAAAAGCCTAGAGCATAGACCGAAGGTAGCCAACCTATCCGTTTTATGGGATACAAATCGGAGAGTGTGCAGCAGAATTTCACAACCTTGTTCCGCTGTCCCCATATTTTCATCGGACAACAACACTTACAAATATGCGCCACCATTATATGGTTGATATGCCAAAGAGTCGCACTAAGCGTTTTGGTTCCAAATTTGTTATACGTAAGGCGTATACCTAAGGCGTGGAACTCTTTGCTCGAATCTGTTATCTGACAAATACAATTAATTGGTTTTCAAGTCACAAGAGAATAGGAATCTTCTAGGCAAGCGCGTCAAATCCTAGATCGCATCGTCGCTTACCATCAGGCGAGATAGTGGTCAAGTGCCTACCTATTTACTATATATAAAAACCTCAACTTATGAATCCATGGCGTAGCACTTGATGTTCATTATACCCATTGTAAATGTTGTTATTGCAAAATCGCCCAAGTGCGTGTTGGGCCACGCGCAGTGTATGGTTCCGTAGTTGTCTAATATTCGGTCTAAGCAGATAAATTTTTAACACTTTTATGTTATTAACTAGCTTTTACTAGTTTTTACTAGCTTTATGTAGAATTAGGTGGAAAACGAACTTGTTTATATTGGCTTGGATCTGGGTGTTGTGGTATCGTCGTTGTTTCTGAATGTCATAACACAAATGTTTTAGCTACTTAATTTGTTATATTTATATATTTTTTTTAATAATAAATAATTTTCGGACAACACACAACAAATATATAGTCGCAAACTAAGCTGAGTTTGTACTATGGGTACTAAATAATGTATAGAATACATAAATAAGTATATAAACGACCATGACTCGTGTATAAATACTTTTGTTTATAACACAAACATATGCCCCTACCGGGCTTCGAACCCGCGACTTTTGGCACAGAAAGTATGATTGCTACCGTTGCACCAAGCGGCCTTCTTTCTTGGCTAAAGTAATTATTTTTAAAGTATTCTATACCCAAAAGTATTCCATTTTTATGGGCAGATGCGAATCAGAAGATAATAAAAGTTTATATACACACAACATACGTAAGAATTGCGAATTCTGGCGGCAATATATTTATTTTCGAATGGCAGACAGATCGACTGCTCGGTTTTATAGTTTTGATGGTTACCAATTCAATTTCCGTCAAGGGGTGATTTTATAGGTTCACCGTTTCTCTGTTTCTGAATCACACTTTAAAAATGTAAGATATTTATTTTGAAGTAAAGCTCTTTTACGCACGCTGCACTGCTGGTGAACGCGTGACGAGAGCGTTACGAAAAGTGTGATCGGGCGAGGCGGACGGAAGTTGAAAGGAACATAATGTTCCTATGAACATAATATATATATATATATATATACTAGGTGACCCGGATACGCGTTGCTGTGCCGACTGCAGCGCCATCTGCCGGGCTGATTTGTGAACCTAAACCATACAGGGCGTCACCCAAACGCATACAAAAAAATTCATTCAAATCTGTCCAGCCGTTAAGGGGGAGTTCAGTGCCATATACACGTACAGTAGAATTATATATATAAAGATAGATGGAGCTAAAGAAGTTTCACTTCAGACGTGTGGTCTAAAACACACGTGTTTTTTAAAATTTTATGTTACTATTTAGGCAGTGCGCATACGTAAACATTTTTTGTGTCTAGTTGCTTCCATTTAACACATAATCATGACGATCAAAAAGTGTTCGGTGTCGGTAACTGGAAACTTAAAGTCGTCTGTTGGAGATAAAATTTCCTTATAATTGTACTAAGCTGCGCGGAGGAGTTGCATTCAGTATCCGTCTGCTGTGTGCGACACAAGCCATGACACTGAACGGGTAGCACACGAGCGGGGGTGACGCAGGGGCACGGGAGGGGCGAGCCGATGAATTGTGGCCAGAAGAAGCCACCGGTGATAGTGTCCGATTGCCGCCACCGGACACAGGAACTACGGTTACCAGTGATCAGTAGTAAGGCAACTGAGTCCGATCACCGCTACAGGATAGAGTAACTACGGTTCCCTGTGATGGTGTGCCGTGTCGGCAACAAAAAGTGTCTACGTTTGTGCAGCGCCTTAAGTGGCAGTGGGCGGGGCATATAGCTCGTAGAAATGATGGCTGTTGGGGCTGTAAAGGTCTCGAGTGGCGATCACGGAACGGAAGACGAAGTGTAGACAGGCCTCCTACTCGGTGGACTGACGATCTGGTGAAGGTCGCGGGAAGCACCTGGATGCGGGCAGCGCAGGACGGGCCATTATAGAGATTCTTGGGGAAGGTCTTTATCCAGCAGTGGACGCCATTTGGCTGATACGACGACGAGCATTAACAATGCGCTTATTGAAAGTCACAAACTAAGCTATGGCTTCGTAAGTGCTACGACGGGAGACCTTGTACCGTAAAGAAGCCGCAAAAAAACTCGGTGACGGATATGGACAATCCTTTAATGTGTTCAGATGTTTTTAAATTAAAGAAAGTTTTCTAGTGCTTGTAAAATGCATTAGAAAAATTTACCTTATCAAATATTAATCAGAAATATAGTTATTAAAGCAAAGGCCATTAACACCACGCCTTTTTGCCTTCAAATAATCAATTCTGTAATAGCCTTTGCTCGTACGGGTTTTAAGCAAAATTTCTAAATTTCTCTCAAAGCAGTTCAGTCACATAGTGGCATCTTCAGTTTCATAGTGGACGTCCTTCATCTGAGATGAAAGGGAGGAAAACAAATATTTTAAAAACAGTTTTTATTTTTTTACTTTATAAAATAAATATAAGATTAAGTTAATATCTTTGAGACAAAGTTACCTCAGTTACCTTCTGAATTGCTAAGTTATTCGTTGTGTGAAAAGCCGCCTGCCCTTGTAAGACCTCGCACCAAAACACGGGCTGTCTTAACTCATACGTTTCATTTACTAATAAAAATATGAATTTAAGGTATTTAATACAGAAAAAACCGGCCAAATGCGTGTCGGATTACACGCAGTGTAGGCTTTCGAAGTAGGTCAACCTGAGCATTTACAAGACAACTTTACGTCCTTTTTATGCTTCTATAGGTTAAATGAGTGTTCGCCCACGCGGCACAGAAGCGCGGGGGTACGGCGGTAAAGGGGGGGTCGGAAAAGGGAGGAGGGGACGCTCTTTGTTCGCCTGCCGCCATATCCCCGCGCCCCCGTACCGCGCGGGCGGTACTTAAGCGGTCTACCTATAATTACTATCTGCTTTTGACAGTTAAAATGTTCCGTAGTTGTGGCGGTTGCCCTTTACAAATTATTCTTCGATGTTACTCGACTATTACTCAACAACTTGTAAACTCTACATAGCTATGATAATTTATCTTCTGAATTCGTTAAATATACTACTGCTGTAAACTTTTAGAGGTTTTAGAACGAACCGTTGGTAGAGGAGGCATTTAAGTCTAATAAAAACTGACTCCAATAAGTCTGGCCAACCGGATTCCTGAATGGAAAAATGGTCTTCACAAAGACACAATATTTTTGAACGACCAATTAAATGACACTTCACACCATGTGTGTAGGAGAGATGATCTAAAAAAATTTTATCATGATTTTAATTGAGCGTTTCGTAGGCGTCATCAAAATGTATATTCATGTCATAGTATTGTTTTCTAGTGTTGATAACCTTTAAGCTCAGGCGGGGACAGACAGACAGATAGACGGACATCGCGAAACTATAAGGATTCCTTGTTTACTTCGGAATCCTAAAAAGACAACATGAATAAATGTTAAATTCGCAAATTAAGTTTAAATCATATGGCTGCTTTCCAAAATTTTAATCAAACGACTAGGTACACAAAAAAGTGATTTTCTCAAAAGTAGACCGCCCGTTGATATATAGAAAGTATAAACAATTTTTTTCAAGGAAATACTAATTTATCAGCTCCGAAATTTTAATTACAATATAAATAAGATAAAGATAAAATAATACTAGTCTTTTTAGCTTGCGTTAAAGTAGACAACCGAATAAAAGTTATATATCTATTCCTCAGAAACTATATATATTTACTAGATAAAAGGTACCTTATATCCTTTTCTATATCTTCGACTAAGTGTATGCATAATTTCATAATGATCGGTTAAGTAGTTAAGGCGTCAAAGTGTAACAAACAAACAAACTTATTTCCGTATTTATAATATTAGTTACAATAAGTATTTACAATGCGTGTTTTAAACATCAACAGCTACGCCATGGCTATGTAAATCCTATGTCGAGAGATGTTGTATCGAGAAGAAGCCCTCACAATACTTATCTTGGCAAGGGCCTATTTCTTAGTCAAAACTTAAGTTGAAGTGCTGCAAAAAGCCATATACTTTTTGTCCATGAACCGATTATAATGAGAATCTTATAAGAAAACCGAGATATCAAAGATTTCTCTTTATTACGCTATCCAATATTTGTTTGACTTATTTACCTGGAGCCAACGATTGTACTTGCTTCGGGGCTTACAGGTGAAGTCATACGTATTTGTTAAGGAGATAAAGGAAATTCTTGGCTATTTATTACATCTTAAGGTGAGTATAGACTAGAGCAATACCTACAGGTGGGTATTGACTGGAGCATTTACTTGTAACAGAACAACGAGCCGCTCTATGTCACTATCCACCGCCATAAAGTGACCTTACTGTCGGTCTTCTACAGAATGTACTTTGAAGAGTGTGCTCTGGAGTTGCATGTGCTTATACCGCCAATTCCCTTTTTTTCATCGGACATCCAGCCGCACTGCGGGCTACTAACCTTTCTTGGTTGCTATTCCTACCTGTCGCACCAAGCGCTTCTCAACATCTTTCATAATGTGTACAGTAAAGGAGTGGAACTCCCTCCCTGCGTCTGTATTTCCGAGTACTACTAACTCGTCTGTTTTCAAGGCCAGGGTGAATAGGTACTTTCTGGGTTAGCTTATTCCATCGTGGATTCTGTCTTGGCCCACGGGCTTGATTGGGATAGTGAGCGAACCCATTAAAAATCATTCAGCCGTTGCACGAGCGCGGGCAATAACAGCAACCGTAACAACGAAATGTTATGGGTAAATGCACACTCGCTGTGAGCTTTACACCAAACAGAGTGTCGAGCATTCGCAGGCACCTTACATTACAGTGAAATGCTTTTAAAAACTGAGCTTTTACCTGTATTGTACCGTTCGTAACAACGTTAAATTACTTAGAAATGCTCAAGAAAATGCTCAAGTATATAGCCACTTTACCTCGAGCATTTACACGTAATGTAACATTCTTACGAATACATACAAAGCTTTAAAAGACTCGATTTTAGATAATGTTAGTCACAATGGTTACAGCAGCTATTATATTATAACACATAAAACCTCCTTGTGCCTATAAACTAAAATTCATTGTTATTTTCACACAAAACTTCCCTTGTACGCATCAGAAATTCAGTTACTTACCCATACCGTCACCAATACCACATAAATTACACAAACACACACACACACAACCACATAAGCAACTACTTGCATTCATCAAAATTGTTAGACCCGTTGGTACCCTTCCCATCAAAATACGGTACCCTTAACACCCAGACACCATCAATTACAATTTACATTAAATTACCGGCCAACTTCATGTCGCTTTTGCGGTCAACTTCAACATGATAATTTTGTGTCACATCTTAAAATTTACTCTCATAATTTTTTTATAACGCGCCTAAAGAAGTATAACTTCAATAAAATCATGTACAACAACTGTTTGTTTATAATCTGTATCTGTATATCTGTATACATATATGTAAAAAAAATGTGTCACACAGTGTTTGACTGCGATGAATTCCGAAACTACTCAACCGATTTAGATAATTCTATTTCCTTTTTCTGGATTTGTTCAAACTTAGGACATACGATAGGTTTCATTTTAATGTATAAACACAGCAACGCGTGGCCAGGTCAGTAACTTAATAAATTACTTACGGTACAGTTCAATTTGTAAGCTGGATTCTATCGGAGGTCGGAGATGGGTGTTCGAGGCTTTGCAGGTGAGTGATTCCGCGTTGTCACGGGTGAGAGGGAGGTATAACTCGTTCTCCCTCACGCTGGGGATATCGCTGGTGCCGTCTGATGCGTCCACCAAGGTCTGCCCGGAGTACCAGCTGATGCGGGGAGGTGGACGACCTGAGATTTGGAATACAATTATTAACACGATTTATAAATATTTAGTTCTTACACTACGCACATTACACATTTGAATAAAACAATTTGATTTATACAGGGTGTCCCAGAACTCAACGTCAAGCCGCAACGGAGTGACAGGATTTATTGTAACCATCGTGAGAACAATCAGAAAAAAATCTATCCCCTGCAGTTTGAAAAGTATGGGCATTTAAGAAAAACCTAGAAATTTGGTCAAACTGTAACCGTTTTTCGGTAATTGAGGTTAATTTTTATTATTTTTGTTTATACAATTTTTTATCTATTAGGCTATCGATAAATTACATCATACGAATTTTTGGACTATTTCACCGGTTGTCACATTTTGAAAACCCTTTTTCAAGAACATTTTTAAATCTTATGATTATTTTTAAATCCATGCATTTAAAAATAATCAAAAAATTAAAGAAAACAGTTATTTAATTTTTTTTCTTACTTTTACAAAGTAATCTTTTATAAAATCAACGTCAAGTAAAATATTTTAGATAACAGAGAAGATCACAGCTTTTGACCCCCTTGCTCTGTCACATTTCGGTGATGTGTCCTAGTATCCATAACACAAGCCTTATATACTTTGGGCTAGGCGAATTGAAGTGATTGTAAACAAAATATTATAGTATTATTATTATATAAATTGAAAAAATCTTGTGCTGGGTTTAAAAAGAGCCTTAACGGAATTGCGACGCATAAAAGGTGTACACTATATACAAAAATAATTGATGAGTAATTGTTCCTATGTATTCAAAAGTAAGTATGAGGTCCGCCTGGAAAGTAGTTCCCGTTTGCGCCGTGCGGAGCGCTGTCAAAGCAGCCACCAGATAAGTTATAACACGTTCAGTTGTATATTAGGTGTCTATGTGCAAAGTTGTGTTTCGCTAATATTTACTGTATTGTTTATGTGAGTGTTAACAATTTTGAAGAAAATAGAGAACGCCGCCAGTTGAGAAGTTAGAGCTGTGATTATATTTCAACCATTCCAATCGAACTTTCAAATATCCACCTTTTAGTCCAGACTTGGCTCTGTCACACTACTGTTAACAAAAATAAAAGGAGTTTTTGGCAGGAAAGAAGGAGTTTTAAAACAGACAAAGAACTCAAAGAAGCTGTGCCTATGTATCTCAATACAGTAGCGGCCCATGAATATTTATTTATTTAATTATATTTGAACAACCAACAAGGTCATTCACTATAGATGTGAAAAACTTAATGATATGAACCGCCTAAACTAAGTGTTGCCTTACTTAAAGCTTGCCACGGAAATTACAAAAATAATAGCCTAAAAAACAGAAGCCATCTTAACCCAACCTAGTGACCATGAGCTAATATAATTTTTGATGCGAATAATGAATATGAAGCTGGGATGCCAAAATTTACAAGTTACTATAAATGCTTAAATTCACGAGATGACTACGTACAGAAGAGATTTGAGATGTGTTCTTTACAAATAAAGAATTCTAATTCTCCGGTTGACAAGTCGAATAGGTATTAACCGATTCGTTGCTGATGGCACGCCTGTCGAGTCATCACTTATTTTGCGTGTAGCGTTAGCCACTGAAACCGTGTCATTTTTAAATCGATGATAACTCCTTCAAATCAAGTTTTAGGAAAATCAATCCAGAATAAAACTTATCTTCATTTTTCACGTAAAATAAAGCTCGTAGCCTTCGTTTCTGTAATTGTATGTAGGAACGAATCAGTTGACACCGCCATTGGTACATGTTTTTTTCATGCAACAAAGTTTAAAAAAAAATATTAAAAGATCCCAAACAGGTACTGCTTTCCGGATACTCGCAGTTATGACGTATAACACTCAATTAATTGCACGCAGGAACAGATTGTGTGTATCATCGTAAAATACCTGTGTATTTTTCACTTCGAATATGCCATAGAAACATATTTAAATTTAACAATTTCTCTTTTTCCCACTCTTTTTCCATTTTATCAATAACGTTACCATAGCAACGCGTTAACTGCAAGTAGTACGTCTACCGGACGCAAGATGGCGCTAACGGAAAAATATTAAATAATAGAAAAAAAATAAAGAATTTTGTCCACCCGTGCGAAGCCGGGACGGGCCGCTAGTTCTTATATCTATACTAATATTATAAAGCTGCAGAGTTTGTTTGTTTGTTTGTTTATTTGAACGCGCTAATCTCTGGAACTACTGGTCCGATTTGAATGATTCTTTCAGTATTGGGTAGTCCATTTATCGAGAAAGGCTATAGGCTATATATATTTTTTTTCAAAATTAGGGATCCGTAATAAAATTGCTATTTTGTAACACAAGGTGTAAAATCGAAAACTTATTTTTGCGTGCGCTGCAAAAACTATTGACAATAGAACAAAATGATGTATTACGGGTTTGTAGATCCCATTAAGACCTACAAAAAAATCCGCGAGAACATATATCTAGCTATCGTGGTTTAATCACAATAACCGATTTTGTGTTCAAAATTATTATTAAATCGTCTGAAGAAAAAAAAACTACGTTAAATATGTATCGTAATATTAATCTTTATCGAAATAAAGCATTATGTTATCAAGAGTATTTATGTAGAAGTAAAATACTTTTTGTTTCATCTCAATCGGATATTTCGTTCAAAAGTTATCACGTGTGTAAGATGTTAAGAGTTGGTACCTATTAATGAGTTATGGGCCATAGAGTTTTTTATCAACATAAAATCCTGTAATAATCTTTTTAGAAATATATTTGTTGATGATTGTAAGTATAAGATCTTTGAAGAGTATAATAAATACATTTCTTAAATATCCACGCGTGCTTGATGCAAGCAAGACAAGACGCATGCAAAAGTGTCGGGATCTCATTGTTATCTACACTAATATTATAAGGAGGAAAGATTTGTATTTTTGTATGTTTGAAATAAACTCAAAAACTACTAAGCCGATTTTAAAAATTCTTTCACCGTTGGAAAGCTACATTCACGCTGAGTAACATAGGCTATATTTAATGCTAGAAAAATTTAAAGAATTTTGTCCACCCGTGCGAAGCCGGGACGGGCCGCTAGTAAGATTATATGAATATGAACACATGTTCGGTCGAGATTTTTATATAAACCTTACTGTTCAAGAATTTATAATATTTTTTTTGTTGTTAAAAAAAAATTATAATATTTAGAACCTTTTTAAGGTTTTTACCTATTTAGACTTTTAATTTTGTTTTTAAATCTGGGGTTTTGAAATCATTGTTAAGAAGATATTTTCTCTTAAAAATATATAACTTGTGTCAGGCGTTAGGTAGGCGAGAAATATCTTAAGATATAAAAACCTTACATGCATAATGACAAAAAAGGTATAAGAAAATCACAAACTTTGGAAATTCTACAAAGTTTAAAAGATGAAGTTTTAGTGAAATTTGTAACAACGTCACTCGGTATAGGCTGTCCTGACTCGCGGCAGTAAGATTGATGGCACGAGTTTCGGCCAACTTCCAAACTCCACAGAGTTTCACTTTTGAAAGCGAACTACCGTCTTTAACATTTTGGCTGTTAACTTGGGCCAATTAACCACTCCTTAGATGAAACATGAGAATATTTTCATTGTTAACATTAAAATGCTTCCTGATACCTTTTTACCCGACTGCGTGGGGCTAAAGAGGGTAATGTTATACGTGCAACTAAGAATAACACTATTTTTGCTACCAGGCAATATAATATTAGATCAATACATTAATGCCATAAATGCCTTTAGGGTTAACTACTACCACACGGAGTCTCGTCCCGAAGTGAATTTCCTACACCGTGCCCTCCCCTTGTAAGCCGATTTCAAAAATTCTTTCACCATTGGAAAGCTACATTCACGCTGAGTAACATAGGCTATATTTAATGCTGGAAAAAAATTAAAGAGTTTTGTCCACCCGTGCGAAGCTGGGACGGTCCGCTAGTATTTAATAATGCCAATATAAACATTTTATTAATTTTAATGTGTTTTTCATTCTATTTAAGTATGTTAGTTCCTATACTTTGTCCAATGTAGGATGATACTTTTGACAGGTGTCACTTCCTTATTGCTATGTACTAAGGTTGCGTTTGTTTCCTTATGTTTGGCTTGACATTGCAATAGCAACTTTATACCCTCTATATAGGTGTCAACTGTCAAAAGTATCATCCTACATTGGACAAAGTATAATTGGCTCTCTAGAGAACAAATGCGTGAGTTGATTTTGATGATCGATTTGTTTTAATCTTTCGAGCGTGACTAAAGACATTACAGTAATAACAATTCAATATAACGACAATCAGACGCCATATTGTGGAAAACTTAAAAAATAATATTGACGTATTATATTGAGTGGGGTATCATTGATTAGGGATTTGAAAATTTAGGTTAATGGAAAATGGTGAAAGATTTTTCATTATTTTTGTATATGTACATTTAGGATTTATGACGATTTAAAAGCTTTTTTTTCAACAATTTTCATTTAAGTTTTCATTACATATAATAAATCTGTAATAAAGTTGTAATATAATCCGATAATAGGTCTTTTTAACTTGAATATAGCATATCTTTGATATAAAAATAATAAAAAAAAACCTGAGGTAAGATTCGAATTAATTTATCCTGTCAAACGGGGCGAGATACTATAACTGTTAAGTTACTGAGGCATACTGTTAATTATTGACTTACCCCCAATGACGAGGCAGCTGAGTACTAAAGTGTCCCCTTCGTGGTACGGTCCAATTTTATCCTTCACCTTATTCCCTAACTCGTCCAGGAAGAATGGTTGACTTGGAAGCACTGAAACAAGAAACATTCTAATTAAACTAGGCAATGCAGTCGCTAAGCATAAAGCTACGCTAGCACCTTATATTGGAGCGGAGCCTAATACCTAAAAAAGATTTTTTTTTGTTTCGATGGGAATTTTTGCGAATTTCAAAATCAAACTTCGTCACAATCTGGCCCAAAACCTGATGATTCGATTCCACACAAAAAAAATTAAAATCGGTTAAGAACTCTGGAAGTTATGGCGTAACAGTCATTTCGTCTGATCCATGGGAGCTACGCTTGCTTCGCTCGCTGCGTTCCAAATATCTCAAGATGATATTGAAATACACTTTAATAAAAAAATCCCTTTCAAAGCTTTCGTTGTTCTCCTTTAAAGTTTCTAAAAAGCATATGTCTAATTTTTAAGGGTTTGTTTTTTGGTTATCAAATTTGTTCTAAATTAATACATTAAATGATAAACACATCCATATACAAACACAAACATACATACTTCAATATCTATATATATATATATATATATATTTCTCTTTCACAGTGTTTGACCGCGATGAACTCCGAAACTATTCAACAGATTTTGATGTTTTTATTTTCATTTTACTGCATTTGTTCCCACTTATGACAAAAGGTAGATTTGAAACTAATCTTTGGAACGATATAGGAAACGATCTCGGCGATTCGACGAGCTACTGTGACCGTGATTTAAGGATGCAATTGAGGTATTCTTCAACGGTTTAAATTTATTGAACGTCCGAGACATGTTCGAGAACTGTGTTTAGAAGATATATTACTGTGTCTCATCTAATTAGGTAAATTGATCTCGAATTAAATAAATTATTGCTCTTTTCATTATCCAATACCCTCAGCAACTAACAATAATAATCTATACTAATATTATAAAGATGAAGAGTTCGTTGCTTGAACGCGCTAATCTCAGGAACTACTGGTCCGATTTGAAAAATTCTTTCAGTGTTAGATAGCCCATTTATCGAGGAAAGCTATTTAACATATAATACCTGAGCTATAATATCGCTTCATATGCCTAGCAATTTTCATTTAGATATTTTAGTATTTATTTTGAAATCATAATATAAACTGTTATTTTATTTATTGGTGTAGATGGATAAATAAGAATACTTACACCTATGTATCGCTTTATTTACAAAATATAGATGCCATTATTAAAATCCATTAAAACGCTAAAAAAGTAAATGCGTACGTAATCGAAACTTCCATTCGAATTTATCACGAATTTACATGGCAAACAATTTGTAAACGAACAATCCTCTGAGGCCATTATTGCCTTGCCTCTCTCTTACAAAATACATATTTGCATACGATATGCTTCATTAAGGAAAGCATAAAAACCTTTTTAAACTTTAATGTGTGATGATCACTTCGCAGTAACGAAAGAATGTTGAATAAAAATGGTTGAGTAAGTATTCAACCATTTTTATTCAACATTCAACTTCACTATTGCCAGTGCTAAAAATCCAGCAATTAAAATATTTAAATAAAAAAAAGCTATATTTTAATGTGTCTGCCGTCAAGTTAATGTCAAATTACATAGTGATTATGCAATTTCAGATTCTTAAATACTTTTTTTGTTTTTTCCTGTTGACATAGTTTTAAGTTGATTTTTAATAAGTTTGAAGCGTATGTGTCATCATAGTTAAACTAATTTTATTTCACTCAAACGCTACGTTGGTAAGTATGACATGATCTCTTCTTGAAACGGAAATCGCCATTTTACCAGAATGATTAAGGAAATTGAATAATTCATATTTATTATAATCGCTTTTCTCTTTTTTTGTATATTTTTATTGTAGTAAAAAACATCGGGAGTTTATAAAAAAACATGTAAGCATGTTTTTGTTTTTGTTACTTTCAAAATTAATTTATTATTGGTAACTGAGTATATGCATTAGGTAGTAGCGTAGTAGGTGCTTGTATGTTATGTAGGAGGTGGGTAGTTGTGTTCTCTAACGTATAGTTAAGGGAAGCGATGGACTATCGGCTCGTGCGTCATGCTCGCGAACGGTCGCTGCCTTTGTGCTTGGTGTGAAAGCTCCTAAACCTTCGTAGTCTCAGGCTAAGCCAGCTTACCATGTGTAGTTTTTAGTGGGAAGGCTCCAAGCCTTCATCGGGCACTAGGCCGGGTGGGGGCATGGAGGAGATTCCCACATAACGTCCGCCGTACTCCCGGCGGCGACGTATGCGTAATGCATTTTCTACACATTAAAAAAAGGCTAAGCCTGCCTACCATTGCGCCATCGAGACTTCTGCTCTCTTGGCGTTTTCATTTCAAGTAATTACTTTTATTTAAAACAGATACTTGTTGAATATGTTGTAATCAACGATACAATGAAACCATAACACTACTATTATTGCTATAATAGAATAATATTGTTTTTTGTGAATTATTATTTGGTGACGATGTGTAATATAAAATATATGTGTATGTATGTATGTCTATATATATATATCGTTATTTTTGTAAAAGCTGACAAGTTTCTTGCGCCCATTCTTCTTGTCAGTTAAAAGAAGACCTAAATGTGTGATTTTTAAAAATCTCGGACGATTTAAAACAACTTATTTTAAGTGCATTTGAATTAAGATATTTCACTTTCATTTACTTGCGTATACATTCAAGATGCACTGCTCGCTAGAAAATAAATGGACATGAACAAACGGGAAATGCACCTGCAGATATCAAGACAGAGATGCAACTTGCGTCTTTACTAATTTCTCTACACCAGTTTTGCCTCTACAAGGAACATCATTAGGAGTTGTAAGATCGTGCAATTTGCAATTTTCAGCAAGTGCTGGTAATTAGTGCATGCAATAGAAACCTAGGTGTGCCTGATGTTTGTATATATGCATTTATTTTTGGATGGGTGTTGTATCTTGCATATTTTGCTCAAATAAGCTATATATACACAGCACATAGAGATATATTGGTGAGCATAGATGGAAATATCTCTAGAAAAGAATTCGTTCGTATCAAAATTAAAAAAAATTAATTAGATTTTACACCTATGCGCACATTACACGGACGTATATTTTATATTTGATCTGAACGTTTCGACTCCTTTACAGGAGCCGTGATCAGAGGATGACTAAGACAATGGTCGTCATATACAGGGTGTCCCAAAAAATAGTGTCAAGCGTAAGTCCAGAGTTAGAGCACCTCTTGGAGTACCCGAATCACCCCCATGTATGTTCCGCGATTATTCGTAGTTTTCGAGTTTAATTTTTTTTCCGACTTTTTGAAAATTTTGATCCAAAGAACTTAAAAATTTTAAATAAAAAAAAGTAGAACATATCTTAATGTTTTTCTTTTTGCCACTGAATCATCTTTAGTGCTTCTTTTATGTCTAAAATAATCAGCTTCTTCATACTACAAGGAATTAGTATACGCTAAGGACATTACAAACGTCACAGTGTTAAGAACAAAATTAAGACAAGCGGAAGAAACAATAAAAAACAACAGAATTGCATTTATAAATTTAAAAGAAAACTTTTTTAGACGATGTAGAATATGTATTGAGCACGAAGCTCGTCATTTTGAAAACTTTCTTTAAGCGATCGAATAATAAATACTTTGAAAATAACGTTTTGTTTCATTTATTAAGTTATAATAAACCTTCAAAGGTTATTAAGGATGGCAGCAGGAACAGTTATTTTTGACCTTCAAATAATAAATTTTTAGCTTTTCTACAATCATTTTTGGTTTATTAATAAATAATTGGAATTTAAAAAAAAATATTCAGAAGTCGAGTTTTATGAAATTTTTACCTTGCTGTCTTTGATGGCCAATTTAAGCCAAAGTAGCCCTATTAAGTAATTTTTTTTAATTTTTATGAATGCAGAGAGTCTAGAGAAGTTTTTACACATACTTAGAAACCATGAATTCGCCTGTTTAGATTTTTAATTTATAGATGAATTTTTAAGTAATTACTCCTAACATTCAAATTTTGACTTTTCACTACTGTTTTCTAAATTTCCACTAAAGTTACGAAGCTGATTATTTTAGACATAAAAGATGCACTAAAGATGATTCAGTGGCAAAAAGAAAAACATTAAGATATGTTCTACTTTTTTTTATTTAAAATTTTTAAGTTCTTTGGATCAAAATTTTCAAAAAGTCAGAAAAAAAATATTACTCGAAAACTACGAATAATCGCGGAACATACATGGGGTTACATGGGGGGAACATACGGGTACTCCAAGAGGTGCTCTAACTCTGGACTTACGCTTGACACTATTTTTTGGGACACCCTGTATTTTCTACTAACTTCACAATATTTCAAACGGGCACGTTCGTAACTGTGATTTTATAAAAATCAAAATAGTTTTATTTTGTATTTTATTTGTATTTAGTTATTAGATTAAATGTAAAGTACGTGCTTTTATTCGTTAATAAGTTTTTTTATTAAAATTATCTATACATATAAATAAAATTGGAGTGTCTATTTGTAATATTGTAATAACCGTTTTTTACTACATGCATATGAAAATATATACGGTACATACACCATAATAACATTTTTTACAATTTTTGTCTGTCTGTTTGTTCCGGCTAATCTCTGAAATGTCTGAACCGATTTTAACGAGACCTTTATTGGCGGATAGCTGATGTAATAAGGAGTAACTAAGGCTACTTTTATTTTAGAAAAAATCTTTAATTTTGGAAAAAAAAATACTGTGCCACAGCAACGCGTGGCTGGGTCAGCTAGTTTAAAATAAATTTGAGTTTAAATATTCATGTTATTTAAATGCGCTAACATAGAGTTACCTAATTTATTTCGTTTTGTATTACAAAGTGAGAATCAATAAAGAAATATTTTGTTTTCTAAGAGAGCCATTCGGAAAGTAGAACCCGTTTGTGCTGTGCGGAGCGCTAGCGAATAACATCGGACGAGTTGATCAATTGAATGGATTGATCATATGATTCCATTCATATGATCAATCCATTCAAGTGAGTTCTAACGCATTTAGTTGTAATACATTAGCTATTTTTGTGCAAAGTTTCTTGCACAAAGGTCTTGCTAGTATTAACTGTGTTGTTAATGTTTGTGTAGAGAAATAAAATAGAGAATACAGTTTCGAAGTAAGAACTGTGATTAAACAACCGAACTTTCAACTTTATTCTCCTGACATTGTTCCGTCAAACAACCATCTGTTTTTGGCAGGAGAAAAATTTGAAACAGATGAATAACTAAAAGAAGTTGTAAATGTTTATCTCAATTTGATGGCGACGTTGGAATATGAAACTGGGTTACAAAAACTCTTCACTCTTTTTTGGGAGTTGGCTACTTAGAGAAGTAGTTGAAGATATGTTTTTTGCAAATAAAACCTTAATATTTGTAAATAGATATTTGTTTTATTTATATTCCGAAACGGGTATTACTTTCCGGATGGCCCTTATACATAGCTTTCCAGGCCACTCGTTGCTGTGCTATAAATTAAAATTAAAGTAACCTATGCCATGTCCTAAGTATTGTAATAACAGAATAATTTTGTTTTTTTTTATTTTTTGGATTATGCATGGTGACTACGTATTATATTGTAAATATCGTTACTTCTGTTAAAGCTCACGAGTTTCTTATCAGTTAAAAGGGTCCTGAATGGGTGGTAGGTAAAAATGATGGACGATTCAAAACAACTTATTTTAAGTGCATTTGAATAAAGTTATTTTCATTTCATTTCATAAGTCGGAACAAATCCAGAAAAATAAAAAAAAACATCAAAATATCAAAAGTAGTCAGATTATATAAATCAGAGTTCGTCGCGGTCAAACACTGAGACAGTGATAATATATATATAATGCTGTAACTGTTATTGTAATTTGCAATATTTTTAATAATAAATTAAAATGAAACCTATCCTATATCCTAAGTCCGAACAAATACAGCAAAATGAATAAAAAATCATCAAAATCGGTTGAGTAGTTTTGGAGTTCATCGCGGTCAAAACTGTGATAGGGAATTTTTATACATATAGCTATGTTTAATTACTATCCTCACTAATTTTATTTTTACTGTAAAATTAGTATACTATGGAAAGGTGTGCCACTCTTTGTTATTGTGTTGTTAAAATCTCTTTACCCCGTAATGGACTGATCGAAAAATAAACAGATTGTCACTCTGATGAAGCACAGGTGCGGCGAAATGTATTCTCAAATGCCACAATATAACAAACAAGTCATCGAAATAACTTTCTGGAGTCGCAAGTATTTAGGTCTTGTAAGTCATCGATTGCTTATTTGTAGTAATTATCCTGAGTATATAAAATTCTAAGTTGTAAAGTAATTTTTCATAATAAATAAAACAGTGGCGTCTACGGACGCCCGTAAAAAAGCGAAGGAACTAAACATCAAAAAAGAGATAGAAAGATACGCCAGACGCGCACACTGACATGAGTGAAAGCGAGACAGAAGGCCACGCAAACTGAGGTGGGGAGGCAGCTGGCTCCTGTATATATGGTGTAACGGTCAAAGAGTTCTATATATTCTATAGAACTCTTTGGTAACTGTTCAAAATCTGACGCTCTCGTGTATCGGTAAAATCTGACGCTTGTACTTGTCTCAGGGGTCACGTGGGACTCG
The DNA here is from genome assembly GCA_927399485.1 of Calamotropha paludella. Lineage (NCBI taxonomy): Eukaryota > Metazoa > Arthropoda > Insecta > Lepidoptera > Crambidae > Calamotropha > Calamotropha paludella. The sequence goes on from OV656820.1 coordinate 1,605,482, forward strand.
ACTACACAAACTCTCTCTATACGGGTGAGATCTCGTCCAAATTGAAATGTTGAATTCTTCCAAGTGTTTCTAAAGCTGACGTCAGTGCCATCTCTGTATGTTTTAGGAAATACTACCTACAACACCGAATGTAATACTGTTACAGGTCTCCAACAATCGATAAAGAAGAAACAGTTATGTAAATATTAGCATTAAACTGCAAAACATTTATATCGAAAGATATTTTATCTTGTAACAATTTTCTAGATATAATAATGTAGCAGTTATATAAGTACTCAAAATACAAATCATAAACAAAAAAATATATAACATCAACTTGAATGTAGTTAGTTAGTTGAAGGTAGTTAGCGTTCAACATTGGTGTAACGGTACTAGCTCATAGTAGAAGTTGAAATACGTTTGTAAATTTCGACGCGTTTGCCAGCGTTTCGGTAACTCAGCGATCAGAGCACTCGTCCGGAGCGAAAGGTCGTTGGTTCGAATCCTACTTGAGGGCTCGGAGATGTGTTTGTTTTTAACAGTCGCATTTTAAATCTTAGGCATTGTGAATGCAAAAAATCAAATAAATACATTAAAGATGAAATCTATTAGTAAAAGATCCGATTTATTATTTACGCGTATTAGAGAACTTACAACTTACTTCCTAAAGTCTTTATAGTACATTACGATATTAGTGCGTTATAACCAATACGCACGTATATCGTACGACGTTTAATAACACATTTGCGAGGAAACAGAAAAAAAAAATTTTTTTTTCATTTTTAATTATTGAAACAGTGAAATTACAATTATTAAAATGACACGTAGTTGTAGTTTTTTTTTATAAAATAAATAAATATTTCTTACATTAACACCAATTAGCCTAGAGTATTAGTATAGATATGTAATATTCATAGAAACATATATAAACACCCATGACTTAGGTACAAATGCTCGTATTCATCATGCAAACTTCTGCCACTTCCGGGATTCGAACCTAGGACCGTCGGTGCGAAAGGCAGGATCGCTACCGTTGCACCAAACGTTCGTCCAAATTTTTTAATTATGTTATTATTATTAAATAAACTCAATCTGTGAATGTACACTGTTGCTTTCCCGCGATTTTAACGAGCGGGGATTAGTTCGAAATTTGAATAGCAACAGCGCGCGAAATGGCAAATAATACTGTTATGGAATTTGTATGGACTATAACTTAACTATTTGCTTTGGTAACACACGCGTTTGTTATGACCCGCTTTACATATTTAAAACCGGTGGAATTACATAAGCTTTACGAGCAAAGGTGTTATAAAAGACTATTAAGACTTTGACAGACCCATTGAAGACTTAGAACATCAAGTACTTCTGACGCTGAAAAACAGCCCATCTCTTCATCTTCTTCATCATGTTCACATAATATATATCACCATATTCTTATAGAAATGGCACTGTTTATTGTAAGAGTTACCTAAAATATCGAATCTAATAGTTTTTCAAATATCAAACTGTCGAAAAAAAGAAGAAATTTTACTTAATTATCATATATTTGTTATTCAAACATTTACCATCTATTATTTAGTTAGCCACTTTCAAATCATACCTGCCACCTTGATATCTTTTAAATAATGTTTTATTATTTTCTGTTTATATTATATTTCCCATGTAATGAACATACCCCATCCTGATTATGGGTATTGTAATAACTTGGCAAAGACTGATAGGATTATCTTATTGCTGTGTCATAAAATTCTTAATATTAGACAAATAAATGTTATTTTGACGTATGTCATGTGTTTATTCGACGATAATTTGGTGCAACGGTAGCGATCCTGCCTTTCGCACCCATCTGTGCGAAAGGCACCGATTTTAACCCATCGGTTCGAATCCCGGAAGGGGCAGATGTTTGTGTGATGAATACGAACATTTTTACCTGAGTAACATATTTATGTATCATATATGTATGTCTATCCGTTACCCTTTCTTACTTTGGGCTAAGCTAATTGGTGTGAATATAAGAAATATTATTATTATTATTACGTTATTTGAATGATAATAGTGTAATCTTCTAACGATTAAAAAACAAAACTAACAAACAAAACCGTCCTGTTTTACAGTTTGTTAATGTTGCTAAAGATGCTGTTTGTATCTTATTAAACAAACAAACAGACCTAAACTGCGGTAAATTTATAAAATCATCTGAACGCTGTTTATATTTAATTTGCCTAAAGAAGGCAATTCAAACGGTTCCATGAGAATCAACAGACGTGGTTTTTGAGATTTAATTATGACAAGAGAAATGGCAGCGTAAATACTAGAATTAGAATTTTGAGAATGAAGGTTCAACGTTTATGCTCAAGAACTAATATTACTCAAAGAGAAACATCTGCAATAAATCCTACGATAAATCGCTCAAAAATTGCGCAAATCCAAAATTTGTAAGCTGTGTCCGGGTTGATTAGCTACGCTCATTTTTTTCTGACCATACATAAACCTTCTCAGGCATACGTGACAACAATTTACCAAAATTTCGTCGCTATCCATTGACCTCTTTCGTATTGTGCATTTAATTAATTAAATAAATATTGGACAATATTACATACATTATTCCGACCCCAATCACTTCTTTAGACTATACTTAAGCGTAATTGCAGATAATAATGATTACTTGGTTGATCAGATCTCCTTTAAACATTTGGCATCTTGACGATGGTATCATTAGGGGAAAACGGGAAGAGGTGAAACGAGATTTATTAGTTTTACTGTCTCCCCTGGGAGCTAGGGATGGAGGTAAATTTGGCCAAATGTGAGTTCTTCCCCTGTTCTACGGTACGGGAGCCATTCGTAACGCATAAATCCAATTGACATAAATTCACTTAGCATACTAATTAAAAGACATAAATTGACATACATTGCAGATTAGTTTAGGTTAGATATTTTTTTATTCATTACCAGACAGCAAGCTATTTCAAATGACTAGCGAATGACGAAATTATGTCTTTTGAATTTATGCAACCCAATATAGACCCTTGCGGAACAACAGAACTCAAGTAAATTTGCCTGTCAGGTACGGAAGAATAAAGGTGCGATGTGTGCAAGATGTGAGGCTGGCTTTCCTGGCGTTGGCCGGGGGATTGCGGACTTGGACGCTGATATTCTATCCGTGAACGGCCACGGAAAGTCTGGCCCTGGGAGTTACCGCCCCTGAGAGCTCTTAGTTCCAACGATCATGGAATGACGTAGGCTGCCAAGCCACCGTCGACTGACTTTTGACGTAGCTACGGAGGTTGACCTAACGACATTTCTAGAAGTGTCACGGTAAAAATTCGGGACGTGGCTGCATGCGGTTTTATCGCCTCATGTAGGCACTGTGCTTGAAGGTGACTCCTTGACTTGCCTGGGTAGCTGCCCTTTCCGCGTAGACCGCAATTTATGTGAACCACATGTATATATATCTTCGGCAGCATGGCGGGAATCGATGGTCATCATGCTTTGATCTGCCACCGTTGCACTAGTAGGCATACCCTTAACGACATCGTCCAAGTGCTCCTAGTTCAACCGGCGTTTCCTCCGTGCTTGATCCGCCAGGTCTCAGGTGTAATCGATGGCAAACAGCTTGATGACCAGATATTGGTGCCATGGGAGAGGGACCTGTGTCAGTACCTTCACTGTTACCCATATCGATTCCATTTCATGAGCGAGGTGACAGGTGTATGCCCAGTTGGAGCAAAGCTATATTTTTGCTCTCTTGAAGGTGGAAATGACGGGTTGCTGGGGATCGGATGCCACACAGTTTGTTTGTGACTTGGGGTATTGGATCAGATCGTTTTTACAGTCTGTCGATTTCCATCCAACGTGGCAATGCTGCGAGTATTATGGGCACCTTTGCTGCAGAAACGAATCGGGGTTTATTTGGCTGATATAGTCTATATAATGTAAAGAAAGGATATTTTAATGACCAAAAATTGCGAATAGTGTCATAAGAAAAAATGTTGGTAAAAGTTTATTATAAATTACCGGAATACTTACAGGTTGAGACTAATATAGAAAAAAATACTAATGCGTTAATAAAAAATTTAAAAGAAATTAAAAAAAATTAACCCCTCTCTCTTCCTTGTTGTTGTGCCTATTACGGTACATGTGATTGTTTAATGCGTATATTCAGAAATGTATTTAGATCTATATCACACACCGTATATAAAAAAAAAACTAATACTAGGCATAAGTATAAGCATAAATTACAGGTCCCATCATAGAAATTGAAAATATAAGGAAATGGTACGTATTGCAACGCGATCAGGATCTATAATGTGGTGCCAGTAATAGCCTACCAACAAATTCAAGTTTAAATTGTTTAACATCCTTTTAGATAAATGTTATTATTCAGTTAACGAATTCCTAGGACAGAAACTGTAATATTTATTTGTTAGTGTTTTATTAAATTGTCATTGTACTGGCAGGCAATCATTATGCAATTTTATAAATATGATTGTGATATTAACCAATGTTTAGATAATTTATTTTTTGTTAGCTTTTGTTAATAATTTATTAATTTCCACGCTGAAAAAAAGCAGAATATGCCGGATTTGTATTGTTTGTCTTCTATATTTACTATCATGTTCTTGGAAATAATCGCTTATCTTATCGCATGTAATTCAATTAATAATAAAAAAATAAACTCTGTAATTTTTATAATTTTTGACCTTAGTGTAGCGGTTCAGCTTCAATTTATTAATCTAGTATTTTCTGGCATTTTCTCTCACGAAGCAATATTAATGCAGGACCAAAATTTTCACTTTGATTCATTATGATAAATTAAACGAAATAAGTTCTTCTCCTTTGTCATTTGTAAATCATAGCGTGTTAATCAAAGAGATCATATTAACTATCAAAGGAAAATTAGAATTTGATAGAATTATAGATTCGAATAAAACACTTTTTTACGGATTTTGCGTATATTTTATTTTATATTTATATTAATAATTTAATTTAATTTATATTATAAATATATGTATTTTTTATTGTATTATTACAGTTTGTCCTTTTTATAAACGAGTATATATGAGTTTCTTTGTATTGAGTTTCATTTGGTTGCTGTGTCTTTACTAAACTCTCGGATTGACTGGTATAAAATGCCTAATAGCACTAAGTACGCCATTTGTAGAGTTTTGTGTGCAATTAGGTATAAATAGATAAAATAAAACTTTTTTACTCTTACGAAACAACGATAAATTCTTTTTGGGTCTTTTAGTTTTTTATAAGACAATTTAGTTCGTTTATATGTATAAATGGTGCTTTTTATACTAATTTATGATTCTTTCAATGATATTTACTACAATTAATGATATATCTTCCTACCCTCCCTTGGGTCAAGCGGTACCTGACCTGTAAGAATGTAAGTACTTGATTAAAAGTAGTCACTAAGGTATCACAATTTTGTGGCTTTGCAGCGGACATTTGATAAATGTAATACTAGGCGATGCACTCGCTAAGCATAAAGCTAAGCTAGCACCATATATTGGGGCGTAGGGTAATACTAAAAATTAAAGTAAATTTTAAAATACTATAAGAATAAAAACTTAAAAAGGGCGAGCGCTTTTTGTTTCAAAAGGAAATCCCATAGAGCTAATGTATTTTGGTCATAACTTTTTTATTATTTGCGAATTTGAAAAGTCTGTCACAATCTGCTCCTAAATGTGATGATTCGATTCCAAATATTAAAATCGGTTAAGAACTCGGGAAGTTATGGCGTAACAGATGTTGCATCATTGAAGCTGATCCATGGACTCCAAGCTCCAATTATGTCTATATGATCCATACACCTTTGACTACATGATGATGATGATAAAAACACTGATCAAACTGATAAATTGTTTATTTAGTTAAACCAAATAATATGATCCATAATGATCTAGCTAGGAGAACGATTTATAGCGAAGTGATTTAAATAAGGTTAAATATTTAAAACTGTTTATTAAGTTTTTAATTTAGTTTTTTGCATTCACAATGCAATATTTCTATAAGATAAAAAATACGTATGTAAAAAACAACTACGCCTCCGAGCCCTCAGATGGGATTCGAACCCACGACCTTTCGCTATCAGGGCGACTGTTCTGACCGCTGAGCTACCGAGTATCCGAGTAGGGTATTTATATATATTTCTATAAATACATATCAATGTATCATATATGTATGTCTATTCGTTACCCTAGTATCCATAAAACAAGCCTTTCAGTGCTTACTTTGGGCTAATTGGTGTGAATGTAAAAATATTATTATTAATAGTCGAAACTGCTGATGCGGGTAATGTGCGATGTGTATCGTGTATTCGCCCGGACAGCGAGGGGTTGTAGGTACGAATCCCGCGCGGTAACAATTTTTTTGGACAATAAAATCTTGCAGATTAATGTTGAAACAACAAAAATATAATATTTAAATAAAACAACTTTTTCACGGATTTTGAGCATAATTTATATTTAATCCTGACGTTTCGACTCCTTTACAGGTGCCGTGATCACAGGATGGCAAGGCAATGGTCGTCCTATATTTCTAATAACTTTACAATATTTAGGAACGTGCCCAATTAAAGACGAAAATCTGAATTTAAATAAATAAATTATACTCACCCTCTCACATACACTCACTCATCTACATATTACACACAGAGAGGACCATCATTAGATTTCCTCAATAAAAAATAATCATAAGTATAATATAAAATTGTTAATGTAGCTTTTAAATTGATGTGTACTACATGCTCCGAGGCAAGAGGCGCTGTATGCTGAAATACAGGTAATGTATTACCTAGTTCGGCAACAGATGCTACATTTGTAAATATATTTATAAGCTAGAAGTAACGCTTAAGTAAGAAATGTAATCTTTTTATGGTAATAAACGAATATTATTATTATTATCCGTAATAAAGTTGTGTAATGTGCGCCGAACTGTAAGAACTAAACATATCTATGCGTTCAATATCTTGGAAAAGGAGTGTCAGCACATTTCTTAGCTTTTATTTCCAATGCCGCTGACTAAACGTTACTTTAACTAAACGTTAAAGCTATCGGCCTAATATAATGGAAATGGGTGACCCAGGAGAGTTATATCCATTAATTTTCTGAGATCCCTATAGGCCCAACCTACCTTGACACATGCAATATTTTATTTGGAATCGGATGTCAGGGTGACTCTGTAGGTGTTCAGAATCGGCCAATCAATAGATAGGGTATAAAAAAGAATATTTTCAGAAGTTCCTAACTGTTAAAGTTATATAAATCAAAAATTGTTCAATTTTGCATTTTTTTTAGTTATTAAATTTCCACTACGATTACAGTGTACCACCAGTTCGTAAATTGGGAGGACCTTTTGGGGAAAGAAACTTGACCTGCCCGCCCAGCATACGCAACACGACGAAATTTTGTCGACCCGTTTTCTCGTGTTTTAGTCATTTGTCGTCAATCGTGTCTAACATGCGCTTAGAAGCCGACTTCGTGTGTCAAAAGAGTAGTTTTATTTAGCCGCGGATTTTTGTCTACGAACTCTAACATAGCAATAGCATTTTCTCTATATTTTAACCGACATTTTTAACATATTTCTCGTCCATGCGTTAGTACGTAGGGAAGGAGACGACAATTGGTTTGCGAGCTATTTCGTGAAGTGATGGCGGTGTCTTATTACAATTATGTACTCAAAGTATATTAAGGGCGAACGACGCGTAAATATATGTTTTACATTTATATTTATATTGTTTAATATACAATCTAAGATCACATTTGTTGTTTGTCTGTCCGCTCCTTTTCCCCGCTCTTTTTCCATTATAAATGCGTTGCCATAGCTACGCGTTAACCGCAAGTAGTTCCTCTACCGGACGCTAGATGGCGCTAACGGAAAATATTTAATTATAGAAAAAATTTAAAGCATTTTGTCTACCCGTGCGAAGCTGGGACGGGCCGCTATTACTTATATAAATATTTATTTATTTAAGGAAACAAACAGCACTTAAACTACTTATGATATGAGTTTAGTTAAATATTGCATTAGCCAAAAAGAGTTTCCAACAATGAAAAATTCATGCGAAGACTAATAAATTTTGAGAAAACTTTATCAATTCGAATTATACAGTAAACAAAATAAAATAATTAACTTTTCAAGCGTTACTTGTGCACTTTTTTAACCAGGGAAATATAGACCATTAGTTTAGAACTGAAAATATCAATATGACTATAACGGTCATTATGTGTGTTACAAGCTCTTACGAGAAATCGGTTCTTGGAGTAGTTAGTTCTGCACATAGGAACGGAGAAAACTGCCCCGGGGCGAGCACTCAACCTTGAACACTTAAATAAGATTCGACTAAGGAGAACAGGTGAATCAATTTGATTGTTTATAATTTTATATAAAAACACCTGATCCCTCTGCTCACGACGTAATTTTAAAGATTGAAACTGCACGGAAATGTCGTTAAATTTATACCTACTCTAATCTTTTAATGAATTTGTTTTGAATTTTTTCAATTTGCTCAATATAAGTAGCGTATAAAGGGTTCCATACAATTGATGCGTATTCTAAATGGCTTCTCACAAAAGAATTGTATAGAAGAATGTAAGTGTTTACGTTTTTAAAGTCTTTACATTGTCGGAACAGAAAACCTAACATTTTGTACGCCTTACCAGTTGCATGCCTTACCATTTATATGCGATGCAAAATTAAGTTCAGTGTCAAGCTGTACACCCAAATCCCTCACTTCGGTCACTCTTTTAATTGGAATATTATCAAATTTGAAGTTATAGTTTATAGGTTTTGATTTTCTAGAAAAGGTAATAGTGTGACATTTATTAATGTTTAATTTTAATTTATTAGCAGAGAAATAATCATAAAATTTGTTTAAGTCACTTTGAAATAATTGACAATGCTCAATAGATTTAGATAAGGCAAAAATCTTTGTGTCGTCGGCGTATAACAACGCTTTAGAGTATTGAAAGCATTTCATTACATCGTTCATAAAAATATTAAAGAGGAGAGGACCGAGGTGAGATCCCTGAGGCACGCCAGAAGTGATTGGAACAAAACTTGAAGTATAACCTTTTATTGCCACTACCTGGGATCTGTCACGCAGATAAGAAGTTAACCATCTTAGGAGATCACCGTGTATACCGATATTTTCAAGTTTGGCGATGAGCAGATTGTGCGAGATTTTATCGAATGCTTTAGAAAAGTCGGTATACACGGCGTCCACCTGATAACCCCTTTCCATAGCTTCCAATGTTAAATCCAAAAACTCTGATAGATTAGTTTCTGTAGACCGGCCACTCATAAAACCATGCTGGCTTACAGATATTAGTGGTTTAATTACAGGATATAGAGAGTCAAAAATTATTTTTTCGAATATTTTAGGAATCACAGATATCTTAGAAATGCCACGATAGTTAGTAATATCATGTTTATCCCCAGCCTTGAAGACGGGTACAATTAAAGATTTTTTCCAACAAGATGGCATAATATTTAATTTCAGGGAAATGTTAAAAAGCAGAGAGGTAGGAACTGATAATTGTTCATAACATTCCTTAAGAAAAATAGGATGAATACCATCAGGCCTACTGGGCCTGATGGTATTCATCCTATTTTTCTTTATCAAGTATCTGTATCAAGTTTCTTCAAATATTTAGCAACCGTTGAAGTGTCAATAAGAATGGTATTGATAGTGGATAGGCCACTTCAAGTCCCACTGATTGCAGAAGAAACGCAAGGAGGCTCAAAAACAGATTGGAAAAAGGAGCTGAAAAGATCAACAATCTTTTGTCCGTCAGATGCATGGATGTCACCAAGGTATAATGTATCAGGGATGTCACTGTTATTACGTTTACTCTTTATAAACGACCAGAAATATTTAGAATTGTATTGGATATTTTTTTCAGAATAAATAATAAATTGATCATAACATTGAGTCGCATAATCTTTAATCTCACGACGTACATTGGCATAATTCTCATAATCATTTTGTCTTGAATAGATTTTCCATTTTTTATGAAGTTTATGTTTTTTGTTAATAAGTCTGATTAAGAACTTATTATACCATACAGGATACTTATTTTTATCTTTTATAATTTTTTTGGGAACAAGTCTGTCTATGATATTGTTTAAAATTACATAAAAGTTTTTTACGGCTAATTCAATGTTGTTAGAGTCTAAATACACCCTCCAATCAATTTTCGATAATTCTTTATTACTTTTCCTATAATCAGCAGCATAAAAACGTTTCACTAATCGAGCAGCAGAACGCAAACTTGGGGAGCAATTAATACTTATATCAATACGTAGAGAAGGGTGATGTCCATCTTCAGGAAGCGATAATGGATCTACTCTTTGGACTTTACATTTTGAGTCAGATATTACTAAATCTAAGTTTCTATTGTTAACATTTTTAATTTGATTATATTGTGACCAGTCATTAAAACACAAAAAAGCGTAAAGCTGTGATGTTAATATATCATCATAAGGATTATCGAGACGCAATTTAGTATCAGTAGAGTTAGGGTTATTTAACCATCTAGCTATTCTTATATTGAAATATATTTATATGAGTGTATTTCTATAAGGATAAATATATTCCTATAATTATAAGTACCTATAGTAATTATATGTGTAGGTAGTTATATGTATAGGTAGTAAATAGGTATCGATATAAGTATAGGTAAATTTACAAATCTTAGTGTTTTAATATAATGCGCGGCCTAAATGCGCTCAGTGATTCTTTTTCAACTTTTAGTATAAAAAAATCGGTCCCATTCCCGGCTGTTTTTTACGATATATTAGCACAAACATTTAATTTGTACCTTATAACTTCGAATCTTACTACTTAATTCTTACCAATGACAGTGAGGTTGACGCCGATATTCCTGGTGGGTGCGACCAGGAAGTCTACACGGCAATGGTAGAGGGCCTGGTCACGCTCCGTCAGGTCGGTGATGACGATATTGGAAGGCTGCTGCCGAAGATCAGGTTTCAACCGACCTCCGTTGTTGAAAGATGGATTTGTCCAGGCAGTTTCAACTCGAGCGTCGTAACTACAATGAAAGGAGAATTGGTCTTTTAATATCGTAATTTATATATTACTAGCGGCCCTTCCCGCCTTCGTACGGGTGGACAAACTTCTTTAAATTTTTTCTAGCATTAAATATAGCCTATGTTGTATGTTGTGAATGTAGCTTTCCAATGGGGAAAGAATTTTTAAAATCGGCTTAGTAGTTTTGAGTTTATTCATTGCAAACATACAAAAATACAAATCTTCCCTCTTTATAATATTAGTGTAGATTTTATAGTCTTCCGTGCACTAACAGGACCCGCCAGAATACCAATGTTGCCTCAACATATTGCCCGTCTTTCGAATACGAGAGAATGTTCCTCTCATTGATGAGACAACTAGGGTTACGATATCGAAACCAAGAGTATCGATACCTTCTTAGTAGCGGTATCAAAACCAAAGTATCTAATGAGTAAAACTATCGAAACTAAAGTATCGAAATGAGTAAGTATCGGTTGATAAATAATGCGGGCCACAAGCATTTGAATCTCTCTTTTTCTCTCTGAATTTAATGAAATGAAATTAAAAGAAATAGCTTTTATTAAAAAAAATACATTATCAAGTATGCCCTACGGTTACACTTAAACATTTCACTTTTCATCAGTACTGTTGATTTGCTCAATTATCGAACAAATCAATAAATCACAGACGATACACTAACAGCGGGAAAAATTAATACTGAAACACACAAAATGGCTTCTGCTGATATAAGTTAAGACGCGTTCATAAACTAGCCTCTGTGACTGCGCTGCGTTCCGTTATAGAATATAGTCGCTTGATTGAATCGATTCGATACTTTATTCAAAGTACTCGAATTAGTACTGAATATCGAATTAAAGTAAACATATTTTGAATTCTAGTATCGAAATCAAAAGTAGAGATATGAATAAGTATGGGATTCGATATCGTGTCCTTAGAGACAACACTGACCTACAGCGTAAAATTGGAAAAGTACTAGAAAATTTCGACAAGTATCCACAAGGCTCGGTAGCTCAATTGGGAGAGAATTGGATTTGACTTCCAAAGGTTGCGGGTTTGATTCCCGCCTAAGATTTCACTTGTGAGTCGAGTAGTGTTTTTTTAGTTTCACATAGTTTATTTCTGAAGCTCCGAAATTTCGGCGCCATTACATACATAATCTTCACGGAAGAACTGACGTGACGTTCGACCGAGGCACGGAACTACGCCGAAATAATGCTCCAAATATTATATACATGGTGTTTTTTAATAATGCTCTACTTTAAAGTAGGTCGATAGCGTTTAACAGTACTTACTCTTTTCTTTGGTTATTTAATATAATTTTGGTGAATGTTATGTACGCCGTTATTGTGACATACATCAGAATTTTTGCAACCTTTGTTAAATCTATACAATGGTGATCATGTTAGTGTCATATGGTAGTACTTAATAGATAAATAAATAAATAAATACCTATTTTAGGATTTTTTGACATTGTTTTGTAATTTATTAATTTTTAATGTATTGACATTATTTCCATGCCGCTGACGAATGCAGAATATGTTGAACTTGTAAAGACAGATTTTTTCTTTTTTTTGCATTTTTTTTAAATCGTATAAAAAATTTTTGAAATAGAAAAATTCGACTCGGCTCACACCTTTGGATCCAAAGGTTGCCGGTTCGATTCCCGACTGAACATTTAATTGTGAACCGAGTCGAATTTTTCTAGTATTTTTCTATTAACACAATTTATCACATAAATGTTAAGGAAGGAAGAAATTCTTGGATATTAAGTTATGATTATCATGTTCTCATATTCGAAGAAGACTGTTCATGCCATGATTCATTGGTAGATTCCATGGTCAACCTCAACTTACCTGAAAATTGGTACGTTATTCTTGTACCATACGAGCAGCATCAACTCATCACCAGCATTGGTTGAGCTGTCACAGAAGAGTGTAGCACTGCCCCCTTCTATGGCTTCAAGGTTGGACACTGGACCTGCAGCAATCATCATGACGTTAACAAAAAGGAGTTGTAACTAAAATTTTAAGTGGAAAGCAACTGAAAGCATAAGATTTATGTGGTCAAAGCTCTGGTTAAGGAGTCGAAACGTCAGTCAGTCAAATAAATAGCTTGTTTAAAAGTGTTTAATAATACAAAAGACGAAAATATTAATTGTATTCTGTTAAATATGTTCGATATCCAAGAGACAATTTGGTGTAAAATACGTAAACAATAAACGAATTGAACCTGATAATTTATTTTAATTGTAATTTTAAATGTTTTAACAAAACTTAGTCGCAAATTGCTAATAAGTTTTTTTACTTTTAAAATATATTACCTCATTTGACTTTAATAAAAGATTTATGAAAGACTTAAGGACCTGTCTAAGCATATTCATACTTACAATGTTATGTTGAGGGATAAAACGTATAATATTTAAAGTCACTTAACTACAAACTATTTAATCTAGAATATTTTACCTTGGGAACTTAATTTAACAAAAAACAACTAGGGTAAAGCATGCCGAGCGTCATTACAGTTTAATTTGTCGTACACACACACACACACACACTAACACACACACACAAACACACACACAAACACACACACACACACACAACTAGGCGCACGAACGCATGCAAGCAGACACGCGCACACACCCAAACACAGATATAGAATGTTTTAAAATATTTGATTATAAAGAATGTTTCCAATACTTTCCAACCTGAATAAGTGTAAAATGCTCGCTTTTATGGAAGAGTGGAGTCTCCTGACACAAGCCTATGAGCTTAAAAGGGGATTTCAATTCATAGCATTCTTGTTACTTGTTTTTTTGAAAATAAAATATTTTGTATTTTTTTGTATTCCTCTCGTGCAACATTGAAACAATTTCTACATGCAAAATAACACGCAATATTGGTAAATCAAGTTACTTTCATCGCTTCTATGAACATTAAAATCAGTAATTAAAAGAAGCTCTAGTGAAGCTTTTGTTTGAACTTTGAACGTCCTCATTTTATTTAATTTGTTTTATTTAGTGTAATTAATTAATTTATTAAGCCACTCACCAGTATTTTTATAATTTTATTTATTTTTTATTTTATTTGGTTTACAATTGTTACAATTATACATAACATAACAGTGACTAGCTCAGTTCTACAGCTAAATGTACAATTAATTAAAGGTAAACACACCATGCTCAGTATGTTGTTACGAGTTACATATAAACGAAATAACAATAACAATTGAGGATACAAATAATTCTTAATTACAACAAAACATAAATTATAATCAAAATCTTATAAATCAGCGATGGTTTCTTGCAAATGCTTACGAAATGAAAGAAAGTTACAACATTTATGTCAATACTATTTCCATAGCAATTCAGAAGTTTAGAAGTCTTTGTTACAATCACACCAACTAGCATAGCACAAAGTAAGCACCGAAGTGTTATGGTTACTAGGGTAACGGATAGACATACGTATATGACACATAGATATGTATCATATGTGTATGATATGTAATAATTATAGAAATATATATATATATATTATATATATGTGGTATCCGGTCATGAGTACTGATACTAAACGAAACGCAAGCGCGCCCTCTACCCGGCGAACATAAGAAACTACGATGTCGTATCCGGTCATGAGTACGGATACTAAGCGAAACGCAAGCGCGCCCTCTAGCCGGCGAACATAAGAAACTACGATTTCCCGCGCTTCGACAGAGTCGTGATGCTGTCAACATGTAAGCTCCGATTCACTTTGGATCGAGTCGCCATCAAGTGTAGACGTCGTCACGGAACCGTCCTACGTTTCGCTAAGTGCCTTATTATAACAAGTTTGTTACGTGCTACGTGGTTCTTAATACTGTGTCCAAAAAATACAACATCTTCTCAGTGCACGATTTCTACTCTGCCCATATGATATCGGAAGGTTCGGACCAAAATCCTGACGTTCACACCGACATATATAAATATATACAAGGTACAAATAAGGTGGCTTAGGTACAAATGCTCGTATTCGTCACACAAACATCTGCCTCTTCTGGAATTTTAAACCAAGAACGTTCGGTGCGAAAGGCAAGATCGGTACCGTTGTACCAAGCACGATTTTTTTATTTATTTATTTAGGATGGGTTAACTCTTGATCCCAATCAAGCCCTGGGGCTAAGACAGAATCTACGATGGAACGAGCTAATCCAGAAGGTGCCTATTCACCCTGGCTTTGAAAATGGACGGGTTATAAGAATAAGAATAAAGGCGTCGTGTTTTCGGTAAAAGTGGTTTCTTTCAAGAAAAAAAATATTGCGATATAACAGCTATAAAAAAATTGAGCTTTGTGGAGTTAGATCAATAAATTATTAAAAATTTAAATACTATATAAATCATTTTAATTTATTAAAGTTGTGCTATCTTGCACCTCTCTTTGCCTTTATTACTTTTTCTTTCTAACGCTAGTTTTGCCTGGAAGAGATTGCTATGAGGCAATACTGCCGCCTGCTTAAACTCTCTCCTTTATCATATCATATTGGTTCATATTCTTTATTATTTAAATAAAATGATGACAGTTTAGTGCAACGGTAGTGATCCTGCATTTCGCACCGACGCCGACGGTCCTGGGTTCGAGTTCCAGAAGGGGCATATGTTTGTGTGATGAACACAAGCGTTAGTATCTTAGTCATGGGTATTTACATGTTTCTAAAAAATAATACTTATTTATGTATTATGTATGTATTTCTATCCCTTACCCTAGTTTCCTTAACACAAGCCATTAATTAATTAACAGTTGTTTGTGTGTTTTATCTGACCGCTCTTTTTCCTGCTCTTTTTCTATTGTATCAATTAACGTTACCATAGCAACGCGTTAACCGCAAGTAGTTCGTCTACCGGGCGCTAGATGGCGCTAACGGAAAAATATTTAATAATAGAAAATATTGAAAGAATTTTATCCACCCGTGCGGAGCCGGGACGGGCCGCTAGTATCTTATTAATTAAATATTGATCGGTCATACTTACTATTGCGAATTATAAGATTTTTTTTTTATTATCAATGATTTAGCATAACCGGAGCCACGTAAGCTATGAAATAACATTACTTATTCCACCATAAGTGAGAAATCATACATCCGTTTCTTATATTAATTGGTATACAAGGAAACGCCTTACAGCTTTTGTTTTTAAATCGAATATTGTTAACACGAAATCAATCATAGTGAAGTGCCACTGGAATATCAATCAGTGCTTGGATTTCGGCGATATTGTTTCTTAATAACCGCTTTCTAATGCCAGACAAAACGAAACCCTATCGGGTCTAAATAAGGTAAGCAATCCAATATAGGTCAGTGCCAGGGGCGAAATCACTTGAGGTTAGGAAGGCATATTTCATATTTGAGTCGTCTTTTGACGTTTTGTTAATAGTTTCAATTTGTAATTGGAATTGTTATTGGATAAATGTCTTTGATAAAAATAAATGTTTTCTATCGCGATAAATGCTTGCACCGAACTCGACATTGTTCGCGACTCTTTGTAAAACGTTAGGTCTTAGATAGGTACTGAAACATTTAGTCAGATGGTAGCAATTTTTATTTGTTTAGCATTTTGGATCTTAATTTGTAACTTCTTTTTTATTTTGTTTTATCGCTTTTTATTTTAAATTGTATTTTTAAATATTTTAATTTATTATGTTATTTCTATAATTTTTGATTTTAATTTTTATTTTTAATAATTTTTTTATTTAATTTAAATTTTTAATTTGATTTATTTAAAATTCAACTTTTATTTCCAAATTCGACCTGTTGACTGTGACAAATATGTTAGTGTTGCATACGCCTTTTATTGGTGTTCATATCAGATATTATTATGTGATTGTTTTCACTTTGATGTCAAAATGTGTTCACCGAAATGTGTTCACTGTTGGTCTTAACTAAATGAATAATATAACAAATACAAAAAAATTAGATAATAATTACAATTACAATAATTGCGATTACATCATCTTAACAAGCTTATGCCGCTTGTGTGCGATACTAGGGTATCGGATAGACATACATATATGATACAAAAATATGTTATTTTAATACGAATGCTCGTATTTTTTTTATCGTGAATAGGTAGGCACTTGAAATATTCACAAAATACTCAGTTGTACTTTTACTTTAATAATAAATAATAAAATTTAAATAAAATAAATATATAAGGGGAGCTCCCATACAAAAAACGTATTTATTTTACTTAACTAAAAGTTTGTACGGAACCCTTCGTGCGCGAGTCCGACTCGCACTTGGCCGGTTTTATTTACATAACATCTAAAACGATTGTTAAATAATTAAATGTTAACTTTAAAGTCGATGTTATATTTCAATGCCTACACTGTTAACTAATTATATTTTAACAAGTGTAAAGTATAAAATATTTTTAAGTTGATCTTTTTAACATGTTGCATCGTTCGTGTGCTCGTTAACAAAATGTCAACGCTGTCTTTTTTAATTAAAGATAGTTAATTATTTACGGAAATGTATAATTTGTGTATTTTCATTTTGTATTCAATTTTTATATTCATTGAAATCGCTATATTGTATTGTTTTCTCTTCCATCCGGTTTATTTTTACTGACAAATTGTGTTCCTCTCTGTGTTGCTTTGCTGTAACACAGACTGTTTAGAATAAATCGCTCCTAAAGATAAGGTTGTCTTTATTCACGCCATAAGCTGTATTTCTAAAACTTGTGCCTCCTACCAGTCAGATTAAGATTATATTTATCTCGGCAGAAGTTAAGCATATTGTTATGATCACAAATAATAAATAAATTAAAAAGTCACGAGTCTTAGTCTGATTTATGCGTCGAGGTTCCGTACTAACTATACAATAAAGACATTCTTAATAATTCTAGTGGTTAATACTAGAATAACGCGTAGTCACGCGGCGACGTCTTTCTATTTTAAATGGGTTCGCTCTTGATCCCAATTAAGTCTGGGGGCCAAGACAGGATCAACGATAGAACGAGCTAACCCAGAAGTTGCCTACGCACCCTGGCTTTTAAGACGGGCGGGTTATAAGTACTCAGAAATACAGACGCAAGGAGGGAGTTCCACTCCTTTGCTGTACGCATTATAAAAGATGTTTAGAAGCGCTTGGTGTGACGGATAGGAATAGCAACTAACACTAACACGTGACAAAAAACAAAGATGTGAAAAACTAAAAAAATATTGACCTGGGGGAGCTTAAAAATTACTTGCAATATTTCGATAGGTCTGTCAGGTCTTGGTAGTTCGGATAGCGAAAGGATGTCGGGTCCCGCTTGACACTAGAGAATAGTTGATGTAGTAATGTAGTAATGTGGTCTATTACTATGGGCCTCATAAGAAGGCTCAAGGTCATCCAAAGGGCAATGAAACGTGCTAAGCTAAGTTATACTTGATAGAATCAGAAATGAGGAGATCCGTAGGAGAAAAAGTAACCGACATCGTCCGCAGAATTGCTAAACCTAAGTGGCAGTGGGCGGGGCACATAGCTTGCAGAACTAATGGCCGTTGGGGCAGAAAAGCAAAGTGGCAATCAGGGACCGGAAGACGAAGTGTAGGCAGGCTTATCACTCGGTGGACCGAAGATCTGATGGAAGTCGCGCAAAGCACCTGGATGCGTGCAGCGCAAGACCGGTCGTTATGGAGACCCTTGGAGGAGGATATCTAGCGGTGGATGAGATATGCTGACGCCAATAATGTCGCCACCGTTATATGGTTGGTATACCAAAAAATCGCACTAAGCGTTTTGGTTAAAATTTTGTGATCCGTACCGCTAAAGAGTAGAACTCTTTGCCTGAGTCTGTGTTTCCTGGGGTCTTCAAATCACGAATGACTGCCTAGAGGTATCTTCTAGGCAGGCGCGTTACGTCCTAGCTCTCATTGTCGCTTAGCATCAGGCGAGATAGCGGTCAAGCGCTTACCTATTCACGATAGAAAAAATGTGCTTACCGTCCACCCCCGGTACGAAGGCGTGCACGCGGGCTATGACACTCAGGAGGAGGCACAGCGGCGCGGTAGCGCGCATCCTACGCGCCTCCCATGCTCTCGCGCATCGCCCGCAATGCGCGCGCGTGCTACGTGAGCTTGCGCGATACTTTCATTTTTCTTTTGTGTATCATGGTGTCAATGGGATGAAATCTGGAACGAAGAAAAAGGGTAATTATTTTTTTAGAGTACTAGTTGACCCTGCCACGCGTTACTGAGGCTCAGTTATTAATTATTATTTGCTATAAAAATATTTTTATTATAACTTACAATAAATCTTATCCTATGTCCTAAGTGGAAACAAATCCAGCAAAATTAAACAATAATCATCAAAAGCACTTGATTCATTTTGGAGTTCATCGCGTTCAAAAATTGTGACAAGGATTTTTTATAAATATAGATATGAAAGGAACCTATAAGTTACTCATGCACGTTAGTTTGATAAAGATTGGTCTCAGGAACTGGTCGAAAGTGGTATTTGAAACAATATCAAACTTGGAGTGTGGTGTAGAAGAAAAATAGTGACAAATATAGTAAAAGGGATGCTTAGATGGCTTAGACAGAGAAGATAGACGACAAAAGATTGAGAAGACAGGTATATGAGGCAAATGTGCATGGGCAAGTCGGTAAAGGCAGACCAAGGCGAACTTTCAGGGACCAAACATAAGATGTCTTGATAAAAGGCAAGGTCAAAACCCTAAACGACTGTCTGTCAGAGTCTGTCAGGATAGTGGAAAATGGAAATCTGTGATCTCTGCCTACTCCTGCGGGAAAAAGGCGTGACTGTATGTCTGTATAATCTTTTTTTTTGGTTTCAATTTTAGTTTTCTGATAAGAGTCTTGAGTTCTGATGGTAGATAATGAATTTTCTTTTCTAAATCGAACAGGTAATTAAGTCTATATGGATGATATTTTATGCGCAATGTAAAACATTCGTGCACGTTGCAGCGAGATCTAACTGGTTACACAGAAAATAATAGCTGTAATAAAACTGTAATACAAATGGAAAACAATTTAAACAATATTTATAGTATCTACTTTATTGCACGCGTCCCAGTTTAAATGCGAGATCCACATTGTACCGCGTAATATGACAGTCAAGCGCAATGCAGCGATGCAACTGCAAGGTGGTTGCATTCCCACTTATTCATTTCGACGTATGCAGCTCACACGTCTAATATTTGCCTTTCCGTTCTGTTCCATTTCTAAAATTCCTTGGAAGAATATAATGCTTTAAAATTCATAAAGGCTTTGAGTAGTTACAAATCTGTTACAATAAACAAGATTATTGGATTAGAGGAAAAACAAAGGAACAAACCATATTAAATTCCAGTATTTACCGAAATATGCTAAAATAAATTACTCATCATCATCATCATCACGTCTATTTACATTATAAGCACCGCAGAATGGGTCATAATCTCCCACGCTCAAATTTTGTACTACACTTAGTAGTCAGGGTCAATGACTCAGCATGCCTTAAAAAAGGAATATATTTATAATCTGTGATCCGGTGAACGGTCATTGCTATCATCGCCTAACCTCCTCAATTGTAAGCTGAACACAGTTACCATTAAGCTCGTTTTGCTACACTAGCGACATAAAATGCTTTAAAAAGCATAAATTAAAATTCAATTAGAGCATTAAGAATGCATTTATTGAAAGTCAACTATGCTATGGCTTCGTAAGTTCGACGACGGGAGACCTCGTACCGAGAAGAAACTGCAATAAACTCGGAAAGGGTTATTTTTTTCCCTTTTATATGTTACAGATTTTTAAAATCAAGAAAACATTTCCATCGCTAGTAAAAGTGCATTAAAATATTAATTCTATCAAATATTAATGAGAAGTATAGTTCTTAAAGTAAAGGCAATTAACTCCACGTCGTTCTGTCCTTCAAATGATCATCGATTCTATAATAGCCCTTGCTCATAAGGGTTGAGTTATTTAGTTCTTACACTTCCGCTCACATTACACATTAGCATAAAACACTTTTTTTACGGATTTTGCGCATATTTTATTTTATATTTAATCCTGACGTTTATATTGATTTATACAATTTTGTTTATATTGATTTATATAAAAAAATTAACAATTAGGAACGTGTCCGAATAAAATATTGTGAAAGTAGTAGAAAATACGTGACTTCTCTTAAGGAGTCGAAACGACAGCATTAAATATAAAATAAAATATGCGCAAAATCCGTAACAAAGTATTTTATTCAAATCATTAACAACCCTTTTAAATTACAACAACTTTTTTAATTTATCTCTAAAGTCAGTTCGGTTACTAGTAGTGTTGCCCAAATTCAGTCTTGGTCTTGCAGTCTTGGTCTTGTTCTTGCGTTTTTGCAAGACCAAGACCAAGAACAAGACCGCGTATTTTTAGCAAGACCAAGACCAAGACTGACCGTGCAAGACTTGAGCAAGAACAAGACTAAGCCTGCAAGACTCTTGCGTCTTGCAGCTAGGACTTAGCGCTATTTCACGGAGTAGTTAGGTGTAACAGTTCGGTGTAT
This sequence comes from Calamotropha paludella, assembly GCA_927399485.1. NCBI lineage: Eukaryota > Metazoa > Arthropoda > Insecta > Lepidoptera > Crambidae > Calamotropha > Calamotropha paludella. The sequence continues at coordinate 1,627,032 of OV656820.1, forward strand.
AGGTACGCTTAGGAATTCTATGAGACGCAAAAAACTGTATCAAAGAATATGAAAAACTGGATCTATGCGCATTACGACTAATACCATAAACATACCTACATAGCGAATAAAAAAATATCCATTAAAATCAAACTGAGTGCATGCATAGTTATGTTTTAACCATCGGCACTTTGATAATGCGGCATCAAAGGTTTTGTACTTACTTCTCAAAGAAATTTGCTGCTTTTCGGAAGCACATGGTTATAATACACGCGCCGGCGGCTTCTTTTGAAATCATATACAACAATCGTTGCCGCCGCGCCGAAATCACAACATTTGACACTATTTGATTGCCGCCACAGGGCGTAGGCGTAGGTATACTCATGCAAAATAATTTCGAATTTTAAGAGTACCTACAGGTGTTCCAAAGAATAAATAAGTTTCAGAGTGCTTATAATGAAAATGAATACATTATACTGATCACGCAAGTAGTATTATGATTAGAATAAAATGGTAAGGATAGGTAGTAGATGTCATAATAATTTATTCTAGTAAGTATATATTATAATATTGATTATATGGTTTTAAACTAATTACTTAGGTACTATTATTGTACATTTAGTCATTATATTTCTTAAGTTTTTACAAGAAAAAATAGCAAAAAAGTGTTCAAATATCACCCGTTTGATAAATATTGTAGCCACTTTTAAATATACTTGAAACGTGTAAAAAAATTCTACATAATTAATAAAATAATATAAAAAGCGTAGGTACTTACCTACTAATAAAATAAAAAGCCTGCGATTTATTATTAGTAAATAATCACGGCAGCCGAGAGTGTGTCTCCACTTTTGAATACATAAATCATAACCAGATCACTAGAGCCACTTCAAAAAAGAAATTTGTAATTCCTAGGGTTCAAAATTATTTTGGTGACAGAACTTTACAGAAGCGTATACCATATCTTCTTAATTCGTTGCCCGAAACTATTAGATGTGAAACGGATAAAAATAAATTTAAAAAAATATTAAAAGATTATCTGATGACTACTATTTAACACAACAATTGTATGTTTTTATTTATTTTTTTGCATTCACAATGCAATATTTCTATAAGATATAAAATACGTGTGTAAAAAACAACCACGCCTCCGAGCCCATCTGAGGGCTCGGAGGCGTGGTTGTTTTTTACACACGTATTTTATATCTTACAACAATTGTATCTTATTATTATCACCGCTAAATTTTCCTTCAGTTTGTTGTAATTCAGTCTAAATCCAATTATTGTGCACTTAACTTTACCTGATACAGTTATAGTTGTATTATATACCTACATAATTATAATTATAAGCTAAGAGACTAAAGATCCCTCAGTCAAACCGACAAGTCGGTTTTGTGGGACTAAATTGTATCTTTGTATTTTTTTTTCTTGTATATGAAATAAATAAATAAAAAAAAATAAATAAAAAAAAAAAAAAGTATTTACAAGCAGTGCCCGCGACTTCGCCCACGAAGAATAGTAACTTTGGAGGTATAGTGACGTTCAGGATTTATTTATTTATTTTAAAACTTCTGTCATCAAACATACAAACAAACTCTTCAGCTTTATAATATTAGTATAGATTAGTATAGATGTACGCCAAAACATTCACTTATATGTAAAGAATAGTGATTGGCACTAATTCTTTACATATATTTTATTCACGCGTCGCGTCTGTACAAGTAGGTAATAATCTGTGTTTGTACGCCGCACGCGGCATCGTTTGATTTGCGGCGGCATCCTTTTAATAGAGCCGGCACGTGGCGAGGCGGCGCGGTAGAAAGCAAGGAAACGTACTATAAACAAAGGAATTATTTTAATTCCAGTCATTTCCAATTGAGCTGTGCTTCGAGTCTAACTTAATAATTGTTTTTACTAATTCTTGTTGTTTTCTAAAAACGTATCACGTGTACAATTTAATATGAGTGACGAAGATTCAAATTATTCTAGTCCGAGTAACGAGAGTTTGAGTCACAGATCTAAAAGACCCAAAAGCAAATTTGAGGAGTTTTTCGAAATAATTCATGCATCCCAAACTGCCTTGTGTAAATTGTGCCAACATAAAAAGACTGAAATAAAAATGAAAAACAGAAACACTTCAGGCTTAAGGAAACATCTAATATCTTTCCACAAAAAGGAATCACAAATATTTCTTCCTGTTAAACCAAAATTAAGTGGAGATATCACAAGCTTTTTAGTAACCGCTGGAAGAAGTGGACAGGTAAGAATATATTTTTTTTATATGAAAACTCCAGGAACTCAAAAAAGTCTTTTTTGAACAAATGACTTTAAACTGACTTCGGAATATTTTATAGATATTGATAAAATAGTAATACATAGGTACATATTTCGCGTCATTTTTAACAATGGTCGAAATTGTCGCTACGGGAATTTTAACTCCGCGTAGCTGTTCATGCGATACTTTCAAAAACGCCATTAACTTACGTAAGTATTTTTGAGTTAGTGGTGTTTTCATCTAGGGGTGCGACATATTAAGTATGTAATTATCGTCTTAAATATTTTTATAAACACCTATATTTTCATTTGTTTTCATAATCGGCCAGTAACAACTAAGTACTTTATTTTGGTAAATTACAGTACAGTGCAACCTTAATATAACAAATGTCAATTTAACGATTTTCTCGATTTAACAACAACAAACCTCCTCCTCCTAAACGCTCAAACCTAGTATGTTTTAAATAATAACACAAGATTTATTGTTTTATTTCAGTCGGAAAACAGCAGTGACAACATCACGACAGCTACAGTTGATTGGGTAGTGAAAAAATATCTTCCCTTCTCATTTTTCGATGACGAAGCTACACAAGTATATTTTCGACGTATTTGCCCTAATATGGAGTTTCCTAAAAGGTCTACACTTAGAAGGAAAGTCAAAGAGCGATTTGAAGAGCTCCAATTTAATCTCAAGGAACGACTTCAACAATTATCATCTAAAATGTCATTTACCATTGATGGGTGGACGTCAATTGCTGGTAGGAGTTACTACGGGGTTACTATGCATTATATAGACAACGAATGGAAGTATCGATCTGTAGTTCTTGATTTTATACCATCACGCGGTCGACATACTGGGGAAGATATTGCAACGATTTTCCATGAATGTTTATTGGAATATGGCATAATTGATAAAATACAAGGTATCACGGTCGACAACGCAACTGCAAATACCAAATTTATGTATGAACTGGGCAAACAGTTGCCACACTTTGATTCAGACAATCAACATTTCCGGTGCTTTGCTCACATTTTAAACCTTGGTGTACAAGATTTATTAGAGACCTTAGCATTACACTGTGAGTCTGACACTAACGCGCAAGATCAGCAGTATGAAGACTATGCAGACGAAACTGAGGAAGATGAAGAATATGCACCAAATATTGCTGACTCGCGTACATCTGTAACAAAGTTACGCAGTATTTCCAGTAAAATAAAAAGAAGTGAGATAGTGAAGAAGAAGTTTCAGTCTGCTTGTGAAGCAGCTGGCGTGCCATCAAATCTAAATGCCATTCTTGACTGTCCAACAAGATGGAATTCCACACATGATATGATTGGATTTGGTTTAAAAGTGAGAGCGGGCATTAACATATTGTGCAGTTCTGTCACCGAATTGAATGATTTTCAAATCACAGCTAGTGAATGGCAGGTACTCGAAAAATTACATAAATTTCTAATAAACTTTAAACTTTTAAGTACAAAACTTGGTGGAGACAAATATGTTACATTACCGCTAGTCATTGTATCATTCAATCTCTTGCTAGATAAAATTGAATCCATGGTAAAACAGTTAGATGAGAAACCTAATCGATCTGAAGTGGATGAAAGGCTCATTCTAGCTTTCCAAGCAGCTCGAGACAAAATGCTTAAACATTATAAGAAGAGCAACTGGATTTATTGTACTTCTTTAATTTTAGACCCAAGGCATAAGGCTCAGACTTTTGACCTGACAATGTGGGGGAAGCAACTTAAAACAGAAAGTCTGCGCAAGTTCAATGAACTTTATGAAGAATATAAAAGTCTACACTCACTGAACAAATCTCTGGAATTGCCAAGAAAAGAAAATAAAGTATGTGATGAAGATGAAGACATTATAGACTTTGATAAACTCTATGAATGTCCCTCGACGTCATCTGGATCTTGTCTTCAAGGCTTAGTGATAGACGAGTTGGAGGAGTACCTGAGAAAACCAAGAACTGCCAGCTCGGAAGACATTTTAGATTGGTGGAGGACGCATGAGACAGAGTATCCGACTTTATCGAAGATGGCCCGTGATTTTCTCTCAATACCTGCAACTTCAGTACCTGCTGAGAGATTATTTTCTAAAGCATCATTAGTAATTAGAAAACATAGAAATAGGTTAAGTGATGAGTCAGCCAGATGGTTACTTTGTATTAATTCTTGGTCAAAAGAATTGATATAAAGTAACATAACCTAATGATAAAGCTGTTGTGTACTGTTATGTTTGATTTGTGTTGTATTTTATTTTTGATTGAAATAAATGATAAATCATAAAACTCTTTTATTAAATTTCATGCAAGTTGAGGGTTCAATCTCTTTCTAGACAGACATTGTTATTTAAAATACAGTCAAGTTATTGTAATTAATTTGTTTTTTTACATGTTTTAGCAAATGTAAGCTTATAAATCATAAATGTTTATTAAGAAACAGTTACTTCCATGGAAAACGACATATAGGTCAGTTGATTTTTCGACTTTCTTATCAAATCTTCAGTTATTTATTAATCTGATTGATCTTTACTATGGCTATGTTAATTCAAGCTCACAATGTTCCAATTCTAATACGTTTTTCTAAGATTTAAAGTAAACTTTAATAAATAGCAATAGACTAATAGGTAATTGCAAGACTTGCAAGACTCTTGCTGCAAGACCAAGACCAAGACCAAGACTGCAAGCGCAAGACCAAGACCAAGACCAAGACCAGGTGTATTGGCGCAAGACCAAGACCAAGACTGGCTAAGTCTCGTCTTGTTCTTGCATTTGGGCAACACTAGTTACTAGGTGTGGTACTTTATTATTAAACGCAAAACATCTTTCTAAAAGTGAGCTCGTTTATGGCAATCTGAAGCTTGAAACAGCAAGTTTATCACCAGGATAGCTACAAGAGGCCTACATTTTCAACTATCTTCAACGTGCAATAAAATTGCTGATACCGTGACCTTTACGTTTCAGTTCAACGATCGATAAACTAAATTAGATTCCTCTTTAAGGCAGTAACCGTTATAATCTGTCGTTTCATATAGACCATTTAGATGATAACTTTCATCTTGATCTCCAACCATTGTATGCGAGAATTTCCAAAGAATGGTACCAGCATCGCCCAGATTATGCCACTATCTATAATCTTTGTTTACATTGTGTTTTGTAAATCACGAATGTTCGCAATGCTGATAAAATTCTTGACCTATCGTCAATTGACATGACAGCTTAGGTCGTCGTTTCTCAAGATATCTTTGTGTGTTCTTCAACTTACTTTTAGAGTCCTTTTAAATGTCGTTACTTCTGTTAAAGTTGATGAGTTTCTTGCAATAGTTCATCTTGTCAGTTAAAAGTCATCTTGAAGGTTAAAAAATAACTTTAAAAATATATTGAGATAATTTATTAGAACTTATTTTACGTGTATCGAAATAGTGGCAATATTACCTAACTATAAATTTAACACAAAATGGAAAAAGCCTTCAAATTCTCGATATGTTAATAACGAAGAGTACCTATTTGCATTTTCTATGCTATTTTTATTTCATTACAAATATTCTAGAAAAGATTTACTCGGGTCACAAGTTGCTCAGGCGGGATTGCTCATAAGGTTTGGTAGCTCGATTAAGAAAGCAATGAATCTGACGTTTGAATGTTGCGGGTTCGAGTCCCACCTGAAAATAACTTGTTAGCTGAGTCGAATTTCGGTAGTATTTTCCTATTAAGAAAAGATCAGAAAAATAAAAGAAAATGCTTAATCTGGTGATTAAACTAAAATCTGCGAAAAACGCATTATAATTCAAAACAATAAAAAAAAGAACTTCCCAAAAACTTCTAGTGGTGTTTACTTATCACCGTTTATATGTTAAAATTAATATGCAGTTTTACCGCATTGATAAATATAAAGTAAGGGAATAGAACGTCAAATAAAGTCCCATAAATCAAAGATTTTAACGACACTCGTATGTTTCCATATTTCACGTTATGCGTAGATATATGTCTGATCAGAGCTTTTAGATCGACAAAAAACTGTTAAAACCATAGTTTTTATACCAAAACCAGTATGCTAATGTTACGATTTACTAGGATGTTTATCACGATATAAGTGCTTAGAAATACATATATGTGTTTTAAGAAATCACTCAAAATTATGGTTATTGCTTTGTATACATCTATCTATGTGTATAAAAAATCCTTGTAACAAACAGTGTTTGACCGCGATGAACTCCGAAACTACTCAACCAATTTTAATGATTCTTTTTTCATTTTTGCTGGATTTGTTCCGACTCATAGGATAGGTTTCATTTTAATTTATAACACAGCAACGCGTGGCCGGGTCAGCTAGTATTTTTAGAATTATTGATGTAGTCAATAAGAAGTAATTATTATTAATCATTTTAATAGAAAAATACTAGATAAAATGGACTCGGCTCACAAATTACTGTCAGACAGTACTCGAACCCGAATCTATGGTTGGTCAACAATCTTACTCTTCTCTCAGGTGAGTAGTGGAACGCCAAAGTAGTAGAAACAGTGCAGTAAAACCTATTAAAGAGCAATGGTGGGCTTGTAACCCTGTAACATTGTTGTATTCCCTGTAACAGTGTTTGATCACGATGAACTCTGAAACTACTGAAACGATTTTGAACATTCTTTTTTCATTTTGTTGGATTTGTTCTGACTTAGGACATAGGATAGGTTTTATTTTGATTTATAACACAACAACGCGTGGCCGGGTCGGCTAGTAAGTTATTGATATCTTTTATTGTAAGAATATGTCATTTATGAAAATGAAAAGTTTATCACTCCACAAATTATTTTTGCATATGATAAAAGTTTATCTAGAATGTCTTGGGAGTAAGTTTGTTAGATTGTTGTATATTAATACAGTCTTCTTGATGAAGATTCTGTCTTATAAAATTGTTTTTTTTTTCGATTTTTTGATTTTTGATTATGCGTAACATCATTGGTATTACGCAAAATGGGACTTTTACCATATATAGACAACCGGTTTTGCGAGATTGAGCATATCTTTGAAGCCAAATGATTGGAGTTTAGCAAGGAGCTAATGTTCGTGTGAAGAATATTATAGTCTGACTTAACCTTACAAATATCTCGATACTCTTATTTTTTTCTCCTACTCTTTTTCTATTTAAATTCCTGAAAATATCAGACAAGCTCAAACTTTTTTAAATGTAAATAGGTAAGCGCTTGACCGCTATTACGCCTGATGCGATAATGCGATCTAGGATGTGACGCGCTCGCTTAGAAGCGCTTTACTAGTGACTTGAAGACCCTTAATTTATAAAATAAAATAAAATTATAAAATAAATATTTCCTACATTCACACCAATTAACCTAGCCCAAAGTAAGCACTTTTAGGGCTTGTGATATGGATACTAGGGTAACGGATAGACATACATATGTATATCATACATAAATAAGTAATATTTATAGAAATATATACAAACATCCATGACTACGGTACAAATACTCGTATTCATCATACAAACATCTGCCCTTTCCGGGATTCGAACCCAGGACCGTCGGTACGAAAGGCATGATCGCTACCGTTGCACCAAACAGTCATCGAAGTTTATATGAATTTATATGTTTCAGAAAACATACGTAGGCAAGAAGTTCTACTCTTTAGCGGATTCTTTGGTCATTTTAACGAAGTCAGAAGTCTTACTTCTGTTTCTAATTATATTAGTTACAAGTATTATAATTTCATATTATGTGTGTATAATGGTCGCTATTGATATTTATTTTGATTCTGTTCTTTCTGTAAAAGGACTTAGGGAGTATGTCTATCCTTTTTCTAGCCTTACTCTTCACTGAAGATCTGTAAGGAATGGCAATTAGGTAACAAGGCCGTCTGATTGTAGTTTTTTATTTCTGGTTTGTTTTTCTTTGTAATGTTTAAGTTTTTGTATTGTATGCAACAAAGTATATTATTAGTATTAATTTTAAAGTCATCAGTGAAATTACCTCTTTAATTAGAGCGCATTAAAGTTACATTTGGCTGGAACGCTCTGACATCACTCTGTAATGTTTTAAATGACGGATCGAAATACTTGGAGGTCAAATGCATGACATGTTCAGTTTATTTATCATCGTTGAGTGTTATGAAATCAACGTAGTTAAAAGTAAGTGCTTTGTGAATTGAGTAGCGATTGTTATTGTTTTGAATATGTTCGTCATTAAAGTAATACTCGCTTTTACCCGAGCCTTCACTCGCGTTAATGTAGATTACCGATTTAAAGTTATATTTCTATCCCCCGGAAAAAGTACTATTTTTTCTGGATAAAAGATACCTTATGTACTTTTCTGCACCTCTAGTAAAGTGTATGCAAAATTGAATTGGTGATCCATTGTGTAGTTACGGCGTGAAAGTGTAACAAACAAACTCACTTTCGTATTTAAAATATTAGTAAGGATAAAGATTTTACCGATATGATATATGATAAATGTACAGACAGAACCTACAGATGTATATAGAAGTAGACATAGGTAAAACAGAATAAATAACAATCAATGAAATAAATATTTTTTTTTACAATAGGAGAATAAATAATGCTTTAAGCTATTTAACGTTAACTATGGCGCTGACGTCAGCTTAAGAAATCTATAATCTAATAACATAAATTTATTGTTTGTGTGTTTGTCTGTCCGCTCTTTTTCCATTGTATACGCGTTACCATAGTGCCTAAGAATAACATTCAATAAGGCTAAGAACGGTTAGCTATATATGTAGTCGTAGAACTGAAACGTTAGCGCGATTTATTTCGGTACAGCGACATCTATTAATTAACTTAAGATTAATTGATTTTTTTTCTAGTAATCAGTATAATTTGGATTGCCTGTAGGGTTTTTATAGACAAGTAAAGAGGTTTGAATTTTTATGCATAGTCTATGCATACAAAATCAAAGATGAGAATAGTAAGAAGGGTGAAGTGTCTGTAACTTGTAACCTGTCGGCACGAGATTGATTTATTTTAGCACACTGTAAAACTCCTATCTCGTTCATGTCGTGCGAGTTTCGCAGGGTTGTCAACGTACAGTTTAAAAAATATATAAATAAATATGGACATAACAAGTGAAAGGATTTTGCGTGCTGCAACATATCTCTTGTGAAGATACCAACGGCTGATCGCTGAAGTAAAAATGAGTTTTTTGAAGTGAAAACTCGTGAACTAGCATCGTTCTGATTCGAAAGTCGATGAAACGAAAAAGCGACGGTAAAAAAAGACAGCCACATAAATCCATACGATTTAACGTAGGAGAAAATGAGATAGGATATACGTGTGTGCGCATGTGTAATACAAAGCTTGAAAAAAGGCATCACAACAACCGTGGTATTCTGTATACGTGTACGTATTATTTTTGAAGGTTTAACTTGTACCACGTGTGAATTGCACACATGCTTTTAATTGTTGATTATTATGATCGTGTCAGCAGGAAAATGTCCATTGCTGGACAGAATCCTCTAGTAAAGAGGTTTTGGCATAATCTCCAAACCAAGCATGGAGATCGCAGTAGAAGATCATAATTCAGAAAAAGTTTGGTGCAACGGTAGGGATCCTGTGTTTCGCACCATCGGTCCTGGGTGTGATTTGAAGGGGCAGATGTAAGTATGATGAATACGAACATTTGTGCCTGAGTCATGGGTATTTAATGTATTATATATCTATGTATCATATATGTATGTCTATCCGTTACCCTAGTATCCATAACACAAGCCTTATAGTGCTTACATTGGGCTAGGTTGATTGGTGTGAATGTAAGAGTTATTATTATACTATGCTATGCCTTCGTAATTCCTACATCGGGAGCCCTGATACCGAAAAAAAGCAACCAAAAACTCAACAAGGTTATTTTCGCTCTTTAAATATGTTGCACCAATCTGTCGTCGACTAGTGTCATAGACATAGTGTTTGACTATCAATAATTGCATATATAATATATTCTATATAAATAAAAAAATCAATGTTCATATGTTTGTTCCCTATGCGTTCCGAAAAAAATTATCAGATTGTGATGAAAATTTGTTAAGTAGTTTACGCATGCCAGAGAATTATATGTATCAGTAAAGACAGATCCTCGAAATAGATCATTACAAAGCATGTCGGTTGCAGCTAGTACTGAATAAATATTTATATTCCCACTAATTATAAAAAAAAAATAACAATTTAATGATGGTTGAAAGACTGAATTGTAATGTAAAAATGTAGCATACTCGACACTAACAGGCTAGATCATCAATAAACGTCACTAAAACAGCCATACAATGGAATTTGCTTACTGCCGAAGTATTCCCAGGCCGTCACAGCTTCAAGGTTAACTTGAACAAGTATTTCCTAGACAGGCGTTCTATTTTAGGCGATAACGTGCTTTCCACTTGGCCATTTCGTGACAAGATGATTATCTAGCATGAAAATGCTGATTTTAATGCTAATTATGCTCTTATTTATTATTTTTTAAAGCATTATCATTAGTTAATCGAGATGCTCATCCAAAAGCATGAAAACGTCGTTATGTTAATATATATAAATTACGTGTCACGTTGTTTGACCGCGATGGAATCCTAAACTACTTAACCGATTTTGATCAAACTTTGTAACTATCTGTTATTTGATCTAACTTAAGTGATAGGATAGGTTTTATTTTAATTTATGACACAGCAACACGTGGCTGGGTCAGCTAGTATTTATATAAAAAATCTTGTGTCACAGTATATGACCGCGATGAACTCTGAAACTACACAACCGATTTTAATGATATTTTTTATTTTGTTAGATTCGCTCCAACTTAGCATACAGGATAGGTTTCATTTATAACACAGCAACTCGTGGACGAGTCAGCTAGTGATATATAAAAGGTGGCGCAAAATTAATCCCTCTATCGAAATATATTATAATTATTGCAAATGGCGTCGTAAGTCAAGCATATTTAACATTTGTGAACAAGATAGCTACAGAATACAAACAGACAAGCAATAAATATAAGCTATACTCCGCAAGTGAAATAATTTCGTTTTCAATCTCCCTTTTTGGTAATTTGGCATATCCAGCAAGATTGCCCGATTTAACCACCCCTGACGTCTTTTTTGGGGCTACTTGAAGTCGCGGGGTTATGCTAACAAACCTCAGACAATCGCAACCCTTAAAAGAATATTCGACAGGAATGCAAACAGTTATAAATGGAAATCTTGCGGAAAGTCATGGAAAATGCGAAAAAACAGGGAACAAATATGTATAAACACTGCCACGGCGGCAACCACGTAACGTATATCATCTTTTCCACTAAACAAAGAAAGTGGAAAGAAAATTACTATCACTCAATTTTTTTTTTCGACTTGATAAAAAAATTTAAAGAAATCGAAATTGGATGATTAATTTTGCTTCATCGATTATGTAGAGAACCACATACAAACAAATAAACATACAGAAAGATCAAGGGGATGATCTACCTCTGGGTTAAGCGATCTCTCTCATGGAATTACAGTCCGACCAATGCAGGTCGATTGTTAACATCCCTTAGAAACTGCATACACTTTTTGAAGCGTAGCTAAACGTCAAATTTTACCGTTATACGAGAGCGTCAGATTCAGATTCACTTAGTACCATTCCAAGATATATATAGCCAGCTGCCTCTCCGTCTCAGTGTGCACCTTTTTGGAACTAGCGCCATCTGTGACAGGAAAGGTCGATCTTGTTGCTTCGCATAGCGATGTTATATGCGGCGATTTATAAGAGTCACCGACACAAACGAATACACAAAATAATCATGCAAGTGTTAACAAATGCTTTGTTGTATGTTTTTTAATGTGCTAGCGCCAATTTGAAATTGGTTAGTTACCTATTTCTTTTACGAATTCAATGTTTAATTTATGCCTCATCGCTGTTTTTGCGATCCGTAGGAGTTCGAACTCGCGACCGACGGATTCGGTTACGAAACCAGTTACTAGTCGAAAGTATGCTATTATTTATTCAAATGTATGTGAGATACTTTGAGGCCGCGAAATCGAGAATCGCGTAGGCCAATGGTCATCTTTAAGTATCGTTATATGGAAAGGAATTCAGGAAGATTTTTGAATGTCCAGTATTTGAATATGCCAGTGGTCTCTACCATGCTCAATTGCCGCATAAGTTCCTCAAAACATGAAAACTGTGAACATGTAACTGAATACGCTTAAGGTGCTTTTACTGGTTTACTGTTTAAACATTAACTAGGTATCTAAAATGTCATCCGCCTTTTTGACATCAATGTTAAGACTAATCTTAGTCTTATTTCTGTTTTTTGAGAATCTTATAAGAGAAAGACTGGGACTATAAATGGGAATGTACCTGCCCATAGATAAAATAGACGAATTTAAATATATCACATATTTTTTTATCATTGGGACTAAGACCAGATTCTGAGTTTTCGACAAGAATAAATGCCAAAGTGTCTATCCAGAAAAGCTGATTCTCTCGAGCTAATAGCATATTTAAAACTACTGCCATATCGGTGTACGAACGAAATATCCCGAGCTACAGACGCAGATACAAACTCCATTTCTTAGATTTTGCATTTGCTCATTCGCATCTCATCTCCCATTCACTCGTTTATTATTTGCTAATAAAGACTTCTGCTTCCTATGAGGGTTGAATAAACTAAATGTCCAGCAGATATTCAGACAACCGAAATCAAACACGACAACACAGTAGTTTCCATTCTTCCCTACTTCTTCCCGATGTTTAAAAGAGACAAGATAGAAACATTTATCGACCTCACAAGAAAATACAGACAAATAATAATAATAATAATATTTCTTATATTCACACCAATGAGCCTAGCCCAAAGTCAGTACTATAGTAAGGCTTGTGTTATGAATACTAGGCTAACGGATAGACATACATAAATGATACACAGATATGTAATATTAAAAGGAATATATATATCCAACACTCCGGTACCAATGCTCGTATTCATCACACAAACATTTGCCCCTTCTGGGATTCGAACCCAAGACCTCTGGAGTGAAAAGCAGAATCGCTACCGTTGCTTAAAACGGTCGTGCGGTTACGTAAATAACCAATAGATGCAGATAACACGATAAAACAAAAGACAATAACTACGTGAAAAATATGGTTTAACTAATAATTAATTATGTTGATTCAAAGGCCATAAGAATCATAGAATTTTAACGGTAGCCAGTGAACTTTAGAATATTTAACATATAATGAAACATGTGGGAGTTAAGAGCTCTTAGATAACCATTTATTAACCAAAAGGCAATATCGCTTTGATGACGGAGAAACGACGAGCTATCTACATAGATAATAATCTTGAATAATTAAAGAGATATAGCAAGCCACATGAGTGGAAATTTCACCGATTCGTTTAGTCATTTTATTAGGCAAAAGTATGAAAAGTCATGGAAATAGATTACACGATCCAAATACTTAAATCGTGTTAGAGAAAATAGCTTTTTTGCCACCTGAAATATAGTAAGAGGCTTCTCAAGAAATTGCTAGAATCTAAAATTCTATAGAGGCTTTACTGAAGTATTTAGTTACTGCAAATACAGACTAAAACACAAACACATACACACCTATCATTAAAGTATAGGGAAGATGAGTGAATGGTATTAATAAAAGTAATCTGCCATCCTGTTTCAAAATTAAGTTCCTGAAGCAAGTTTTATGGGTAATTTGGTACACGGAAGACGGTGTCTTCTGATACAGGCCAACTAAGGCTTAAAAGCATCGGTTACTATTTATAACACTGCATTTTGTTTAAGCCAATTAAACCAAGTACCTGAAATGAATAAAATACCAAAGAAACTGAAAGAGGCTAACCTAATTACATTTCGTAAGAAATTGTTTTCACTATTAATAAAGACAAATTATAATACCTTAACTGAAATTTTGATTGACAAATTATAGTCTTCGCACGTTTATTATTATTTTGTTTATTGCGGACAAAGCCCATAGAATGTATTAGTAACAATAATCTTAAACTAGAGATGATTAGTAAATTAAAATTGATTATAACTGATTTATATTATCATCGTTGTTATTTTTTTTGTAGTATTCATAAAATTGTTTAATTGATTTACTTAAATTATTTATATATTTTTTTATTTAATTAAAATTAATTGTATAAGATTTTTGACATATTTTATATATTTTATTGGGAATAATGGTACATCATATTTTTAACCATCTGTATTACTACCTGTATCTACAAATAATTGATTTGATTTCTTCAAATAATCCTCGTAGAGTATCCTTACACAATAGTTATAAATAGAACGGAATGCTGCATTTTGGAATATTTTCAATATTAACTAATATTAATCTTGAACATATATAATATAGTAACAGGAACTGAACAGTTATACTAAGTCACGTGGATGGTGATAAAAAAATATGATAAAAAATTTGCAGGTAATTAATACGTAAATATAAATAGGTTAATTATTTTTAACTATTTATGTGCTAAAGTTCTTTTAATTTTACAAAGAGGAGAATTAAATAGACCGATTTCGTAAACACCTTATTTTATTTGTTGGTGGAACGGTAAAAAGTATTCAAGTAACTGTTTGTTTACTATAAAAATAAAAATAACTTTATTCAAATGCACTTAAAATAAGTAGTTTTGAATCGTCCAACTTTTTTACCTACCACCCATTCAGGACGTTTTATAACTAACAAGAAGAATGGATGAAACTCGTCAGCTTTTACAAAAGTAACGACATTTACAATATTATATGTCGTCACCATACATAAACCACAAAAAAAAACGGTTACCAGAAAAATAGTAGTGTAACGGTTTCATGGCATCGTTGATTACAACAAAGTCAACAAGTATCTGTTTTAAGTAAGTATCCTTAAACATTGCAATAATATATAGAGAAAATAGGTTTTGACTATTTTATTAGAGGAACTACCTGTAGAAAAGGAGTCCTGATTTTCTGTATACCATGACATAACTTTGTAACGGGTGATTATATGTAGATGTATTGTGTATTATAATAATATGCCACCATGATACTGAGCTGCCTTGAAGGAAATTTTAAAAAGTTGATAAAAAAACCCTTATGAGCAAAGGATATTACTTAATTTGTAATAATTTAAAAAGGAAAAATGCGTGGAGTTAATGGCCTTCATCTTAATAACTGCACTGCTAATTAATATTTTGTGAAGTTAATTTTCTAATTCAATTATTTATTAGCTCTAGAAAAGTTTCTTTAACTCGATGAATTCTGTATCATATTAAAGTGATAAAAGAAAACAGACCTTGATGAGATTTTTGCGGCTTCCACTCGGTACAAGGTATCTCGACGAAGAACTTAAGAAGCCATGACGTAATTGTTGACTTTTGAAAAGAATGCATTGTAAATATTTATATAACATAAAAAGTATGTTATCTTATCCATAGTATTGTAGTTATTTGTATTATTTTGTAATATCTAATTATTATAATCTAACAAAAATAATAATTTATTAAGTCTTTTTACCTAACTACAACTTTAATATAAAATATATGATGATATATTGTTTCAACCCTAATACAGCCATAATAGTTAAGTTTAGAACAGTTCTCTAGGTTTCTATATTATAGTTTAATACGAACTTGTATCTCTAGGAAGAAGTTCGAAGATCCCTGGGGCTAAAATATGATCTTACAACAGGGGTCCATGTCTTTGCCCTACTTGACGGGTGTAATAAGTTTAGTATTTTATGTAACATATCGCTTGATATTATAAAGGTGATTTTATTATTTATAAATTACTAGCTAACTAGGCCACGCGTAGCTGTGTCCTGAGTCCTAAGTCGGAACAAATCCAGCAAAATGAAACAAAAATCTAAATCGGTTGTATAGTTTCGGAGTAAATCGCTTTCAAATACTGTGATAGGGATTTTTTATACATATAGACTAGCTGACTCGGCTACGAGTTGCTGTGTCATAAATTAAAATGAAACCTATTTCATGTCCTAAGTAGGAATAAAATGAAAAAATATCATCAAAATCGGTTGCGTAGATTCGGAGCTCATTGCAGTCATACACTGTGACAGAGATATATATATAGAAACATAGCTTCGATAATATCCGTTAGTGTACCTAACATAAATAAATAAATAAATACTTCTAAGATCTTTATTATGCGACATGTATTAAATATGGCTGTTTTCTGTAATTAAATGTATGAATTTATCGTTTATATTTTTATTATTAGTTGAAAAATATGAAGAGTTCTAATATAAGGAAACTTTATCTGTCTTGCTGTCAAACACAGTAATGAATAGGATCATTTGTACCTGAGTCATTGGTCATTTCTATAAATATTACATAACTATGAATCATAGATGTATGTCTATCCGTCACTCTAGTATCCATAAAACAAGCCTTACAGTGCTTACTTTGGGCTAGGCTAATTGGTGTGAATGTAATAATTATTATTTTTATATCAGTCTAAACGTCCTCACTGTTGGGAACAAACGGTTTAATAACAGCTTCGTGTCTTCGCTATAACATGGAAAAGAAATATAAGACTTACTCAACATATGTGTTTTATTTAGTTCTTACACTTACTTACACATTTAAATAAAACTATTTTTTACGGCGACCGACCACCATCTTTCTTTACAGACCCCCTTCCCGAGTTTCTTTCGCCAGTGCTATTTGGAAGGGCCTCCCAATTTCCGAACTAGAAGTATACTCAGTAGTATACAATGTAATCGTAGTGAGAATTTAATTACTAAATAATACACAAAACCATTTGATTTATATAAAAAATTAAGAGTTAGAAATAAATTATGCGCATAATCCGTAAAAAATTAATATCCATTAGAGGAAAAAACATTGTGGGCAAATAAAATTCATTGCTTGAAAATTGAGAAAATGTATCAACTCCCGAAGTACTTTATTTTCGAAGTGCGAGCTAGCTTTTGGCATAAATAAAGCTTACGTCAAAGAGCCGGGCATAATGGAGAAATTAACAGCTCGGCACAATTTGGCTCAAGCGAATATAAAGTTGGATAATTGCCTTTCGAGACGGAAAACTGAAGATCATGGCAAACTAGTATAATAAATAGGTTTTTATCTTATTGAATTGGTATCCAATATAACACAATTTAAAAGAAAGGTGCAACGGTAGCCAAATGTGATGCGCTGGCATAAAAACATGAGGCATATTTAGTCTAGGTTGAAGCTCGTTCACGTAAAGCTCGATACGCTCGAAAAGAAGAAAGTCTCAAGTACACTATAATTATTTAATTAAATTAAATTTTAACTCATCACTTGTATTTTTTGTATCTCCAGCCTAATCTATAATCTAAGATCACAGTGGTTTGTGTGTTTGTCTGTCCGCTCTTTTCCCCGCTCTTTTTCCATTGTATCAATAACGTTACCATAGCAACGCGTTAACCGCAAGTAGTTCGTCTACCGGACGCTAGATGGCGCTAACGGAAAAATATTTTATAATAGAAAAAATTAAAGAATTTTGTCCACCCGCGCGAAGCCGGGACGGGCTGCTAGTTATATTTATATGCTTATTATTTATTGTAAATAATTACAATGTCATTAATTTTTTTATGACGCTGTCTTTGTGATTACACATGTGTGTGGAGACGCAGCCTAATCTAATGATCTGTTTCCGATAACAGTGTGTAAAAAAATAAAAAAAATATTTGCAAACAAAAGAAGACGTGTTTTTAATTAATTTTAATATAATAACAATTGAAATGTAAAATGTCTGTTAGAATTACTCAATAAAACATTTTGATTTATATTTGCATGCGTTAAATGATGGTCGGAAAGGTATTTGTATAAATCCCGAACCACCAGAGGGACCTTTGTCCTGTTCCACCGTAGCATGACATGACAGAGGTCCATGTAAAGAAATACGGTGCGAACTGTATTAACAAAGTGTTGCCAAGTCGAAATTATACAATGCCCGGTGTTTAGCAGTAAAAACAGCGTGATTTATGCGTTCCAATTTGTAAAATTTACAAGCTATTTTTATTTATTACGCTTATTTATTCGTAAAAAGCAATTTACTTCCTGGTTTTCAGTGTGCCCAAATGGCCGGTCAGTTAATATACATATTATTCATACTATTATATAGAATAATAGCTGACCCCCCACGCGTGCTGTGTTATAAATTAAAATGTAATCTATCTTAAATGCAAAATGAAAAAAGAATAATCAAATAGTTTCGGCGTTCAACGCGGTCAAAAACTGTACTGTAACTGTTAACATATACTAAGAATAATATTATCGTAGAATTCATACAAAAAATAAAATGTCAAGAACTATTACAGAATATACACATTCGTAAAAATAATCTAAGAACTGAGTCAAAAAAATAGGAATATAATGCAGATTATGCTAAAGATAATGAGCTATTATATAATTTAAATGCCATTGATAATTGTTAACATCGTCTTATGAACTGAAATAGTAATAATATTATAATATTTTTTACTCTTACGCCAATTAGCCTAGCCCAAAGAAAGCACACTGTAAGGTTTGTATCATGGATACTTAGGTAATATGTAATATAAATAGAAATATATATAAATACTCATGACTCAAGTAAAGGTACTCGTATTCATTACACAAACATCTGCATCTTCCAGGATTCGAACCTAGGACTGTTGGTGCGAAAGGTAGGATCGCTATCGTTGCATCAAACGGACGTCTGAAACATCGCTAGTAGTATATATTGACAATCTTTTGGTCCTGACATTGAAAAGCATATAATTCTTTAAATAAAATATGTAATATTGCTCTTAAATAATCTATAATCTAAGATCGTTACATTTTCGTTTGTCTGTCCGCTCTTTTTCCCTCTTTTTTCCATTGTATCAATAACGTTACCATAGCAACGCGTTAACCGCAAGTAGTTCGTCTACCGGACCCTAGATGGCGCCAACAGAAAATTATTTAAAAAAAGAAAAAATTTAAAGAATTTTGTCCACCCGTGTGAAGCCGGGACGGGCCGCTAGTTGTTTCAAAATTAAGCATCACCTTAAAATAAGTTTAAAAAAAATCGGTACATTTAGTCTTTGAATTTAATATGTATAAAGAGACTTGGCCGCAATGCATTACGTTAATGTTTTAACCCAACAAAGGGGTCGCAGAAACATACAGTTATTTTCGCAACTGCCTTATTTTTTTAAAAGCTGAGTGCATATTTGCAAACGCAGTCAATCTCAGACACATACGAATATGAGTCTTTCGTCATTCACGTAAGCGTTCAAATGCTTTAACGTTGAAAAACTCTTGATATGGTAGAATCTGGTATGCCGATTCATATCCCGAAACTTGCATTCTCTAAAGATCAAGAGAATGTGCTGATATTTCTGTAGCATGAGGAGGTTGCTCTCTGTAAAATGGTACAAATAATCTTTACAAAAGTTGTTTGTTTTTTAACTCTTTCTATATATAATTTGTTGTAAAAAAAGATAAAGATGGCATCAGTTTTAAACAAGTTCTAATTTTAGTCTACGTTCTATAGTAATTAGGAGAAGAATTGATGTACATGAGAAAAATAACGATAATTTAATGCACTTATTCAACTAATAAATTAAGCATTAGCAATTCTTTTTAAAAACATTTAAGATCATATCATATAGACGGAGAAGTGCTAAGACCTCCTTACTAAAATTCGTGGAGAAATTCACTTTTTTATCATTTCGAATAAAAATTCATTATTTGCATGTTTTTAATGTCCTAAACGTATTTTCAGTTGCAAGCGCATTAAGTTAAAAAATAAATAAACATATTTTTTAAATAATTTTTAACCTGTCAAGGAATTAAACGATTTTTTCAGCTTGTGTATTATTTTGAATTTAGCAGTTAGGTGTAATTGGCACTTCGCCATCCATATGATATCTCGTTGACAAGATAATAGTTGGTTATATGTATGCATGAAACGCACTTAATACAAGCACCGCATAATCGATGAAGACGAAATAGCTGTGGAAGTGGGCATTACCCAAAAAAGCCGCGAAATTATAAAAAAATCTATTCTTCTTGCCCTGGGTACATAATTTTTTACATGGATTTATATCAATTCGCAACGTAATACGCTCAGCAGGAGATCGTATTGGAGATTTAATCAATGAAAAACTATGCCATCCTAACCTCGATCAATATTGCGAATATATTACTCAACAAACTTTAAAAGACATGACGGCAGCATTAAAATAAATTAAAATGAAACAACTTTAACGAATTCTGCGCATAATGCACTAAATAAAATGCAAAATACAACAATTTGATTAAAATGCAAAATAAGAGAATATGATTTATAAAAAAAAATAGTCAGGAACGTGCCCGATTGAAATATTGTGAAGGTAGTAGAAAATATATGATGACCATTGCCTTAGTCATCCTGTGATCACGGCTCCTGTAAAGAGGTCTAAACGTTAGAATTAAATATGAAATAAATTATGCGCAAAATCCAATATTTTTTTTTATTTAAATGTGTAATACGAGCAGAAGTGTGGGAAAAAAAGTTCTTATATAAAAAAAAAACTTGTTTCGGGACTCGAATCTAATTCCTATCGCTATCCGGGTGACTACTATTCCAATCAAACTACCGAGATTTTGAAAGTCCCTTTGAATTTTTCCAAGTATTTCTTAAGCTGTCGACAGCGCCATCTCTTTGTGTTTTAGGTACTACTGCTAGGTACTGCCGTGACATCGAATTTGTAAGTATTTGTAAGTTTCTTCGACGTTATGTTACAAAAACTAACGCAATAATTTTAATTTAATGATTTTCATATATTTTTAAAACTTTTCAATGCTATCTTATATAAAAACTAGCGGCCCGTCCTGGCTTCGCACGGGTGGACAAAATTCTTTAATTTTTTTCTATAATTCAATATTTTTCTGTTAGCGCTATCTAGCGTCCGCTAGACGTACTACTTGCGATTAACGCGTTGCTATAGTAACGTTATTAATAAAATGGAAAAAGAGCGGACAAACAAACACATAAACCACTGTGATCTTAGATTATAGATTTACTCGTGAGCTGAGTCGATTTTATCTAGTATTTTCCTATTAAAATAATTTATCATTTTCAAGTAAAGATATAGCTATCATATAATAACACTGAAAAATGCATAAAATATATAAACATCATAAAACTGAATGGCTATTTCATCTTCATCAATTGTCAAAACATTTGTAAAAATGTTTCTTTAGAATACGGGAGGATATTCCTTTCATTGCTGAAACAACGCTGGCCTACAGCGTAAAAAATAGAAAAGTACTAGAAAATTGAACATCTGTCGGTTCACAAGGCTCGGTAGCTCGATTAGGAGAGCATTGGTCCGGACATCCAAAGGTTGCGGGTTCGATTTCCACCTGAGAATTAAATTGTAAGCCAAGTTGATTTTTTCTAGTATTTTTCTATTAAATAATACTTTTACTCACTTTTACTTGTATCCAATCCAATAAACAAGAAACATATGTTATTACATTTAAACATTTAAGACAAATTAAAAACAACCACGCCTCCGAGCCCTCAGGTGAGAGTCGAACCCACGACCTTTCGCTATCCGGGCGACTATTTCATCTACTACTACGAACTAGTATCGTTCCACAAATGTTGAAAGTTGTACCTTCAACATCGAAAGTAATAATTTTACAAATATTAAACATTCGATTAAGATGGAACCAGCTAAATAATGTACTTTTTTATTTTTTGCACTCAAAATGCCATATTTCTATGAGATATAAAATACGCGTGTAAAAAATACATTAAAATTCTTGTTAACTATTACAAAATAGAGATAAAATTCATTCATTAAAAAAAACATTCCTTTAATAATTATGTAAGGATTATAAAAGATATAGCAGTATAAATTTTATTAAAATTAATATGATATCAACGGGATTTCTCAATAAGTTTAAATACCGTAAGATCAGATACAGCATCACAAAAATATAACGTAACATATTTGCATATTAGTATTTCTTTTCGAGGGCATCGAACCAGTGACCGTAAAAGGTCATCACATTTGGAATATTATTAATTTAATTCGATAACAAGTAAAGGAGATGAAAAACTGTTGGCTCAAATGTATTAAGTTGGGATATGTTTAGAAATAAGCGTTATTATTTTATATAAAAACTAGCTGACCCGGCCACGCGTTGCTGTGCCGACTGCAGCGCCATCTGCCGGGCTAATTTGTGAATCTAAACCATCCAGGGCGCCACCCAAACGCATACAAAAAATTCATTCAAATCGGTCCAGCCGTTTAGAATTAGTTACAATATGGTAACAAACACACACACAAAATTTTGTCATAATATAATTAGGACTAGCTGACCCAGCCAAGCGTCACTGTGGACCTATTATTATAATTTGCATATTTTTTTGGTAATTAATTAAAATGACACCTATCCTATGTCCTAAGTTGGAATAAATCCAGCAGAAGGAAAAAAACTCATCAAAATTGTTTGAGTAGTTTCTGAGTTCATCGCGGTCAAACACTGTGATACGAAGTTTTTATATATAAATATAGTATAAATTTGCATATTTCTCAATCTGCAAGCTGAGAAATACGATAAAGATATTTTTTGTGAAATAATTGATTAATTGAATAAACAATTAATTAATATCTTAATCCAGTTACAGAATAAAAACCTTTGTACTAATTAGATAAAGTAAGTTGCATTAAGCGTTTTGGCTCCTATTTTGTGATTCGTATCGCTAAGAAGTTTTTAGGGTGAAACTCTTTGTTTAAGTCTGTGTTTCCTGATGAATACAATTTAGAAGTCTTTAAGTTACGATTGAATAGGTATCTCCTAGGCAAGCGCGTCACATCCTAGATCGGTTCGTCGCTTACCTGCCTATTTGTTATAAAAAAAATACACCATGTCTATCCGTTACCCTAGTATCCATAACACAAGCCTTACAGTGCTTACTTTGGGCTAGGCTAATTGGTGTGATTGTAGGAAATATAATTATAATAATTATATGTCACTGACATGACATTGACAGTTGTCGGTCGCTTTTTATAATGCCCGGTGCGTCTTGATTTTATTCTGTATTTGCAACAACGAAAGCTTTGTATTTAGGATTACTAACCTGACCTTAAAACAGTAAATTTGATTTTAATAAAACAAGTCACAGAACCAACGCTAAAAAATTTGCTTTCAAATAAATAAAGCTGCATCCAAATCGGTCCACCCGTTTAAGAGTTATGGTGTTACAAACAGACATACAGCGGTCGGGGGTTAAATAAGATAAGATAAAGGCCCACAGAACGAAGCTATAGCTAAGCATAACGAGATTAGACCCATTATTACGATAGCGAAAGGAATAACTTCTAAAGGACCAAAAGTAATTTTTACATTGTCCATTCTTTTATCATCAAAGATCATCAAGTCATGAAAAATCCGATAACATGAAGTTTTTCTTGACTTATTACCCTAAAAGTTTTCAACGAAAATTTCGATTAATCATACTTTCGATTCCCAAAGTATTTAAACACCATTTTAATCACTCGCAACCAAAATTAATGATATTTCGCGGTAATTATTATAATTGTTTTTGGTTCGTAATTATTGATCGTCATATTTAAAAATAAATGTATTGTTTTCAACAAAGTTATTAATAAGTATAGTGACATTTCAAGAATGTTTTTATATGTATTAAACAAAAAAATAATGTGGCATTTAAAAGCGAGAAGAAACTAAATTGTTAAAATTGCAAAAACTATAATTTTTCATGGTGTTTATTAATATGACGTAAAAGAAAAATATTTTTATATACGTACAATTCTTTACAACAAATTTCATTTGATAAAACAAAAACAAGGTAAGCGCTTGACCGCTATCTCGCCAGATGGTAAGCGACGATGTGATCTAGGATGTAACGCGCTTGCCTACCTTACCTATTCACTCATGACTTGAAGACCCCTAAATTGTATTTATCAGGAAATACAGACTCAGGCAAAGAGTTCCCCTCTTAACTTAAATAATGTAACATTGGTTAGGAAAGAAACATCTAGATAGATGTATAATTATTAGTCAATGCAGTAACTTTAAGTTTAAATTCTAAACCGATTTCCGGTTTAAACGTTTATGATCACATAAATCAATATTATTCAAAAATACATATACACTAGTGGCCCGTCCCGGCTTCGCACGGATGGACAAAATTCTTTAATTTTTTTCTATTATTAAATATTTTTCCGTTAGCGCCATCTATCGTCCGGTAGACGAAATACTTGCGGTTAACGCGTTGCTATGGTAACGTTATTGATACAATGGAAAAAGAGCGGGGAAAAGTGCGGACAAACAAACACACAAACAACTGTGATCTTAGATTATAGATTCACGCTGTTATCACGCAGTGGTTGGCAGAGATCACAGATTTCTACTGACCACGATTCTGACACACAATTCTCGCTTCTTCAACACTCATCAGCCTAGTCATACAAGCTCAACGGTTAAAGGTACTTTTGACCTGGCTTTTTTTCAGGACATCCCCTATTTGGTCCCTGAAAGTTGACCTTAGTCTGCCTTTATCGACTTGCCAATGCATATTTGCCTCATATAATTGTCTTGTCAATGTTCTTTCCATCCCATATTTCCAACCCATCTAATATCCCTTTTTCTACCTTTGAGACTATATCTTCTTCCACACCACACCACTCTCTTATCAAATCATTTCTTATTTTATCAATCAAATTCACTCCAGTCATTTTCTTAAAGCTCTCATTTCCACTGCATTAACCCCTTAAAACCCGCGAGCATTATATCATGCCCGCAACAACGTTACCTAAAATCCGCGAGCATTATATAATGCTCTATAGCGCGCTGATTTAATCCTTATTACGGCTTTGTTATTGGTTCTTTTTGATTAAATGATATTTTTTTTCCAAATAGAGAGAGAAATAACGCATTTAACACAAAGCTGGGCAAGGGGATAATCATACATTCGCACTTTTTATGCCAAACCCAATTCAAACATAGTAATCAAAATAGCAATTATTTGCTCTTATTACAATTTTAACGCGTAATTACATACATCATCATCACGTAAGGATTTTGTTAATTAATCTTAGTAATAAATAAAAAAAAGATTATAATCTTCATTTTCTAACAATAAATACGGAATTCGTTCTCCAGTAAATTTATAGAAGCTAAGTTTTCTAGTGTTGGTGAGAAGAGTCGGACAGCTGAACAAATAAAATTCCCCAACTTTAGGAACAATTAAAAACTTACACAACATCTGTTACATTTAGTTTTTGTTTCCTGTACTTACTGTATATTCTAAAGAAAGTTTTTAAAACATAAAGAATATATTTACTTTACGGAAATTACGAAAACGGATAGACATACAATATAATAACAATTTATTGATTACACAACAAAACAAAAAAGATATACATAAACAAATAATTGCTTAAAACTAACGTTTGTAATACTGAGCGGTCGGTTAGCGATCTCTACCAGACAACCTTTGGACGAAGAGCATTATCAGAAAGCTAGAGCTTCAGCAGCTTAACTAAAGGAAGAAATAAACTAGGAGATATAACTAGAAAAATATACATAAAATATATATATTTCTATGAATACTTAATATCTATGTATCATATATGTATGTCTATCCTTTACCCTAGTATCCATAACACAAGCCTTGCAGTGCTTACTTTGGACTAGGCATTAGCCGATTACGGTGTGTAAAAAGTATTATTATTATTTGAAAAACAAGTAAGTACACAAGAGATCAAAAACAGAACCAGTTAATAGGTTTAGGAATCGCAATTGGTATTTGATATATATTATTCAAATAAATAATTAAAATTGTTATTATAAACTTCCACAGTATTTTGAGATGGTTTCGTTATTAATATTCAAAATTACAAATTGTTATTTTTAACTTTCAAGGTAAGTGAAAACTGTATTATTCAAAAAGAGTAAGAAAAATAACTGTAAATAATATTTATTTTATTTTTTGGAGTTCACTCCTAAAAAATTGATTTTCATATAAGGCGCCTGGTATGAATAATATAATGATCGAATGACACATTGAAATAAAATAACTTATTTAGGGTCTTTTGCATTTTGCATTAAAGCATAATTTAATCCTGATATTTCGACTCCTTTACAGTGTACCAAAAGGCACTTTTTATGGACAAAAATCTGCCTCACCTACAAATTTTGAT
This sequence comes from Calamotropha paludella, assembly GCA_927399485.1. NCBI lineage: Eukaryota > Metazoa > Arthropoda > Insecta > Lepidoptera > Crambidae > Calamotropha > Calamotropha paludella. The sequence goes on from OV656820.1 coordinate 1,653,469, forward strand.
AAAATTCGTTGATTTTTGTTTTAAAATGCTTTGGAGAGGAAGAGCTTTAACATGTCATTGCCATTCAATATCTTGAAACATAACCTATAAAAAAGCTTATCCTCTTTCGAGTATAACATTTTTTTCATTGAAATTGACCCTATCAAGTCAATTTTAATCATCATAGTAATTCAATATTATAGAAATAAACGTAATTAATAATCTGCAAAATTCATAATTTTGCAGATTATTAATTACGTTTATTTCTCACCCATGGTGAGTTTGTTTTGGGTTAAATCAAATGATACCATAATTGCGAAAATGGCTTATTAAAAGATCCCCTTATAATCTTAGAGAATATTTTGACATTATGTAATTGAAAACTAATTTTGAAATGACAAAATTATTTATTATGGATTGAAATTTTTATTTTAAATTGACAATAATTTATTTTTATTTTTATATTCATCACATTTAAAAAAATAATTGAATGTCGTAAATTATTTTATTATTTATTTATTTTAACATAAATTAAATGGGGTTAATCCAATTACATAACTATAAATAGGATAGTTATATTCATTATTCATTCACTTTTAACCTTTTTATTTTCAAATCTAGGGTTGTCAAAATTATTTAATTTTTACCCCAAAATATGGCAAAACATGTTAGTTTTTACCATATGTAAAGCAAATAAATCACTTGATTCTTGATTAAAATCAGAGAGTCCCAATAGTCCTATTATCCAACTTAAGAAAAACACCATTTGTTATACTAGACAATGTAACTCCACAGATGAATAAATTATAAAAGCGTTATTGATTTGATTACGAAAATATTTGATTACATCTATCGACGTGTATTTTGGTCATTAAATTATAATTATGTAGACGGTCCCACTAATGAACAGGTGGAAATGATTAATCAACATTAATTATGTCGTAATATCTATATATTCGTATTATTTAATGTTAATATCATTTTAATAAATAAAAGGTATTACTTATATCTGATACTTGATTTGCAATAATTTGACAACGGGTGCAACGGTAGCGATACTGCCTTTCGCACCTACGTCCTGGGTTCGATTCCCGGAGGGCAGATGTTTGTGTGGTGAATACAAGCATTTGTACCTGAGTCATATATATATATATATATATATATATATATATATATATATATCTATGTATCATATATGTACGTCTATACGATACCCTAGTATCCATAACACAAGCCTTACAGTGCTTACTTTGGGCTAGGATGATTGGTGTGAATATAATAAATTTTATCTACTCTAATACTATAATACAAAGATTCTAAAACTGAAAACAAAATGCTTATGACAAACATTACGTACAGGCCAAAAATAATAAAAAAAAAGTTTCATTACGATACAGGTCTTGTATGGACACCTGTAACATAATATAACTTTTTTATCATAACGATACACCTATACAACCTCCATCTGGACCAAGGAGGTTGAACCTCTACTTTAAAAAGGTTTCAATGAACGAGTCCGTGACGACGCAACACGCATGCGCAATCGATGTTTGCACCTTGGCGCCAACATTTGACATTTAAAAATTTGTTGTTATATTCAGCGTTTTATTTGCAATATTGTTTTACGTATTATAGTATGAAAGTAGATAAAGTAGTGTATGACACTATACATAACTTGGTCTTATAACACTCGTGTGATACTATAAAAAAACTCGCCTACGGCTCGTTTTTTTAAAACACACTCGTGTTATAAGAACCCTTATTATGCAACAGTATCATAAACTACTATAATTATTATTATATTTCGTATTGATTATAACTTAACTATATATAAAAATCCCTGTCACAGTGTTTGACTGTAGCTTTTGTACCTGAGTCTTGGTGTTTGTATAGATTTCTATGAATATTACTCATTTATGTATGATATATGTATGTCTATCCGTTACACTAGTATCAATACTATTGGCTAGATTTATTGGTGTGAATGTAGGAAATATTTATTATTTATTATTATTAAAATATATTTTAGACAGCATCACATATTATGTTCTGTGTTAAAGTTAAGTAAATAAAGCATTTGTGTTATAGTATTCAGATTAAATAATGGTATCATAACACCCAGAGCCGAGTAAATATACAAAAGTTCGTTTTCTACAATTACACGGACTGGAATCGAACCCAGGACCCTGAAGTCACTCAACCACGGAGGTATATTACATATTTATATATTTTTCCGCTGTACCTGTTTTCTTTCGTAACATTGAATAATTTGAGTCTAGTTAACTTACATTAAAGAAATATAATGCCAATATAATGATGAATTTTGCGACTTTAATAAATGCGTTATAATTTATCACCTTTTATAAAGTATCACCAAAAAATTCTTTTATACTTTTATCGAAGAAAAAAGCAATCCATCGTGTTACCAGATATAAAAAAGAAACTGAAAAGCCTCCCAAACTTTACAAAGCGCTCAATTTATCCAACAGCCATATTATTATCGTCTATCGGTCGAGCCGGATGCAGCCATTTCTCATTTTGACATATATCGGTGTTGCCAAGTTTCCGGCGAAATTCCCCTGACGAATTGCTTCATTTGATCACCTCTCAACGGAGCCCTTAATAACGGCATTATAATACATCATATTTGCAAAAACTTCCCCAATGTTGAGGTGATATCGGATTATTGTGATCAATCTTGGAGAGGAAGTTATTGATTGTAGGGGAAACTCAAACATATAAAAAGCATATAATTTAATATCCTTTGTTTTCGATGGTCTGATTGATGGTATAGTAACTAAGTGACTTTTGTATTGCAGATCTATAGAAATATATATTCTCAGTTAACAATATGATAAATTTCGATAGAAAAAGACTACAAAAAATAGCCTCGGTTCACGAGTTGTTCTCAGTCGGGACTCGAAACGCAACCTTAAACCCGTTGGCGTACAGTATATAAATTAAAAAGTACTTAAAGACTTCGATAGGTACTGATAAGGTTTGGAAAAGCAATGGTCTGGACATTAAAAAAAATAGTTTTTAATCTCCTGCGCCTACTACACATTTAAATATATCCTATAAATCACATACTTTTAGATATTCAATTGCATTTAATTTCGTTTTTAGGGTTCCGTACCTCGAAAGGAAAAACGGAACTTTTATAGGATCACTTTGTTGTCCATCCGTCTGTCTGTCAAGATCCTTTTTCTCAGGAAAGCGTAGAGGTATCAAGCTGGAATTTATATCAAATACTCAGGTCTACGGTCTCTTAGAGCTGTGAAAAAATCAAACTTCTAAGCCAACGCAAACAAAAGATACAGCCGTTAATGCCGCATATTTCCGCAAATTTTCGACACTCGCAAGGGAATTAATACCTACAGGGGACATCCCGTGAACTCAGAGTCGTGGAATTTGGTACGAAACAACTTCTTATAGCACAGATAAAGGAAAAATTGCGAATACCGTAAATTTTTAGTTACATCTTACAATAAAAATATTTTTAATAATTTTAAACTTACTTATAATATTTAATTCTGACGTTAAGACTCCTTTAGAAGCCGCAATTACAGAATAGAAATCTGTTAAGAACCACTGTTGTACTTCTGTAATTTTTTTTAGTAAAAAGAATCGTTTATAATTTTATAACCATAGCATAGCATATCATTTTAAAAGCTCTTATTATGATATTACAGAAAGGCAATTTCCATTTTACATTATTGTTTATTAAAATCAAAAGTACAGGTCGTTACAGACCTGTTTGACAATGTCACCCAAGGTAACAGGGTTATAAAAGAATTGTAGCAATATCTCGCTTCGGTAACCACGCCTGTCTTTTCTGGCACTACAATAAACCAATAAACAAAATCTATCAATATTTATCATTCAACATTCAACTCTGTGTGTGTCGCAATAAGATGGTTATAGCCTCGATATATTATACACAGCGATTTGGTGGAAACATTGGTGGACTCTGCTCCTGTATTCCACAGTTGCACGCGTTTAAGTTGGGCAGAACATCCACAGAAGACGAACCTCGGGAAGGACGCCCATCCACGTCCCTCACTGAGGATAACGTAAAAAGGTCGAAAATATCGTGATGGCAGATCGAAGAGTGACCATCAGGCACGTAACTGAGATCACAGGGATCTCATATGGCAGTATCCAAAGAATCTTCGCAAACAATTACATATGAAAAAGGTGTCAGCGCGTTGGGTACCGAGAATGTTAACTAACTAACAAAAGAAAAAACGAATTGACATTTCCAGGGCTAATCTTGAAAAGTTGACCAGGAATTTTTTTGTCACATTTTGTGACCATGGATGAGACCTACACCATTTCGATCCTGAAACGAAACAGCAGTCAATGACTTAGAAACGTGCATCCTCACCGACGCCGAAGAAATTCTAAGTGTCAAGTTCGGCGGGTAAGGTTATGGCCTCCGTTTTCTACGAGGTAGAAGGAATAATAATGGTGGGATATTGGAAAAAGGAGCCACTATTACAGGCTCTTACTATGCAGACCAAATAAGAAGATTGCGGGAAGCCATCAAAGAAAAAAGACGCGGCAAGATGCGCGCTGGAGTGTTGTTTCATCACGACAATGCACCGGCTCACAAAGCTGCAGTTGCGATAGCAACCATTCAAGAAATGGGATTTGAATTGGTCGAACACCCTCCCTATTCGACAGATCTAGTTCCCAGCGACTTTTATCTCTTTCCTCAGCTCAATGAACACCTCCGAGGCAAGAAATTTGAAGACGATAGCGAAGTGATAGCCGCTGTAGAGGGTTTTTTGGAGAGTCAAGAAAAATATTTCTTTTCAAAGGGAATTTTAGGTTTAGAAAAAAGATGGACTAAATGTATTGACTTGTTAGAAGACTATGTAGAGAAATAAAATAAAAAAATAACTATAATCATGTTGTTAAATATACTTTATCATTACTTTTGGATCACCTCTCGTATAATTATAGTAAAACGTATTAATAATACAAAGCTATATAATTATCTTACTAGACAAGACTTTTTTTTAAATAAAAAGCGTGCGTGTACTTATGTACGCGCGGCAGAAGTTTTACTTCTAAATTAACTTCTAAAATGAGATATCTTGAAGTTAACCTATTCACTTGAATAGCTGGTGTCGCTTTTTTTGTTGCATACTGCGTGCATAAAAAATCACACTTAATGCGCCAAAAGAATTATAACTTCAAAATGGTCTAATAATTAAACTTCCCGAATTAATTTGTATATTTCAATAGTTACATTTTATTATATTTCACCGACACAATCTGAAAAAGCATGTGTGCAATTCACGCGTGGTAGAAGTGAAACCTTTAAAAATAATACGTACACGTATACAAAATACTACGGTAGTTGTGATGCCTTCTCTCAAGCTTTGTATTACGCATGTGCACACACACACACGTACATAATGCTTCCTATCTCATTTTCTCCTATGTTAAATCTTATGAATTTATGTGTGTCTCTTTTTACTGTCGCTTTTTCGCTTGTCGATTTTGAAATCACAACGATGCTAAAGAAGTTTTCACTTCAAAAATATTATACTTTAACACTAACAAAAGCATATAGGAACATCCATTTGAATTATATGCAGTGGCAACCTAACTTCTGTATGCATTTATAAACTTTGAGTATGCAGATAGTTGGAATTTCCAGTCAGTTCAGGAAAGTGTCGCAAAGAATTTATATATGTGCGAAAATATCGCGGTTAAGGTATGTGAGGAATTTGTGATTTGTTATAGTGCTCTAGAACGTGATAGAATGCACCTGCAATGCAAATAATAATAAATCTTACATTCACACCAATTAGCTTAGCTCAAAGTAAGCACTATAAGACTTGTGTTATGGATACTAGGGTAACGGATAGACATACATATATGATACATGGACATGTTATGTTTATAGAAATATCCTACTAATATTATAAATGTGAATGTAAGTTTGTTTGTTATGCTTTCACGCAAAAACTACTAAACTATTATTGGAGGTATTAGAAGTAACATAGAATACTTTTTATTGAAAAAAAAATTGCGGGCAAAGCCGCAAGTAAAAGCTAGTATATATAAAAATACCCATGGCTCAGGTACAAATGCTCGTATTTATCACAAAGGCATCTGCCCCTTCCAGGATTCGAACCTAGGATCGTTGGTGCGAAAGTGCGGTCTCAAGTCCCCTTTGAGAATAACCTATATATATTATACTATATATACGAATGGCATAGATACATAAAATAAAGTAAATACATTGAAAGGTTTATATACTCTGTATTTAAAAATACAATAGTCTTTTTGAAACAATTGTTTTAAGTTGTTCTATGTTTTCATCTTATTTAGCAAACTATTTGGACCCCAAACTTTTTGCTAAGGTCGGAGGGAAGCAATTAAACAAAGGCCAATGGGGTTCTGTAACTTCTAAAATGGTGGCTATTTCAACTGAAAATTTAAACAAAACTCACCTTAAAGTCGTTTAGTTGCGTCATTAAAAACTTTAAACGATCTTCCAATCGGAAGTTTATCTCCGTTTAACCTTTTCTAAGTTAAATAAAATCTCACATGTAGAGTTAGCGCTATCATTAAGATCTATCAGTAATATTTTGGGAACTTTGAGGTGTTTTAGCTTAGTGTGTTGTAAATTGAACAGACAACGAATAAGCGTCTATGTTTTAAAATTAAAATTCAAAAATTGTAAATTAATGAAAAAGTTCGATCATTTTTAAGGGTTGTTTAGCTCAACGGTAGTGATCATGCCTTTCGCTGGTTTTGAATGCGAGTCTTGGAAGGGGCATATGCCCTGTAGTTTGTGTGATGAATACGAGCATTTGTACCTGAGTCATGGATATATACAATTAATGAATATAACATACTAGCGACCCGCCCCGGCTTTGCACGGATGCAGTGCTCTACTATATTATGCATGTATTATACATATAAACCTTCCTCTTGAATTACTCTATCTATTAAAAAAAACCGCATCAAAATCCGTTGCGTAGTTTTAAAGATTTAAGCATACATAGGGATATAGGGACAGAGAAAGCGACTTTGTTTTATACTATGTAGTGATATGTGATTATCCGTTACCCCTAGTATCCGTAATACAAGCCATACAGTGCTTACTTTGGGCTAGGCTAATTGATGTTAAATGTCAGAATTATTATTATTATATATCTGTAGGAAATCTACATAATCATAATTATATTTATTTCATTATATTTTATAAATACAGTTTATAATATAATACTACGCTAAATTATATTTACATAATTCTTATATCTAAACTTATATTAATATCTCTTAAACTTTAAATAAAATATTTTATACATATTTAGACAAATTATACACAATCACATTACTTTAATTACACACTTATACTAAACATATTTAACACATAAATATTCTAATCATCTACATCGTCCGAATAATTTGCCGTACTACTTGGTATGCCTACTTGTCGTGGCGATTGGAAACGCACAATTCGAAGCTCGTCGAACAGGTTTCAGGATATCTTGCAGGCGCGGGCGCACACCTCCCGCGCACCCCAGTCGAGATCTATACGCTTCGCGGAGCTCATGTCGCTCGATGCTAAAACGCTTACTTAAAACTAGCCGTAATCTAGGAACTTTCTGTGCTGTAAATATTTATTATTGTTTAGTGCTTTGATTGTGACGCCTTGCTTAAATCTTCCTATCCATTCTTCTTGTGTTTCTTCCTTCTGATTCTTTTATATGTGGATTGTGTGTTTGTGTCAATACAACTGTAAACGTGAGTCAAGACATTATTATTTCTACTTAACCTTCAACACCACGTCTACCATATATCCACTGCTTGAGAAGAAATCTTAATCGCCTGTTGGGTCCTTATCAACCAGTACCAACACGACACTCAGAGGTTAAGTTAGAAATTGCTACGTAAATTCAAAATACTCACTTAAAGGTTATCATATTCAACATAATACCTATGTACCAGTATATTGCAACTCTACTGACTTGTGGCGGTGAAATTCGTGGTCAAACAGCTGGCATATAATTTTTATGGTAACGTCACTCCGCGGTTCAGGTTTCGATCCCGGAAGGGTCAATGTAGAAAGCGATTTTTTTATATTGGCTCGAATCTGGGTGTTGTTATACCACCGTTGTTTTTGAGTTCCATAACAGTGCTTTTGATACTTAACTTGGGCTCAGTTCTATTTATGTGATACTGTTGTATATTATATATTTACTAGACCCGAACACGTTGCCGTGGCTCAGTTATTATAATTTGCACCCGCGCGATAGGCAGCTTTTGTGTTATTGATTCGTTGGTGGGAGAAGTGGTGGGAGTCACCCGACGTGACGGCATAGTGGTGGCATGCGCGTGAGCTGCGCACGGTACTGGACAGTATTAGGACATTGCAACATTACTTCATTTTTCTAAAATAATAGATTTTTTCAAAAATAAAAGTAGCCTAAGTTACTCCTTATTACATCAGCTTCCTGCTAATAAAGTCCAGTCAAAATCGGTCCAGCCATTTCAGGGATTAGCCGGAACAAACAGACAGACGGACAAAAATTGAAAAAAATTGTTATTTTGGTGTATGTACCGTATAAATATTCATATGCATGTAGTAAAAAACAGTTATTTCAATATCACAAACAGACACTCCAATTTTATTTATCACTAATCTGTACGTATAGATATAGAAAAAAATCGAATGATAATCGAGAAAGAAGGTAGTTAAATTTTCGCATTACTGCTACTTTTTTACTATAAAAACTTATGAATAAAATGCACCGTCATATAACCAACCGAACACTTATAAAGGCTGAATAACACTTGTTGAAAAATGACCGTCGTACGTACCAGGGACCATTTGAGTACATTCCAACAGTTAATCTTCCCATGGTCATTTCCCAGTTCACCGCGAAATCATTCATCTTAATTTGTTTCTCGAAGGACCTTCACGAGTCTACTTAGGCCCAGTTTCTAGTGCGTAGCGGAGCGGAAGCGATTCAACTTTTATTTTATTTTTACTTTAAATGGCACATTCAACAGCCAGAGGCTAATACAAATGTACACAGTCAGTTAAATATGTATATACCTAAATCTCAAATCTTGCATTTACACCAATTAGCCTATCCCAAAGTAAGCACTGTAAAGCTTGTGTTATGGGTACTATGGTAACGGATAAACATACATATATGATACATAAATAAGTAATATTCATAGAAATATATATCAATACCCATGACTCGGGTACAAATGCTCGTATTCATTACACTAACATCTGCCCCTACCGGAACTCGAACCCAGGACCGTCGGTGCGAAAGGCAGGATCGCTACCGTTGCACCAAACGGTCGCCTTATGTATACAGTAAGTAGAAATATGTAAACAATTATGAGCAGACACAAGTGTTGCAATTGCAAAAAACACGTTCCCAAATTATACTTTAAAACGTATAACAGGGAGAAGGGAATGAAATCACAAATAGTTAGCATCTTTAAACGGAAACACAATACAACATGCAAGTGATAACTTCAAAATATATCCTAACCTAGCCAACCCAGAAGTTGCCTATTCACCCTGGCTTTAAAAACGGACGGGTTATAAGTTCTCGGAAATACAGACGCAGGCAGGGAGTTCCACAACTTTGCTGTGCGCATTATGAAGGATGTTGAGAACATAACTGATATGTAATAAATAAACTAAAAAGAATAGAAATGAGATGTGGGCTCATTTGTTCGGGAGTGAAAAAGTCAATATTAAGATGTTCTTAAAAACCTGTTACAACAAACAGGTCGTTGTTGGCGATTTTGAAATTTTATAAACGTGGAGACGAGTCAAAACGTTCGATGCAAAAGTATCTGAAAAAAGGGGGAAGGGAGGGCGTGTACGATAACTCGACACTACGTGATAGACTAGCCAGCAGCTCTTACCAGCTGGCGAAGGATCGGGCAGTCCTGAGCCGGCATTGCACGGTCTTGCCGGTCTGGGGGATGCCCAAATCACCAGAAATCCCCCATTGTAGTGGGGTCTTCGGGTTAGCCTGCCAGGAAACCCACGGCGAAAGCCAACAAAGACCCCGCGGGACTAACGGTAGTGTGAGGGTACATATTTAGGTTTTTAGTGGGAAGGCTTCCAATCCTCCATCGGGCACTAGACCGGGTGGGGAATGAAGAAGAGTTTCACATAACCGCGTCGTTACGCAGTATGCGTAAAGCATTTTGCCAAGTTTAAAGTAAGAACGCCCGAAAGAAGCGAAGCTTTATAGTATAAAGCATAGGAACTAAGCGAAAAAGAAATAGAAAGCCTAGCCAGCCACGCAAACTGACATAAGTGATAGCTAGACAGAAAGACACATACGCTGAGTACGGTACTAAATGTGACGCTCTCGTGTAACGGTAAATTCTGATGCTTAGCATAAATAGACTGGCCGCGCGGCGAAAGGCAATATGCGAACGCCCCGTATATTCGTATTGAAGCTTCGCTTAAAAAAAGCCAGCAGCTCCTAATCAATATATTGATATATGTATATCTTTCCGTTACCCTAGTATCCATAATACACAGACAGTGTTTACTAATTGGTGTGAATGTAAAAATATCGTCTGCGTTTATTTATTGATGATAACAACATCTGTTACAGTAGATTGTTTGAATTTAAAACAATGTTATAACATAGTATCAATCAATTACAGTAATACAAAGAGCAAAAGACAACAGAGCAGTCACTTAATGTTGAAGTTGCTTTTAGAATAAATTAACTTGAATTTAATAATCTTTTGGCCTTAAACTCACCAGATTTGTAATTTTTTTAATATATATCTTACTTTTCTTTTGTTGTGTGTATTATTTTGAATGTTAATAGAAACCTGTATTGCAATTTATTTTAAATTTGTTACTCGGGACCCGCCCCGGCTTCGCACGGGTGCAATACTTTACTATTTTATGCATGTATTATACATATACCTTCCTCTTGATTGACTCTCTATCAATGTATTAAACAAAAATCCGCATCAAAATCCATTGCGCAGTTTTAAAGATCTAAGTATACATAGGGACAGACAGCAGGAAGCGACTTTGTTTAATACTATGAAGTGACTATTTTTGTTTTCTATACGTCTTGTTGTTTTCTTGTGTTTGGGATCAAATAAATGTTTATTTCTTTCTTTTTTAATCCTGTTTTTGACTACTTCTGTGGTCAAGTGGCTCACACAAGTGCATTAGTTACTTAACTTGGGTTCAGAACAATGAATGTAGTGTTGTCTTGTGGTAATCTTTATATTCAGTATACAGATTCCCTGTCACAGTGTTTAACCGCGATGGACTCAGAAACTACCCAACCGATTTTGATGATTTATGTATCGTTTTGCTGGATTTGTTCCCACATAGGTTATAGCATAGGTTTCATTTTGATTTATAATACAACAACTCGTGGCTGGGTTATATAGTATTTATATTTATTTATAGTAATCCCTAACTTAACCTCTGAGTGTCATGCTGGTACTTGCTAAGTCGCTAAGGACCTAACGGACGGTCATAATGCCCTTTAGAACCGGATATGCTAGGGTACATATGAGGTTCTGCAAGGCTGTGTAATGTCAGCGCTCGGATCACTCCTTCTCAGTAGACAAACCTTATCAGCAGCAAGAACTGACACGCCTTTTTTGGATCTTTTTTAGACTGAAAGTAGAGTTGTTCGCTTACAAATGGTAAATCTAGAGCAACAGATAACACTCCAAAAGATATCCGTAAACGGAATGATTGTTCTGCCATCTATATGTTAAATTTAAAATATTTGGAACCAAAATGCGCTCCACCCAACTCAGTAAAAATAATAGCGGGAAAATAACACCCGTATACGGACGCATCCACGCTGCGGATACAGTATTATATGATCAATTATTTTAATAGAAAAATACTTTTAAAAATCGATTCGGCTCATATGTAAATTCCCGCTTGACGTAGCATTGAAAAATGCAAAAAATATATCAATTTCTTAAGCGGGAATTCACTTATGAGCCGAGTCGTTTTTTTCTTGTATTTTTCTATTAAAATAATTGGTATTATAAGATATCAAAAATGCAAAAAATATATAAAAATCTTAAAACACGGTATTATATGATGGTTACTTAATTGGAGTTTTAAGAGGATGCAACTTTGTTCATAGAATACATTTATAAGAACTGAACCAGGGATTCCAGTAATAGAACTTCGTGGAAGAGCATTAGAGGGAAATATTCTCCGAATTCGGCGCGTGAATGCTGAAGAAGAAGACATATATAGAGCCCTCTCTTTCGCCTCCATCTGCGTTAGAATCAGTGTTCGTGTCTCCCCACATACTCTCAGCAACATCTCGAGTGATAGAGTCACAGCTAAATAGATCTCAGACTCGCTGTATCACCTACACTCTGTCCTCTCCCTAAAGACCAGACAGGATAAGATTATCACGCAGCTTTTTACACACACTTTCCTCAGTTAGTATGGAGGTTTGTTATAATGGTGTTTTTGGTCTGACAACTTTGTGGATGTGTAGATTATATAAAAATACGTTTTGTCTGGTATAAAGGTATAATATACAGGGGATTAGGGAACGTTTCATGTGATTTCATAATAGAAACATCAAGCTTAGTACGAAGCAATATTTGGTGTTTCTTCGAAATGGGGTGTTGGGAAAAAACGACATTTTAAATTTGAAATTGTCATTTAATCGAAAGCTTTAAGACATTATCTATTACCACTTATCAGTCCACGGTAGCAATTGCTACCGATAGCCAACACCATTCTTCAGTCCCTGGTTGCTATTGCTACCATATTCAAATTTCCGCGTGGCCTTATTATTTTATAAATATTCTGTGGTGGATTCTTTATTTAATTAGCTTTACGGTAGTATTTTTTGTTTGGTCCTAGCTTCATTATTTAGCGAGAACATGACATTTTCATCTAAGAGTCCGATATCTTTTTTCATTATTATACAGCATTGGGACTGTTGAGAATAGTGGGGCGCGCGGTAGTGGACTTACAAGTAGGGATGAGCGATATTAATAAAATATCGATATTGAGATCGATATCGACAGCTCAATATCGATAGTTTGATATTATTGGATACAAAATATCGATATTTTAATTACAAGTGGTTAGGCAAAAATGCGGAAAGATAAAAATTCTCTTTTTTGATATGAGTATTAACAATGCATTTTTGGAAAGTCAACAACTATGCCATGTGTAATTCCTACAATGGGAGATTTTGTATAGAGAAAAAAATGCAAAGTCTCGGAACAGGCTGTTTTTCCCTTTAATGTGTTAAGGATTTTTTTAATTAAGGAAACTTTTCTAGTGCTTGAAAAAAGCATTAGCACAAATAACTTTACAAAATATTAGCTGTTTCAAGTGGTTTACAGCAATAAAACCAATATTTTAAAATTATCGTGTATGAAAACAGAAAAATCCATATTTACATTGCTAAGCAACAAAAATCAATGACACTGACTTCTCTCAAATTCAAAAACTTAAAAACCTATCAGACAAAAGAGTCTGCAACATACTCCTCCTCGCTATAAGCTACCTACTCATCATGGGGTGGCAGACTCACTAGCACGACTAACTTGTTCGCTGGCCTGCGCAACACACCGCCTCTAGTGGCTACGTCTGCCATGCGGACTCGACCATCACGACCAGGAGTGACACCTACAACCCTACCTCTTGCCCAAACATTTCTAGGCGAGGATGGGTCCGCGATAATCACCAAGTCCCCTATTTTAATCTGATCTCCTACGTCTGACGTCCACCGGTGACGGACTTGAAGGTTTGGCAGATACTCGCGTACCCAACGACCCCAAAACTTATCGGTTAAGCGTTGAGCCAATCTCCACTGCTTCCTTAACTGTAGGTCTTCATCCGAAAATATTCCAGGAGACGGTAAGGGGTTGGAGGAGCCTAACAAAAAATGATTGGGTGTTAGAGCCTCTTCGTCATCATTATCTAAAGACACGTGAGTTAATGGACGACTATTTACAATGTTCTCCGCTTCAATTAGAAGTGTGAGAAGAACTTCTTCCTTTGGGGACAACGTGTGTAATGTAGCTGAGAGAGCCGTTTTGATCGACCTTATTAATCTCTCCCAAACTCCACCCATATGTGCTGCATCCGGAGGGTTGAACGTCCACTTGACTCCAAGGTCATTGACCTTCTTTGAAATATCGTCTCCACGCACTAGATCTTGAACAGCCTTTCGCAACTCTTTGTCTGCGCTTCGGAAGTTTGTACCGTTGTCTGAATGAATTTGATAAGGAAATCCGCGTCGAGCTGCCATTCGACGAATAGCTAGTATCGTAGAGTCAGTTGACAGCGATGAGGCTAACTCAATGTGCACTGCCCGAGTGCTAAAACATGTAAATATTACACCCCAGCGCTTTTCATGTCGGCGGCCTATAGTAACTGTCATAGGACCAAAAAGATCTATTCCGCAAATGTAAAAGGGTCTACAGTGATGTTGCAGTCTATTTCCAGGTAGAGCAGCCATCATCGGTTGCCCGGGCCGGCCTCTTAAACATTTACATGTGACACAATCTTTTGTCAACTTTCTGACGGCGTTTCGCAGTCCAAAAATATAATAAACCTGACGTAATTCATTCAACAAGGTCTGAAAGTTGTGATGGCCATACTTATGATGGTAATACCTTATGATAAGTCTCGTCACGTTATGTTTTGAGTCTAAAATAATCGGTCTTCTTAGGCGCTCAGGAAAATCTCCTCCTGCTTCCAGACGACTCTTAGCTACGAGCAATCCATTGGAGTTTACTTCAGGTTCAACTTAAGCAACTTACTAGTAGAATTTAACTTATTACCTAATCTTAGTCTAACTATGTCGTTCCTGAACATATCTGCTTGGGCTTGTTTTAACACTATCATTTCTGCTCGGATTTCTAATTCAGGCGTTAAATGTGTGTGCTCCGTACGTTTCAAAATAAATCTATATATATACAATATAGCCCAGGACATGCTTCTAACTAGGCGTCGCCAGTTTGAAAATCGTTCATCTAATATAACTTTTCTGATGTCCGTTTCTTCGACAAACATAATATCCTCGGTAGGGTCTGGCTGAAGTTGGGGCCAGTTGTCTTTTGGGAGGCGAAGAAATTCCGGTCCAATAATCCATCTGCTGTTGAGTGTATTCTTGGCTCTAGTCGCCTCATCAGCCACATTGACAGTTCCAGGGAGCCACCTCCACTCACAGGGACTAGTTAGTTCGTCGATCTCAGCTAAGCGATTTGAAACGAATATCTTCTCTCTCTTTGGATTTTTATTAATCCAGAACCAGACAGTTTTAGAGTCCGTCCAAAAGTATCTCTTGCTTATGTCAAGAGAGTGTTCCTTAGTCACCGTATGACCTAGTCTGGCACCGATCAATGCTGCTTGTAATTCAAGCTTAGGAATCGTCGTACACTTAAGGGGTGCGACTCGAGACTTTGCTGCAATAAATACAACCTCTTGATACCTGCACAAGTACGCTACGCAAGCGTAGGCTTCTTCTGATGCATCAACGAACACGTGCAGTTCTATACTGTCTTTGTCAGTGAAGCCATAGAATCTAGGAACAGAAAATGACTTAAGCGTTTTCAGTTCTTTGAGCCAACCAAACCATTTTTGTGATGTCGTATCATCAATTTCTTCGTCCCAGCTCTTCTTGCTTCTCCACAATTCCTGTAATAGTATCTTCCCTTTAATCGTGAAGGGACACAGCATTCCGAGAGGGTCAAATATAGACATAACAATTTTTAGGACATGACGCTTGGTAGGCTTCTGAACACCGTCAAATATGTCCTTTTTCAACTTCTTAAAACTTAAATCAAAGCCAAGTCTATCTGCTGAAGGTCTCCAGGTGACACCTAAGACTCTTTCTACGCTGTCAGCTCTCTGAAGCAGACTAACATCTGTTAGGTCATCGTTTTCGTGTGGAAGGATGTTGGGTCGGTTTGAGGCCCAACCACGAATATCAAACCCTCCAGCCTTGTGGATCATGGTGACGTCCTTCACCAGCTGAATGGTCTCCTCCTCAGTATCAGCCGAGTCCAGGTAATCGTCGACGTAATGACGTTTCTTGATCGCCTCCACGGCTCGCGGATGAGACATAGAAAATTGATCAGCGTTACGCCTCAAAATATAAGTTGCAGTGCAAGGCGATGACTTCGCTCCAAAAATCATAGAGCTCATGCGATAGATACGAGGGGGGTTCTTCCTATCCATCCCCCGCCACAGGAAACACTGGGAATTTTGATCTTCTTTAATGATTTTGACCTGCATAAACATTTCCCTTATGTCGCCTGTGACTGCGACTAAACGCTCTCTGAAACGCATAAGGACTCCAAGTAGGGAATTTAAAAGATCCGGGCCCGAAAGAAGTTCAGTGTTTAAGGATACACCTTTGGTTTCTGCCTTAGCGTCGTGCACCAAACGTAGCTTCGCTGGTTTGTTCGGGTTCCTCACACCGAAAAGAGGAAGAAACCAAACTCTACCTGTTGGCGCATCTAAAACTTCTTCGGCGTAACCCTTATCTAGCATATTTTGTACCTGCTTCGAATATTCACTGGCGAAGTTGCTATCTGAATCCATAGTTTTCTCGATGATCCGAAGGCGATGTTCAGCATTTCGTCGATTGCAAGGGAACTGCACATCATCAGATCTCCATAGCAATCCAGTTTCCCATCTATCGAGAAGCTTATTAGATTTAGTGTCTAATATATTCATCACTCGAGATTCTTCAGGTGAATATCTTCGATTGTCTTGGTACTTGATTCCTATACTATCGAGGCGGAAGTACTCTTCTACGAGGTCATGGAGTTCATCATCCTTTTGTCTCAAATGGCATGAAAAGTGTAAACAGTCTGTTAGAGACGATGAAAAACCATGCAGCACCCATCCAAGCAAAGTACGAGAAGCGACGGGCTCGTTTTTCCTGCCTTCTACAACCTCACGGCTCACAATCAGGTGCCAGTAGTCTTGGCCGATCAGAAGAGATGGCTTTCCTTCAAACGGAGTTAACGGAATATTTTTTAAATGATCATACCTAAAGTCATTTCGGGTGATCACATAGTTAGGCAATGTAAGATTCTCTACCGTCCGTACTCTGTTAAGGCGATGAACTCCATCGCTAGTTCGTATTGTCAATGATACAATCTTACTGGACATGTTATTACCGTTGCCTAACGCACCCTGTAGATTCATATCCGATTCCGGACCATCAACTCCAATCTGATCTACTATAT
Organism: Calamotropha paludella; assembly: GCA_927399485.1. Lineage (NCBI taxonomy): Eukaryota > Metazoa > Arthropoda > Insecta > Lepidoptera > Crambidae > Calamotropha > Calamotropha paludella. The sequence continues at coordinate 1,670,698 of OV656820.1, forward strand.
ATTTCTCAACTAAAGTGACAGTAGAGCCCTCATCCAGAAGAGCATAAGTACTCACGCTGCCTGCGGGGCCATCAATGTCTACAGGAACAACTTTGAGGTAAACCTTTTTTCGTTGATTCAACCAAACGTTTGCCGCTGTCTCCTCACTCACATTAGTCGTTTCCCCTGGCTTCATTTTTTCTTTGTGCAGGATTGAGTGATGACCAGACATGTTGCAAACAGAGCATCTCTTTTTCGATTTGCATCGGTCTCGTCGATGGGATGAACTTAGACACCTAAAACATAATCTCTGTTTCACTACCCATTCCCAACGTTTGTCAATGTGCTGAGATTTAAATTTAGGGCAAGTTTTTATGTTGTGATTTACCTCTGAACAAAAGACACAAGCGATATCCTCCTTTTTACTATTAGATAACAAATTAGTGTTTTCTTGAACTGCGTCACTACATGTCAAAATTGCACTGTCGTTTGTATTATCTTCCTTCATCATATTCGTCATAAAAGGAGTACGCTGTTTAAAATTAGCACCCTTCATCAACTTGTAGGGACACGGCGACGGTTCAATCGCGCCACTCTCACAAATAGCTTGAGCTTCAGACATCAGATATTTACTGAGCATCGTTAACTTTGGTTGGTGTGTGTACGCACCCTTACTATAATCAAGCCAACGATAAAATAAAGGCTCAGTCAATTTCTTTAGTATTTCCGAAATCAACTCTGGACTATGTAAGTAACCAATATTACATGTTGACTGTATGGCGGCTACACAATTATCTACTTTAGTCGCTAGTTGTACCACCTCTGATCGTAAGCCAGTCAACTTAGGAACCCTTTTCATTTCAGTAATCAACCTACCTAGTACTAGATCAGATCTGCCAAACCTCATTTCCAGAACCTTCATGACGTCAGACGCAGAAGTAGTTGCGATCAGTCGCGCTTCAACCGCTTCCCACGCCTCGCCTTGAAGACATCGCTGTAGTCGAGCGAGGTTTTCCTCTTCCGAATAGTGGCCAATCCTAGTCGTGATGTCGTACGCATTTTTAAAACGTAACCAATCTAAAGCATCTCCTGAAAATATAGGTAAGTTATTACTAGTGAGTCTGCCTAACAATTTATCATTATTATTTTGAGAAAACTTTAAGGCCCTAGTCAATGAGCACGTTAACTTGTTTAAATCACTGTCCTTTGCACGCGCGTCCTTGTCGTTCCGATGATCCCCGCCGCCGCCGCGATGGTCCGCCCGCGCGCCGCTCCTGCTGTCCCCGTCGTCCCGGGGCTCGTCGTGCTGGTTGTCGTGCGGGTGCGGGCTGCCATCTCCCTTCTCCTCTGAGACGGTGACTGGGTCGGTAAAATACGGCCGTGAATGTTCAATCCATCGTTCAGTAGCATTCTCCGAGCGCGTTGAACTTCGTGAGTGTAAACTTGCCAAATCCTCTGCTAATCGTGCTTGAACTACGGCTTTCTCAGCCTTAATTTCGCGTTGTTTGAGCTCAATTTCGTGTTGTTTAAGCTCAGCCTTCTCCAGCGCGGCTGCTATTTCTTTCTGATTTAATTCAGCCATCTCGCGTGTAGCGCGGGCCTCTAGTGCACGTCTTCGAGATGACGGTGAGCTCAAATGAGACTTCTCCGAGTGCTCAGAGCGTATTGCACCAATATTTTTTTCTTCTACATTTTTAGTTGCAATACGCTTGCTCCGTCTCAGCGACATTGTGTAGTTTTCAATATAATAATACTCTATTCTTACTTACAGAGCTCGAAGGACCACAAACTGTTTCAAGTGGTTTACAGCAATAAAACCAATATTTTAAAATTATCGTGTATGAAAACAGAAAAATCAATATTTACATTGCTAAGCAACAAAAATCAATGACACTGACTTCTCTCAAATTCAAAAACTTAAAAACCTATCAGACAAAAGAGTCTGCAACATTAGCAGTCTAGTTATCTAGGCCATTACCTCCACGCCTTTTGTCCTTTTAATAATTCTGTAATAGCCTGTGATCATAAGGGCTTAACAACTTTTTAAAAATTCTCTAAAGTCGGTTAAGTTACATGGTTGCGTGGTTTCCAATTTCTTTTAATATATTTTTTGATATTTTAACTCAATGTTTTTTATTCATTTAAAACATCAGCCGATTTTGCTATTATTTGAGTCAGTTCTGTTAAGAAAAGTTGAAAGAACTCATCGAGTGAAAGCGAGAAAAAAAACTCATTAGAACTCTTCCCCATTATTTGAATTTCGTATTCAGTTACAAAACTTACAAAATACTACACAATTGTGAACCTTATGGTAACGAACATAAGAAGATAGAGTTTGTAATGAGTTTTTTTTCTTCATTTCACCGTCCGCTCAGGCGGGCTTTCAGTCAATATCAACTTACCGGAAAGTTTCATTGTTTTAGGATTTGTTTTCATTTGTATGTTGAATGTATTCATTATTCTTGTCTATGATACTGATGACTTTCTTACACATTGTTATTCGCATAAATCCTATAAGGTAATAATAGAAAGTTCAGTCTGTGTAGTTAATTTTATAACCTACTAGCTGACCCAGCCAGGCGTTGCTGTGGCACAGTAATTTTAAACAATTTTTCTAAAATAAAAGTAACCTAAGTTACTCCTTATTACATCAGCTACCTGCCAATAAAAGTCGCGTCAAAATCGGTCCAGCCATTTCAGAGATTAGCCAGAACAAACAGACAGACAGACAAAAATTGTAAAAAATGTTATTTTGGTGTATGTATCGTATATATATTCATATGCATGTAATAAAAAACGGTTGTTTCAATATTACAAACAGACACTCCAATTTTATTTATATGTATAGATTACAAGTATGTAATCAAGGGCATATTTTATAGGTATTCCCACAAAAAAGTCTTTTATTTAAAATTGATCGATATTGAACAATCGATTTCTGTTATGTTCTCTTTTTCGCTGACAGACAGTTTTTGAAGTCGATGAAACGAAAAAGCGGCAGTAAAAAGAGACAGGCACATTAATTCATAAGATTTAGCGTAGGAGAAAACGAGATAGGAAGCATTATACAGTGTCTCTTATGTTCGTGGTATGTACTTTAGTTATAAGCCTCTTGTATCATTTATCGTAAAAAGCTCTGAGTTTGAATAAATCTATGTAATATATACGAATAAAATGTAAAATAATTATCTAATTTTCTATCACTATGATCATTACTGAAACCTACAATTATCCTCTTTGCGAAATTTTACATTCGTCTCATTATCTTGAAACCAAAATGTTTAAAGGTTTTACTTCTACCACGTGTGAATTGCACATATGCTGTTTTTCTTTCATATCTAGGTAAAAAAGGCATGTGTCAGCTCCGATGCACGACTGGAGTTTAGTCTTTAAGAATTATTGTCTTTGAACAGAGGGCCTACCATCATCTTTTAGCGCGATTCAAGTTCGATTGTCAAAGTGAGACACCGCTATACCTGGTCTATAATGGCGTCTTTTTTTAACAGCTAAACTTGAATCGCTATAAGGCTTGATGGTAGGGCCTCAGGCACAGAAAATAAAACGAAACTTTAAAATAATAGTGAAAGCTGCACACGATAGGTTGCGCCCAAAAAACGTAACGCTGTCATTCGTAATCGTAATCCGTCCGGGTTATTAGTACTAGGAAATACAGACGTAGGGAGGGAGTTCCACTCCTTTGCTGTGCGACAGTTAGGCGACCAAAAAAGGCAAGCCCGCAGTACGTCTGGATGTTCGACGAAAAAGGGGAGATGGCGGTATGGGCTCATACTGCTCCTAAGATAATCTGCAAAGTAAAGTCTGTGAAAGAAGGACAGACAACTTTGTGGTGGTGAGCTAAAGTAAGAAATATAATAAAATATAGCTAGCTGGCGATATGTTCAGTGTGAAGGATCACTTACGAGTATGTTATATATTTATATCCTGTAAGCGTACTCTTTGCATGCGATCAGACAACCAAGTGGCAGGTAGTGACGTGTCTGTAAAACAATATATTTCAGACAACAGACGAATAAACCTGAGCAGAATATTCAGAATTTCACTTATAAGTTGTGTTTCAACATCAGGGTCAGAGGTTCTCAAACTTTGGATCTTCAAAGTGGAACGTAATGCGATATTTTTTGTTGAATTCGATTATTTGCTTACCTTTAATATAATGAGATTCTTTGTGACTTCTTGTTCTTAACTTGATTTACAGGCATTATATCCACCAGTCAGATTTTAGAAAATATAAAGCAAGAAAACAGTCTAAATTATAGGCAGTTAATTGAATAAATTGTTATTGTTTAAAAAGTTTAGGTTACCTCACACGATATAAGTAAAACATAGTTTTTAAATTTATTATTTTCAAATATTTATTTTATACTACCAGGTAGCCGATTTGTTAGTAAGTGAATCTGTCCATATCCCAACAGTTACGGGTTTTAACTCTGGTAAGGGAATAGATATGTGTGGTTTCGAGTCACAATTATGAATTTACTTTTTATTAATAACATGCAGAAGACAATTTATATTTAAGACATTATTTACGTGGGAAATTGAACATTATAACTTTATTCAAAAGTAGTTGTAAATTGTCTGTCTTTCAACGTTCCTTTCCTCAATTCTTAAACGTCAGACATACCAAGAAATAAAAAACTTGTTACGCCCCCCCAAATAGAAAGAAAAAATATACATATTTTCATTTTAGACACAAACTACCCAATTATTGTGTTATTTTTACTGTCTTACACTAATTTGATTGAACTTGAACTTTGCGGATTCATTTATGTTGATGGATCAGATGGATAAGAAAGGTGTTCAAATATGACATGGATCAGCTTCAAAGGTGCAATGTCTGTTACGCCATAACTTCCCGAGTTCTTAACCGATTGTTTTTTTTAAAATTTAAATTTTAATAGTGTGGAATCGAATCAACAGGTTTAGGACCAGATTTTTAGGTATTACGCTCCGCTCCATATATGGTGCTAGCGTAGCTTTAAGCTTAGCGACTGCATCGCCTAGTAATTTTACAGACTTGATTGGAATTATAAAATAAACGAAATAAAATAGAAAAAGTTTGAGAAACTGTACCTAAACGTTTGGAATCCTGCATTCCCTCAGTGATCTAGAAAGGTCCCTGAGTTGGGTCTCAGGGGTGACAGTCACGGTGTCTGGTCATAGGAGAGGGGGGAGGGTGCTCAACCCCTTCTGTCAATCAAATTGAACTCAGCAATATTACTAACGTGGTGTAAATGTTTGACAGAAGATATTACTGTGCTTATATGTATTTTTAGCCGTGTCTTACAGACAAAATTAAACATAAAGCTATTCAATATAGGCGAAGAGCTAAAAGTATTCGATATTACAATAAAAGTGCCAAGTGTTGCCACAATATAGGAAAAAATACGTCTTCTTATATAAATATATCTTTGAGTCTTGATAATCTAATTTCTTAACAGTCTGTGTGGAAAGAATAAAGTAAGTCTTTTATTAATGTGTTTCCAGTGTAAGAAACATGAAATGGTAATTTCGGTGGACCACGCCCGTTAACCTATGGCGTACTGCGGATCATTATTCCAAGGAGAGACCGTGTAAATAAGTTTTTTTTTGATGTGTGATTGATGTTGGTCGCAGAGGACCTTAACTACTATACTAGGTTTTAGGACGGCGAAATCCTTAAATGGACCTCAAGCCGAGAGTAGCGAGCCACCATAATGGTTTTCTAGCTGGACGGCATCTCCCATGAGAGAGTTTCCGAACCAGCATAGAATACGCTATGGCGCTCTTGCGGGAGGAAATAAGGTAAAGATCAGATTTAATAACTATCACATAAAAAAATTGCAACACCGCCATGTAGAGACGGATGTAGACAATACAGCGTCATCTATCTTTAATATAGATAAATAGCATTGAGTAAATTACTTGACTAAGTTTTTTTATAGAATAATAGTGAAGTTAATCGAAAAAAATGTTAGCTTCGATATTAAGAACAAGTTCAGTCAACAGTGTCTTCCTCAAAACGATAATTTTCCAATCGTTTTGCAAACTTGACACCAAGCAATAAAGATAAAAGTGAGGATCTTAGGTAAGCCAAGCTATTATTATTTTGCTTATAATAAATCATCCTGCTGTGTTTTCAACTAATACTTTAATTATGAAAATTGTCGCTTCCCCAAAATGTTAACTTAATTAAAACCGTAGCCGGGCGAAACGTTATGCAGAATTACCAGCAGACCTGTATTTACCAACATGCAGCTTATTTGCTTGCAGCAAATATGACGTCGTTGTCATCTTGGAGATTACAACATACAGGAGCTTTGTGTTAATATTTCAGTGTTTTATGAGCAAAATGAACATTCAGAAAAGATGAATGGGACAGTTTTGATGTGATTTTTTATTGTAAATAGATAAGCGCTTAATAGATATCTCGCCTGATGGTAAGTTATGATACGATCTAGAATGTAACGTGCCTAGAAGATACCTGTTCATTCGTGACTTGAAGACCCCTAAATTGTATTTACAAGGAAACACAGACTCAGACAAAGAGTTCAGCTCTTTAGCGGTACGTATTACATAATTGGAACCAAAACGCTTAGTGTGATTCCTTGGTATATCAACCATATAACGGTGGCACCTATTTGTAAGTCTGATTGTTCGATGAAAAAATGGGGAGACGGCGGAATAAGGCTTTGCAATTCTGCAGCACTCTCTCCGAAAAGTATCCTATAAAAAACGGTGAGGCTAGCTATGTTCCGTGTATTAAAAATTTAAAAGATGAGGTGGATTTGCCTTTCACCAATTTTTAACTGGGTTTGTATGGTTCCCACCATACACCGTCTTTGGAATCGAAATGCGCAAAATCCGTACAAAAGTTGCTTTATTCAAACAATGTAGGGAGTCAAAATAGTGAACTCTTGCAAATTCTGCTTGCATAAGCAAGAAGGTTCATCAAGTGAAGGGTGGCTGTCGGTATTGTAACATGCTGTAATTGGGTTATTCAGTTCTGGAGATCTTGATACGATCTTTTTGGCAAATTCCGCCTGCTTGGCAAATTAATTCGCCAATTAATTATTCTGGCTTGTTATATTACGCGATTCGTTGTATGCTTAACAGAAAGTCAATGATATGTATTCATTCCACGTTTAACATTTTGCGCCATCATGATGAAGCTGGGCGTATTATAAAATATTTGCATTTACTCTATCATAAGTGGTTTAGCCATTAGTTTTGTGTACATGTACGCAAGATAACGGTTTCGTAAAACATGAATATTTTGTGGAAAGTTATGTTAAAATGTATGCGAATGAATGTAAGTAGCGATGTAACGATCCTGCCTTTCGCACCGATGTTCATGGATTCGAGTCCCGGAAAGGGCAAATGTTTGTGTGGTCAATACGAGCGATACGAATTTGTACCTGAGTCATGGGTTTTTCTATATCTATATATATAAAAATTCCCTGTCATAGTGTTTGGCCGCGATGAACTCCGAAACTTCTGGATTTGTTACTACTTAGGACACAGGGTAAGTAGCGTTTTAATTTATAACGTAGCAACGCGTGGCCGGGTCTTAAGATCAGATATCCATGTATAATATATGTATGTCTATCCGTTACCCTAGTATCTATAACACAAACCTTGCAGGGCTTACTTTGTGCTAGGCTTATTGGTTTGGGTGTAAGAAATACTATTATATTATTATTATTATCATATTAAGATTAAAATATTAAGGTCAAATCATGAATTGGTAAAGTAACATAGGGGATTAAGACAGTGAACTTAATTCGAAACATTTAATCGAAAAGCGTCAGCAACGCTTTCAAGCTGCCGAGTAAAAGAAAATAGCATTTAGCACGCTAAATTTAGACGCTAAATGACACTGTAATATATTTGGCATTTTAATGGCAACAATACAGCGCTTAATGGAAGTTAGAATGTACCAAAAATAAAACTGCGTCCACTAAAGACTGCTATATCATTTAACAGGTAACCTATTATTTCGCTTAACTTTATTTGCCAAAAATTTTAAAGGCATAATTTGATATAGTTTGCTTGCTGGTAATGGTTTAAAAAATATTTTACCTAACCGAATATCCAATGCTTATAAAATTATGCTTACTAATATGTCCTCCATTTATGTAAAAGTTATAATTTGTAATGAAATGTAGTCATTTTTAGGTTTATAGTTATTTACTTAAGTCATCGGTGTATTTCGAAAACAAATAAAAGATTAAATCAAATTGTTTCAGGAGTCAGGCGGGACAGGAACCAACATCCTCTCGTTTTATGCTGAGTTCTTTTGGCTTCAAACATACTATATTTTTTACACCATATTTATTAGGAAACACAGACTCAGGCACAGTTCCTCAGCGGTATGGATTACAAAATTGGAACCAAAACGCTAAATGAGACTCTTTGGTATATCAACCGTATAACGGTGGGGACTATTTGTCAAGATTTCGGTAACTCAATTAGAAGAGTACTCGCCCGGATAGCGCGGACTTTTGGGTTCGGTTCCTGTCCAACAGTTGAGACGAGTTAAATGCTGGAATAACAAAAAAAAAATTTGTGACGCGGAAAAATATTCCCTTTCTTAATATACCTATCTGAAATGCCTTATCAATTCTCTTCACAGTGTTCCCATTTCAAATAATTTTATCAATAAAATCATAAAGCGTAGATCTTTTAAAAAGCATCTTTCATCATAAATGCCTACTGAAAGGAACAAAAAATTCGTCCTACCTGTTATTCCTTTAAAGCTTTGTTCCTGATCCGATCTGTCAGTAGACGCTGTTGATATTTCATATTGAAAACTCACATAGCTGTCAATGCTTTGAAGTCTAGTTATTTATATAGCTTTGTTAGACCGTTGTTCCACTGCAAAGAATATTTTCCGCCCTGTAGATTTGATCTAGAATAACAATTATAGTTTTATAATACATAAATATTTGATAGAATAAGGCGTTATTTGACGAAAGTCCAGATCTACTAGTAAAACAAAAATATGTAGCTTTTAATTTTGCTTGTCTTTGCATAAGTAAGCTCCTTATTGTGATAAATAGAGAAATAACAGAAAAAATCGTTTCATCACAACTAAATTCTCAGGCGGAAATTGAACACGCAACGCTTGAATGTCCGGTCCAATACTCTCCCAATTGAGCTACTGAGACTTTTTTTCTAGTAACCTCATCATATTAAATAGGAACAAGGTTTGTAAAGCTATTAGTACAATAACCGGACAGCTCCCTGTACAGAGGTTGCATGGAGGCAGAAGAATGCATGCATGTACTCATGGAATGTACAACCGGGGCAGATCAAAGGCCACAGCTTCTCCATCTCTCTCAGCCTGCAGTAGCCTGAAGAGGCTGCTAGCCTTCTAGGACGAACTGGGTTGGTTGGAGCAAGAGGAAAACTCAACATACGCAGAATGTGAACTTACATAGTATATGAACTAACATAGTGAACTTTCAGGAACCAAATAGCAGATGTCTGAAAAAGATCAGGTCAAAAGAACCCTTAGTACCTTAGTAAATTGATGAAACGGGAGATTTATATTAGGAGCGTAGAAAGTGGTAATCTGCGGGAAAAATGGCGTGATTATGTATGTATATATAGCCTCGTCAAACTAACTAACTAAGTTACTGTCGGTTTCCTTATTAAGTGCATTTCCTCTTTATATGATTTTATGAAATCAGCTGCATATTTTGTATTGTGTGAAAATTCTAAAGATTAATTCGCTCTTTGCTACTCCGCATAGCTTCGATATAGCTTCGCATTTTCGCTGGAATTGAAGCTCAAGAACCGGAAAATGCTTTCATTGTAAATTAGTATTTGTTATTTTGAAGATAAAAGCTCCTTTTCTTTCACGCCCGGAGCCATAGCACAGGTGCTACCTTCAGACGCAATTCCGTTTTAGAATCGTTCAAAAGAATGACGAAAGCGATGAATCGTAGAAAACGTGTAAGAATATAATAAAAAGATATTCTTTTTCGTTAACACTTAAAACAATCTAGGACAGCCTCCGTGGACGAGTGACTCGTATACCGGTTTTAATGGTTATATCACTCCGAGGCCCCGGGTTCGATTGTCAGCCGGGTCAATGTAGGATTCAAACTTTTTTGTTGTATCTGAATTCCAGAACAAAAGTGTTTTAGCTATTTAACTTAAGTTAAGAACAAAGTATGTGATGTTGTTTACAGTCTATGTGGTTAACTAAAAACAACGAATAATTGGTGGTAAACGGCAGTGGTGTTGCCGAATTATCGATTGTATTTCTACCGATTTTTTCATCTGAAAAATCACCTGCTATCGATAGGCCTATCGATACTATCGGTAGAATCTATACTATCGATAGCTCAAAACATGTCAATACTATTGAAATAGTGCAATACTACCAATAGTTTTGTTGCCTATAAATAACAAACAATCGATAGTCTCGATACTATCGATACAATCAACAGTATTGTTACCAAGAACATACATCGTATCGATACTATCAATTGCTTGTTATTTACGCGCAACAATACTATCGATAGTATTGCACTATTTCAATAGTATTGACATGTTTTGAGCTATCGATACTACGATCGATAGTCCTGCTATCTATCCCCTATCTATAGAATATCGATTAATTATGGATACTCCACTATCGATCAGCAACACTGAAGAACATATCTTAAACAAGTAGTTAAAGAATAGTTAAGAGTAGTTTAAGAACCTTAAGTAATATTCACTCGTGATTTGAAGAAAAAATATAAGGTTTTAGTAAAGTCTAAATTAATATCTTAATATTCTTTTATTTTAATTCATAAAAGTGGTTACTTATTATATGAGATTTATATAATATGAGAAATTGGAGTATAATTACAGGATAATTTTGTTTCTTGAAGTGAAAACTTCTTTAGCGGCGTTGTGCACTTTTTGGGATGGGTAAAAAATGTTAAATTCTCGTCAGGACACGTGACCTAATCGAAAATTCGTAAGACAAAGGGTGAGTAGACCGCTGGCTCGGCGTTGGAGAGGAAGTAATATCCCCCTCTCTTTCTACCGCGCGGCGAAAATGAATGCCTGCTCCTGCTGTTTCGTTTGACGCGTGTGTGTTTTTTGTCATGTTTGTGTATGATAGCGCAATAAATGAATTTTGTATTTTACCATATAATTGATAGTACTTTCATACTGATAATGAAAGCAATTCGTGCGAAATTATTCCCCAAAATATAAAAAACGTTAATGTTCATGTTTTCACTTCTGCCGGCATTCCCGGTGTGCAACCCGTTGTTTTAATTTGTATGGTGATGACGTATAATATTGTAAATGTGCTCACGAGTTTCTTCTTGTCGGTTAAAAGACTTCTTGAATGGGTGGTAAGTAAAAATGTTGGACGATTCAAAACAACTTATTTAATTTGCATTGGAATAAAAATATTTTTCATTTCATACAATAAGCGAAGAGCGTATGTTATACTTTGATTGAACAGCGAAATAAGCGAATCGAAATCTTCGGAGCGATTTAAGAGGCTATTTCAGTGAGTTTATCGGGCTATTGTCTGTGATTTATGCAAAGGACCGGGACGGTTTGTGACGGTTTAAGAAGTGGATTTGGGTGCTTCAGGAATTTTATTGAACTACTAAAGTACTTATAGAATTAGCAAATTTAAGGGAGGAATTGTGTTTTAGAAGATTCTGTGCTTGTAATTTATTTTGGTCCCTATGGACGGAAATACCGTATGAAAAGTATACTATTATAACTCACGACGCGGACTCAATTTGCAGGTGCTAACAACTACAGCTGACAGTTTAGGAATTTTGGTCACCCATCCCATGAAGGCCATTGCGAAAGTGGCTTGACATTCTCAATAATAAATCTAACAGCTATCCTATCGAGCTTATTTTACTGCGCCATCGAACGCCTCGTTGTGGCGTAAATAATTTATTTAGCGTAAATACATATTTACACTAAATAAATAGTATGTTGACCAAGCACATTTCATCAACAACATTTTTTAATTACATATATAAAAACTAATAAGTTAGTCAGTTGCAGTATAATTATAATTTTGTCTCAATCATATAAGTGTCTGAATTTTGTGTTTTATTAAGTATTTCCACGGGCGTTTTGTGTTTTATTAAGTATTTAGATTCTACCGATAGTATCGATAGGCCTATCGATACTATCGGTAGAATCTATACTATCGATAGCTCAAAACATGTCAATACTATTGAAATAGTGCAATACTATCAATAGTTTTGTTGCCTATAAATAACAAATAATCGATAGTCTCGATACTATCGATACAATCAACAGTATTGTTACCAAGAACATACATCGTATCGATACTATCAATTGCTTGTTATTTACGCGCAACAATACTATCGATAGTATTGCACTATTTCAATAGTATTGACATGTTTTGAGCTATCGATACTACGATCGATAGTCCTGCTATCTATCCGCTATCGATAGAATATCGATTAATTATGGATACTTCACTATCGATCAGCAACACTAATTGGCAGGGCTATTGTTTTTTCTTTATCGTGAATAGTAAAGCGCTTGACCACTATCTTGCCTGATGGTAAGCGACGATGCGATCTAGGATGTGACGCGCTTGCCTAGAAGATACCTATTCACTCGTGACTTGAAATCTAAATTGTATCTATCAGGAAACACAAACTCAGGCACTCTTTAGAGGTACGGATTATAAAATTGTCTTCATTTATATAGCAGTCAAGGAAGTATTGACTTCATTTAACGGATTTTGATTAATAGTGGTGACTTAATGTTGTTACGTGTTGCTACATGACGCCCGTGGAAATACTTAATAAAACACAAAATTCAGACACTTATATTATTGAGACAAAATTATAATTATACTGCAACTGACTAACCTATTAGTTTTTATATATGTAATTAAAAAATGTTGTTGATGCAATGTGCTTGGTCAAAATACTATTTATTTAGTGTAAATATGTATTTACGCTAAATAAATTATTAACGCCACAACGAGGCGTTCGATGGCGCAGTAAAATAAGCTCGATAGGGCAGCTGTTAGATTTATTATTGAGAATGTCAAGCCACTTTCGCAATGGCCTTCATGGGATGGGTGACCAAAATTCCTAAACTGTCAGCTGTAGTTGTTAGCACCCGCCAATTGGGCCCGCGTCGTGTGTTATAATAGTATACTTTTCATACGTTATTTCCGTCCATAGGGACCAAAATAAATTACAAGCACAGAATCTTCTAAAACACAATTCCTCCCTTAAATTTGCGAATTCTATAAGTACTTTAGTAGTTCAATAAAATTCATGAAGCACCCAAATCCACTTCTTAAACCGTCACAAACCGTCCCGGTCCTTTGCATAAATCACAGACAATAGCCCGATAAACTCACTGAAATAGCCTCTTAAATCGCTCCGAAGATTTCGATTCGCTTATTTCGCTGTTCAATCAAAGTATAACATACGCTCTTCGCTTAGTGTATGAAATGAAAAATATTTTTATTCCAATGCAAATTAAATAAGTTGTTTTGAATCGCCCAACATTTTACCTACCACCCATTCAAGACGTCTTTTAACTGACAAGAAGATTGGGCGCATGAAATTTGTCAGCTTTAACAAAAGTAACGACATTTACAATATTATACGTCATCACCATATATTATCCACAAAAAAAACAACGGGTTACACTCCGGGAGTGCACGCAAAAGTGAAAACATGAACATTAACGTTGTGCATTTTCGATATTTTGGAATGATTAGGGAATAATTTCGCAAGAATTGCTTTAATTATCAGTATAAAAATACTATTATTGATATGATAAAATACAATATTCATTTATTGCGCTATCGTACACAAACATGACAACAAACACACACGCACACTCGCGCAAGCGCCCTGTGCCGCTTAAACGAAACAGCAGGAGCAGGCATACATTTTCGCCGCGCGGTAGAAAGAGCGGTAGTAATGTCCCCACATTACTTCCTCTCCTACGTCGAGCCGGCGGACTTCTCTCCCTCCGTCTTACGAATTTTCGATCAGATTATGTGTCCTGACGCGAGTTCAACATTTTTTACCAATCCCAAAAAGTGTACAACGCCGCTAAAGAAGTATTTACTTCAAAAAAAAATCCTGTAATAATACTACAACTTCTCATCTATTTAATAATAAATCTGTAGAGTGGTCAATTCTGTACATGAAATATATTTTCAAAATAACTATCAGGGGTGATTAGTGATCGATACTGATGCCAAAAATGCAATCAGTAAAATTTTTGTCTGTCTGTCTGTATGTTCCTTATAGAAACAAAAACTACTCGACGGATTTTAATGAAACTTGGTACTATTATTCTTCATACTCCTGGGCAGGTTGTAGTATACTTTTCATCTTCTTCTATCTATACTTATAATAAATCTGTAGAGTGGTCAATTCTGTACATGAAATATATTTTCAAAATAACTATCAGGGGGTGATTAGTGATCGATACTGATGCCAAAAATGCAATCAGTAAAATTTTTGTCTATCTGTCTGTCTGTATGTTCCTTATAGAAACAAAAACTACTCGACGGATTTTAACGAAACTTGGTACAATTATTTTTCGTACTCCTGGGCAGGTTGTAGTATACTTTTCATCACGCTACAATTAATAGGAGCAGAGTAGTGAAGGGATATTTTGGGAAAACGGGAGAAGTTACTCCATTTTTTAAGCTTCCGTCGCGTGTGCAGCCTTAATGGTTAAAGTTACATAGAAATCATGTATGACAGAAATATATTACATAAAATTGTCTAAAAAATATCCCGCAACAGCATATGTCTATCTTTTATGGTTGACTATCAATAACACGTGTAACTCCTGACAGCTTAGCAGTTCGGAGCATTCTGATTATATTTGTTTACTCTTACGTTTATAATACTCTCACCCATCCCTAATTTAAAAAAGTTAACATTATTACCTACTCAATAAAAAAAGAATCATAGAAATCGGTATAGAAACACCAAACTTATACATGAAATAAGCCATCGCGCGTCGCACGTGAATACTGAATCATGCTATAAGGATTATTTTTGTGTAACGGTTGCCGCGCTCGACACGGGTCGCGGCGGTAGAGTATAAAAAGGCGGGAGGTCCGAGAGCGAGCTTCATCTTAATATATAAAAATCCAGTGTAATAATGTATGTTCCCAGTGAACTCTTCACCAACTCAACCGATATTGATGAAAGTTGGTATTTATGTGTAATTTGGGCCAACTGAAGAGATAGGATAGTTTTTTTTTTAATCATACCACAGCAACGCGTGGCCGGATCAGCTAGTCCTTACTAATATTATAAATCGGAAAGTGAGTTTGTTTGTTTGTTTGTTTGTTTGTTCCGCTTTCACGCCGTAACTACTGAACCGATTGCTTTGAAATTTTGCAGACGTAAAGATAAAAGTCCGGATTAAATAATAGGGTACTTTTTATCTTTTTAAAAACAAAAATATTGTTTGCTTGATGGATGGATTGTAGATGGCGCTGTGTGTCGTTTAAAACAAGGTAAAATATTGCAAACGAATATAAACATGTAAATTTAGAAGCTAAATGATACGATAATGAATCCCCGAAAATGAGGAATTCCCGAGGGATGACGTACGATTTGTTTTATCGTCTAAACTGTTTATTTTACATCTACTTATATGTTGCAAACGAATATGAACATGTAAATTTTGAAGCTAAATGATACGAAAATGAATCCTCGAAAATGAGGAATTCTCGAGGGATGACGTACAATTTGTTTTATCGTCTAAATTGTTTTTTTTACATCTACTTATCCTGAAATCACTAAAGTCAACGAATTACTAATTGGTATAAGTATTAGTTACGTTATTTAGTTCTTGAGGTATGCGATAGATGGCGCTGGGTGTTTTTTAAAACATGGTAACGATGTGTTTTTTAAAATACGTAAGAAGTGGAATGATAGCTTACGCTATTGCTTTATACCGCAATATAACCGAATTCCACGCGGGCGAAGCCGCGGGCGGAAAGCTAGTATTATATAAATCTCGTATAATAAGTAACCACTTTTGTGAATTAATATCTTAAGAATATGAAGATATTAATTTACACTTTATTAAAACCTTCTATTTTTTCTTCAAATCACGAGTGAATATTACTTAAGGAAGTAATTTAAGATATGTTCTTCGCAAATTATAATTTGGTGCATGCTATTCCCACCTGTCGCACCAAGCGCTTCTCAACATCTTTCAAAATGAGCACAGCAAAGGAGTGGAACTCTCTCCCTATTTGTATCGCCGAGTACTTAAAACCCGTCCATTTTCAAAGCCAAGGTGAATGGGCAACTTCTGGGTTAGCTCGTTCTGTCTTGGCCCCCGGGCTTGATTGGGATCAAGAGCAAACCCGTTAAAAACGTTATTTTTTGAAATATATACAAGTTTTATATATATTCCTAAACGGATACTTTTTTCCGGATATCCCACCTATTTTTCGTAGTATGCAAAGCAAATTGTTTGATGTTCACCTCTCTTTGAAGAAATTCGTGACCGAAATTAAACTTGTTTCCTTGCAAAAATTAACAATCAACGATTCCAATTAGGTTACAAAGTTTACATTCAATTAACGAACTTTTGTTTGCCCCATAATTACTAATTACAACGAGTCTGTCTGTCCTCGAAGACATGCAAATAACGAGGACAGAACTTGACAATAAATTAATACGAAGTTAAGTAATAAATTCCAATTTTATGTTGACTGTAATTGAAACTGCAATGTAAAATTTTCTCGGATATATTATATAATTAAAAATATATTATATATTTTCAATAAAATCCCTGCGTCTGTATTTCCGAGTAATTAGTGATCACAATCTCGAGTGAATATTATTAAAGGAAGTAGTTTAAGTTATATTCTTCACAAATTCTAAATATCTTGGTGCATACTATTCCTACCTGTCGCACCAAGCCCTTCTCAACGTCTTTCAAAATGCACACAGCAAAGGAGCAGAACTCTCTCCCTGCGTATGTATCTCCGAGTACTTAAAACTCGTAAGTTTTTAAAACCAGGGTGATAGGCACTTTCTGGGTTATCTAGTTCCATCGTGGGTTCTGTGTTGGCCCCTGGGCTTGATCGGGATCAAGAACGAACCCAAAAAAAAAATGTTTTTGAATGATAATAATCATTATAGCAATAATTAATTTTTGACAAGGTTTAAATGTGACATTAATTCCATGAATCCGTAATGAAATGTTTAAATTTTGCTGAGGTAATAATAATATTAATGAAATGTAGCAAAAGATTATAAAATAAATATGATAAAGGTTATTATAATCAATTTTAATGCTGTACTTGAAGTATTATATGTCTTAATATCTTATATGTCATGTTAAAAGAAAATAAATTATCTTATTCTTACTTGATAAGTGTGTTTTGCATATATAATTTTTTTTTCGTTGTTCGAACTATATTTGTTGATCAGACGGAATCGAAATGTATAATATTACGATTCATCGACGACTATCAAAATAAGAATAAGCTCTATTAATACAAGTCAATAAACTTTCACTTATTCAACTATTTGAAGATAATCGAGTGGTGTGGTTGAAGATGTAGCGACAAAGATAGAATAACGGATGCTTAAATTGTTTGGACATGTGTAGATGGACGAAAGAAGATTGACAAGACAAATATATGAGGCAATAGTGCATGGGCAAGTCGATAAAGACAGATGAAGGTGAACTTTGAGGAACCAAAAAGAGGATGTCCTAAAAAGGCCAGGTCAAGACCACCCTTAACCGACGAGCTTGTAGGAAAAGGATGATATAAGTAGAATCGTGGTCAGTGGAAAATTCAGTATGTATTATATGTATCTTAAAGATTTAAATTCAACCATGCTAAGCTTGGCATGATCACAGAGTTATATTTCTCTTAGTGACCAACTTCACTAATTTGTTCATTTTTTAATTATTTGAGGTTCCAGAAAAAGGTTTGGTAAGTGGTTTTCTTACCGGAGCAGGCCTTCTTATCAAAACCAGTATTATGTTTAAATTAACAAAAGTAACTTGAAAGCCGCTAATAGCTTACTTTGCATATGTTGAATGTGTGTTGCGATATGGGCGCATGATTTGGGGTCACAGTACAAACATTGGTGTTGGTAGTAAAAATATATCATTTATGCGAAATTGCGTATAATTTATCCTGACGTTTCGACTCATTTAAAGGAGCCGTGATAACAGCATGACTAAGGCAATGGTCGTCATTTATTTTCTACTACTTTCGGAACGTCAGGATTAAATATAAAATAAATTATGGGCAAAATCCGAGAGAGAAAAGTCTAAGAACTAAATATATTTAATTTAATAAGCAAATTATTATAAAAGAAAAATACTAGAAAAAATCGACTCAGGTCACAAGTGAATTCCCGTAATAAATAATAATTTATCTTATAAGATCGCATTGAAAATGCATAAAATATATAAAAATTATAAAAGTAATAAGCAAAATTAAATCATATTTAATTAAAAATTTGAATTGAAATTACATTAAAGGAAATCAACATGACTAGTTAATGCTAAAGTAGTTCATAAAATCGCCATTCATTCGATCATTCACACGTTCCATTCAAATGACTTTTAATTCTCTCTTTTTGTATTCTGCTGTGCTAGAAGTCGGTCGTATAGCTTCCTAGTAGAAATATAATTATCAGTTCATATTTTTGTAAACTTTTTGTAATTTTGTTATATGATGATTTTTTTCTCCGCTACCAGTCCTAATAAAACGCCACAAGCCATCCGTTCGAACAGGACAATTGCAAACGAAAAACAATATTCACGAAGATGCGCGAAATGCAGCACTAAAAAAAGTTCAGCACGTGCTGTATGGCAATATAGCACGTAAAGTTTCCTCTTTGCATCCGTAAAGATAAACATAAAAGAAAAATAATAGAAAAAAAACCTGAATAAAATGTATTCGGCTCACAAGTAAAATTGAATTTATTAGAATTTGACATTAAACGTCTGAGTTTGACATTAATAGTGTATTAAATCAATTTACTGTACCTATAAGATAGCATTAAAAATGCAAAACATTGTATAAAAATAATTAAGGTATATATTTATTTTGGTAGTATTATTTTATTATAATTGTATTTTTATATTTAATTTTGATGTGTAATTTGTGTTTTATTCCCTGATTGAAATTAGCTATATACATAAAAATTCTCTATCCATCAGCATAAGTGTTTGACCGCGATGAACTTGGAAATTACTCAACCGATTTTGATGATTTTTATTTAATTTTGTTGGATTTGTTCCCACTAAGGACAAAGAATAGGTATAATTTTAATTTAAAATTAAAAAATATAATAACTGAGCCCCAGCGACGCGTGGCCGAATCAGCTAGTATATATTATTATTATCCGTTTGAACGCAGAGAATCAACATAATATATCATCGCTACGCAATAACTAAGTTTCTTGGCTTTAATATCGCAATCAAATGCAAAGAGCTGCCAAGATGTTATGAAACATCACTTAAGTCACTAAATAAAGAAAAGTTACATGTGTACTACGATTCAAAACAGTGCCTTGTGGCTTAGCCAAAATGATCAGGTTTTATACTAATACCGTAATCGAAATCTTAGAAGCGCAAAAATTAATAAAATAAGACAACATTAAATACATCATTATGAACGCAAGTTAACCGATTCGTTGCTACATACAATAACTGGAAACGAAGGCTACGAGCTAGATTTGCGTAAAAGATTAAGATATTTTTATTCGGGGTAGATTTCTCTGAAACTTAATTAGAAGGAGTTATCATTGATTTAAAAATGACACGGCTCCAGTGGCTAGCACCACACGCAAAAGAAACTGATGGCACGCCAGACGTGCCATCCGCAACGAATCGGTTAAGTAGCTAAAGTAGTATTGTTATATAGATGGGTCGTCGATTCGTAAATAAAACTAGACCGTACATTGACTAGTGCGACGCTATCTAAGTCTTGTTCTACCTTCGATTCGACAGTTGAATAAACTTTAAAGTTACTTAAAAACTAGACGGAATTCTTTTACCAGTCAGAGTACAATCAATTTGAACTTTCCTTCATACTTTTCCAGGCTAAGGAGAAGGAGTACGTTTTAAAAAGATTTATATATATATATATATATATATATATATATATATATCGTGTTTCAGGCTTATTAAGAAGAAACTGATTTCTACTAATTTCCTTATTTGTTTTTTTCTAGATAGGTATTTAGTTTGTTTTTTATCAGAAGTCTAATAAAAAATAACAATTTCAACTCCTACGCGATATACTTAACGTTCAAATTGGTTTGCTCGATGATACTACTTTAATAAACGCATAAACTTGAATTAATCGGGTACGTTTACGCGTCGTCGTCACGTTATCTGTAGATAAGAACGCTGTGGACTCTCAGTTTAACTGTCGATGAATTCGACTTGTTCAGGAATGAACCGACCTTCGATTAAACGTAGACCGTCTGTTTAAACCGTTCATTAATTCAACGCAGGGATGGAGTGGAACTTCCGCCCTGCGTCTGTATTTCCGAGAATTTATAAACCGTCCATTTTCAAAGCCAGGATGAATAGGCGCCTTCTGGGTTAGCTCGTTCCATCGTGGATCTTGTCTTAGCTCCCGAGCTTGATTAGGATCAAGAGCGAACCAATTCTAAATAAAAAAAAGCCCATCGCTATGTGTTATGGAATCCAGAACATGTACATACAACTCGGTTACAATATCTGTGGACCTCGCTGGAATGTCAAGCCCCCTCCCCGTTCTCTTGTCACCTCCCCGCGCTCGCCCTGTCGCGTCAGTACGGTTAGCAGTTTCGTTGCCGATACGCGTCGTCTTGTTTTCGTCTTATTACTGCCATATCTTTGATCATTTCATTGTAACGTTTGGACTTTTATTGTTAATTTGTTATTGCTGTTACGTTAAAATATTGTTTTTGTTGTTACGTTGAACATTTTCGGTTAAGTTTGGACTATTTTGTTACTGGTTTCCGTTGTTTTAAAGTTCACTTCTACTCCTAAAATATGGGAAAGACTATTCACAGTGAAGCAAGGAACTTAATCCTGAAAGTGCTGAAATTTTTGGAATCAGAGAAAGCTAACAAGCAATACATCATACCTGTAGACCAAGCTGTTTAACGAACCTGTGCTACAACTGGTATATCAAAATCTGCTTTGATGAAAATCAAAAAGGAAGCCAAAGAATTGCGTCATGTTTTGTGTAAATTAAATACTTTTGTACTTAACCAAGATTATTTCATTTATTATTTTACTTGGAATTTTTTTATACAGCAGCGGCCGGCGACCGCCGTTAAAAAAATTTACTCAAAAACTATTGTTTTAAGTAAAAAAATCACAAGGATAAAAATGTTTTATTTTACGTTAATTTATCATATAAAAACATAAAATTTATCACATAAAAGAATAAAAGAGAAAAAGTATAATATATTTTATTTATAGTTCATAATTATTATTGTTTACAATACTATCCCCATGATGCTTGTTTTGTGCACCATACCTAAGCGCTGACGTGACATCATCAGGTCCACAGATATTGTAACCGGGTTGTAGGTATTAGCTTGACTAAACCATCGCCTCCCTACGACAGAGTGGAGGTTCTCCCCTACCATATGTATGTCAATTCAAGCGGATAATGTGGTAATTGTTTGCGTGGGTAACTTCGAGAATCCTAACAAAATAATACCTACACGGAATATTTTTGACGGCACATAGCATTGGTGTCGGAATGGAGCAGCGCACTCTAGCGGAGCGTTGTAACGTGGGCAGCGGGACGGCCATGTTAGATAGTCACTAATAGTAATAGTCAGTCTAACGATGGCCGCTGTCACTGTGCTACGTCCTCGACGAATCGCTAAATTCCGATGCCATCCGTGATAGTACTAATTGGAGCGGAGCGAACGAAGTGAGCGAAGCTCCCATGGATCAGCTTCAATGACGAAATGTCTGTTACGCCATAACTTCCAGAGTTCTCAACCGATTTTTTTTTTGTGTGGAATCGAATTTTGAAATTCGCAAAAGCTCCCATCGAAACAAAAAAAAAATATTTTTTTTCGGTACTACGCTCTGCTCCAATATATGGTGCTAGCGTAGCTTTATGCTTAGCGACTGCATCGCCTAGTATATTTTATTAGTTTTAAAGTGTAATGACAATTTAATAGTGGAATCTTAGTGACTCAAAAGTTATTTTTGTGTTTGGAATTAATTAGTAATTTGTGTTAATAAAACGAGTGTGAATCTGTATTCTTTGTGACTTATTTGAAGTGATTCCGCCAACTCCCGGTAAAATATGGCAGATAATTCTGATGAAGGCTCTGCTGCTCCTATATCTTCAAAAATATGCTATTTCTGTTTGAATCAATAAATAAATAAACACTGTTTTGAACCCAGGTTAAGTAGCTAAAGTACTTGTGTTATGGAATTTAAAACATATGCGTAAACATGAACGACCGTTTGGTGCAACGGTAGCGATCTTGCGTTTCACACCGACGGTCCTAGGTTCGATTCCCAAAAGGGGCTAATATCTGTGCGATGAATACGAGCATAATACAAGCCATCAAGTGTACGTTGGGCTAGTCTAATTGGTAAGGATGTGGGAAATATTATAATCATACTAGCTAACCTGGCCACGCGTTGCTGTGTTTTGTATTAAAATGAAACCTATCCTATCTCCTACGTTGGAACAAATCCAGTAAAATGGAAAAAAATCCTCAAAATCCGTTCAGTAGTTACAGAGTTTATCTCGAACATATATCGTAACACGAGATTTTTATATGTATAAATGTATTAAGATTGACCAATCCATCACCTTCCCACAACAGGGAGTGGAAGTTCTCCACTAGCTTATGTATGTGAATTCGAGCGAATAATTTGGTAATCACTTGCTTGCGTAATTTCGAGAATCCTAACAAAATAATACGCGTAATCTTCATCTATATTATATATCTATTTGAATCTATTTTTCTCCTTAACTTACTGAGCAACAATAATGAATTCTACAGAATTATTTATCAACTTTATCAGTGGTCAGCGTTTCATTTTGTTTGCAATAGGATTCCGAACAATTGTTTGCCCGAGCGGAATCTGTTTGTTTTGTTTGACTAAAAGAGCTGACTTGAATAAGGGTGTGTCGTGTTTTGCGCATATTTTTTTATTGTAAGCATATTTTTGTAACTCGTAGTTTAAAGAAATATAAATATTAAGACGGCTTTTTTACTTACTACGTTAAGTTGTTTGTTCGTTTCCTTACTATATATTTGTTTAAAACAGATATATGTTGACTTTGTTGATTAACGATGTAATGAAACCATAACATGGCTATTATTGTGATAATAGAATAATATTGTTTCTTGTGGATTGGGTATGGTAACTAACTATACAATGTGTCCCGTCACCAGTGTCGGAGCCTTTAATTGTGTGAAATATGGCATTTTTTATCGACAAATTGCCCCTCAAATTTTGTTTTTCTATTACGGCCGCCATTTTGTTTTCTTTGTAACTAAGATCTGGGCTCTCATACTAATTCGACCACCAACCACTACCCATGTAAATGTCCTATCAACATTAAAAAGGTGTCATTTGATAGCTAAACACGTGGACAACAGTTACAGAGCCATCATGTTTCAATTGTCATGGAATAAAAAATAGAAAAAAATATTTAAAGAAAAACAAATAGATCCTTTTTTGTGTATTTTTTAATTATTGACTTTTTATAAAAACCAAATTTGAGGGGCAATTTGTCGATAAAAAATGCCATATTTCACACGATTAAAGGCACCATTAAAAACACTGGTGACGGGACACATTGTACCTATATATTGACGACCGTTTATTGCAACGGTAGCAATCCTGCATTTCACACCCACAGTCCTGGATTCGAGTCCCGGACGGGACAGTTTTTTGTGTGATGCATACGAACATTTGTACCCGTGTCATTAGTATTTATATATATTTCTATTAATATTACATATCTATGCATCATATATGTATGTCTATCCGTATGGATAGTGCCCATAACACAAGCCTTATTTTAAGCTAGGTTAATAGGTGTGAATGTAAGAATTAATAATTAAATATAATATTGTGAATGTTATTACTTCTGTCATAGCTGACGAGTTTCTTGCGCCATTTCTTCTTGTCAGTTAAAAGACGTCATGAATGGTTGGTAGGTAAAAATGTTGGCCGATTCAAAACAATTTATTATAAATAAATTTGAATAAAGTAATTTTAATTTTTCAAATGTAATAAGTTAAGGGCAAGGAAACGGAAGAAAACGGTTTCAAATCAAAGAATTTAAATGTTTTAAAGAAGGATCCTTACACGAGGATACTTTAGTATTTTCTTTTCTTAATTGAAGGCACAAAAGGTTTATCAATTTTCAAATTATTTCGTTTAAGGTATCGCGAGCTCTATTTGAATACTTTTTTGAAACTTTGCTACAGAAGAAACTTTTGCATATAAAACTTATCTTTAACAGTTTCATAAATTTCAATTTGTTTTAGATCAAAGTTTTTCGACAATTTATGTTGTCTGACTTCTATAAAAAACCTTTTAAAACTCTGATAAAGCCTTTTTTATTGGTCAAAATTATCGATACGCAATTTTAATAATACGTTACGCGTACTTTTGCGTTTCTAATGTAATTTCAATGTAAAAAATAAATAGCTCACTGTTTTATCAAAAGGAACACACCTCGTGAAACGTAAAATATATCGTGAAATGGAACACACCTCATGCAATGGAACACATCTCATGCAATGGAACACACCTCGCGAAAGGGAACACACCTCGTGAAACGGAACACACCTCGTGAAACAGAACGCACCTCGTGAAATGGAACACACCTCGCGAAACGGAGCACAACTCGTGAAACGGAACACACCTCGTGAAACGGAAATAGAAAATAAAATACACATTAATATTTCACTTCATGAAGTGGAAGAGAGATAGGTGCGTCACAAGCCGAACGCCTAGGCCGATCGTGCCTCTCTATCGCTCGTTCCGCGCTCTCGCTTGCACGCTCGGCTCAAGCGGAACGTTACACTTTTTCGTGCATGCAACCGCTGTTCATCGATTTATAAGACGTTATCACGTCAAAAGAAAATTATTTCAACCAGCAATAATTTACAGGTTAACTCGTAAAAGTCATCCAACGTCGTGAATTTATATATCCTGGAAAATTACTTAGATGATATGTTTTTTTTAATTATCTAAAGGAGATAATAAGTAGTACTATAAAAACGTTGTAAAATTTGTCTTCTTAGTTAAAATAGTGGGAAACTTCGGAACCTTATACTGCGCGTGGTTCAACACGCACTCTGCCAATTTTTTTATTATTAATACACTTATACACCTATTTTAACTGCCAGGAGCAGTAAGCTTGCAGTGACTTAGATCAACAACATAGCAGCTATTGTTTTGAACATCTTCCCACCCAAGCCAATGTGGAAAGTTTGGTTTCTTCATTGACCCAGCCAGAGATCGAACCCTCGACCCCGGAGTGGCGCTGCTATGGGAAGCGGTGTCCAAGCCACACGACCATGAAGGTCGTCAAGATAATAGTTGGATATTGGGTGATCTATTTAGCATTGCTTTGTTCGTTAGATTGTTTTTTTCCTTCGTTTTTGATTTTGACTTCATTGTAATGAGAGCATATTGAGGGTAATTACAAAATAAGAGTAATAAATCTTTGTCTTGTATTATTTTTTTCATTGTTACTTCACACATTGTTATAACTTTTATTTTATTAATATTAATCACAACTTTGTACTAATTATTAGTTAAGGGAAACCTATAATGAGCCTACTATTGATAAGTACCTTTTTTATCTATACAAGTTTTGTATCTATAAAAGAAAAAAGAAACTAAGTTAAGTAGTTGTGTTATGGTATACAGAAACAACGATGGTATCACAACATCCAGACCCGAGAAAATATAAAAAGATAAGATAAGATATTTTTTATTTGCGATAAATGTGGTACATTGCATAGATGGAAGGTAAGGTTGAGAAACACACATTTAGTTGACTAAGTCAGCATACAAATATTAAATTAAATTAAATTTATTAAAAACATATAAGTTACAACATTGCAAGCTACATATTTCACATTATACATTAGATTTATTTGCCATAAATTTGTCAATTGTGTAAAAAGTATTTTCTATTAACCAAAAGGTTCGTTTCATACAATTTTTCTGTAAATATGTTAGGTTGTTTTAAAATTGAATATTGCTACTAACTCTGCTTATCAGAGAGTTGGGATCGTGGCCTGATATACAGACATTTCTATGTTTAGTTTAGGCATCAGTCTGCTACAAAGTTTTTTACTCAAACCTAAACGTAATATTAGTGTCTACTTATGTTTTCTGTAAACAAACTTTATGAAGAGAAATAAATAAATAAAATAAATACGTTAACATAAAAACATCATTCGAGTATAGAGTTCTTAAATTTAACTTTAAAATTTAAGTAAACTGTCAGCTATCTAGTAAAAACACTGAATGGATAACCCGAATAAATTTGTAGAGCTTCCAGAGCATTGGAGGGCTTTTAACACTCATAAATCCACATTAGGCCTACATTGAGAATTAAGGCCCTTTTGTTACTATACAGTAAGAACTTTTCTTTCTACTATAGGGTCAAGTGGGGTTAATAAAGGGCAAAAATAAAAACTTTTGAATAAAACAACTTTTTTACGGATTTTGCGCATAATTTATTTTATGTTTAATCCGGAAAACCTCAGTCATCTTGTGATCACGGCTCCTGTAAAGGAGTCGAAACGTCAGGATTAAAAATAATATAAATTATGCGCAAAATCCGGAAGTGTAAGAACTAAATAACAAAAAAAACTTTTGAATTTTCATGCTTCTAAAAATTTGGTTATATTGTTTTGTACTGCTCAGCAGAATGACAGCCTATACCAAGAATTGGTTAGTTGTGCCCCGCAGTTGGTTGCTCCTGCAATTTCTAACTTGACCATTGAAGATCCCACCAAAGAGGAGTCAGTAGGTACATGAAAAGTCAAGAATAGTATTTTGCAGTAATAAACTAAAAAAATATTTATGAAAATAAATAAGTTCATAAAAAAATCAAAAAGAGCTATGAAATATTTTAAATCCTCAACTAAAAATATTAAAACAATAAAGAAAATTTTTGAATTAAGAGATCAACTTCAATCATGTACTTTTAAACTAGAAAATAACTTGAAAAAACATGAAACTGACACACAACACTTAGAATCAAAAATACAAAGTTTACAAAATGAATTAAAAAATCTTACAAAGAAATATGAATTGTCTGAAAAGTCTATTAAGGAGTATTCTATGGCAGTGGATGACACTTTAAAGTTATCCAAAGATAATTCTGAGCGCTGTGACTCACTGGTTAATAATCAGTGTTCTTTTTGTAACAACGGCAGTCTTCCACAGTCACCAGATAGGCAAGGCACTCCGGTAATCTCAGAGTCCCAGGTCTCTCCTTTACTTCCATTATCATTGTGTGACAGTATACATGACGTCAGTTCCTCTCAAAATATAATTATGTTCAGCGATAATATTGGTAAGGATATGGGCTCAAATTTGCGCTTAAAGTTAAATTCACCGGAGCAGTCGATTATTAATAATTGTTTTCTTTGTGCTAATTTACATGAAATTATGCACAAAATATTCAACTACACATTTAGTAAGAATGATGAATTAATTATATTTATCGGAAATAGGGGTAATGTCAAAAAAAAAAAACCTCTTACTTTGAAAAATTAAAACAATTAGAGCTTAAAAAAATTGTAATGTTTACATTCCCCTACATAAAAAATTTGTCAGATGCGGAAAATAATTATAGATTTAATTTAAATATGACTCTGAATTTATTCAGTCAGTATAATAATAAATTTAATGTAATTGACTCTAACAGTATTGTTAGTAAAAATGTATATACTTTTACTAATGGTAGATATTACCTGCCTCAGTATTATAAGAGACAGATAGTGAATTCACTATCATATTTTTTATTAACTGCAGCCAAGAACTTGGCTAAACAAACTGACTCTATCGAGCAGTATAATAATATTATGACATTGGAATCCGTTCCAAGCTATTTAAATTAGATATAGAGACAAAAGAGGTATCCTCTTGAAAATATAAATACATAAATAATGATTTTAACATGCCTCTTATAACACTACCATTAGAGTCAAATAAAAAAAATTGTGTTCAGAAATGCCCTCAAAATAAATGTAATTTAAATAAATTATAAAATATTAACCTGGTGCATCAAAATAGTAATGGACTATCAAAGGGCAAACAATTAGAGATGGAATTATTCATGAATTCAAAACAAATTGACATTTTGTGTATTACAGAACATTGGCTTGAGGGATGTGAACTCATGTTTAGTTTCAATAATCACCAGGTTGGTAGTTCATTCTGCAGAGTCAACACAGTACATGGGGGCTCACTGATTCTTTTAAACAAAAATTTAAAATTTAAAGAACGGAAAGATATTGTGTCTCTCTCTGTAGAATGCATAATAGAACTAACATGTATAGAACTTGAGCAACTCATTGTGGTATGTGTATACAAACCTGGTTCCTCAGCTTATGATAAATTTGAGGAAATTTTGGATGAAGCCTTGAACAAATTGAGTAGGTCTAAAAAATACTTGATTGTGTGTGGAGATATTAATATTGATCTTCTTACAAAGAACAGTGAAACCTATAAAATCTTAATTTTTTTTTAAATCACACAATCTTTTTAACTTATTTATGGAGCCTACTAGATTCTGTAAAACAACGTCAACCTGTTTAGACAATATATATAGTAATCTGGTACCTGTAAGTAAGAAAGTTATTGCAAACTTAGATTCAGACCATTGCGGGCAATTAGCTTGCTTCAAAATTGTCACAGAACAAGTCAATAAACGTAAAATTATATGTCGACCAGTAACTGCTGACAGATTGAAACGTATAGGGATTGAATTATATTGTAAACTTCCTTTTCTATCACCGGATATGTCACCAAATGATATGTATATATACTGATAATCCAGTGTTTAGCGAATGGGCCACTGCAGGAATACACAAAAGTAGGCAAAAATTGTATGAGCTGTACTCAGAAAGACAGTTTAATAGAACGGAATCTTTTCAAAATTATGTTGTCATACTCAAAAATTTTTAAGCAGGTTTATCAAACTGCAAAAATTAAATATATTAGTTCTCAAATTTATAATAGTACAGACAAAGTCAAATCTACTTGGAAAATTATAAATGCAGAGACTGGCCGAACAAAAGCTTCAGCAAATAATTATAAACTTAAAATTGACGGTAAATTTATTAGCTCAGACTCAGATATTGCGAATGAATTTGAGAATTTTTTTACTCGAATTCCAGTAGATTTGACAAGCACTTTAGGCTCTTCCACCCCCATTGCAGAATCCTTGTTGAAAGAAAATGTTCCTTGTTGTAATAATGTATTTAAATTTAATTATGTTAGTAAACGTGACATCATGGACACTTTCAAATCGTTGAACATAAAAAAAACTGCCGATCTCTGGGGAATATCTGTATATATGGTAAAGAATGCTATTGAAATAGTTGCTACTCATTTAGCTTTAATTTTTAACAACTGTATTGATAGTGGTGTGTTTCCTAATTTGATGAAACTTAGCAAAATAACTCCATTGTTTAAATCTGATAGTACTTCAGATCCCTCTAAATTTTGTCCAATATCACTACTTTTAACATTCCGTAAAATTTTTAAAAAAACCGCGCTTAAGCAATTACAGAAATATTTTAGTAATAATAACTTACTACATATTAAACAATTTGGTTTTACCCGCGGACGGTCCACGACTGATGCTGGAATTAAATTGTCAGAATGCATTTATGAGGCCTGGGAGGAGTCGCAGGATGCCTATGATGTTTTTTGTGACTTATCAAAGGCTTTTGACTGTGTCCAGCATCAGACGTTAACCAGGAAATTACACTATTACGGTATCCGTGGTACCGCTTTGGATTTTCTCACTTCTTACCTAAGTGACAGGATCAAAAAGGTGGTCATCAATGGAGAGCAGTCGCCTGGATCATTTGTAACAATGGGGGTTCCGCAGGGCTCAATATTGGGTCCATTTCTATTTCTGGTATAAATTAATTATTATTAATGACCTCCCTCACCTTGTAAGACGCGACCATGAGATAGTCTTGTTTGCAGATTACACGTCTTTAATATTTAAAGTTAAACGTGGACAAATTAATATTGACGAAGTAAACATTGCACTCTCCAAGGTCGTTCACTGGTTTGGCGCCAATAATTTGTTGTTGAATGAAAGAAAAACAAAATGCATTAGATTTACTATGCCAAATGTTCAATTAGCATAAGTCAAAGTCAGGGTTAGGGATGAGGAAATAGAGCTGGCCAATCAAACTGTATTTCTGGGTATAACTTTAGATTCTAAGTTACAATGGGGTCCTCATATTGAATGCCTATCGAGCAGACTCAGTTCTGCAGCATACGCCGTAAAAATGATTCGTCAGTTAACAGACGTAAAAACTGCGCGCTTAGTCTATTTTAGCTACTTCCACAGTATTATGTCGTACGGGATACTACTGTGGGGAAATGCCACCGATATTGGCTGCATTTTTGTACTGCAGAAGAGGGCTGTTCGGGCGATCTATAGGATGGGCTCCCGAGAGTCTTTAAGAGAAAAATTTAAAGAAATTGGTATTATGACTGTACATTCACAATATATTTATGAAAACCTACTATATGCACACAAGTGTAAAGATATTAAATTCAGAAAAAATAGTGACTCATAATTTCAATTTAAGAAATAAAGACAAGCTAGCAATGCCCACGTATAGGCTCCATAAAATAAGCAACTCCTTTGCAGGTCACTGTATACGAATGTACAACACGCTGCCACGTAACATGCATGACTTGTCAATGAATAAATTTAAATTTTTAATTAAAACTCAGTTATGCAAAAAGACTTATTACAGTGTTAAAGATTTTTTGAATGATAAAGCAGCGTGGACCTAATAGAAATGAAATGCTCGTTCTCTGAATCGTTTTGTAATATACACAATTTGTAAGTCATTTGGCGATTTTAAGTATTGGCACATGAGTTTCTTGCCCGATTCTTCTCATGTTAGCCCCTACATTCGGAATCGGGTCGCTCGTGGCGATTACATGCGCGGCATCAACTCCGCGGACTTTGACTTTGACTTTGACTTTGACTTCGACTTCGACTTCGACTTCGACTTCGACTTCGACTTCGACTTCGACTTCGACTTCGACTTCGACTTCGACTTCGACTTCGACTTACAAGCTTTGAAATTCCTTCTGCATAAAAATCACCCGCTTGTCCCTTGAGCCAGCCTGTGACCGCATCTTTGAGCTCTTCGTCGTCATCAAACCGCTGCGACCCGAGCCATTTCTTCATATGCATGAAGAGGTGATAATCGCTTGGCGCCAGATCTGGGCTGTAAGGTGGATGGTTGAAAACGTCCCACTTGAAGGACTCAAGAAGGGCTGTTGTTCTACGAGCAGAGTGAGGACGGGCGTTATCGTGCAAAAAAACGATACCGGAAGTCAGCATACCACGGCGTTTGTTCTGTATAGCAGAGTAGCAGTGCAGAGTGTTCTGTATAGAGTATCCTTTGGCTGTAAAAAACCTTATAACAGCACGCACTTCACATTTGGCGGGATTTTCTATTGCAGCACACATTTCAAACTGCCACAAAAACTAAACTAGCGCAGGTACGATGTTCACTCGACTACGGCTTGATGCCGACTGACCTGCTGAGCGCGTGAATGCACAGATGGCGCGCTACCCGCACTGTGACCAATCGGAGGTTAGTTTCTGAATGGCCCTCGTATATGTTCGAGATAATCGGGAGATAGGCGCATAGTTTGTGCTCTTCTTAGGGGCCAGTAATAGTGTTGGGGATTCCCGACGAGCTCGTATGGCATTCCCGATTCCCGTATGACAGTAATTATATTTAAATGTTATATGCTAGAGATGTATGTCGGGATCGCGATAAGTGGAAATCTGTGATCTTTGCATACCCCTGCGGGAAAAGCATACACATCGCTAATTGTTGCTTTTTGTTTTGATGCAGTGCACAGTGTTACCAACTCTTAAAAATATTTATCCCTAAAACTAAATTCAAAAACCCCTAAAATTTCCCCTAATTACTTGGAAATCCCCCTAAAAATAAATTGTATGATATCATATTTTTGTTAAATTTTTATTTATAAAAAAATTAAATTTATTACGTCAAATATTATTTCATTTTCTTCTGATGAATCAGATTTTATAAAGTCATACATGATGATATTGACTAAACCTAACATTTTAGGAGATGGGTTGAATATTGTATGAGATCCACCATTTCCTATTAAAATTCCAACTACTGTGGATTATAAGTACACTAGATGTCGATGTCGAAGTCCGAGGTAGCTAGGTAAAAAATAAATTTGATTGGCTAGTTAGAAGTCCCAGGGCCTATACTTTACATGTTTGTTTTTCTCGATAAATAAAATATAAAAAATAATATGTAGGGACACCAAAACCCTAAAAATATCCCTAAAGTTTTCAATACACACTATAACTGTCACAATAGTAAATTGTCACGTCATTACGATTGAGTAATACCCTATTAGAATCACATATGCAAAGCCATAAATTCCACAATACAAATCTAACCAACAAAGCGATGGAACGAACCATTTAATTAACCGTTAAATCAGTTTCACATACATATATCGAAAAAAGGTTGCGTCAATCCATATAACCATTGTTTAGAGAAAACTTTAATATGACGACATCGGTCGGCAAAACTTACGCTGTAAACGTGGGATGTTTTGATAAAATAAAAAAAGCCTTGTTTAACAAAACTAACCCGGGTTACATCGGTTAAAACGGTCACGTTCAAAGAGAGGGGTTACCGAAAACGGATCGCGTGTCATAAGCGAATCGGTAGAAAGCTGTCGTGTCATTATTGGTCTTGTGACGCGTGATGTGGATATGTATTCGGACATCGCACGAATTTCATCCGTCACTTTTCGTTTTCCTATTTATATACTGTATGTCCCGTTATGTCTGATTGCTGTGGTACGCTAGGACATAAAATCTTTAACTCTTTTAGGCGTACCGAAGGGCACCCAGATTGATCACTTAAAAACAAGCAGTTTCATGCTGTTATACACCTGTTTACTTACTTTAAATTGCTTACCTAGTTATTTCATTACTTGTATTTTTCCATAGTGTACTTTCTGCTGAATTGCGTTATTTCCTTTTATACTACAAGTTCTGTTACAAATGTAAATGTTTTTTTTAAAATTGGTGGTTAAAATTTGGTGGTAAGTGGAAGTCAGTGATTCCTGTCTTCCCCTGCGGGTAGAACTCGTGATTGTATGTATGTAATGTAACATTTTATATAAATAAAAAATAAATAAACTTCCTCGTACTTACAAAGGCACGATAATTCTTCGGTCCTAGCTGCATCATCCCATCTCCTTACAGTATTTTCATTTAAAAGGGAATTCCCGTACTCCAAAGAATTGGGACCAAATATTTGACATTTACACTTACAATGGAGGTTGTAAATAAATATTCAAAGTTAAGACAAAAGCAATAACGTGTCTTTATTATAATGTATGGAAAATTACCAAATTTTAAATGGTTTTCTGTTAAATTTATAAATATTACTATTGTTATGGTAAATTCTACGTGATCTCAAGTTACAGCTATTGACTCACAAATAAGCTTGACCCTTCTTGACATTTCGTTTAATTTGCTAAACCACATTTTGTTAAGTGTGTTTATAAAGATGTGTAGTAAAAAATAACTGGTTTTTACGCAAAACTTATGCGTAATATAGGAAGTATTACATATTTATCTAGGAAGCAGATAATGAATACAGAAGGTCGTGTATATGAATTCCATTATAAAGAGCTTTATCTTCACATTTTTTATAGTCAAGATGTTGGCAACTAGTCATGTTTTTGCATTTTGGAATTTAAGTTGTTAATTGATACGAATATTTCTTACGTTCACACCAATTAGCACTTTAAGGCTTGCGTTATGAATACTAGTATAACCGATAGACACATAAAATGATACATATCAAAATCAATTTTTTTTTATTTCATAGGCCCTTGCAATTTTACAAAATTAATGAAATATTCTACTAAAATCAAGATAACCCGTGCGCTAGCGGCAAGTACATCCGCGGAGTTGATGCCGCGCATGTAATCGCCACGAGCGACCCGATTCCGAACGTAGCGACGTAGCTAACATGAGAAGAATCGGGCAAGAAACTCATGTGACAAAACTCTTTTAAAATCGCCAATTTATTCATCGCCATTTTAAGCTATGGTAGTAATTGTTCAATAATTATTATTATCAAAACGAAATTATGAATATCAGTACAATAGGCTTGTTTCCACTAAGAATGAATCGGATGGCTTAGAGTTTCTTATGATTAATCATGATTTGTAGTAAACAAAAAAACAACTTTTTTATTAAAATAATATAAGATTACTAATATTTTTGGAAATTAAAATCGGCAAGATTACTTATTTAATCACGTGACATTAAATACCAATCAGAGAAGCGTGATGCCACGCCTCGCAAAACACCGGTCGTAGCTGTACATCATCTATCTAATCTGTGCTCTTTTATCTGATTGTTTCACGAGGAGTGACGTTATTCAAGACGCCATGACAGTCTTGGCCTTTTTCGAAGTCAATTATAAGTTCATTTCTAAAAAAGCACAATACTTATGAAAAAGGCCTATTTTTCTAAAAATAATATATATTTGGGGTAAAATAGGTACTAAACTATAGTTTTAAACGAATTTCCAAATTTTGTCAACTAGCCTATTAGTAAATGAGAATCACGGTGTTTGAAAGTCACTAAACTATTACGTGTAATGGGCCGATTGCGATAAGTTATGATATTTTGTCAAAGTAAGGTTTTCCCCCCACCATTTGATGTTATAAAAGGCTTGTCTTGCAGTCAATTGAGGTATTCCACTTTGCATTGTCGACGAGAAATAACCTCTTGCTGCTATTCTACTAGTTTGATTTGTACGTGTTTACAGTATGTGCGTGTTGTCTGTGCGTGTGTGTGTGGGTTAGTGAGTATCTGGTATGTTTAATTGTCCATGAAAATCGTATTATGATCAGAAACAATGAAGTTACCACAAAACAGATATAAATATATATTTTTTTATATATTTTATGCATTTTCAATGCGATCTTATAAGATAAATTATTATAATAGAAAAATACTAGAAAAAATCGACTCGGGTCACAAGTGAATCTCAGGCGGGAATCGGAACCGATTTTTTGTAGTATTTTTCTATAATAATAATTTATCTTATAAGATCACATTGAAAATGCATAAAATATATAAAAAATTATAAATCTAACATGGCTGTTTCATCTTAATCGATTGACCAAACATTTGTAAAAATGTTTCTTTCGAATACGAGAGAATGTTCCTCTCATTGATGAAACAACGCTGGCCTACAGCGTAAAATCAGGAAGGTACTAGAAAATTTCGACGAGTGTTCGCAAGGCTCGGTAGCTCAATTGGGAGAGCATTGGACCGGATTTCCAAAGGTTGCGGGTTCGATTCCCGCCTGAGATTCACTTGTGACCCGAGGCGATTTGTTCTAGTATTTTTCTATTATAATAAGATATAAATATGTCTATAAATAGTCTGTAGAAAGCTTAACCAATAAGAACATGTTCATATTAATATGGACCTAGTTAGTATTAGTTATAAGACTTAATTTGTGGAAGAATAAAAAACAGGTTACTTACAATATTGAAACAATAAGTGCGATTGTTTCTTCTCGTTCAAATCTGAAACAAAAAAGTTATCATTTATTATTATACTTTTTTAATCATTTAAAATATGTAATTGTTAGATTCCTAATCATAAAAAATGTTTTAATTAATATTGTTTCGTATTAGAGTGCATATAACGCACAGTTGACCAGCATTCGCGTATGTTACTTAACCTACACAATATTAGGCTGTACGGTGTACCTGCTAATCACTGCGTTATATAGGACACTAGCGGACCTGCCCGGGTTAAACATAAGAGAAACATAATGGACTTTTAAGAAGGTGAAAGAATATTTTAAATTAGATTCAGTTGTTCTGGATAGTCTTTTTTATAAACTAAAATATAATCAATACAAAAGTCCACCTCTCTTCATAATATTAGTAATGATAATATCATATACACAATCTATACTAATATTATAAATGGGAAAGTGTGTCTGTCTGTTTGTCTTTCTTTCACGGCAAAAC
Organism: Calamotropha paludella; assembly: GCA_927399485.1. Classification (NCBI taxonomy): domain Eukaryota; kingdom Metazoa; phylum Arthropoda; class Insecta; order Lepidoptera; family Crambidae; genus Calamotropha; species Calamotropha paludella. Next base: position 1,707,034 of record OV656820.1, read on the forward strand.
GGAGCGACGAATTGACGTGATTTTTTAAGTGGAGATAGTTGAAGGGATGAAGAGTAAAATAGGCTACTTTTTGCCTCTTTTTAACCCCCCATTTCCCAAAAATGGGGGGTGGAAGTTTGTATGGAGCATTCCAAAATTTTCAAGGTAGAAAGCTAAAGATTGGTATGCTGACTATTTATGACTACAAAAAAAATCGCCCATATTTTTTTTTTTAAATCTGCACCCAACCCCTTAAAAGAGTGGGTGAAATTTTATATGAGACCTTTCGCAGTTTTCAAGACAGGAAGCTAAAATCGGCACACAGACTCTTTGTTACTAACGAAAATACCTGCCATTTTTTAGAAATCCTTCTCCAGCCCCTAAAATAGGGGATAGAAATGTGTGTGAGACTCCGCAAAATTAGAACAGGTTCTTTAATACAACGAATAATAAAATAATTTAATTAAAACGAATTAAATAAAACAATATTAAAAACATTAAATCTTAGCATAAATCAATCAGCTTTTGAGAAAATAAACATTATAAACATGGGGAAGGTGGGGTAAGACGGGGACTTTAAGGTAATTCATCAATAAAACCTCTATTTTTAATTCCACAAATCAGGAAAATTTATTACGTAAATAATCAGTCTTTCTTTTTTTAACCATAATCAGTCAAAACAAAAATATAAAAGTCTTCTCATAGAAATATCAACTTAAAAAAAATAAGAAAATAAACCGTCTTGCCCCACCCATAGGGCAAGACAGGGTACCCCCTGGGGTAAGATGGGGTATGACATATTAAATCGTCTTTATCTTCACAAACAGGGCAAATATGGATGGCTTCATCGTCGTTATCTTCCACTCCTGCACAGCCACAATGCACCCACTTACCGCAAGTCTGGCATGTGATCCAACCTTCAATAGACTCTGAATATAGAGCGTGACAGTACAGGCATTCTGTAGTATTTTCAGCATCTGATGTCTGAGGTTCTTCGTCAGCTTTCTTGGTTCTTTTATTTGGTTTTTTCAATTTCTTTTTGTTTGGCTTCTGTTATTTATTGTTTTGCCTTTCTTCTAACTCGGCTTTATAAGGTGAAGCAGTGATAATGGCCCCTTTTCCTCTTCTTCTAACTTGTCTTGTCCTTTTTTCTATTCGTGGATAAGGCATTAACTGTTTCGGGCTAACCAAATGAAATGCTGCCTTATCCAGAGCATCATTGTACTGAGCTCGCTCTACTGAAGATGAGGTTTGTGGAGTTGGTTGAGGTGCTGCTGTGTTCGTTGTAGAATTTGAGGCGGTGCAGGTGGCAGTTTGGTTATCATGAGCTGACTATGTTACTGATGGTATGACTGTCAGTGTTGGTTGTGATGTTGCTGCTAGCGGTGGTGACGAAGATATATCAGCCACGGGTTCTATTTCACCATCCAATATGATATCGGTGGCCTCTGCAGTAATAAAGTCGTCTTCAGTAAAAATGTGTGCATTGTAAGGCGAAATCCCACATGCTTTAAATGCATTGATTGCAGTTGGCGTTGTTGCTGCTCGAATGAATGCTTGCTTTTTTCCAGTTGCAGCGATCACTTTGGACCACGATTTTGGTACAACCGAAACACCTGTCTCGTCACAATTATAAATCCTGTCCGGAGTGAAAGGTATATCATCAAGTGATTTGCCTAGCAGTTCGAAAAATTTACCAACAGACACTTTATTAAACCCAGCAGCACGAGCCGCTGATGTATTTTCCGGCTTTCGCAAACTCAAGTCGGGATGGCGGTTAAGGAATCCACGCAGCCAGTCCTTGCCAGATTTTTCCTTAAATTGATCAAATTTATGCTGTTTGTTGTTACAAACTGCTAATTCATAGGCTAATTTCTGCAATTCAGAAGTTGACAAACCAAATAACCTTCCTTCCATTTCCTTTAAATAAGTAACAAGTTCTTGTTCTTCTTCTGCGGAAAAAACAGTGGAAATTGGACCCAAGGGAACTTTGACATTTTATACACTATTCTTATTCTTTCTTGCTTGATTAACTTTGCACACGAGAGTCGTTTGTGGTACATTATAAGTCTTACTAGCTAATTTATAACCCTTTTTTCCATCTAAAACCTCTTGAATAGCTAACTTCATTTGATTTTCACTCCACCCTCCTCTGTTAGTTTTTCTTTGGTAATTTCGAACCATAATCTATAAAAAAAAATTAACATAACTAGTGACGAACATATTTAATTATATCGAAATAAAAGAAGTGACCTATGAGCGGGTAAGATGGGGTACCACCCTATCTTGCCCTCAGGTAGGTACCCCATCTTTCCCAAAGTAGTCTCGCAAGATGCGTAAAATATTTTGAGGTTATAAAAACAACAAAGCCGTAACGATTTTATGAGTTTAGAGTAGTAAAATAAGCAACTATCGATAAAAAAATATAACAAACATCTTGTGTACCATATATTATGAACAGTCACGCACTTAGTAAACATCAAAAAATAGATGAAACCACTCAAAATAAAAAAAAATACTTACGAAATTATATCGTGCCCACTATCGACCAAACTGTTTGTGACACTAAAAACTTTTGCTAAATGCCGTTAGATGGCATTATAACAAATTTTCTGGCGACATTCTATCATCTATTTTTGTATGGTCCCCATCTTACCTCGCTTCCCCGTAACTCATGGATTCCGATAGATGGCGCTGATCTGTTTATTGTACAACATATACATAATATATCTATATATCGTGAACATAATGTTCACGATAGGTTTAATTGTTTTGTTCAAAAATTAATAACAGATGGCAGTGTTGAAATAAAATAAATAACGTGTAAAATTCTGTTCCGAGTTCTCTTCTGTGTTCAGGAAAGGGGAACAGTGCTACCCCGAATTTAACGCGAGCGAAGCCGCGGGCAAAAGCTAGTTAATAAATAAAATAAAAACATGTCTATGCACAGCCAGTCGGGCCTTTTTTGACACCTTCTGGCTGCTCATAAAAGCGTACAGAGCCCTATTCACACGTTTTCCTGCATTCACTCTTCAGTCAATATCACTTAAATATATATATTTTTTATTTTAATCTGTATGTGTATGCATGTGTATTTATGTATGTGCTAATTGAATAATATAAAAGGAAAATTAACTAGCCTCAACTTGAAATTTAAGCAATAATAAAAATGATTTATAACGCTATTGTTTCTCAAATAAATAATAAATTATAGTTCGATCAAAAAATATAAGTTAAGATTATAATCAATACTAGCTGCAGTTGGCATGCCTTGCCATGCTCTTTTTTTCCGATCTCTTTTTCCTGACAATACATATATACCTACTACAATATTCCCTACAGCAACAAATACGGTTGCCAGGTCTTAAAACCCAAAAGTCGAACAGACCAGTCAGTTTAGCTGGACATATGAGTAAAAAGGCCGGACACCCTTAAGTTTTTAGTTTCATTATAACAAGGCAAGTTCATTTTTAAAGTAAAACAAGGTTTTTTATCAACTACCATAATATCCTCTTGAATTCTGAACAAATATCAATAAAATTTAATTGTCTTCTTGTTTTATTTATTCAATATTCATAACAATATTAGTGTTGTCATTTGCAAACCAACATGATAAATGTAAAAAACTGACAAAAAAGCAAACGCAAACAAAAAGCCTGAATGTTTCTGGCTTTAACCGTACGCCTGGCAACCCTTGGAACAAACATGCGAACATTGATTTTGATTTGTATAAGCTAGATAAAGAGCGGTTAATAAAATATACGAATATATTTAATAGGGAATTAAGTAACATAATACAAATAAATTAAGGTACACATTAGCATACCTGGCATAATAAACTTAAATTAAAAACAAAAAATAACAAAACTTATTTTTATCTATTTGATAGTTATAAGAAATGTATCCGGTCATGAGTACGGACACCAAACGAAACAAGCGCGCCCTCTTGCAGACGAATATGAGCAACTTCCCGCGCTTCGACAGAGTTGTGACGTTCTCAATGTGATTCACTTACGATTGAGACGCCTTCAAATGTGGACATCGTCACGGAACTGTCCTACGTTTCGCAAAGTGCTTTATTATAAAAAGTTTGCTACGTGGTTGTTAATAATGTTTTTAAAATTAAAACATCTTCTCAGTGCATGATTTTTAACTCTGTCAATATGATAGCGGAAGGTTCGGACCAAAATCCTGACGTCTCCCTGACAGATATATATCCCTTAGGTAGTTACTTACGTAAACTTGATTACTAAAACATTACTTTTAATCATTAGGGTGAAACTAGTATTTATACAGACCCGGCCTAGTTTAGGTACTACAACACACTATTCAAGTCATATAAAAAAATGTAATCCTAAGTAAATAATCCTTTGTAGACGGATAACGACGTAATTCAAGGTACATTTCTCTTTTTCTTTTGATGTTAGGAACCCTAAAAGGGCGTCCATTCCTTATTCACAAGAACCCGGGAAAAATTAGTTATTCCCAGGGCAAGGCTCAAGGAAACTGGAAGTCAAGGGGATACTGTTAAAATCTCTCCGTTAAAACATTACTAAAGATTATTATTGAATTATATGAATATTTATGAACTTTAAACATAAAAATGACAATTTTCTTAACGCAAACCCATTTTATAATTTTTCTGACCCTTAAAACTTTAAATTTTGCAAAGTTTCGGGTGGTGGCAACTATAAAGCACATATAATTAAGTTCATTAGACAACTTAGGTTCCGTGACAGAAATCCACAAATCTTCATTTAAGCTTTCTATGTGAGATAACCGATGAGAACGTAGATGCAACGTAGAAGCAACTGCTATTAGAACACCACCACCGTCCATTTTGGTAGAAGATGTACTGTCCCTACGATAAATACGATAGTTTTCATTGAGTACTTCGGCATCATAAACACCACTTTTAGCCATGTCTCCGTCATTACAATATGGATCATGCAAACCATTTGCAAAAAATCTATGATGTGAGCTCTTGAAGCATTTCACTATTACGTATCCACAGCACAGGAAATTCGTCGTTTTTCCTCATTAGAATACGACCATTGCGCATTGCGCAGAGATATTTATAGTTTTCATTCCTCCTTAGTAAGCGTGCTTGAGCGTGTAAGGAAAGATTTCCTGGAGAAAGATGCTTGCTGAAATATATCTGCACCTTATCGCCAGCCAAACCAAAGAGGGAGCTGTTCAACTTATCCTTAGGGTGAGCTTTATTGAATTTCAGACAGGAAGCTAGCATGCTGGCACGCATACGAGGTGAAGCCAGTTTCACAATTATAGCCTTGGGCCTTGTTGATTTGGGGTTGGATTTGACGACTCTTGTGCATGAAAGTATATTTTTTTCTTCTAAAGGACAAGCTATCAACCTCCCAAGTTGTCTTGTGTGCACCTGACACTTTTATTTTGACTTTATGTTTTTTGATGTCTGTGCCTGTTTAAAGACAATCGTGTTTAAGGAGTAAACTCTAGTCGTACGTCGGAGCTGACAAACAAACTCTTTTTTATTTTATTTTGGATGCTCCTGATCCCAATCGAGCTCGGGGGCCAAGACGCATTCCGAGCTAACCCAGAAGGTACCTATTCACCCTAGCTTTGAAAACAAAAGGCTTATAAGTACTTAGAAATAGAGACACAGGGAGGGAGTGACACTCCTTTGCTGTGCGTATTATAAAATATGTTTAGTAGCGCTTGGTGCCACAATAAGGAATAGCAACCTAAAAAAGGTGGTAGCCTGCAGTGCGCCTGGATGTCCGATGGAAGAAAGGGATGGCGGTATGAGCTCATGAAGCTCCTGAGCAAACTCCGAAGTATAATCTGTAAAAGACCGACAGGCATCTTTATAGTGGTTAGCTAAGGTGTGAAGCTTGCTCTTCACCAATTAGCTATTTCTAATGAGTCTCTCAGCTCTGCGATAATTCGTGTCCAGAACAGCAAGTTGGTAACTTTTTTCTGTATTTAATTTAGGAACTTTTACACAGAGTACGTCATTCCCATAAGTAGATATCTTGCTGAGCCGTTTAAGAGGTGGCTGCAATATTCCAAGCAATATCGGACTTGACTTTTATAGAGAGTTAAAAGCTGTTCCGTAGTGGGATATCGCTTAACTTTATTCGGGACGCCCAGCTTTTTGGCTGCATTTTTAGCCTTGACTTAGAATTCTATTCTTCTCTAAAATGTTCGATCTTTGGATAGCGGAGATGGAATAATAATGTTTGGAGTTCGAGAGAAACTGCTCGTTTTAAGGTGATTAATCTGGGTGTCATTTGATTAATCTAAAATGATTGTTTAAATTTCATTTAGCACACTATTTAATTTGTTTACAGGTAAAGTAAGTTATTTTTATCTATTACAAGGCAGCAAGCTTTATTCATTATGTCAAAAGTTTGTTTGCGAAATGACAAATAGGCCTAAAAATAACACCCATTTAAAGGAGTTGTTATATTCTCGGATAGTTTTCACCTTAAACGTGACCAATGTTATTCGACGACAGTTAAAGAGCAAGCTTCACACCTGAGCCCACCGTTGCAAAGATGCCTGTCTGTCGGTCTTCTACAGATTGTATTTCGGAGAGTGTGCTCAGGAGCTGCATATGCTCATAGCGCCATCACCTTTTTTCCATCGGACATTCAGAAGCACTGCGGGCTACCACCCTTTCTTGGTTGCTTATAATGCGCACAGCAAAAGAAACTCCCTCCCTGCGTCTGTATTTCTGAGTACTTATAACCCGTCTGTTTTTAAAGCCAGGGTGAATAGGCACCATCTGGGTTAGCTCGTTCCATCGTGGATTCTGTCATGGCCCCCGGGCTTGATTGGGATCAAGAGCGAACCCATTCTAAATAAAAAAAAACATATAATATTTAAAATGACGTCATAGGATTTTGTGATAAAGAAGCTCAGTCCTTACACTTTCATTTATTCGTGTATCCGTTTCCGTTTACCTGTCTATCCGTCTTTTCGTCTACTCGTCTATTTATTCATTACAAGTCACATATTTATAAACAGGGGTTATACAAGGTCATTATATAAACACCATCCAAATTTATAAATGATATTCTTTGAAGAGAGTTACGAAACAAGATTTTTTTCTTTTAATATCACTCAGTACTAAAATATTAAGTTAAGGCTATACAAAGTTATCCGAGGAAAACTACCGATTTACTGTCACAATCACGCTACGCACGGTGTTGGAGCAGATGATTACACAACCCCCGCCCCTCCCCCCGTATTTCATTGATACATTACGCTGCGCACGGTGTTGTAGCAGATGACTACATGACCTCCCCCACCCCCCCCGCCGCCGCCGCCGCTCCCGCTCCCCGCTCTCGCATATTTCATTAATACATAACAATAATTGTCATAAGTTCCAAATTTTTCCTTCATACTTGATCGGGCTTAGGACCGTCAAATTGCAGAAGGTATGAGTTGTTTTCTAATAACAGATAAAAACTTTGAACGTAAAAGTAAACCATACTTTTTGCAATAAGGCGTATTTAAAAAATCTGGAACAACTTAGGTACAAAAATTGGTTGGAGTATAGCAATGGCTGTGCAAGGCGTCTAGAACTTAAGATTTTTTTTGTCTCACTGAAACATACAAAACTAAGAGAACTATTAACAACAGAAACTAAAAAAACACAGGAATCGCATACGCAATACGAAAATCGGTATTAAAAAGCAATAAATTCACTGATAACACATTTCAATACTTTTCCTAGTCCTAAACATTAACATCGCTCATTTAATACTAATCCGAAGCCGGATGAAAAATAGAAAGAGTAAAATTATTATTAGATTTTATAATTTTTATGACTCACCCGGATTGCGAAAGGTCGTGGGTTCGAATCCCACCTTAGGGCTCGGAGACGTAGTTGTTTTTTCATACGTATTTTATATCTTATAGAAATATTGCATCATGAATGCAAAAAAATAAATAAAAAGCACATAATTATAGCTGGTTCCATCTTAATCGATTGTTTAATATTTGTAAAAATATTACTTTCGATGTTGAACTCATAATAGAAGTTGAAATACGTTTGTAAAATTCGACACGTTTGCCAGCGTCTCGGTAGCTCAGTGGTCAGAGCACTTGCCCGGATTGCGAAAGGTCGTGGGTTCGAATCCTACCTGAGGGCTCGGAGGCGTAGTTGTTTTTTACACACGTATTTTATATCTCATAGAAAATATTGCATTGCGAATGCAAAATAATTAAATTAAAAACATATTTTTTGAAGCCTAAACGCCCTGCACACCTTTGCTATACTCAAACCCAATAATAAATAAAAGAACCAATCATAATACACTTACATAAAGTTTGAAAACAATCGTTTTAAGAGTACTTCATTAACTGTTCAAAATGTAGACCATTTCTCTCCAAACAGAGTCTTGCACGTTTACGAACATTGTCTTTAATTTTATTAAGCACTACAGTGTCATTTTTCACTTCGTCAAATGCACGGATTATTTTTATTTTTAAGTCCTCGAGGCTTTGGGCCTCCTCCACATAAACCCGCCGTTTAATTTCGCCCCACAAAAAAAAGTCACAAGGCGTGAGGTCTGGTGATCGGGGCGGCCATGGGACGGGGCCTCCACGACCGATCCAGCGATCACCATGTTCGGTGTTTAAATAATCGCGAACTGCGGCCGCATAATGAGGTGGTGCTCCGTCTTGTTGGAAATAAAACACGCGATTTTGAATAAGCGCGAGTGGTACTTCGTCCATAAAGTCGGATATTACAGTGCGTAACATATCAAGATACGTGCTTCCGGTCAACCGCCCTTCAATAAAGAACGGCCCCAGTACTTGGTTACCGATAATACCCGCCCACACATTTGCACTAAAACGCACTTGATGATGGTTCTCCCTTATCACGTGCGGGTTCCGGAACGACCACCAATGCTCGTTGTGTTGGTTATACAGTCCCACGCGAGTGAATAAAGATTCATCAGTCCATAAAATAACAGCACCAGGATGTTCAATCAGCCACTCACAAAAGGCACGGCGAGGCACGGCATCTGCTTCACCTAAAGACTGCACTTTCTGATAGTGATAAGGATGCATGGTTGCGGCGTTAAGTAATTTCCACACCGCGGGTTGACTTACGCCGAACCGTCTTGCTGCGTCATTCGTACTTGCTCTGGGATTTCGATCAAAGAAATCAAAGATTTCGTCTTCGATTTCAATTGCAAGTCTCCTTCTACCACCTCCTCGAGCGTGTGATGGCGTCGTAAATTGTCCGTGGTCAAGTAAGCGTTGATTCGCAGCTAAAATGGTTTGACGATTCGGTGTTGTAGCATTTACGAAACCACTATTTCGAAGACGAGGAAGACTTTCAGCTTCGTACGGTGCACAGGCACCGTTTAAGCTTTCTCCACTTAAAATATAGCACCGTACCATCTCGTAATACTCGCGATTTGAATACATTTTGTTAGGTAGGTATTTATGTGATGTAAGCTCGCGGGAGCACAAGACGTACGTCGCGGGAGGTTCCCGCGTGACTGATTTCATTGCACAGGTGTCGCCACAACTAGGGTTGCCACCCGTACGAAAATACTTTATTTCGAATGATTTGAATTTTTTGGGATTTTGAAAATTTTAGTAGTACAGCTCGACAATAAAGAGTTGACAAAAAATATTCCGCAACTAATGTACACTTTTTGTTGGCAACACTTCCTTATCTGTCAAAACTGTCAAGAGGTTGACTAATTTTTTGCTTAGTTAAGAAGTCAATTGTTATTCTAGTGTGTTTTACGTGATATTTCTTTATCCTGGGTTTCATCATGAACAAAACCTACCGTATCGGTTCTCGCACAGAACAGAACTCTCTCTCGGAACAGATAGTGAATATGTTACACCGAAAAAATGTTTAAAAGAAATGATAGGTCAAAAAGAAAAATAAACGATTGCAGTAAAGTATAAAAGTACGTGGGAAAACGGACATGGTGATTGGTTAATTTATGATCCACAGAACGAATATAATGGAAAATGCAAATTGTGTGGAATTACATTTACAATTGCTTCAGTATAGGAGTAGGACAAGTAAGAAGACAAATTTTCTTTTTCTGTGTGTGTGTGTGAATTGATATGGTTGCATTAAATATCCAAACTAAACTATGCTATGCTAGACTGTAAAGATGCTGTGTTTGCAATTGTTTAATAGAAATACTAATTTGATACAAACTGCAAAAAGCAATAAAAAATATGCTTTTAAACATAATGATAAAGGAAAATAAATTGTACTTTATTTTCATACTATGTACTTTTTTTTCTTACCTATAATAACCAGAGTACTTTAACTACAAAAATAAAAGGTGGCAACCCTAGCCACAACCTGCGCGCGCAGCCACGATCGCGGCTCGCCGCATGCGCTTCGAGTATTTAAATTGAGTAAGTCATTGTTCTAACTTTTTGCAAGTTATAAAAACATCGACTTCAAAGTTATTACGGTTTTCGGCAAAAACAAACAATATTTTATTTCCCTTCATTGTTCTAATAGAAATAGTAGTATTTATAAGGCTATTGAATTATTGATTTTTATTTTTTTCTTTTATGAAATAATCAAAATTTACTATTTCAACGTAACATAACAAATTTACGGTAAACATTATTATTTTAATTTTATACAACTGTCCGTTTTGCAATAAATGGAAAAAAAATATTGATTATTTTTCCTCTTTTAAACAAACAGGCAACAGTATTTTTTTTAATTATTTAGCAAGAAATGGTTTAATGCGAAACAAATTCAAATAATTAACAAATTTAAATTGTTAGAATGACATTAATTAATACAAATAAATGAATCGTGGTCAAAAAGTGCACTACACATGTGGACTTATACTGCAGGCAACCGTATTATTGGACTTTTCATTCTTTTTCGAGGTCCAGCTTCAAAACGGTAAGTTGTATAAAAAAATTGTTCAAACAAAAGTCGTTGACAAAATCCTAAGGAACAACTTTTACATTTACATTTTTGCAATAAAAATGTATTTTCAAGGTGAAAAATAAAAAAACACCGTTTAAAGACTTTGGCGCCACCTACTGTGTGCATTTGTTGGTGTACGGGATTGCAGCAATGACATTTTTTGTAGATTTTGACGTCCTCTACATTTTATAATCAATCGATTTTTCTGTGAAATGCATACATTCCGAGAAAAATGCATTTCAAATTTTTTTGGCTCGTTTTTGGAGTTTGCAAAAAGACGCACCAAGATGGCGCGTGGCCACCTTCAAGGTAGATAACTAACACCATTTTACAGCAAATAAAACAACTTTCACCCATTCGGCAATTTTCTCACTCAAACGATTTTTTCTTCGACAGATTGACTTTCTAACAACTCAATTTTGGAAAAAGAAAGTTACGTCGTTCTTTCTTACTGTACCTCGGCATCAACACCCCGCGACCCCACCCCGCTGTTTCATTCAAAACATTTCGGCCGTGTTTGACCTTTCGGGCGACCTTTCTTTTGACCAGTAACCAGCTGTTGTAATAATTCGCTCGGACAAAATAATATTTTTGCGGAAATTTTACCTACCAATTTTTTTTCATAAATGAAGTGTTTGAATGATATCTAATGCCTAGAAAAAATTTGGATGGTGTTTATAAAATAACCTTGTATAATTATAGAGATCAGTATGACACCCTATAAGGGGGCTGCACCTTATTATCTACAGCTGTTCACTAAACAATTCTTATAAACTGTAGAAGGCCTTATTTACCAACAACTTTATAGCTTACGTTTTCTAGACAATACTATTTAGAATAATGTATTTTTTTACTGTCATTAAATGTGGACCTTATTTATACATTATTAGAGTAATCAATTCACTGTTTAATTGGTGTTTCTAGTTATTATTCTTTGTAATTTACAAATTTCAAAGATTAATAATGACTATTATTAGTTATTTATAATGTTTAACATTCAATCAAATAAGGCTCGTAAGAATCTTTTTTGCTTATATTTGAGTAGGTATTCTCATATATTTCTTTAGGAGTATAAAAATAATATCTTGTATGAGGCTGTTCGCTCACAGTATTATGCCGTATGTTAGGAATGTATATATGCTTTTGCTTTTTCATTAATTCACAAAGAAACTTGAGTGAGGCAGTATTGTTTGCTGATAATATCTATTAGGTTATTAAAAATGTTAAAAGCAATATTCGCTCTGACGATGTTTGTAAACGAAGCTCTCTCCAATATAATTTAACAAATATACAAGTAATAATAAAATAATTAATTAAACTAACCACTTGTCAATCCACGGTAGCAATTGCTACCGATAGCCAACATCCTTCTTCAGTCCCTGGTAGCAATTGCTACCATACTGAAATTTCCACGTGGTCTACTGTTTTATTTTAAATTACGATTATTTTTTGAGTTACAGAGATCGAAATATTCTGTAGTGGATTCTTATTTAATTAGCTTAACGGTAGTATTTTTTGTTTGGTCCTAGCTTCATTATTTAGCGAGAAAATGTCATTTTTGACTAAGAGTCCGACATTTTTTTGTCACAATCTGCGCAGTATTGGCACTGTTGAGAGTAGTGGGGCGCGCGGTAGTTACAACTTACTTACGCTTACAACTGATTAAGTAAAGTTCTGTCTGGCAAATATGAGATTAATACGCCAATTAAAATGAACACATTTTTTTTGTCATCACATTAAACTTCAGACTACAATGTACATTATACGGTTGTATACGAAAGAGTCGCAATAAGCGTTTTGGTCGCAATTTTGTGATCCGTACCGCTAAAGAATGGAACTCTTTACCTGAGTCTGTGTTTCCTGACAAATACAATCTGGATGTCTTCAAATCACGAGTGAATAAGGTATCTTCTAGGCAAGCTAGATCACATTCTAAATCGCATCGACGCTTAACACCAGGCGAGATAGCGGTCAAGCGTTGGCAAAATAAATATAATGAAAAAAGGGATCTCAAATAGACTTAGTACTGTCACGTATATTGTTAAGAAAATAAGGTTCATATCCGATGTTGAAACAGCTGGAATTATTTACTTTAGCTACTTTCACGATTTAATGTCCTATGGACTATTATCGTAGAGGTACTAATATTGATAATGTTTTTATCCTCCAAAAAAGAGCAGTGCGCGTTATTTAAATAAATTCGTATACTTTCCCTGTCTTGAAAGATAAATGAAAATATTAAGCATGTACAAAATATTATAATACTTTTTCTAAGAGGAGTCCGTTCGGTCAACACTAGAAACAAAAAACTCTCTGCGTCTGTATTTCCGAGAACTTATAACCCGTCCATTTTCAAAGCCAGGGTGAATAGACACCTTCTGGGTTAGCTCGTTCCATCGTGGATTCTGTCTTGTTCCCCGGGCTTGATTGGGATCAAGAGCGCACCTATCCTTAATAAATAAAAATAATTAAAATAGACTTGCAGATCTCAGCTTTAGGGTGTAAAAACAGGAGACTCATTTTAAGTTAGACGTTATCACAATTTTTTACATATTATTACTTACTGATAGTATATCTTTAATAACAATTAAGAAATATCATAATACAATATTATATATATATATATATTAGTTCTAGATATAATAACTTAAAAAAACTAAAACAGGTGAAAGCCAGCCTCATCACTGCTGTTAAAAAGGTGCCAAATGCTGGTAGCGTTTTCTCGTTGGATAGCTGTACTTAAACGTTGGCCGATTAAGCTGCCAGATCTTTTGCCCCCAGACGCTTCAATTAAATGGGTGGATATTTCTGACATATGTTACTGAACTGCCTTTAGTGAAATTATGCTATAATATATAGAATATTATGCTATGAGTGCATTGATGATTATTTAAAAGACAAAAATGCGTGGAATTAATGATACTATAACTATACTGTTAGTTAAAGTCGTACATTTTTCAGGCGCATCTTTAGTAGCGTTTGAAAGGTTAATGGCGTTATAAACTGAAGGGTGCCGTCAAAGGCAAATGATACTGGAGACATTCCTTGAGTTTGGCAGAAAAAAGCGCTTGCGATCGCTTACCAGCGCTGAAAACAAACTATACAGTTTTCGGTCAGGACACGTTTTCTAACGTCAGTTGCACTGACACAATTTGCCATTTTGCTTATTATCGGTCAGCGATCGCCATTTTGCTTACAAGCGCTAGCAAGCGCTTTTTTCTGCCAAACACAAGGATTCATTACACTTATCCTTTAGAAAACAAAATGGATGCCAGCGTTTTCTAAATTATGGTCTTCTAGTGCGAACTCAAACCTGCTTGCCAAACGTGGAGATTATAGAAAACTCCCACTTTTCTGAAGATGTTGAAGCTATTTAAAGAGAGAAAAACGGTTCTTGCCCAGTTCCTTGCGTCTTCTTCACGGTACAGTCTTCCGACGTAGGACTTAAAAAAGCAATGGCATTGTTTTTGACTTATAATTAATGCCGATCATTATCTCAGCTAAATCAGCCCAATAAAGACTTCATCTAAAAAGGGGGTCTCGCCATTGCCGGCAGAGTGGCAGGAGAGTTAGTTAGACCATTATTCTGAAAGTGCAGCTGCCCATTTTGAAGTCAATCTTGTGATCCTGACACATACAATTTAGGGGTTTTCAAGTCACGAGTGAATAGATGTCTTCTAGGCAAGCGCGTTACAGATCGCATCATCGCTAACCAATAGGCGAGATAGCAGTCAATCGCTTACCTTTTTACTATAAAAAAATACGAAATATCTACGAGAGGTGATATTCATTAGCTGTCTTTTGGGAGGTTTTGGTTGTTGCTATTCTTTTCAACAACTACTCCACACAGCTAAATGCAATGTATCGTAAATTCTCATACTGAATAAAAAGCATTATAATTTATCTCATCATTAAATAAAAGAAATAAATGTATTCACTTTATTTACCTCTCAATATGCGCACCCACTCCCCTATTATCCTTTAATCTTTTTTTCCTTTTCACCAAAGTTTTCCTGGAAGAGATTGCTGTTTAGCAATAATTGTATACTTTTCTTTGATGTACTTGTCTTTTTCTATATCCTTTATGTGTTTTTATATTATTAAAATTTAAACAAAATTTTAAAACATCATTCAACCGGTCTGTCTATTTTTATGTTTCTTAACGTTCTTATTTTTAGAATTTTAACTAATAAAAATACGTAAAAAAACTTGGAATCACTTTTACCACGTCAAGATAACTCGTTCGTTGTTTTCATGCAAACTGTCGGGCATCTGTCATGTAAGCTGCCAGTAACAAAGTACTTACTAAATGTTTTGGAACTCTTCTGTTTACTGTTAAAATGATATGAATAATGAAATTGAGTTAAAAGTTATTTCTTGTATCAGATTTAAGTTACACGATTTGATAAACTTTGGAGCTTAATGGCACAGTGGCTGGTTATGGCTGGCTGGCTGGATGGGTAACCGGGATGCATATATTTCAAGTTCCTCCGTACTTTGGAAGCCGTTATTTTAATATTAAAGTTTTTGGGGCTATGCAGCTCAACTCAGCAGGAACTGTAGTCACTGTGACCTGGAAGATCTATTGTGATTCGCCTCCAAGTGAGCATCTTTTTTACCATGAAAGATTCGAGAAAAATCTAGGATTTTCTTAGCCTCAGCTCTTCCGGGCTATGCAATATGATATATCATCCTAGCTACCTGGAATCAGCCAGTAGGAAGTCATATACTGAGTTAGTGGTTTAGTGATCCACAATCACACAGGTGCTCAAGTATTTCTTTCTTTTGTTTAATTGTCAATTGGTGTCTTCTTAGCCTGCTCCAGTTATGGCTCCAACATTTGTTTTCTTGTTCACTCTAATGAATTTTATGAGTTCTACAGTTCGGTTTTCCGAGTACCCTTTGGATGCGATGTTAAGCTTTTGGGCTTGACTACATAGCTATTATTGAGAACTGGCTGTTTTAGGTTTTTAGATACCTACTCAATGCTTTTAAACGTACGTCAATATGACATAAAAAACTTACATCAATGTTGTCTTTAAAAAATTACGTTTGTACCGAGTATATATATATATTTTATTAAACTTCTTTATATTTAATACTGTTATTTCACTGTGAATAGCTTCCAACGACTCTACAGCACTCTACAGAGTACGAATCGAGATTAAACACGAACACGAATATAGGCCAAATGCAAGAAAATGTTATGCATACATATCGGAAAAATAATGATGGACGGAAAATTAATACGAATACCGTGAATTTCAACCGGAGTAGGAATACGGCGGCTAATAAAGATAAGTTTAGGTTTAAGTGTTTCAAATGTCATGAACACGGACATAAGGCTTCTGAATGTCGAAATAAAGTTAAAAGAGAACATGTGCATAATATTGATTCTGTAATTTCAAATTTTTCAGATAATGAGATTTGCAATGCTGTATATATGTTCAAAAATGAATGGATATTGGACAGTGGGTGTACGTCTCATCTATGTAACAATGTGGATATGTTTGGTAAAAATTTGGAACACGTAATCGCAAAAATTAATTTGGCAACAAATGTAAGTACAGATATAAAAGGTAAGGGTATCGTTAGATTATCGGCATATAATGATAACTCTAGTAGTACAATTCAGTTGAACGATACATTTTACGTTCCTGATTTGAGGAGCAATTTGATTTCCGTAGCTAAATTGACTGATGATGGATATATTGTCAATTTTAGTAATGATCATGCAGATATCGTTGATCAGAAAGGGGAGATAAAATTTGTTGCTTATAGAAAGGGTAACTTGTATTGTTTTCGTAAAACTGAATTTCTAAATAGTGTAAATAATGTCGATATATGTAATTGGCACGAACGCTTAGGACATGTAAATGCTAAGGATGTACTAAAGCTTTTGAATAAAGTAGGTGCTAATGTAAATAAAAATGAGATACAAAAATTATCGAACTGTAATATTTGTGCCAAAGGAAAATTATGTGCAATGCCGTTTAATGAGTCGAAAAGTCCATGTAATGAAAAGCTTAAAATTATTTACACCGATATTGTAGGTCCAATGAAGTGTGAATCGTTAGTAGGTGCGAAATATTTTATAACGTTTATCGATGACTGCACTAGATGGTGTGACGTATATTTCCTCAACTCCAAAGATAAAGCTCTAGAGGCATTCAAACGTTATAAGTTGAAAGCAGAAAATCTTATGGGGACGAAAATTAAATATATTCAGTCGGACAACGGCGGAGAATATTGTAACAAGGATTTTGATGACTACTTGAGACGTGAAGGGATATTAAGAAGATTGACAGTACCAAGGACACCTCAGCAAAATGGAGTAGCTGAGAGGATGAATCGTACGTTGGTCGAAATGGCAAGATGTATGATGTTCGGATCTGAACTATCAAAGGGATTTTGGATGAACGCCATAGATACAGCTTGTTATATCCGTAATCGATGTCCAACTAGGAGTCTAGATGGAAGTATTCCGTATGAGAAGTGGTATGGAACACCTGTGAAAATTGACTATTTTCGAACATTTGGGGCAAAGGTGTATGTTCTAGATAAAAACCCCGGAAAAGATAAGTTTGCTGCAAGAGGTATTGTCGGTATTTTTGTCGGCTATCCAGAAACTGCAAAAGCCTATAAAGTTTGGATTCCTGAACAGAGGAAGTTTGTAGTAGCGCGAGATGTTAAGTTTCATGAAGATGAAAGAACATCAGATGAAGCTAGTAAGCAAACTTGTAAATCTGTAAATAGTAGTTCGTTAGATAGGATTAAGAGTTTTCTTGATGTAGAATTTTTTGCATTACCTAGCTGTAATGTGTATTCTGAGGAGGTAAGTAGACTTACGCCAGAAACTTGCCAAGATTCAGTAGAGGTACCAGAAACTACTGAAGTGAGGCATCCTGTCAGTGAAGACAGTGATTTTCACCAAAATAGAGAGCGCCAAGTTACACACAAGAGAGCTCCTGGTCGTCCAACTTTTCTACGATCTGGTGGTAAAGGCAGACCTCGAAAATTATATAAAACTGTCGAAATGCAAAATCCTGAGGGAGATGAAGAAGAGAGTGAAAGTTCTCATGAACCCGAGTTGGATTATGCAGATTTCATTGGTGCAGCTCAAATATCCTTGAATGAGGCTTTGTCAAGTGATGAAAGAGCCGAATGGGAGAGTGCGATACTATCTGAGATAAAAAGTTTACTAGTCAAAGGTACGTGGGAAATAGTTCAAAAACCAAGAAATAGAAATGTGGTTGGTTGCCGATATGTATTGACATCGAAGTTCAACGTAAATAAGACAGTAACGAAGAAAGCGCGGTTAGTAGCACAGGGTTTTAGTCAGCGTTACGGAATAGACTATAACGAAACTTTTGCTCCCGTAGTAAGGTTGGATACTGTACGACTGCTAGCAGCTCTTTCTGTAGAGTTGAACATGAAGATTCATCAAATCGATATAAATACTGCATATTTGAATGGTTTTTTAGATGAAGAAATCTACATGAAGGTTCCAGAACGTTTGTCTGAGTGGTTGACGAAGCTTATAAATCAAGAGGAAGACATTTCTGTCGTGAATAGGGCGAAAGAAATGTTAAACAAACTGAAGTCTGGGTATGATACTTGTTTATTGAAAAAGTCGTTGTACGGGTTGAAACAAGCTGGACGGCAGTGGAATAAAAGACTTGATAAGAAACTGAAAGATATGAACCTGAAACCAAGTAAAAAGGAACCTTGTTTGTATTTCAAGAATGTAGGTGAAAATCATTTATTCGTGTTAGTATATACTGACGATTTGCTTATAGCGTCCGAAAAAGAGGATTTAATAATAAGTTTCAAAAGTCAATTGTCAAAAGAGTTTGACTTGAAAGATTATGGTCTAGCAAAGTATATTTTAGGCATAGAAGTTCAACAAAAAGATAATGTCATTTGTCTGTCACAACAAAAATATGTCAAAGATATTTTACGAAAATTTAATATGGAAAAATGTAATGAAAGTGTTACGCCTATGGAATTGAATTCATCTAAAATTCAAAATGAAAAGAATGATGAAGAGAAACAAGAGGTAAGATTTCCTTATCGTGAAATTATAGGATCGCTAATGTACTTGAGTGTGGGCACTAGGCCTGATATAACGAACTCTGTGGCAAAATTAGCACAATATCTGGAGTGTCCGGAGCCTAGTCACTGGAAAGCAGCAAAACGAATATTACGCTACTTGAAGAAAACTGTGGCATACGGCCTTATATATAATAAAACCGAAAAACATGTAGAGGGTTTTTCAGATGCAGATTGGGGAAACTGTCCTATAAGTCGGAAGTCTTATAGTGGATATTCTTTCATTTTAGGCGGTGCATGTATATCGTGGTCATCGCGTAAACAATGTTGTGTCGCTACATCGAGTTGTGAGGCGGAATATGTTAGCTTATCGGAGGCAATGAAAGAAGGTATTTATTTAAATAGCTTATTGAAAGAGATTGGTTTTCCAATGTATGCTAGAGTTACCTTGTATGCCGATAATCAGGGGGCGATCCAAATAGCTGAAAATCCGATCTATCATCCTAGAACCAAGCATATAGACATAAAATATCATTTTATTAGGGATGTTCTATCAACTAATAAAGAAATAATGCTGAGACATGTACCCACTGATTCAATGCTGGCGGATGTTCTAACTAAGCCGCTTTGTAAAATAAAACACTATAAATGTATAGAAGGTTTAGGTGTTGGCATTGTTAGTGTATAGTTTATGTTGCTCTAAAGTTTAATAGCTTGTGTAGTGTATATTAAATATGGGATTATCTAAAAAAGGGGGCGTATTGAGAACTGGCTGTTTTAGGTTTTTAGATACCTACTCAATGCTTTTAAACGTACGTCAATATGACATAAAAAACTTACATCAATGTTGTCTTTAAAATATTACGTTTGTACCGAGTATATATATATATTTTATTAAACTTCTTTATATTTAATACTGTTATTTCACTGTGAATAGCTTCCAACGACTCTACAGCACTCTACAGCTATGAGCATTTTAAGTCTTACTTGGACGTGCTATGCAATGGGTTATTCTCCTCGGTCTCCCCAGAAGACAGAATATAATAACATTACTTGTCATGGGTGCAGCATTGAGAGATGGATTTGCTTTAAACTACTAGTATTGTCGAAAATAACCTTTAAATGTTACATATTTAGGTTGCTTTTCAAACTTGTCTTTTTTATTCTATGTCGTAGCAATTTTTAAGTATATTTATTTAAAACAGATACATGTTGATTATATTGTAATCAACGTTTTATTGAAACGATAACACTATTATTATTGTGGCAGTAGAATAATTTGGTTTTATTGTGGATTACGTATGGTAATGATGTATAATCATATTAAAATCGTTACGTATGTTAAAACTGACGAGTTTGTTATGCCAGTTTAATTCATGAATTGGCAATAAGTAAAAATGTTGGAAAATTCAAAACAACTTTTTTAACATGTTCGCTACGGCAGTAACTTTCCAATACTTTCCATTCCTTCGGTACAAGGCCAATACACCTGGTAATAAAACTTCCATTATGGCGGCATAAGGCTTATAGGCCCTGTATCATTAAAGAAACAAATCCTTTTTTTGGCTTCCGTGCGGTGCCAGGTGTCTAAACCTGGTATTAAGGTAGGTACACCATTGGATTCTATTTTAACAATACATCTTAGAGATATATTCATCTTTTTCCTACACCGAACCAAATTGAAGTTATGCCTTCCGCACGACAAGAAAGTTTAAACTTTTCTTAGCCGCCCTGTAAGCGAGACATATACAAGATGTTTAGACCTGGTTTCGCACTCAAGGTGTTAAATGGCATTTCAATTTCATTATTTTCATTAATTGCATTGACTTTTTACGATCCTCACATACATCACTTTTTTCTTCAAGTCTTATCAGGCCTGGCCTTTTTCAGGATATCTCCTATTTGATCTCTGAAAGTTCTCCTTGGTTTGCCTTTACAGACTTGCTGTTGAAGCAGCTGGAATTAAAGGCTTTACGTGCCTTTCAAGGCACCAAGAAGTTCGAGATAACGATTTTTGGTCACCCATCCATTGACAGACCATTGCGTAAGTCGCTTAACTTGCGCAATCGTAAGTAAAGTGCGCTAACCACTACGCCAACGTGATCCTCGCCTTAATATTTATAAATGCGGATTCCTCAACAAAAAAAACCCTGTTATACAAACAACAAACAAAGTCTATTTTTACGGCATGTCATAAACGTTACAAAAGGTACGCCATTACGGAATGACATATAAACACACACACCGTTAATTTTCCTGATGAACTATGAACGGGGCATTGTTATTTTTATTAAGGTAAAGTTTACGTTACGTTACCAAATATTAGTGTTTCTCATCTGTTCTGAAAACATATTGTGTTTATTTAGGTATATCAGTGTTTTGAATTAGACGTTGGATTGGTGCAACGGAAGCGATCCTGCCTTTCGCAGCAACGGGCCTGAGTTCGAGTCCCAGAAGGGGTAGATGTTTGTGTGATGCTTACGAGCATTTGTAGTCATGGTGTAGTGTATGAGTCATCTGCCCTTCTTATTGTAAGATACTAATTATTAACCAGTAATAAATCTTACGTCTGGAGAAACACTCGTTTTAATTGTGCTCTCCTGGTCCCCACATTGCAATGGGTATTTATATATATATAATACTATAAACATTATATATCTTTATATTATATACATACAAGTTCAGTCTCCATAACACAAGCCTTATAAGATAAATTATTTTAATAGAAAAATACTAGAAAAAATTGACTCAGTTCACAAGTGAATGGGAACCCGCAACCTATGGAAGTCCGGTAATATGCTCTCCCAATTGAGCTACCGAACCTTGTGAACACTTGTCGAAATTTTCTAGTCTAATTTTACGCTGTAGGCCAGCGTTGTTTCATCAATGAGTGGAATATCTTCACGTATTCGAAAGAAATATTTTTACAAATGTTTGGGCAATCGATTAAGATAAAACAGCCATTTAGTTTTATATTTTTTTTCGACTCATGTGATTTTTTTTCTAGTATTTTTCTATTATAATAATTTATCTTATAAGATGGCATTGAAAAAAATCTTAAAATATATACATGAAAATGAAATGGAAAAATTATTTATTTCCTCTAAAGTAGCAAATACATGGACACAACAATCCTTTCAACAATTGGAAGGACTGGAGCCTTAACTAGGAAAATTCCTGTATTTCAGGACTCCAGGCCTCTCGCCCTTTAGTGAGAGACATTATTAGGGTATACAAATTATAAAACAAGCCTTATAGTTCATTCTTCGGGCTAGGCTAATTGGTGTAAATGTAAGAAATATTTTTTTTTTATTTGACTTAATGTATAATTTCTATGCTTATCGGAGTTGTACTATAACAAAAGCTTGTTCAAACAAAAAGCAAAAGTCTAGGCTTATAATATTCGATAATTCCCCCATCCCATTATATAAAATTCAAATTAATTTTCATATTATTTTTTATACTACTAGCGGCCCGTCCCGGCTTCGCACGGGTGGACAAAATTCATTATTTTGTTCTATTATTAAATATTTTCCGTTAGCGCCATCTAGCGTCCGGTAGACGAACTACTTGCGGTTAACGAGTTACCGTAGTAACGTTATTGATACAATGGAAAAAGAGCGGACAGACAAACACACAAACCACTGTGATCTTAGATTATAGATTATGATAATCAACTAGATGAATAATAGTATTAGTAATGCTACTCCTGATTTCGATATATTATGCATAATTTTTTCAAAAACTCGAGTTTTTTGTCTTGGAGTACTTATATACAGTGAAATTTTTTGTACTGGGATCCCAAGGGATTTAGAATTATTTCTCACTTACAGAGCGTTTATACTGACCCAGTTTCCCAAATAGGCAGGTTAACATGACAGTTGTCTCAGTAATAGGGGTTCGCATTCTTCTCTACACTCAGGGAAACACTGTTTGTAAACAAGCATGTCATAACTTGTCTAAATCTTTGAAATGAAACAACTTAGAGATTTTTTGCTCAAAATTTATATTTAATCCTGACGTTTCGTCTCCTTTACAGGAGACGTGATCACAGAATGATTAGGGCAATGGTCGTCATATCGCTGGTTTGCGAGAATAGCGACGAATCTTAAAACTTATGATTTTATTGGCTCCCATGGATCAGTTTCAATGGCGAAATGTCTGTTACGCCATAGCTTCCCGAGTTCTTAACCAATTTTAATATTTTTTGTGTGGAATTGTATCAACACATTTAGGACCATATTGTGAAGGAGAGACCGAATTTTGAAATTCACAAAAATGCTAATTTATGCATAAATAACTTTGTCTCTATGGGATTTCCCATTAAAAAAAAGTGTGCATTTGAAAATTTTCTTTGTAATGGAATTTTCAAATTTACTTAACCTTATTGAATATTTCTTTAATTTTTTTTTTAATATTACGCTCCGCTCCAATATATGGTGCTAGCGAAGCTTTATGCTCAGCGACTGCATCGCCTAGTAGAATAAGGTTTTCAAAATTATTATAGTAGTTTATGATACTGTTGCATAATAAGGGTTCTTATAACACGAGTGTGTTTTAAAAAAACGAGCCGTTGGCGAGTTTTTTTATAGTATCACACGAGTGTTATAAGACCAAGTTATGTATAGTGTCATACACTACTTTATCTACTTTCATACTATAATACGTAAAACAATATTGCAAATAAAACGCTGAATATAACAACAAATTTTTAAATGTCAAATGTTGGCGCCAAGGTGCAAATATCGATTGCGCATGCGTGTTGCGTCGTCACGGACTCGTTCATTGAAACCTTTTTAAAGTAGAGGTTCAACCTCCTTGGTCCAGCTGGAGGTTGTATAGGTGTATCGTTATGATAAAAAAGTTATATTATGTTACAGGTGTCCATACAAGACCTGTATCGTAATGAAACTTTTTTTTTATTATTTTTGGCCTGTACGTAATGTTTGTCATAAGCATTTTGTTTTCAGTTTTAGAATCTTTGTATTATAGTATTAGAGTAGATAAAATCTTTTACCGCATACCAAAACATGTAATTGTATCTCTTTTGAGCGAATGGTGGCGCGATATCTGCGTTGCGCATCTGTTTACGATGAAATATCAAAGATTTTAGATCGTTTGGCATATTTAGTTCGATTTGACAGATTTTTGAGTTGCGACGATATTCTCGCATACAAGCGATATGTTTTTATTATCTGCATAATATTTTAATAGGGCACATTCATAATACATATATACACAATCATAATAATTTGTATTTACATAAATTTTAACAGTTAGGAGCGTGCTTGATTAAAATATTGTAAAGGTAGTAGAAAATATATGACGACTATTGCCGTAGTCATCCTGTGATCACGGCTCTTGTAAAAGAGTCTAAACGTCAGTATTAAATATAAATTATGCGCAAAAAACCTTAAATAAGTTGTTTTATACAAATAAATAAAAATGGGTTTGATAGCTCCATGGATTCTTGCATTTTAAATGATCACCGATTTTGCGATAGCATCTGTTAATGACTATATTTTTAACAACATTTTTAAACTTTTGAAAGGGTATAATCAGTAAGCTTGTGTGGAACTTTGTTATAGGTAAGAAGTTAACCCTTTACCCAAAAACCGGCCAAGTGCGAGACGGACTCGCGCACCGAGAGTTCCGTAAAATATTTTTATTATATGATGTAACTAAAAATTTACTATTATCGCAATTTTTTCTTTATCTGTGCTATAAGACGTTGCTTTGCACAAAATTTCAAGACTCTGAGTTCACGGGAAGTACCTTGTAGGTTTTGATTTCCTTGCAAGTGTCGAAAATTTGTGGCATAAACGGCTGTATCTTTTGATTGCGTTGGCTTAGAAGTTTGATTTTTTCACAGCTCCAAGGGACAGTAGACCTGAGTTTTTGATATAAATTCCAGCGTGATACCTCCATGCGTTCCTGAGAAAAAAGGTCTTGACAGACAGAAAGACGGACAACAAAGTGATCCTATAAGGGTTCCGTGTTTTCCTTTCTAGGAACGGAACCCTAAAAATGAGCCTTTGAACCTTGGAACAACAAGTTTTTTTTTGATTCTAGTAAAAATTGTATGAACATCGCTCTTTCTTATAAAAGTGACATAGCATTTCCGTATCGACATGATATTTTTATAGATATACTGAGACCCCACTTATTACTAGTATTTGTTAGTATAACATTTACCGGATTTTTTTTGTAGTAAATAGTCAGGCGCTTGACCACTATCTCGCCTGATGGTAAGCGACGATGCGATCTGCATATAATGTGCCTACCTTTTGTTTATGATCAAGCCTTTTGAATTTATTTAAAAAGCCTTTTATTATTTTTATAAACCATTATTTAGAGGATAGAAGCCTTTACTCGGTACTGTATATGTAAATGGTGCTAAAATCACTAATTCCAATGTATCGCAACTGAATTTACCATCCTGCATTGTATATATTTACTCATTACTTACTCTACAGTACGTTTACGGATTCGAGCGGAAATGTCTCATTTGACGGAGAACACGACGTAGTAGTGTTTTGATATACTAGCGGCCCGTCCCGGCTTCACAGGGGTGGACAAAATTCTTTATTTTTTTTCTATTATTAAAAAATTTACGTTAGCGCCATCTAGCGTCCGGTAGACGAACTACTTGCGGTTAATGCGTTGCTATGGTAACGTTGTTAATACATTGGAAAAAGAGCGGGAAAAAGAGCGGACAGACAAACAACAAATTTGTGATCTTAGATTACAGATTAAACTCATAAATTGTGATCATTAGAAGATGTAGATTACCTATATTATGTAACCTATAGTATGTGTGTTATTATGTACCTGTAGGTACTGTAGAAAATATAATATAGTATGTCTTACGTTATTATTATTATATTTCATTTTTTAAACTTTATAAATAAATATTAGACAACTCAAATACATTGTTTTTTTGCGTACTTAGCGACGTGGCCACCCTCCGGACCAGGGTGGTGAATCTGATACATCAGGCGGCCGAGAGGTTATTTCAGACTCGTACTGATTAGACACTACCTAGTAAGGGCCATAGCCTAGGAAGGCTGTATAGGCTTCATCGAAGCGACCGCATAAAAAACATTATTTTGAACCCAAGTTAAGTAGCTAATGCTAAGTGCATAACAATGATGATACTACAACACCCAGATCCAAGACAAGTAGAAAAAAATCGTTTTCTACATTGACTCGGCCGGGGGTCGAATTCGGGAATTGCGAAGTGACGTTACAATAAAAACTGGTACGGGAACCACTCTACCCTGAAGGCATTTCATTACTTCCGCGCTCATCGCACATGTAAGTTTTATATAACCTTTATTTACAGGATTACTTACGGATACTAACGGATCTAGTTTTTTTTTAATTTAATACCGACGTTTCGACTGTACACAGGAATCGTAATCACAGTTGACTTGACTCTTGACGCAGTTGTCATGTGCCACTTTTTAATGTTTTAAATTAGCACGTCTTATCTTTTAAATGTATACGAAATAAATTATTTGTTTTAGTTAGCATTTTATTCAGTACAAAAAAATGTTTTATATAGATACAAGCTGACCCGACCACGCGTCGCTGCGATATTAAAATTTTAATAAAAGTAATTGGTTATATATAATAAATGAAACCAATCTTATATCCTAAGTTAGAACGAAACTAGTCAAATTAAAAAAAAAAAACATCAAAATCGGTTGAATAGTTGCGGAGTTCACTGCGGTCAAACACTATGACAGGGAATTTTTGTTATTATAGATAATACATTTTATTTCCTTTATTTGATTGATCCTTGACAATTTAATTGTATATGACACTGACTTCCGTTCTTTCTTATCACTTGCGCTCTCATCAGTCAAGGTGATGGCTGAAAATCTGTACTTCACATATTCCCGGGTGAAATTTTGTTGCATCAAGGCTTGATCCTATTCTTACTGCTGCACAGTTACCTATCTATGTTAGATGTGTAATGAATTTCTTAATTTATTTTGTTATTTTCTTTTAATGGTAATGAATAATGTGTGTACCAATGGAATAAAACGTATCTCAATGTTTTTATCTATCTATCATTTTATAGCATGTACATGATGTTTCAAGTAAATACTTCAATGCGTTGTGTTCCCGACACATCCTCTGTATGTTTTGACGTGACAACGTCTTATAAATTGGTTTGCCGGGTGACACTTCAAGAAACTGCGTTACGCTCCGCTCACGTTATGCGCTTACAATGAGAGCGAGTGAGAGGCACGCGTCCCTTCCACTCGGGCATGGTTAGCCCGCCTAAGAGCGAGAGAGACAGACATAAAAAGTGGAAGGGACGCGTGCCTATAAATTAATGTTTTAAATATAATTCTTTGTATAAATAAATGTTTTAAATTGTTACTATTATTTCATCCTTCTTCCTACTATACCAATGAATATTCACATTAAAATTATTTTACCACTCAAAGTCGTTGTCACGTAAAACTTTCGCCCGTATACCGACTTTACAGGCAACCAACCAGTTTTTTTTTTAAGAAAGAAAAAAGTCAGCTGGTTTTGATGATTTTTTTTTTCATTTTGCTGGATTTGTTCCAACAAAGTATAGGTTTCATTTTGTTTTATAAGACAATAACGCGTGGTCGGGTCAACTAGTACAATTGTATAAATACCTTTTAAATACATTTTTAAATACGCTTAAAATCCGTACAGTTTTATTTGATTACAATACCACGCGAAAACTTAAGAACAAAAGTATTACGAAACGACACCGGACTAAACTTACACACGGTATATTTTCTCTACGGATAAACGTAAAAACCTTTGCCAGACATGATGATGGCGGGAGCGGAAAGCGTCATTATAGTGGTTTTCCTATTAAAATTTGTGTTGTGACGAATATTCATGTGTAATAATGATGGATTATTAACAACTAAGTATTTCTGAACATGGATAAGTGTTGACAACTGAAAAAAATGGGCGTTATCTTTTTACACTCTCTTTAGAAGTTCACGGTAATGTTTCAGTAAAGGCGTTTTATTAGGGAAAGAAAATTTCATTATTCATTCATCTTTCATTGATTATCTAGCATTCATAAATCGGATCCCATCACCATGTAATTAAGAAAAAAACTGAGTATGATAACATGGCTTAAAAGACACATATCCAAGCTATAAATACTTATTAACAATTATGATGTAATGACCAATCGATTGCGGATGTAAAAAAAATTGGTAGTGCCATCGAATAATTGGTCAAATAATTATCTTAAATCCTACGTTATTCAGAAGACACGCTAAATTCTTGGTTCCGGATTCCCACTAATCCGCATTTGGCCCATTTAATGGCTTAGAGGTCAAGGTCAAGGTCAAGATTATCAGAAAAGTTTGCCCAAAAGGTCAGTACATACCAGAATGACTTGTTGATACAATAACATGATTACTGTTTTTTTTCTGTTTAAGATAAATAATAAATCAAAAGCAACATGCCCATGTCTTTTTAATAACACGGCCTTATGATATCATCTTGACCTTTCAATATACTGCGGTCATATTCCATAAGGTCTCGTTATACTGGTCGGTAAACCCATCAAAGAGAAACGGCAGATTGTACGAATCAAGTTTATTAAAATTCTTTTGCATATTTTTTATGTAACCTCTTATGCTATTTTGTTTTATTATACCCATATATTTTATTTCTTATTCAAAGGTCGTAGTAATATACAATTTTTTGAAAGAATCTCTATACTTATAAAAAATAAGCATGTGTGCAATTCACACGTGGCAGAAGTGAAACCTTCAAAAATGTTGGTGTCAAGATAATGAGACGAATGAAAAATTTTAGGAAGATAATTTATTTATTTAATAAGCAATACTAACATTGCGTTAATTCAACATTAATACGGAGTTTATGATAAGTACTGTACCTATAAACACAACAATTACAAGTGTCGACAGCATTCTAAAAATTATAAGCGTGATTTAATTAAAATAAATAATAGATAGTTGTAGATTTTAGTAATGATCATAGTGATATAAAGTTAGATAATTATTTTAAATTTTATTCGTATATACTACATAGATTTATTCAGACTCAGAGCTTACATTTTCGATAATGATACAAGAGGCTTATGGTAACTGAAGTACACACCACGAACATAAGAGACACTGTATAATGCCTCCTATCTCATTTTCTCCTACGTTAAATATTATAAATTTATGTCTGTTTCTTTTTACTGTCCATTTTTCGTTTCATCGACTTTCAAATCACAACTATGCTAAAGAAGTTTTCACTTCAATAAACTAGCTTTCGCCCGCGGCTTCATTCGCGTTAGATTTGATGTTGAGTGAATTGGCCATGAGAGAAACAGTTATCTCTTAAATATATCCTAGTAAATTTTAGTGTTTGCCCTTGAGGAGCCTGCCCAGGAGGAGGAGGAAATTAATTGATTGAAAATTGTATTAAATTAATTTAAGTATTAGAATAATCAAGTCTAACATAGAATTTAAGAAAAATTGTACAAACATCTATGGACTCCGTCTGAAAATTAATAAATTAATGATATTGGCTTTTATAATAATTCTACGATGCATTCTACCATAAACATATGTCAAGTGTGCAAAATGCCGCTAATAAATAACTATAATAACATTGAATTCATATTAATGAAAAAATTAAAGGTATTATATAAATAATATTTTCTACTTTCACACCAATTAACCTATCCCAAAATGAGCACTATAAGGCTTGTGTTACGGATACTAGAGTAACGGATAGATGTAAACATATTATACATAGATATGTATGTATTATTTGTTAACGTCTATCCGTTACCCTAGTATCCATAAAATCACACAAACATCTGCCCCTTCCGGGATTCGAACCCAGGACCGTCGCTGCGAAAGGCGGGATCGCTACTGTTGCACCAAAAGTTCGTCTCATAATAATACTTACGCCAATAAAATCAATATTCATTAAATTCTTTTATGTCATAAAAATTATGTTGCACTAGAGATGTTTTCAATTTCCAATTAAAAATTTTAATAACTAATTAGAAATCCTTTATGACTTAAGCAATTTATTAATAATTAATTGAATTGCAGTGAGGCTTGCATTTCTTTAAAAAAATCTAGTATATATTTTTAATATAGTCAACATAATTATAATGAAAAATGTAACTAAAAATTATGCTATCTGCATATATAATTTCTTACTTTGGAATCAAATCGTGGGCACAGCAGTTGTCCTAATGAGTGTAATTTGGTACGTAATCATTTCCACTTCAGATGATTAATTATTAGCAATAATTTCAGCTATATAAATTCAGTATCCAAATCACAAAGCAATTATGCTGATATTAAACATCCATCCTAAAAAAGCTATATGGTGCAGTACTATAATTGTGGAAGTGGAGTACACTTCGCAATGGTCAATCATCGAAGGGGTGACCAAAAATATTATCTCAAGTTGCTGCTCATCATCGGTTGCTTATGTAGTCATTAAAAGTACAGCCAGGTGCCTGGGCGCTTCTTTTCTCTACGACAAGCGTTGCCAGATCTTAAAACCGAAAAGCCGGAAAGACCAGCCAGTAAAACCGACATTTGGGTAAAAAGCCGGACACTCTTAGTTTTTTTACTGACATTATTATTTGACAATTTTTCTTTAAATAAAACAAAGCTTTTTTAATATTTACCATAAAACTAGAGTGGGATGGAGATTAAGGGTAACGGGAGGAAGTCTTGGACTCTCGTTTGCGCTACGGATTCATTCTGAGGGGGATAGAGCGAAAACAAAAGAATGACAAATGAACAAAACGGTCAAATTTAAAAATAGGCCGGATTTCGTTTAATTTGGCTGCACACGCAAACAAAATGCCTGACTATGTCCGGATTTATCCTGGCAACCCTTCCTACGAAATGGCATACCTTAAGCGAGTTCCGAGCCCTTAGAGGCGCCCTATGGCACCTAGTGCTACTTTTCCGGCTAGAGCGTCGTAGTGAATCTATGCTGGTTCAGAAACCACTATGTGTGGCTCGCTACTCTCGACTTGATGTCCATTTAAGGATCTCGCTGTCCCAAAACCTGGTGTCGTTGTTGACGTCGTCATCCACAAATCCGAACTGGTCCCGCATCATTGGTTTATGCTTCATTCTCGTGACGATGTGTTCCTTTTATATATATATATATATATTAAATAGGCAAGCGCTTGACCGCTATCTCTCGTAATGGTAAGCGACGATGCGATCTAGGATGTGACGCGCTTGCCTAAAAGATAACTATTCACTTGTGACTTGAAAACCTCGAAATTCTGTTTGTTAAGACACACAGAAGAAAGCATAAACCAAAGCACAGAGTACACAGGCAAAGAGTTCCTTAGCGGTACGTATCACAAAAATTGGAACCAAAACACTTAGTGCGACTCTTTGGTATATCAACCATAGGATAAGCCTGTATCACAGCAGTCGAGACGGTATCAGTACTAGAGATCATTCACAACAGTGGTAACCAGAAAATGAGTCAATAGAATTACAAAAATGACTAATCTAAATAAAACAACTTTTAAATGTTATTTTCGCATACTTTATATTTATTCCTGACGATTCAACTCCTTTACAGGAGCCGTGATCACAGGATGACTAAGGTAAGTACCGAAACTTCAGGATTAAAATATAAAGTATGCGCAAATATACGTTAAAATTGTTTTATTTGGATGCTTGTGATGTTAAAAATATTGTTCAAGTAGCGTATAATGGGCTCACAGCTGAGTCATGACTTTACAATATTTTGATCGGGAACTTTCCTAACTGTTAAATATTATACAAATTAAAACGGTTTTATTTTGCATTTCATTTAGTTATTTTAT
This sequence comes from Calamotropha paludella, assembly GCA_927399485.1. Classification (NCBI taxonomy): domain Eukaryota; kingdom Metazoa; phylum Arthropoda; class Insecta; order Lepidoptera; family Crambidae; genus Calamotropha; species Calamotropha paludella. The sequence continues at coordinate 1,738,845 of OV656820.1, forward strand.
ACTATCTACTAACTACTGAGTTTACCACCTGTCCGAAAATTGGGAGACCGACCAAAATTCATCCATACACCAAAGAAAGAAAGTTGTTTTATTTTTATGTGTAATGTGCGCGAAAGTTTAAGAACTAAATAATGTTATCATTTCCTTTACTTTACGGTCTATGCTCCAACAATGAGCAGTTGAATGTTTGTGATGTATATAATTTCGGCCACCCATCCTAAAACACACCTGAGCAAAGGTTGCTTAACTTTCGTGATTGAGCACAGCTCCCCAATGAGATCCTTCTTCCTTAAATCGTATATTAACCTATAAAAGGCTGACTATAACTGCCACTTCACGGGTTTTATTTTATGGACGGCTTCAAACAGTAAATGTCGAAGATTTGGACTTTATTACCTTTTGCAGAACTCATCCTATAGGTTATAAAAAGGAACCGTGAACCCCTTCTGAGTAAACATTTTATTTGTTTGATGTAAGTTTAATGAAAAAAAGAGATTTTATTGTGCCGCCGTGTCTTCGTTATATTTGTTACGCATTTGGTTTACGATTTTGGATGTTGTTATAATAATAAAATGTATAATTACATATGACAATGCCTTTATTGGCCCATGGATCAGCTTCAATGACAAAATGCAAGTGACTCTATGAGTTCTTAACCGATTTTCGTACTTTTTGTAATGAACCAATAATTTAAGGACTAGATTGTGACGGAGCCCGAATTTAGAAATTCGCAAAAACCAAAAAAACCAACTCCCAACCGCCGCGACAAGATTGCCACGCTGAGTAGTCTCCGCCGTACACACCTCTAGTGTGTGCTAGGCGGTGTCCTCCGCAGCGCCGCAATGATGGCACGACGGGGTCGGCTCCCTTTGAATCCGGTACAGTTATTTACCGAAGCACTCGTGCCCGGTAAAGACTTGCATCAGCCTGAAGGTCACCAACCCATGGCGCCTTGCGCACCACTCTCAAAGCACGGGCTCTGGTGCTTCGAGGGTGCGCTTTCCGAATGGCGGGTCGATGAGGGACGCCTCCCAGTCCCCCATCAGCCTTCTCCGCCTCCATCCTCACTTGCCGGGCCTCCTCTGGTGCGAGCCTATCTCTTCGCACCCTGGCCTCCTTATTCCACAGTTACACCTCCCGTAGGACGCGTGCCTCCAGCTCCAATGGAGGTGTTCCTACAAGCGCGCAAGCCGCCGATCGAAATATCGCCATGTACCCTCGTTCAAGACGGGCCGAGATTGCTCTTTGGGACCCTCGGAGATCTGCCATCCCCAAGGTCCCGGCGGCTTCTGCCCAAATCAGTGCTCCGTAGTGAGCCATGCTCCTAGCCACTCCTGCGAAAAGTTGGCGGCAGGTAGTTTGACAGGAGCTTTCTCAAGCCCAGGGAGGCCTTTACCAACCTTACGGGCTAGCTGCTTGAAGTCGAGTAGCAGTCCCAGGTACTTGATGTGGCGAAGCACTGGTAGTCTCACCCCATTAAGTACTACCTCAGCGTCTGCATAGACCAAGTTATGAATCATAAAATTTGAGAAATAATCTTTTTAATTTATTTTAAGGGTTCCATACCTAAACAAAAAAAAACCCTTATTGGATCACTTCGGTTCACTTCAAGTTACCGTGATCGCTAGCCAGCCTGAAAAATATAAACGTCCCCATCCTTATAAACAGAATAAAAATAACTCTTTATCTTCTTTATTTGAATATATACAAATAATTAAAAGAATCCAACCCTACGAATGTCACAGAGAGTATAAAATAAAATTTCAATTTCACTTATCGTTATCAATAATTTATTAAATTTTATAAGCATTAATGTTTTTTCTCTTTTCTTTGTTCTTGATACGTTTTTTATTTTTTATATTACTAGCTTAAACGGCCACGCGTTGCTGTGTTATAAATTAAAATGGAACCTGTTCTAAGTTCTAAGTTGACACAAATCCAGCAAAATAAAAAAAACACCATCAAAATCGATTCAGTAGTTTTAGAGTTCATCGCGGTCAAACACTATGACAGGGATTTTTATATATACATAGTAAGTATTTGTTTATATAAATTAAATATTTTATAATGTTAAGTTAAGTAAAGTTTGTTTTTTGTTCTCTTAATCGGCTTATCTAAGTAATTAGGTGATTGCAATTTTTTCTTAAAGTTTTTGTGTATTATGATTGCGGATTTCGTGATTGCCTTTAATTAAGACAGCAGTTGGCTTTAAGGTTAATTTATATCGATTTTGTATATTATAGCGTATTTATGGTCCTTATTAATAAATAAAATTTAATGTAACCTATTTTTTCATTATCTTAATATGGTTTTTACAAAGTCAAAGTTATTTATTGTACTATGTGGTGAAAGATAACATATTTAATTAATTTTCTGTACAAGGATATGATCCCTGTTATGGTACGGCAAAATACACTGTTAAAAAACTTATAACATAATTATAATAACAAAAAAACAAAAAATGAATTACAATTTTTTTTTATAATATTTAAAATAAAAGTATACATCAGAATAAAACACTTTTTTTACGGATTTTTGCGCATGTTTTATTTTATTTTATATTTAATCCTGACGTTTCGACTCCTTTACAGGAGTCGTGATCACAGGAACGTTTTTTACATCCGTAAAAACTTTTTTTACATCCGTAAAAAAAGTGTTTTATTCTGATGTGTATTGTGCGCGGAAGTGTAAGAACTAAATATAAAAGTATACAATTATAAATTATAAAACATTATTATAAAACAGTATTTAAAATTAAGGTAACCATGACAACCAGTGCTTATTTACAGTGAAAATTATTTAGTACTATCTATTAATTTCCCAAGTGAAATGAGAATATTTCTGTCATAAACATTCTTTTGTTAGAGAAATAAGCGCGTCTTGCGATATTACTCATTTATTATTGACACAGCTTTTATGAGAACAGAAAAAAATTGCAACTTATATCTTCCTCAGGTTGTAAATTATTTAGGAAACACGCGAATTATTTTTTTATCAGATGTAGTTGTGATTCAGAAGCTGGATACAGTGAGCAAATGGAAAAAGAAAATCCAACAAGATTACAAGAACGTTTATTCAATACTGTAATCTTGTTATTAAAATAATATAACTAGTCTAGCCATAAATACTGTTACATAAAACCTTTTCTGATTTCAATTTGTTAATTATTTTGAATTTGGAACGCGTTTATTATTTTAAAAACTTCTTTCGCGCCATTTCACATATTTTTTGTGAGGATTTTCCTCTCATTTATGAAGTTACGCTGTCCTACAGCGTAAAAAGTATAAGAATATTTCGATGGTTGAGTTTAATTTTGTTCCTTATATTAAGTCCTGAGGTTTTTACTTCTTTACAGGAGTCGTGAGATGACAGGCATCCTGTAACAGGATCCGGTAACAGTGGTAGATTTTTAACTAATAATAATAATAATTCTCACATTCACACCAATTAGCCTAGACCAAAGTAAGCACTATAAGGCTTGTGTTATGGATACTAGGGTTACGGGTAGACATACGTATACGATACTAAGATATTAAATATTTAAAGAAATATAAACACCTATGACTCAGGCGCAAATGCTTGTATTTATCACTCAAACATCTTCCCCTTCCGGGACTTGAACCTAGGACCTTTGGTTCGAATGGAAGAATCGCTTCCGTTGCATCAAACTGTCGTTTATGTAAAACTGAAAAATTGCAATGCAATTGCTATTTTAGAACTTTTCCAAAATTTACTTTGTAACTTTCCTACTTTTGTTATCAATAGGATAAGATGAATTTATTTTTGTGTTTTAAGTACCTTCATTAGCTTATAAAGTACATAAATTGTATTTTTTTTTCACTTAAAAGGTAGGCGCTTGGCCACTATCTCGTCTGATGATCTAGGATGTGACGTGCTTGCCTAGAAGATATCTATTCCCTTGTGACTTGAAGACCCTAATGTATTTGTCAGGAAAAACAGATTCAGACAAAAAGTTCCATTCCTTAGCAGTACGTATCACAAAATTAGAACTAAAACGTTTAGTGCGACTCTTTGATATAATGGTGTCGCCCCTTTTTAAGTCTGGTTGTCCGATGAAAAAATGAGGACGGCGGAACAAGTTTGTGCAATTCTGCTGCACTTTTTCCGAAATGTCTCCTATAAAAAAACGGATAGGCTAGCGACGTTTCGTCTATGCGAAAGGCTTTTGAGCTTTTTATGATAAATATCGTCATTGCCCATAAATCTATTGGCCATCCCTTCAATGGACTTAAGCGTCTGGAGCTGGTTGTCGTAATTAAATAAACATAAAAATAGGTTTCTTACATGTAATTTAAAAAAATCTAATATTTTTTGATTATTCTTCAAACATGTAATAAACTGACGGCATTCGTTAAAATCGATAATTTCTATTATTTTTAAAAACTAATTTCTTTTTCGTTTAAAAATTATGCGTAAACGAAAGTAAATATCAAAACAAACTGCGCGCCTTCCCATTGGTTGTGACGTCACATAACATGAAGCCATGCGTTTGCCGGAAACATATATCATTACAATGTATGTAGATTCACCCATAGTGACGTGGTGAGTCATGTCATGTGACGTCATTGAAAGCGCGTGAAAATGGCGGCTGTTTAAATTACGATTAATGCACTGACCCAAGAAAATATATTTTTTTAAGTATTTTTGAAAGTATTGATTTAACTATTTATACAATAAAAAAATCATTCAAGAAACCTATTAAACCAATATTGGTTAAGCGAGAGCACTTGCACTTATCTTTAAAATTCAGTCTATTAAGTGATATTGTTCGTTCCTTGTCTAACAATAGTGTATGGACCAAGTTGGGACCCTGTTATCTGTACTTGAACCCTTATAATCGTTTTAGGTTTGATATACAGTCAATATGATGATATAGTGTGTAAACTTGGTCGGGTATTCGTGTTCCAAACTAAGTTACGATATAGTTTGGAAGCGATAAATATGATGAATTTTTAATAAAATAATATTAGAAAAAATCAGGCGGGAATCAAACCTGCAATCTTTGGATATCTGGTCCAATGCTCTCCTAAATGAGCTACCGAGTCTGTGAGCACCCGTCGAAATTTTTCAGTGCTTTTTACTTTTTAGGCTGTAGGTTAGCGTTGCTTCATCAATGAGAGGAATATCCTCGAATTCATTTAATTTAGGATTTTATATTTTTGTATTTTTAATGCTTTCTTGGGTGTAATTTTATTAATTGAATAATACTAAATAAAATCAACTCAGCGCACTCCCACTTGTAAGCTGAGTCGAAAAAGCGATAAATAAATTAAAAACCGGACCAGTGCGAGTCGGACTCGCGCACGAAGGGTTCCGTACAAATTTTTAGTTAAGTAAACAAATCATTTTTGTATGGGAGCCCTCCTAAAATATTTAATATATTTTAATTTTATTATTTATTATTAAAGTAAAAATACAACTGAATATTTCAAGTGCCTACCTGTTGCCATTATTGATATCGAGTAAAAAAGGTTTTTTCCCTTTTCGCGCTTGTTGTGTGGGAGCCCCCTTAAGTGTTTATTTTATATTGTTTTTAGTATTTTGTTATAGTGGCAACAGAAATATATAATTTGTGTATTCTTTTTGCGGGAGTACGTAAGGGCAAGTTTAGTTTTGCAATGTTAGGATAGCGAGACAACATGGTAATAAACACACACACAAAGTATTGCCATAATATAATTAGGATCTGTAGTTATAATAATTGTTATTGTAACATAATCTTAATCTTAGTGTCCACATGCGAATACCTGTTATTAGCTTAGTATATACAAAGTTTTGAATCAATTAGTTTTATAAGACACGCTATTAGTATTCTGACTAAAATAAAAAAAATCTAACCTAACGTCACCTGCATTGTTCTCGTATTTTGACAATCTATCTGTGACTGCATCGGAATACTATGGTAAATAATAAATTGTGTTAGCGAATATTTTAAAATAAATTCAGACTTATTAATGGTTCAATGGAAAAAGTTCATGTTTTGAAATATAAATTTTTAACTTGCCGGCTGGCCTTAATGACAACATGAACAGAATGCGGTCATAGACGAAATATTGGTTTATCAAATTAAGCTAAGTAATTAGTCTACCAAATTAGAGTCAATTATTTTAGGCGTATTGAAGAGAACCTATTTTTATTGGCGACAAATGTTATGCTAAAGTAATTAAGAGCAATGGCGTAGCCTGTTTACGTTTAATAAACAATGATGTTATTATTAAAGCCTTATTAAAAACCATAGAGGAAGATGTATTGTTTTTTATAATAAGATGCCACACCATGTAACCGAATTGACTTTAGAGAGAAAAAAAAAGTATTGAATTAAATTTTTGGCATTCACCATGTCATATTTCAATAAGATATAAAATACGCGTGTAAAATTGACTTCGCCTCCGAGCTCTCAGGTAGGATTCGAACCCACGACTTTTCGCAATCCGGACGAATGGTCTGCCCGCTGAGCTACCGAGACGCTGGAAGATGCGTCGTTTACAAACGTATTTCAACTTCTATTATGAGCCAGGTAGAAATGTTAAAAAACCCCTTATGAGCAAAAGCTTTTTTATTTGAGGTTTGTACGTTACCTTCATTTAAGTAATAATCACCTGTTTTGGAAGAGCCCGCTCTTTCTTTTAGCGTTATTTTGATAAATATACGAGTATAACAACAGTTGCTCCGTGATCATGGCGCTTGCGACAGTGCCGAAATATCGGAAACTCACTTAAAACATGGTACATGGTAACAATCCCGTATATAACTTATATTACTATAATATGACAATGAAAGTTTAAAACAATATATGTATATAACAAAACCATTATAGAATTGATGATTATTTGAAGGACAAAAACTAAACTTCTAATTATTATAATGTAAAGTTAATATTTCTTATGCATTTTTATAAGCGCAAGAAAACTTTCCTTAATATAAAAAACTGTAACACATAAAAGGGAGAAAAATACAGCTCTTGCCGAGTTTCTTGCGACTTCTTCTCTGTACATCTCGGCATAGTTACTGACTTTCAACAAATGCTTTGTAACTGCTATACTGAATAAAAAGCATTTTATCTTAATCTTATCTAACGTATTTCCGAGTACTTAAAGCCAGTCTCTTTAAGGCCAAGGAGAAAAGGCACCTTCTGAGTTAGCTCGCTCAATCGTGGATCCTGTCTTGGCCTATGGGCTTGATTGATAAAAAGAGCGAACCTATTCAAAATAAAAAAAATGTTAAAAATAGTTGGAAATGATCATTGCTACAAATGCAGGTATTCATCACACAATCATCTGCTTCTTTCGGGATTCGAACCCAATGGTGTATTTAATGAAATTAAGAGAATACAAGCTGACCCGATAACGCGTTGCTATAGTGACGTTAATTGATACAATGGAAAAAGAACGGGAAAAAGAGCGGACTGACAAAGACACAAACAACAAATTTGTGTTCTTAAAATAAATACTAGCTTACCCGGTAACGCGTTGCTATGGTAACGGTAATTGATACAATGAAAGAAGAGCGGGAAAAAGAGCGGACAGACAAACACTCAAACAACAAATTTGTGTTCTTAGAGTATATATTGACTTCAAATTTCTTTTCCCAAACATCAATCAATATTAAAAAAGAAAAGATTAAAGAGACGTAAGTCAATTTATATTTTTTATATTATTGAGTTAGAAACGGTCACATATCTTGAAAGCCAATCAAGAATGATTTCTGATACTCGAGGAAACTTTTTTCGTATTTTTTTTTGAGCAAATATTTATTTGTAATTTATAACGAGGAAGTTGTTCAGAGCGATGGTTAGCTTGTTCGATCTGTGATTGCGTAGGGATAAATTTTAAACCGCAGATTTTTTATCATCGTATATTTAATTTTTAACGTCTACATTCATTGATTAATCATTATTTGTAATAACCAATAATTATTGTTACATTTAGTCGAATAATGTTTTATCGAAACAGATAAGACTTATCTTATCTGTTTCGATAAAACATTATTAAATATAAAGATAAAATGCTTTTTATTCAAAATGAGCATTTACAATGCATTAAATGAAAATCAACTATGCCGGCTTTGTAAGTCCTACGAGAGACCTTGTACTGAGAAGAAGCCGCAATAAACTCGGAAATGGCTACATTTTCCCCTTTCATGTATTATAGATTTATAAAAAATGAAGAAAACTTTTGGTGCTTATTTGTTTCAACATGAGCCTTTTATAGCCCATCGGCAAGGACGATGTGCATTCTTCCAAGATCTATACTCCAGCAGTAATTCCGTTAATATGAGAATGTAAGTTTGTTTGTTATGCTTTCACGCAAAAACTTCTTAACCGAACATCATGAAACTTCGTACATATATTCTTGGAGGTATTAGAAGTAACAAAGGATTCTTTTTATAGAAAAAAAAAAATGTTATGGCTTAAATGCGGGCGAAGCCGCCGTTAAAAGCTAGTAACTAATATGTTGGAAAACAAAAATGCCTCAAAATCTTTCTGCGCTCGGCCACTCTTATCCATCAGGGGAAGCAATTCATAACACATAATTTCAATTGTCATAAAGTCAAAAAGGTATTAATTGTCATACATTACAGGTTAGGTTAGGTATTTTTATTTATTTATTACCAGCCAGCAAGTTATTTTAAATTATGCCAAATTATTATTAGTTCTAAAATTATGCATTTTAAATTTCTGCGACAAAGGTCGCATTAGATAGATATAAAATATCCGAACGCTTAAATTCTTACTGTAAATTTTGCACTGTGCTTTATCCAGCTTAACATACTGTATGTGATTATAATTCCGTTCAGTGCCTCCAAAACTCAGATTAGCTCCATACGGGTTCCTATCTAATTGATTAATCAAATCAAACAAAAGCCATTGCTGGAGTTATAAGTAGACCATTTTGGTTTGAGTCTGTGTAGGGATGAATTAATAATTGAGTCTAACTGTTCTGCAAATAGAAACGTATTGTATGTATTAATCAACCTTATTTTTATTTATTTCTTTTATATTTTAACAATAGTTAAGCATATTTTATACTATTTATTTCTTACACTTAGTTCGTAAACTAACAAAACTAAATTAAATGTAAAATTAATCAATTTGATTTATATAAAAAAATAACAGTTAGAAACGTGCCCGATTAAAATATGGAGGTAGTATAAAATATATAACGACCATTGCCTTAGTCATCTTGTGATCACGGCTCCTGTAAAGGAGTCGAAACATCGGGATTAAATATAAAATAAATTATGCTCAAAATCCGTTAAAAAGTTGTTTTGTTCAAATGCTTTTGCTAACTATGATATGGGAAATAAAAATAAAATAAAATAAAAATAGCATGGACCTAAATTAAAACATAAGTAAGTCAACAAATCTATAATCTAAGATCACAGTTGTTTGTGTGTTTGTCTGTCCGCTCTTTTACATTGTATCAATAACGTTACCATAGCAACGCGTTAACGGAAAGTAGTTCGTCTACCGGACGCTAGATGGCGTTAACGGAAAAATATTTAATAATAGAAAAAAATTAAAGAATTTTGTCTACCCGTGCGAAGCCGGGACGGGCCGCTAGTACATACTCTAAAAACACAAATTTGTTGTTTGTGTGTTTGTCTGTCCGCTCTTTTCCCCGCTCTTTTTCCATTGTATACATGTTACCATAGCAACGCGTTACCATAGCAACGCATTACAGGGTCAGCTAGTATTGTAACAAAAAATATAAAAATAAAGTTGAAAATCAGCTTAACCGCTTTTATTGAGAAAGGTGCCCAAAAGGTAGCGTTGTCTCGTTGATTAGCTATACTTATACGTTGGCCGAAGAAACTGACAACTCTTTTGTCTCCAGTAGCTTCAATTAAACGGGCGGATATTTCTATGAAAAAGAGCTTGCCTTTTTGGCTCCATGTTATCTCGACAACGAAGGGAATATATATAAATTCCCTGTCAGTGTTTGACCGAAATGAACGCCGAAACCACTCAATAGATTTTTGTTTTTTTTTTCATTTTGCTGGATTTTTTCCGACTTAGGACCTAGGATAGATTTAATTTTAATTTATAATAAAAAATATTTCAAATTATAATAACTGAGCCACTGCAACGCGTGGACGAAACAGCTAGTAAATATATGTATTTAAAATACATACATACTATATATTTCTATGAATATTACATATATATGTATCATATATGTATGTCTATCCGTTACCCTAGTATCCATAATACAAGCCTTACAGTGCTTACTTTGGGCTAGACTAATTGGTGTGAATGTTAGAAATATTGATTTATTTATTTAAACTAGCTGACCCGGCCACGCGTTGCAGTGTTATGTAAGAAACTTATCCTATGTTCTAAGCCAGAACAAATCCAGCAAAACCGAAAAATAATCGGTTAAGTAGTTTTGGAGTTCATCGCGGTCAAACAAAGTGACGGGTAATTGTTATATATAGTTCATAACCAGTTATGGTATGGGAAATAAAAATATATTTACGTAGTCGGATACGAAAATAATGAAACCATCTTGTAGCAGTGATTCGTAGCAATATATAGTACATATTTATTTGCAGTTCAATATTAGCATGCTATAAGCAAAAAAGTGCTTTGACAAATTAAGAGATTTCTCATTTCGTATCCGAATACGAAAAAAGGTTTTATTTGAAATTAATAAATAAATATTTTGGTAAATATTTGTAATTCTCATTTTCAATCAATTTTATAGCAGCCCACCACGACTTCGCCCGGGTGAAATATAGTCAGTATGTCTATTCATCCTTTTTTTAACGTCAGGGCAAAATACGGTTGTTAACCCGCGAGTCCAGGCCTCCCCGATGGCGCCACAGGTGTCGTCACTATGTGACGAGTCGTGTGACGCCAAAGTCGTGTTACCTACTAAAAGCCCACGTGTGCCTAAACTGTCCTTCGGCCTCGTCCCTTTCTAGGAATCACCACTTATGTCTATTCATCCTGGAAATAGTACCTAGAACATGAAAAGACGGCGCTGGTGTCAGTTTGAATAAATACATGGAATTATTCGACGGTAATGATATTTATATTCAATTTTTTTGTCTGCCTAAGGTTTGGCTAGAATAGGCTCTTTATTCGTTTAATGGAATTCAATTTTAGGTATATAATACAAGAATTTTAACTTAAATTTACACGTACGTACCATTTAGATATTTTGCAGAAGATATTAATTTAAATAACAAAAGCCGTATACACTATGAATATTAATATGTGTAAAGCCTATTAACGCCATCTAGCGGATATTGGCACAAAATATCGCAAGAACGCTGCTGGAGTAGAAAATTCTCAGGTATTTACAATTTAGTTTAATTTGACCTGTTTCAGCGCTGCTGCCTCTGAAGCCTTTCATAGGCTTATTTTAATTTATTATCAATTTCTTTAAGGCAAGCTTCTAATTTATTCAAATAAAGTGCGGTATTCAGCAGGGTAAAATAGTGAAGTAAGAGGCCACCAACGATGCTGGAGTTAATCCCCATAAAATTCCCGTATACTACAATATGTACAGGAGCGTTTTTCGAATTATGGTCTATTACTGTTATATTCTGGTTTGTTTTGTGGCCCTGGAATCCCCCACCCCTTACCGTAGGTGTCGTAAGAGGCAACCAACGGATCCAGACTCCGGAAGATGGGCAGCAGCATCCTACCACGTATCACGTCATCGCACTGCAATCGTCGACGTCTCCCAAGCGTGGTGATTATGGCAAAAAAACCCAAAAAAGTCTTTGCATTTGGCTGAAAGGATCGATTTGTTATCTCCTACCAGGTTGCTAAGCTATGAGCTTATAGCTAAACCTTCCATTTTTGAGAGAGGCTGACTCCAGCAATTGACTTGTGACTTTGTCGTTGGACTATGATGACGAAATCTATATTACTTTTAGCGAAAGAAAAGAGAGGGCCACAATATTATGAGATCTTTTTGTCATCAAGTTCGTAAATTAATTTTGATTGAATAATTAGTGATTGGTAAAAAGATTGTAGTCTTTCAATCTGAGTCTTTACAATATATGCATTGAAGATCAACAGCTACGCCATGATTTTCAGACTTTGGGATCTTCCAAGGTCTTAAAAACCATGGCGTATGTGTACCGAACGAAAACGCAAGAAACTAGACAAAGGTAGTTATTTGTCATTTTTTATTATATCTTCCATTATTTTTCTTTGTCTTGTAGTTTTAAGATGTCAAAGGCATAAATATGTTCAGAAACAAAGATCATAATTATACACTAATAATATATATATGTTTAACAAAAATCAACATTATGTCATTTAATTTAAGATACACTTTCATTGTTTTCATGTATCGATCTAAAATGTATGTATGAATTAGGGTTAACCTTCTTGGACATTTAACATTTTTAGTCATTTTAGATGTGTATATGTATCTTTGAGTGTAGCTATAAACATAAATTTACTAACAAAATGAACAGATTGTATATTATATTATATATGTTTATTATTTATTTATACATGATGTCAGTATGTATGTTTATGTATCCTATAGCATTTTCTATTTACCTTTTCAATACACCTCCAATACGCTATCAGTTTCTAACTCTCCGGTTAACTGGTAGAGAATGCCTAATGGCATTAAGTCCGCCATTTGTACATATTTTGTGTACAACAAAGTTTAAATATATAAATAAACAAATTAATATATATACTATGCATTCGCTGCGATTTTTAAAATACGGTGTTGTTGTTTTATCATATTCTTTATATAGTAAGTAGTTACTATATAAGATAGTTCTACGAAAGCAATTCTAAACAGTTCTATACATCAACTTTGATCGGCTATCAAATTTATTGGGGCTATACGAATACACTCATTCGGAAATTCACAGCCAACGGCCAATATACCGTAAAATAGATCAATTTGATACTTGAACGGTAAATAAACGTTAGACTTCGTAAAACAAGTATCTTGATGAACTTCATTTATCTGAAGGTCGTAATATTTTATCACCTTCAACAACTCGCAATTTGAAACAATTCCCGTCATAAAATCACTTTACAGTACCCGGACGACCTTACTACGATAAGGTATTTTCAATTTCCGCCAACGAATAGTTAAATACGGAGTTCCCCAAGGCAATGTACTTGGGCCTCTGTTGTTTATTATTTACAGAAATGATTCTCTTAAGAATATTGCTCACCCTATTACTTTATCTGCCCACGATAGTACCGTAACAGCAGCGAAAAAATATCAGTTACTAGGAAAAAGATATTTTGTTCTTACACTTCCGCGCACAATACCCATAAAACAATGTATATATTTTTTATGTGATTTATATATAATAAAATTAACAAAATTTTACAATAAGGAACGTGCCCGATTAAAATATTGTGAAGGTAATAGAAAATATGAGGACCTTTACATCAGTTATCCTGTGATCACGGCTTCTGTAAAGAACTCGAAACGTCCGGTTTGTTGTTTTATTTAGAAAGATATTTACTTTTATTTAGAAAGATATTTACTACAATTTAACATCTGACATACTATATACTACAAATAATAATCTCAATATAACTTAAGTAAATCACAGGAGATGCAGTTGAGTAAAAAACCATGTGATATATGTAGAAGTTTAATAACTATTGTTGCTTTTATAAAACCACTGACATGACTTCTTCAGTCACAATACATAAGCTATCGTTTCTGGAGTAATATTACCAGCCTTTTTCACAAGGTGCGCCCATCCACGATTATGACGCGTAAACAATTCACACCACTTAGCAAACTTAAAGGCACGTATCTGTCCAACGGGTGGGGAGCGCTCCCTTCGTCCTCTCAGCAGAGAGGAGAAAGGGAGGCGCTCCGAAACGGGAAATGCGGCTGCAAGAGTCCTCCGGGAAGCCCCTGGCGCAGGCGGAGGAGGTGGGGACGGAGGTAACACAAATGCGTATTGCTTTCCTCCCCTGACAAGACCAGCTGGTGAAGGGTGGGCGGTCTTAAGCTGGCATTGCATGGTCTCGCCAGTCTGGGGGATGCCCAAATGCACCCGGGCATCCCCCATCGTGGTGAGGCCTTCGGGCCAACCTGCCAGGAATTCCGCGGTGATAGCTAACAAAGGCCCGGTAGGACTATCGTCAGTGTGAGGGTGCATTCTGAGGTTTTTATTGGGTAGGCCTCCAATGCTTTATCGGGCACTACACCGGGTGGGGAATGGAGTAGAGCCCCACATAACAGTATGCGTAATACATTTTCCTTAGTATAAATAAAAAAAGGGTACGAATCTGTCCTACTCTAAAGAAGCGTGTCGTGTATAATGCCTCTCGCTCTATTTGCTTATGATTTTCCTGTTCCGAAAGTGTGTAAACAGCGTAAATACACTCATAATCTAAAATAAAACAAGCGCCATTCGTAAAGTAGTACGAAAAACAATGTCGGCACTTTGGCATAGCAGTTACCTTACGGCCAACGCAATAAGGGCGGGTTTGCAATACAATTGCTATACTGATGTGTGGCCTATTGTGACCGCCATTTTTACATGGGATGACAAAGGTCTCGTATAAAAGTTTTGTTGACCCATAAATAAGAAACTTTCGATGCTTGCTTCGCAACAAGCCGCAATGGCTGAACAGGTTTCTGGTCGAATTCATACCCGGTTAAATAAACTCCATAAATATCGGACGTAATAACCGATTCTATGACAAAGTGTTAACTTATTAAAAACTTTGTGGTTTGTAACAAATGACATTAAATAAAATTTTGAGTGCAATTTACAACACAGCACATAAATAAGTATTTGTTACAATCATAGAGTCTTAAGTACTATCGAAAAATATTAATATCTTATGGTAATAGTCTTTACCACGTTCCATTTCGATTTATTATGTTGAATTCATATTTCATTTTTATTTGTTGTAACAAAAACAGCCATACTTAACCTATAAATAAACAATATCACTTTTCTTCTCTATATTTGTGGTTTGCACGATATGTGCATTTAGCCAGTGTCAAGTAAGTATAATTGCCAATTCTTGAGTAATTTCTTTTCTTAATTTGGTGATGATGAATGAACAGTAAAAATTGTTTTTCCCTATGTTTCAGTAAATGTGTGGGATTTATTGAGAGAGCAGGAAAAGACAACTTCCGTTGCTTTGTTACACTTGCCAACATTATTGTATGTTCACAAACACTTAGTGGTTAATAATCTACCACTATTACGCACTAATATCCACAACAGTACAAATTTAAATAAGAGAAACAAAACCATCAACGTGGCGCTTTCCGCTTCCGCCAAAAAGTCGAACAGTCTCACTTGAAATATGACATTTACGGCCAATAAGTTGCCTACAGTGAAAATTAATAATATGCCTGACGCAATAGAAGTAAATTATAAAGGTAAGGTATTAATATTTTTGAATCTTGTTTACCAAATAAACACAAGAAGCAAAATTATAATTATTTATAGCACTCAATATATACATAGTAATAAAGTATAATGTAATGCAATCTAATAAATATTATAAAGTATATAAAATACTATAAACTACATACATATAACTACAACGCGGTATAAAATTATATGCAATTTGTGTTACTATGAATCTTTTGTGTTGTTTTGTCCTCAGTGTCGGTGTAAAGGTCCTTTTAGATAGAATCATCTTAGGCAAAACTGTTAATTAGACTTTTTTGATTTTATAAAAAATTACTACTCAAATAACATTTTGGCAGAAGAGGGTTGCATCACTTTAGTAGTTTTGGATTTCTTGTTAAATTTCGTGTTTTGGTGGATATTAATATATACTAATGTTGGGTTATATAAACATGTAAGTGTTTGTGAATATGCACGATTTTTGGTAGGTGGAACAGTGGAATATGTCTTCACGTTCTTTTAAGAAGTCCACGAGGTAATTTCAGTAAAACCTTTACTGAAAGCTAAAGAACAATATCATAAGTAATTTATCATTCATTGATCATCAATTAATTAATTATAATTCAACTCTCAAAAGAAACTAATGAAGACTAGACTCCATGAGTTTTGTACCCTTTGCTTTCCCTTATAGGAAAACTTAACAAAAAAACCGGCCACAACCTGGATAGTCTCTTAACTGGACAGATTCTTGATTGCACGGATTCTGAACTTAATAGTTTCGCAGGGCGAAGTATGTAGAAAGAATTTCAACGAATTATAGTATTTATCGAAGTTTAGACTTTTGACGTAATGTATTGAACTTAGATGTAAACAAAATAGGAAACGTCAAATGAATTGCTTGGGTAAAGTCAATAATAGCGATGGCGACCCCGGAATGCTGTCTGTTTGACATTTTGGTTAGGCGCTAAAGTATGCCCCGCGGGAATACGTTTGTCGAATACGATAACGAAGATATGTTAATTTGAATGTAGATCGCCTTATTTGTAGATCAATGTAAATAACCCTAATAAAATAGTCCATCTATATATATAAAAATTCCTTGTCACAGTGTTTGATCGCGATGAACTCATAAACTTCTCAACCGATTTCTATGTTTTTTTCCCATTTTGCTGGATTTGTTCCGACTTAGGACATAGGATAGGTTTCATTTCAATTTATTACATAGCAACGCGTGGGCGGGTCAGCTAGTTTTTATATATATTTTAAACATATTCTTTTTATGACTTAGATACCTGAAATTACTAGTTTATCTATTCATAAGTTCTGAGATACTACCATGATTTCCTAGCGCGATGCAAGTTCTATTGTTCAAGTGAGACACTGCTATACGCGGTCTATAGTTGCATCTCTCTTCAACAACCGAATTTAAATCGCGATAACAGATGATGGTAGGGCCTTTGATAGGTATGAATATTTTGCATTCATTCTCGTTAACGATTCTGGTTATTATAATGATATGATTTTGGACATTGTATAATTCTTATTACTAAAATAACTAAGTATTTTGTTTAATTTGACTTTGATTGATTGATTGATAGTTATTGGGATTGAATAATGTTTAATTATTGGAATACTTATGTGATTGATTTAATTGTGTTCATGTGATTTAATTATTAATTTGATTTTCTCTTTAATCTTGTGACATTGTAACTAACATGCCTACATCAATTACTTACGCAAATACTGTTTACACAAAATCGACGTAACATCCCGTCATTGTAACACACGGTATTATCCATCTCCATTAGTTCAATCGTTAGTAATTTTGTGTTAAATTGTAATTAATCGTGAAATTACTTGCTAAAGCGACTAATATCTCAAGCAGGAATTTTAGCGGTATCTGAATAGTGTTCTGAACACTGCTTTTCATTTCTGTTATAAAAGTTAAACAGAAAGAAACTGTAACACTTTGAATCTGTTTTAGAAAATACCGGTTCATAAGTGTTAATATCTGTTACAGTCAATAAGGTTCGCATTGGCATAACTATGCGACAGCTCACTAATGATTTGGGTACTTTGAAATGCCTATGTTGGTGTACTGTGTATACACATAGATAGTTAAACGTAAAACAGTTTTTAAGAGATTGGTAACATAAAACGTTATATCTGTTACACTTTTATAAGTGTTCGACGCAAAACATGTTCAAAACACCCAAATAAGTGATACAGGAATAAATCTGTTTTAGATTCAATGTGTATATTTGTATGAAAGCGTATCCTTATAAAGGTGTTTATGAATCCCTGATCTCAAGTTTACAGCAATGTGTGACTTTGAGATAACTTTAAATTACTTTTATCATGTACCATACCATACCATTGATATGTGGATTGCTGAGTGCATATATAACTAGTCTGGCCATAATTACTGTTACATAAAACCTTTTTTTTTACTTTTTAATTATTTGAATTTGAAACGCGTTTAATATTTTCAAAACTTCTTTCGATGTCGCGTCATTTCACATATTTTTTCATGTTCATTATCAGATTGCAATATGGAATGGGGTGTTAAAGAAAAAAGGATTGCAGTTATCGCCTGGCACAAAGTGGGTATGGGGCCGTTGGTCATATACAATAAGAAAAATGATAGTGTACGCGTACAGTTCTAAAAAAGCTCAAGTGGTAGGAAAGCTACAACGTGGTCATCATCCTGCGTCAGTGATGGTTTGGTGGCGCGAGTAGCAAGTATCTGTCTGTGTTTTAAAAAAGGTTAAAATTAAAGTGAATAAATACACTATGCCGAATCGCAAATCGCCTTTTTAACATATCTGTCTGTATAAAAGTTTGTTCAAATTTGTTTTTAAACCTAAGGGTCTTATGTATACAAAGTTTATATAAACGTAATTATTTTTATTTACACCAATCAGTCTATACCAAAGTAAGCACTGTACGGCTTGTATTGTAAATACTGAGGTGACGGATAACCATACATATATAGTATGATACGTAGTAGATATATGTACTTTTTATTAGAAATATGTGTAAATACCCATGTTAGAGGTTACAAATGCTCTTATTCATCACATAAACATCTGCCCCTTCTAGGACTCAAGTTTAGGGCTGTTCGTGCGAAAGGCAGGATCGCTACGGTTTCACCAAAGAATCGTCGAAAATAATTTATCATCGTATATTTCTGCGCACTGCGGTTTACAACCCTTCCTTGGTTGCTATTCCTACCTGTCGTACCAAGCGCTTCTCAACATCCTTTATAATGCCCACAGCAAAGGAGTGGAACTCCCTCCCTGCGTCTGTTTTTCCGAGAACTTATAACCCGTCCATTTTCAAAGCCAGGCACCTTATGGGTTAGCTCGTTCCATCGTGGATTCTGTCTTGGCCCCCGGACTTGATTGGGATCAAGAGCGAATCTATCCTTAATAATATATATGTGTTATCTGTAAATCTCCATAATACAAGTGTTAACGCTTAGCTAAGTTGATAAGTGTAAATATAAGAAATATTATTATTAATATTATAAACTAAAAAAATCTACTAAAGTTAAATTGACGTTTATTGAATATAAGTAGATTAGACCAATGAAAATAAACCCAAAAGTATTATATTAATACATCACGATTTCATTACAGCAAAGAACAATGCGAAAAGACATTTTTTTTCTTACATTTACCTTTCGCAGCGACATTTTCACAGAGACAGTTTCAATTTTCTAACTTAATGCACCAATTCACCTTAGCAATTTTGTTAAGACCGCAGAATAATAATATTATAAGAATTCCTTGCCAAACTATTCGTTAGAATCACCCGAGCAAAATATTAAATCCACTGAACTTATTTTGTGTTTTCAGGTATATTTTCTGTTGTGTAATGAATATATAATAACTTACAAGAAAGACTGACAAGAAAATTTACATATCACTGTTATTATATTGTAATTCTCTTCTCAGTATAATATTCCTAATAGAAAAGGGGATTATACTAGAACTCAATTAAAACACTGACAATCAAATTTAAATTGCATCTTAAAATTTTATTTAGGTAAACTAATATATATTAATCAATTAACATTTTGCTGATATTACAAAGCGAAAGTAAAACAAATTTGTAAGTCTATTTGAGGGTAGAATCACGATTATCAGCACATAAACGCATTTTTAAAGGCTCCATCCTTTTCGCTCGCTCAGTAACGTCATTTGCGTGAGCGCGTAAGCTTTTAATGCTTAAAAATAAATTACATCACTCGTTAAAGGGGGGAGGGTATATCCGGAATGTGACATTATGTGGCAAGGGGCAGAGTGGGTCAAAAGCTTATATTATATTAATTATATTATATTTATATTAATAACACAATTAGTCGTTTATTGTATCCTAATTAGTCGTTTGTTTTTTCTGTTATCGAAAATATTTAACTGTATATTCATTTATAAAAGATTATTTAATAAAAATAATAAAAAATGAAAATAACTTATTTGACTATTTTTAAATACATACACAACATTGAAAAATATGTGACGTCACATCAGGGGGGTAGGGGTTCTAAAACTGTGACAACCTATGCCAAGGACGTCGGGGGGGGGGGGGGGGGGGGAAGGTCTTAAAACTCGTGTGAGATAGCTGACAGTCAAATTTTCTTGTAGGGATATCCAGTTTCCACATTGGTGGTAAAATCAGCAGTTTTTGATAATGTAGATTTTAATAGAATAAGTTGATTAAATCCTTACTAATATTATAAATCAGAAAGTGAGTTTGTTTGTTTGTTTGTTTGTTTGTTTGTTCCGCTTTCACGCCGTAACTACTGAACCGATTGCTTTGAAATTTTGCAGACGTAAAGATAAAAGTCCGGATTAAATAATAGGGTACTTTTTATCCTGGAAAAATTGATATTCCCGAGGAAAAACAAAAATATTGTTTGCTTGATGGATGAATTGTAGATGGCGCTGTGTGTCGTTTAAAACAACGTAAAATATTGCAAACGAATATAAACATGTAAATTTAGAAGCTAAATGATACGATAATGAATCCCCGAAAATGAGGAATTCCCGAGGGATGACGTACAATTTGTTTTATCGTCTAAACTGTTTTTTTTACATCTACTTATATGTTGCAAACGAATATGAAAATGTAAATTTTGAAGCTAAATGATACGAAAATGAATCCTCGAAAATGAGGAATTCTCGAGGGATGAGGTACAATTTGTTTTATCGTCTAAATTGCTTTTTTTAACATCTACTTATCCTGAAATCACTAAAGTCAACGAATTACTAATTGGTATAAGTATTAGTTACGTTATTTAGTTCTTGAGGTATGCGATAGATGGCGCTGGTTGTTTTTTCAAAACATGGTAACGATGTGTTTTTTAAAATACATAAGAAGTGGAATGATAGCTTACGCTATTTAGTTCTTGAGGTATGCGATAGATGGCGCTGGGTGTTTTTTAAAACATGGTAACGATGTGTTTTTAAAATACGTAAGAAGTGGAATGATAGCTTACGCTGTTTAGTTCTAGAGGTATGCGAAAGATGGCGCTGGGTGTTTTGGAGTGGAATGAATTATATGAATTTTGCTGGATACGTTACATCGCGCTTCTTAGATTTTTCCGTAAGAATGAGAAGGTTTCTTATAGTTGTGCTTTATACCGCAATATAACCGAATTCCACGCGGGCGAAGCCGCGGGCGGAAAGCTAGTGTAAAATAAAACAAAAAAATTAATATTTAATTTCTTGCACGGAGTTATTGACCGTTGTACCATTAGCCGAAAGGTAGTTTCGCAGAATACTATTATTTTGTTTTTCAATAGATGGACGAGGTCCAAGTTCAATTTAATACAAATTGGCTAGAACTACTTAGAATCACTAAGAATGAACATAATCTTTCGGCGGGTAAAACTTCGGTTAACAATTTTAAGCTCGTTTAAAACTTACCCTGGAATTGATTGCGTGGTTAGGAACGTGCACGAATAAAAAAAATACGGTTGGTAGTAACACACTTCTGACGACTATTACCTCAGTCATCCTGTGATACCGCTCTTGGATAAGAATCAGCACGCCAGGATTGAATAAATAACATGAAAATGATTGCGTTTAGTCGTCCGGTTTAAAGATTGACTCAGGGATAAACTTAAGAGCAGCAGTTTTGCTGATAACAGTGGGGCGTGTTTTTGTTAGTGAAATTGGTCCTCGGTGCTCGTCTGAATGACCTTTTCATTATAGGTAAGCTATTGTAGAAAAGGACACAGACACACACACATTAGGGATGTAACTTTAAATAAAAGAAATAATATTTCCGTCCCTAAAAAGCCTAGCAAAAAGGAAAAAGATAAAAAGTTAGAGCATGAGAGGGTAGTGAACTTCCCGAGTGCAAACGAGCGTTGCCGAGAAAACCGAATACGTGGAAGTTTAAGGGCAACAGCAGTTAGTTAATCTATAATCTAAGGTCACATGTGGTAACCTTAATTGATACAATGGAAAAAGAGCGGACAGATAAACATACAAACAACAAGTGTTCTTAGATTATAGACTAGCTGACCCGGTAACGCGTTGCTATGGTAACGTTATTGATACAATGAAAAAAGAGCGGGGAAAAGAGCGGACAGACAAACACACAAACAACAAATGTGTGTTCTTAGAGTATATATTTATGACGAAAGTTGGAGTTGCAGTACAAATACGAGCGTTAAATAACAAATTGGACCATTAAAATGACATTTATTGTGCACGTAATTATTTGGGTATGCCCGCTTGCTTCCTGAAGAGTGAAGGAATTGAAGGAATTTCTTTTATCATACCATTAATTATATTTTGTTATTTTTATAATTGTCCAACCGTTTTTTTAGGCTATGTTATTATAAATTTTTTTAGTTAGTATTCTACAAAGATTATTTTTAAATTTTCTATTGTGTTGTATTCAGTCGTCCATTTTATTCTATTTTTATTATATTCTATCAATTATTGTGGTTTGATTTGTCAGCCCCAGACAATCGAGTCTTTTGATATATGCTTCAATTTATTTGGAAAGAGTTGGTTCTAATGCTTTAATGAAATAAAGTATTTTTTGCTGTATATTATTTTTCACATCCCTAGATAGAATCCGCAACCTCATTTGCTTAAAACAGAAAGAATCTCAAACATTATTATATTACTGTAGCGTCAGTATATTTTTTACTATAAGGATAGCAAAACAAGCATATTCCCGTGAACATAAAAGCTTAAAAGACCCTAGAGGAGGTTAGATAGCCACCCAGAATTGTCAGAAAGCGATATTTCTTGGCTCGAATCTGAGTGTTGTGATGCCGTCGTTGATTGTGAATTCCATAACACAAGAGCTCTAGCCAAGTGCGTGTCCAGCATCTGCCATGGGCCTGGGGAACATTTTTAGGTCGAATCCCCGCACATATATAAGTGTGTAGGGGGAACACCCGCAAGAGAGCCTTTATAGGTAATCAAATCAATTAATAAATCTAAATATGCATTTTTATTTTCTTTCAATTATTTAATTCTACTTTTATTATAACATTACTTTTTAAGGATCTTCAGCAATACGATTGATAGCGTCTCTCTTGTAAAAATCGCCCATACTATTAACAAGTTTTTTATGTACACTGAGTATACGAAGCCTTCAATCATTGTTGATCTCAACCACTTTTTTTTAACCGTGAATAGGAAACCGCTTGACTGCTATCTCGCCTGATAGTAAGCGACGATGCCATCTATGATGTGACGCGCCTGCCTAGAAGATACCTATTCACTCGTGACTTGAAGACCCCTAAATTGTATTTATCAGAAAACCCAGACTCAGGCAGCAAGTATTTTTATATGTGTGATAGACGCCTAAGTGTAAGAACTCAATATTTGTCTAATAATTATTTATTTATGACAGAATCATCATAATTATCAATTAGAGCTTCCGATCTCGGTATTTTTTATTATATCGTTAATAGGTAAGCGATGATGCGATGAAGGATGTGACGCTTGCCTAAAAGACTCGTGATTTTAAATAATACATTAATAATACATTTAAAAAATACATTAACAATTACACAAACACAAGGAGACACCATTGGTACCAATAGCGGCCTTATTACTTAATTTCTTCCAGACAACCTTGGATAGACAGAAAAGAAATATAAGACTACGGTTGGGTATTAAGCGGTGTACAGCTGAATATAAAACACACAAATTAAAGTTAGTAAACTCCTTATATATTCTCTTAAAAATATACTACATATTGAAATTGCCGCTAAAGAGTGGAACTCTTTGCCTCAGTCTGTGTTTCCTTATTAAATACAATTTAGGGGTCTTCAGTAAGCGATGATGCGATGGAGGATGTGACGCTTGCCTAAAAGACTCGTGATTTTAAGACCCTTAAATTGTATTTATCAGGAAACAGACTCATACAAACACTTCCACTCTTTAGCGGTACGCATTACAAAATTGGAACCAAAACGCGTGAAGCGACTTTTTAGTATATCAACTATGTAACGGATTAGAGATACAGGATCCCGCGAGATTTGCGGGACTGAAGATGACTCTATATGAATCAGGGATATCGATGGGTAAATATTTAACGTTAGCACACAATACCCTAAAGTCATTAGTGCCTACAAGTGTGGAAGTCAAGCGTTCTCCGCTGCCGATTATCTTGCGACGTGGCGATACGTTGGGAATGTTGTATTTACTGCCAAAATTGAATTCCTTAAAATTTCTTGATACTTTTGAATTTTTTTTAAAAAATGCTATGTTATACTATGTCGTATTTAACAAGGTACTTACTTATAACCATCTATATCGACAAACGTGACATACCATTATACCGGAATCCCACACCATTGAAAATTCTAGATCCCACCTGTACCGAGATCCCGCAAGGGCATGCAGAATTGGAAGCCCTATCTCCAATACTGTAGCGCTGGTCTTCCCTTCGTAAGAAAACATCGACATCGAAAAGAAAAAAAAGAAAGTTCCAGTGAGAATTGGTGGGGGCAGATGTAGCCTAGAATATCATAGTAAATTACTTCAAGTGTAGGACTCGACACAAGGCAAAATTATATTTTATATTGCTTTAAACCTTCATTGTTACTCACATTAGTATTAAATAGGGCGCTGCAGTTGTTCGCCATTCTACATCAGTGTAAAATATATCAGAGCCGAATAACTTTATATAATAAAGTGATGACTCCTCGTTTTATTGTTATAAAATAATGAAATCTAACACAATGTTTTAACTTTTACAATAAGCATAAGTTTCTGATACCTAATTTGATTGATTTATTCTTTAATTCTGAAGTGAGTTGTTCCAAAGATAACAAACAAAAAGTTTGCCTCTTTTGTCTATGGAGGGCAGGAGTCTCTTTATCGTCTCTCAAGTAATCCAAGGAGGTTCCATTTCATTAATGAATTGCATCGAACGTTGTATTTCATTCATTATTTGCTGAAACACTATTCCTGATTTAGTTTTTTTAAACAATCAAGGTTTAACTATAAAAATCTCTGCACATAAAACTCGTTACTGGCAGAAGTAACATTTATGAAAATTTTATTGCTTATACCTGACAAATACTTGAAGCCCAAACGTTCAGTGGCTATATTTTGCATTTGTGTCATCGACTTATATTATTAGTAGGAAAAAACCTACGTGCACAATTTACATAAACTTTTTGCATAGTACGAAAAGTACTGCCATCTGTTATAACTCTTAAGAACTACGTGAGCCCTGCTATTTGGACTAGCAGGTAACTTTGTACGTGCATGTATAAATGATTTTTTTCATCCAATTTAATAGCAGCAAGTTACTTGCACTTCGATATATATAGTTATAAATTATAAATATGTAGAAATATGCCCGTATTTCAAAAACAAGGGCAAAACTTCAAATAGCCGCCTTGAAATATCATTCCACCGTAAAATAACATAAATTTGTCAATCAGTTTATTTGTGAATAATTTATCAAATTATAATTTAGTTCGCACTCTATCACTGCATTACTCATTAGTATCAGCATTTTATTTAAGAGCCGTTTTTTTATAATTGTGACAACACGTAATAAACACAATACGTATCTTTATCTCCAACGATTGAAGATACATCAACTTTTATCGTTAACGGTTAAGGTGTGGGTTAAGGATTCGTACATCTCAGTGGTCCTTCGAGCAGGATTATAAAATAAAATTATCGTTTTACAATATTGCAAGTTTGTTTTAAAAATGATTCTAATATTATCATATACTGATCTAACTTTAAGTTCCATTGTAACTAATTATCGGTCCCAGAAGCGTGTGTACCCGAGTCATGGGTATAGATATATATTTCTATATATATTAGGTACATATCTATGTATCATATATTTATGTCTAACCATTGCCGTAGTAACCATAACACAAGCCTCATAGCGCTTACTTTGGGCTAGACTAATTGGTGTGAATGCAATAAATATCATTATTATTATATAAATTATTTAACGGCACTACGTATTACGTAATTAGGGTTTTTTTATGACATGCACATTCAGTTTAAACTCTGATAGAGTACTAAGTTGCGTTAGGACGAACGTACCGTACAGGTACAGGGGCGCGGGGGTACGGCAAAAAAGGGGAGTACGGAAAAAGACGGACTAGATCTACTTTGCCGCCTCTGTACTGCGCGGACGAACACTTAGAGCTAGGCCACACGATGCGGTGCGGTGAGGTGCGGCACCGCATCGTAATGAATTCGAGATATAGGGTGCCACACGGGTGGTGCGACGCCGCATCGCACCGTGGTGAACAGCGTTGCGCTGCGGGCACATTACCCCTCCCCGCTTCGTCTCTCAGGTCCCACGTCCGGCGCGCTGCGGTGCGACGCCGCACGGCGACCTAACGCGTGGTCTGACATGGTAGGATGACGCTCAGTCAACGCAACGCACCGTTAACGCATCGCGTGGCCTCGCACTAATTCAAGCGGTCGACCATTTCTTATGCTAAGATTTTTTTCTTGCAATCATAACTGTTCCTTTTTCAAAATCGAGCAGCGAATTTTGAAAATTTAACTGACTAAACGTTTCTTCATAAGTCGACGAAAACTAAGTATATTTCAAAGATATGGATATGTCAAGTTATTCGCAGGAAAGGTCTACTGAATAATGGACTAGGTGTTCCAGATGAAATCATAAAGCGAGGAGAGTTAGCGACGTCCCTTGGGAACGCAAAATTATGACTGAGTCGGCCATCTTGAATTGTTCACCCAATTTCAGATAACTGTTATTTGTGTTGGCAATGATGTTTTAGGTAAATTGAAATACGATCTGTATAATATGTATGCTGTCGTTGTAATTTATTTAATAATACCTTGCCTTACTTTATAATAATATCCATGCATACTCATTGTATGCCTCATTCTAAATAACTTTGTTCAAATGCATTTAAAATAAGTTATTCAACATTTTTACCTATCACGCATTCGGGACGACTTTTAACTGACGAGAAGAATAAGCTCAAGAAACTCGTCAGCTTTAACAGAAGTAACGACATTTACAATATTATACATTGTCACCATACATAATCCACAAAAAAACAAATTTATTTCGTTATCACAATAATAGCAGTTTTATGGTTTTATTAGATCGTTGATTACAACTAAATCAATAATGGCGATTTCCACGGTCGAGTAGCTTGCATAGTTTTCAATTATTGAATCTTTTTGTTTCGTAGTTCGATAGTAGATAGATAGATAAATAGTCCGATTCGTCCGATACATCCTATGTTTATCAAACAGTATTCGGATGCTAATAAAATCGAATCAATAGAAATCACGTTACAATTTATCTTTTTGTTAGCCGTACCAACAATCCATCATCACCTTAGGAGAAAAACGTTCAATCATTGAAAAGTCGTTAAAAACGCACTCATGAACAAAGGACGCAACGATTATTTAAAGACAAGAGAGCATGGAATTAATAGCCTTGTGTCTATTTATTATTTCTAAATGATAAATGTATAAAATCTGTTCTGTGTAATAGTAAAATCTTAAACATCTTTGTAGTACAAGAAAAGTTTACGTAAATGTATAACTATGTATGCAATGTAACACATAACAAACCGGCCAAGTGCGAGTCGGACTCGCGCACGCAGGGTTACGTACTAACTTCTAGTTAAGTGAAAATATCATGTTTGTTGTATGGGAGTGCCACTTATATATTTATTTTATTTTAATTTTTTTATTTATTATTATAGTAAAATACAACTGAGTATTTTGTGAATATTTGGAGTGCCTACCCGTTGCCATTATTGATATCGAGTAAAAAAGGGCAAAAAAATTGCGTTTGTTTTATGGGAGCCCCTTAAATATTTATTTGATTTGTTTTTTTTTGTATTTGTTGTAATAGCGGCAACATAAATACATAATTTGTGACTGTCTAGCTATTGCGGTTCTTCTTCTTCGAACCCTAAAAGGGAAGAAAAAATACCGCCCTTGTTTCTAGCGGCTTCTTCTGGATAAATACTGATGAATGAGGTATCCGACAGACTGATCACCGTACCCGTCCTCTACAAAATATGCTACAACGTTTGTTATGGTTTCCTGGTCTTTTAGTGCAGTCTTCAACTCGTCTGCCTAGAGTTGAGAGTATAGCAATCCGCCTCTCCCCAATTTTTGGGAAACATTCCGTCCGGCAGTGTGCGTGACTGGTACGATAGTAAAAATATAAGAATTCTGCATTCTTTGCTATATTTCCTAATCTGGTTTTATGTTCAAATATAATGTTTAATTTCCTGAACATTCCAACACAAAATGGCATATTTCCTACGCCCCGTTCCACGTTAACGTTTCACAGATTATAAAAGATAGCAGTGGTCTTTTTAAGTTGCAAAATACTGTGTAATATTTGTTTCGAATGACTCTTAAGATAATGATCATAAAGTTTAGTTTATAACTTTGTATCTAAATGACATTGCAAATGTCATACATTTATTTATAGTTCAAGTTAATGTAGAACTCCATAAGCTTGAATAGCTTCAACAAAACTCGTTTATCCCATTTACTCTTGTATTGCCATAATGTTGCCATTTCCCCCAAAACAAACGCAAAAGGATTCCACTTTTCACAGCCAATATTTTGTGAGGGCGAGATGTTTTTACAACTTTCTCGTGCAGGCAAAGGCGTCGTATTCTAAACAGCCGGCTTACAACCAGATTCGTTATGTAGGAAATATTTTCAAGTGATAAATTGTGCGTGTCGCCCGGAGCGGCACCTTATTAACTCCTTGTGTTTGTCCATTTTTGGGGATCCGTGCCAATGACGCTTTGATAAACCCTCGATTTTTGCAAGAAGATTCATTTTATATATTTAGCAGCGCATCATCGTTATGTAATTAATTAATTAGCTTGTTTTTGGGCCTACTCAAAATTACTTAAGAATTGTTTAAATGTAACAACAGATGGCGTTGCCTTTCTGTATCACGCTTTGGTTTCTTTTTGTTTTTAATGTAAGTAGTTTGGTTATGTTAAATATAACTACTTACATTAAATATGGATGAATGAAAATACATTCAGTAGATTCGTCTCCCAGACTTGGTCGTTTTATTTTACTCAGTGCTGGGCATAGCACACCGGTCTGGTTGAGCTTAGGGCAATCGTTCACTAATACTTATATTAGTTTCAGAACTAAGTTATTATTAAGGTTAAATAAAAAAGGTTTTTATTTTTTACTTTTCAGTTTTTTCGTTGGTTTAATTTTGTTCAAAGAACAATATCAAGAAAATTAAAATATAAAGATATAAAGATTTGAATTGAAATGTAAAGATTCACAATCTAATTTTGACAAGAACTTGAGTTTTGTACACTTATTCCAACATTTCTCCAACTTTTTTATCCCTTCCTAAAACATGATTTGTGGAGGTCATCCAAATAGGCATTTGTTTGTGAGAGTCAAATCTCTTTCCGCCGAGCCATTTCTTCAAGTTTGGGAACACGAAATAGTCATTCGGGGCTAAATCTGGAGAATAGGTAGCAATTCGTAGCCCAATTCATGGATTTTTGCCATGGAAACTGCAGATGTGTGCACCCTTGTATTGTTCTGGTGGAAAAGAACTTTTTTCTTGGCCAAATGCGGTCGTTTTGTTTTTCAATTCCTCATTGAATCGGCCCAATAAGTTGGTATTAGATTTGCCAATGATTGTTTTCCCCTTGAAAGTAGTTAATGTGGATTATACCGCGTGCATCCCAAAAAACGGTCGCCATGACTTTATGGGCTGACAAACCCACCTTTGCTTTCTTTGGCGCCGATTCACCCCGAGAATACATATTACATATGTGTGATACACCAATATGTAATATTAATAAAAATATATATAAATGCCTATGACTCAGGTACAAGTTTTCGTATCTGCCCGTCCTGGATACGAAAGGTAGTACTATTTACTAAGACTAGTTTTATTAACTAAGATTTAAAACATCCTGCATTCTTTTTATTTATTTTATTAAATTCTTAGTACTTATATTAAATATTGTAAAAATCCTTCAACTTCGTTAAAAATATGGTACGGAACCCGTAAAAGGAGAATTCGATATCATATATTTAAATTTTTTACATATCAAATCACTCAAGCTAAGGGTTTTGTAAATATTGGATTGATTTTGATTGAGCACATGTTTTTTTTTGCGAATTCAAGTGTTAGTTCATTATAATGTGATGTATAATGAGATAAAAATTTTGCGTCAAGTCATTGCACTAGTCAGACGTTAAGCAGTATTTCGATGCTTTTCTATGAGTAATGGCATTTTTTTTTGGTCTATATGATGTCATTTTACTGGTTACTGGCGTGGATGCTCTAAATTTGTGCGAATTAAAGAATGAAATATTAAGGCCATCCGGAAAGTATTACCCATTTGGAAATATAATTAAAATTGACACCCGCCCGATTCGCTGGGGGTAATTTTTTGCAAAAAACAAATGACAGTCAAATCAATTATTAAACAAAACATATAACAATGAAAAGAAATTATTATTATCCCAGAGAAGCGAGCGGGTGACGGCTAGTCAGCATATAAACATAAAGTTTCTACATTTTACTATTGGACTGACATCTTCAGTTTTCCTATTCAACTTTTCACGTCCTTATATTGACGTTAAAGAATTAGTAATTAACTTTAAATACCAAAAAAATTACTGATACCATATAACCGAAATTACCATAGCATAACCAACTGAATAAAATAAATTGGGGGAAAAAATATAAAAGTAAATCGAAAAATAGAGCAAAGGGTCCATTGAATCCAAAATCTAAGCCTAAAACCATCTATAAATTTTCCCGCGTCAATTGGTTATGGTCCCGTTCAGATAAGTTCAGTGTGCGTGATTGCGAGACAAATAGAAGCATTTTCATTTTTTATATAGACTAGCCGTCACCTACTAGGTGAGTGAGTGAGTTTCTTATTTAACATTTCACGTTCTTATTTTGACGTGTAAGAATCAGTGATAACGTTACCATAGCAACGCACAATAAACTGACAATATGTTAGGATAGCGAGACAATATGGTAACAAACACACACACACAAAGTATTGTCATAATATAATTATTTTATATATAGACTATTATATGCTTATTACGTTTTATTTGACAAGAACATATCTTAAAATACTTCTCTATGTAGTCATCTCCCTAAGTTGTTATCATAACTTGTGACAAGTTTTTGTATCCCAGCTATATATTAATATGCCACCAGTGTAGTCCGTTACGTAGTCACAGCCTCTTTTAGTTCTTTATCTGCTTAATGATTTTTATATATTTTTTTGCATTTTCAATTCATAGAACTTATAGAAAAATCGACTCGGTTCACAAGTTGAGAATACTTATGAGTCGAGTCGATTTTTTCTAGTATTATTCTATTAATATAATTTCTTCATCTGTTTAATATACAGTTGAACGTGTAAGACCTTCCGGCGTCTACTCCATTCGCTAGCGCTCCGTACGTCACAAACGGGTATTACTTTCCGGATGGCTCTCATAGTAAATTTCGTACATAATTATTGACATTGAAGTAGATATCTGTCGTAAGCTAAGAATCCCTTTTAGAAAAGCTTGATATTGCTCACCAATATAAATGTGTACTGTTGTTCCATTACATTTTAAAAACAAAATCAGTGTCAAAATAAAAAAAGTGAGAAGTAAGCTTTATAAGTTGAAGTGCTTAAGATGATGATAGTAATATTTAATCATATTCCTAATATTCTAAGCAATTTATTAATAAGCAATTGGGTGAACTGGTGCTTCACTCAATTCCGGGTGAAATTTTGTTACAGTTTTTGTTGAACTTTGACCCTATTCCTGCTGCATCACACCTATGTTATTTGTGTTATGAATCTATTAATAAGATTTTGTTATTTTCTTTTAGTGGTTACGTATAATATGTGTACAAATAGAATATATCTATCTATCAATGAGCCTAGCTCAAAGTAAGCACTGTAAGGCTTGTGTTATGGATAGCATTATTATGCAGCTTTGATGAGTCCGCTGTTTGTTTCAGATACGGAAAAGGGCCACAAGACTTCTGAAAAATGCGTGGGAAACCGGCAATCGTAAGGGAAGCGGTTGAGTGATGACAGAACCCACTATAAGCGGATGTCAAATATACGGATACGAATTTTTTTAAGCTGATTGATTGGAATGCCAGCTTTAACCCAAACGAACCGAAAGTTCATCAATCATCATCAAAGGAATCAAGCATTTAGCTTATCAAGAGAGTTTAATGGGAAAATGAATAATGTGTATAACTTAAGGTCCCACTTCACACGTGCGGTGGGAACGAAAATCGGTTCGGGCCGGTGCACTCGTATATAATCTCTTTGGGGATTGTATACGAAGGTGGCTTATAATCCGACGTCACTTTCTCTTCGTTCTCTCTCTTTCCTATCAATCTATCACTCTATCTGTCTACCCTCGTCCTCTCCACCCGTTTTCACGCTCGGGCGAGAAGTATCTATAGCTTCAACCCCCAGATGTGACTACGACCACTAAAAACAACAAAACGAACTAATCAACAAAGTAATATTCCTTGTGAATCAGTTATATATCTGAAATGTGAATAACGTATAAATAATATTCTTTATGAAAAAACTGCAAAAATATATTATTGAGCAAAGCTCTGAAAAAGTGAAGCTCTCTTTTAGGCAACTCACAAATTTCGCTTGTCTCGATTCAAACATTCGAACATTCGAACGAATTTTGGCATGAACATATATGATTATAACCTGACGGACATAGGCTACGTAAAAAAATATAGACTTTACCATGGAGGAATAATCACCGAAAGAAAAATTCAAAAGCTGATCACAGCCAAACCGCTGATACTATATTGATGAAATTTGGCGCCAAAACTCACATCGTAGTCGTGACTAATGTGCAAAAAAGTTTTGATATCGGACATACCATCGCGGAATAATCACCCTTCAAAAATCTAATTGCTTCGCTCAGTATTTGCAAACAGCAGCATGTATTGCAGACCTAGTATATTTTGTTATTAAATCAAGCAGTTATTTCTGCTAAATAATTACTAGAGTGTATCAGTTCTTGTTAAGATTGATGAAAGGATTACGCAGTCATGTACCGCTAAGGAGTGGAACTCTTTGCCCGAATCTGTGTTTCCTGGCAAATACAATTTATAATGGCGCCTATTTGTAAGTGGTGTTATCAATAAAGTGTTTTATTATTATTATTTCGTAATTTTAAATAAGCATACTTACAGGATCACGATGTTTTTTAATTAAATGTATTGTTCTCTTCTGACGATTGTATCTGCAACAAAAAATATTTAATCTTATTAATAAGTAACATTCAATCAAGTTTTAACAATAATCTGCTCATAGTAATGGTGAAGTATCTTAACAGTATCTATAGTAATATAATATTTCTCACGGTCGCATAAGTCTAGCCCAAAGTAAGCAGTAGGTATAAGGCTTGTCTTATGGATACTAGGATAACGTATAGACATACATACATGATACATAAATAAGTAATATACATAGAAATATATATAAATACCTATGACTCAGGTACAAATGCTCGTATTCATCACACAAATATCTGCCCCTAACGGGACTGATATTAATATTTTCCCGTACAAATAAGTAATAAACTATTAAATCATATGGCGTAAGCTTGTTGATCACATACATTGTTTGGTTTGTTATTACTATGAATAATATGATCTTTAGATAAATCTTTCATTTGAGAACTTGACGGCCGCTTGGTGTAACGTTAGCGATCCTACCTTCTGCGCCAAAGGTTCCGGGTTCGAATCTCGGTAGGGGCATATGTTTGTGTGATGAAAATAAACATTCGTTTCCATATAATGATCGTTTATATACTTATTTATTTATTCCGTAAATTATTAAGTGCTCATTATACAAGCACAGCTAAGTTTTGGACTAAATAATGGATGTGAATTTTCCGGAATTTATTTAATTATTAAAAATAATCTAATATATTTTTTTATTTTTCAAATATGTAATAAACTGACGGCATTCCTTAAAATCGATGATTTCTATTATTTTTTAAGAAATAGTTTTTTTTTTCGGTTAAAAATTATGCATAAACAAAAGTAAATTTCAAAACAAACTGAGCGCCCTTCCATTGGTTGGCACGTCACATGACATGAAGCCATGCTTTTGCCGGTAACATATATCATTACAATGTATGTAGATTCACCCATAGTAAAGTGGCGAGTCATGTCACGTGACGTCATTAGAAGCGCGTGAAAATGGCGGCTGTTTAAATTACGACTAATGCACTGACCCAAAAAAATATTTTTTAACAAAAATTAATTCTACAAATTTTTTTAAGGTATTTTTCTATTAAAAATGACTTGATTTAACGATTTATACAATAAAAAAATCATGCAATAAACCTATTGAAAATTAACAACTATGTCATGGCTTCTCAAGTCCTACAGGAGACCGATTATACTGATTTATAATAATTACTTTGTTCATAAAATTTATATTATACTTTTCTATAAAACGCCATCAACAAAAGGTTCTGTCATATTTGTTATACATCTATCGTATCTTATCCAGATCTTTACAGTTTGGCCTCAAAATTTTAACAAAATCGCATTAAAGTTACATAAAACAGCCGGTAGTAAGATAAAAGTGGTTTCCCCCCGAAAAATGTCTTTTAATATGATTCCGATAGCATTATGATAAAGCTATCCGGAAATTAAATTCGCACTCCCGCTGAACCTCGGATTTAGAAACGACAGTGTCTTGCGAAAAAATATACTGAGAGAAGCTTGGGCGCGTTTTTATCGTTTTTGAAGTTTATTTTATTCAACTTTATACGGATTAATGAATTTATATTAATGGTTTTTAATATTTATGTTAACGGTTAATAATTATGTTAAAATAGGTTTCTTGCATGATTTTTTTATGTATAAATCGTTAAATCAAGTCATTTTAATGGGAGACTTTATTTTTTTTGGAGATAAAGTTTTGTTAATAAAAATATTCTCTTGCGTCAGTGCATTAATCGTAATTTAAACAATCGCCAATTTCACGTGCTTTGAATGACGTCACATGACATGCCTCGCCACGTTACTATGGGTGAATCTACATACACTGTAATGATATAATATGTTGCCGGCTAACGCATGGCTTCATGTCATGTGACGTCACAACCAATGGGAAGGTGCTCAGTTTGTTTTGAAATTTACTTTCGTTAATGCATAATTTTTAACAAAAAAAAAATCTTAATAATTAATAGAAATTATCGGTTTTAACGAATGCCGCCAGTTTATAACATATTTGAAGAATATCAAAAAAGAATAGTTTTTTTTTTTAATTACATGCACGAAACCTATTACTTCGACCTTTAGTAAGTCCAGTACTACAAATAATAATAGTATTTTTTACATTCACACCAATCAGCCTAGCCCAAAGAAAGTACGTAAGGCATGTGTTGTGGATACTAAGGTAACGAGGAAACATACTCATATGATACATAGATTATAGACGCTGTTAAGCATTCGTGTGTTAACCCACACCGAGATAGTTTTGAGTAATCAGCTGTTAATTTTTTTTTGAGAACAATCTTCTTTTTCCGCTTATGTTAAGCAAAAAAATATTGTTATGCGGCATCATTTTTTTTGTTGAAATACATAGATTAATAAAATAAATGTGTATATTATAATAAATTCATTTTTAAATAAAAAGAGCTTAAAAATGGTTGATGCTTAAATTGCTGAAGGGTTTATTATATTTAGCATTCATGTGTTATGTGCCTTAACACATTAATGCAAAATTCTGATTTATTCTTTTAAAATGAATGTGTACTAATTTTTAGAAAATGTAATAAAATAAACTCCTAACATATTAAAATTTTAATGTACTTATTTATTTAAAGTTTTATTGCTATAATATGCTTTGATTTACATTACAAGTTCTGCTTAAAATGAGAAATCCAATAAGTAAACACTTATATTACTTCAAATATTCAAAAATTAAAAAAAAGAACTTAATTTTTATTATTATTTCAATTATATTAAATAAAATCAATATAATTATATTTTTTTGTATCCATCAGATGGTACAAATCTATTATAATTAGTAACTGTGAGTCTTATTCTCTTGCTCTATTGCTTATTTTTATAACTTAAAACTTCTCCTAAGAACATTACGTTCTACTTAAATAAGAAAAAAAAAAACTTTTCCACTTCTTTTCTTCACTATATAGGTATAATGAAGAAAAGAAATGGAAAAATTTTAAATATTTAATAGGTTAAATTTTAAATATTTAATACGTTCATATAATTCATATTTGTCGTGTGGGAGTCGAACCCATAACCTCCGACATTGGCGTCCACCAACTAAAAGCAAATGTAAAATAATACTAGATTTAAAAATTAAAAAATCCCACGTTTTTCAGTAACCAAAAAAGAATAAAATAACCAGGCGGGGCCAAGCGAGGGGCGCATCAAAAATGGGGGTGCATATTACTTATGGAGATGTAATGAGATGTATGATATGCATAGATGTTGAGAGTATTTGTAAAGATGCGCCCCCACGTTTTGAGTGGCCCCTCGCTTGGCCCCGCCGGGTTATTTTATTCTTTTTTGGTTACTGAAAAACGTGGGATTTTTAGAATTTTTAATCTAGCCCTAGAAGCCCAATCTAGGTAAATTTTACCTACAAGCAAACGTATATTTGCTATTTCTTTCGCACGTTTCGTTCGATCGCCGTGATTGACCAAACCAACTTAGTGCCTACCAAGAGCTAACAGGAGACGGTCGTATCGCTTTGGTAAGTATCCTCATTTTGTAGTTAACGCAATGTTACAGGTCATTTTGACCTATGTTTGGGCTTTGTGTAACTTTTGCATTCGTTTTACGTATTTACAATGAGCTATTTTTATAGGTTTAGACGTTGTTTCTTCGTTTATTTCTAACTATAAATATTAATTTTAGGTAATAAAACAAGATGGCGTCCTCTCGGTAGCTGACAGAGTCCGAGATAGCGTCTCTTTTAGAAAATACTGACGACTTGGAGCCGTGTGATACAGACTCTGAAGAGGAAGATTGCGTGATTCAAGACGAAGTTAGAAGTGATGTAGAAGACGAGATGGTGGACTACGTGGATAATTCAAATGAGCCAGCTAGCCGTGAGACTCGTGAAAGCCCTGGTTCATCTAGGCAATCGACAAATACGGATACACAGCAATCGTCATCACAAAAAATTATTGTATCACCACAAAGTTCATTGCGCTCAAAAAACAACCATCTATGGAGTACTGTAAAGGGCCGGTCTAGCGGTAGGACTTCTTCATTGTACGAACAAATAGAGGACCTACTCGAATGTGCCGGAATATTGTGGATCCGTTACTTTGTTTCCAACTTTTTATCACAGATGAGATAGTCGAAGAGATAGTGAAATGGACTAACGAAGAAATGGTACGGAAGCGTGTAAATATAAAGGAGATATCAGCAAGTTACAGGGATACTAATAATAGTGAGATTTGGGCACTAATCGGAATCCTCACATTGACGGCTGTTATGAAAGACAACCACCTGTCCACCGATGAGTTATTAAATGCATCATTCTCTGGTACTCGATACGTTGCTGTAATGAGCAAGGAAAGATTTGAATTTTTACTAAGATGCCTAAGAATGGATGATAAGTCATTGCGGCCAACTCATCGGCAGGAAGATGCTTTTTTACCCATTCGAAAAATATGGGAAATTTTCATCAATTGCTGCAGGTTGAATTACATACCGGGAACAAACTTGACGGTAGATGAACAGTTGCTAGGTTTTCGCGGAAGATGTCCATTTCGCATGTACATACCGAACAAACCTGATAAATATGGAATTAAGTTCCCAATGATGTGTGACGCTTCGACGAAGTACATGTTAGATGCGATACCATACCTTGGTAAAAGTACTAAGACTAATGGCTTGCCTCTTGGAGAGTATTATGTAAAAGAGTTGACTAAAACTGTGCACGGTACAAACCGAAATGTAACATGTGACAATTGTTTCACATCTGTTCCCCTGGCTAAAAATTTACTAAAATCTCCATATAATTTGACGTTAGTAGGAACCATAAGATCAAATAAGAGGGAAATTCCAGAAGCATTCAAGAATACTCGAACCCGCCCGGTAGGATCTTCAATATTTTGCTTTGATGGACCGTTGACGCTAGTATCTTATAAACCTAAGCCATCTAAGATGGTGTACCTTTTATCATCATGTGATGAAGATGCTGTAATCAATGAAGTCAATGGTAAGCCAGATATGATCTTATTTTATAACCAGACAAAAGGAGGTGTCGATTCTTTCGACCAAATGTGTTCCTCTATGTCAACTAATAGGAAGACAAATAGGTGGCCCATGGCTGTGTTTTACGGGATGCTCAATATGGCTTTTGTTAATGCCTACGTAATTTACTGTCACAATAAGCTGACTAATAAAGAAAAGCCATTAAATCGCAAAGATTTCATGAAAAAATTGAGCACTGACTTGACTTCGCCATGGATGCAAAAGCGGCTGGAAGCTCCTACTTTGAAGCGTTCGTTACGTGAAAATATTACAAATATCCTTCAAATTGAGTTACAACCATCGCCAGATGATCTCACTGTTGAACCAGAACCAAAGAGACGTCGCTACTGTGGGTATTGTTGTTATAAAAAGCAACGAAAGACAAACTCACAGTGCATCAAATGCAAAAAACCAATCTGTCGTGAACACAATATTGACATGTGTCAGAAGTGTTTATAAAGTGAAAGTAATATACTAAAACTGTTAATATTATTATGAAAAGTTGATTAGTTAGTAGTAAAAAGAAGTATTATTTGATTTTTTTTAAATAATATAGCATTCTAAATATAAAACCGAAAGGATCTCATTTTGTACCAATTTTATGTATCGTTACTTGAAGATTTCATTTTTATAGTTTAATAAATAAATATTACTCTAATTTTCCTTTTTCTCATATAACCAGAAAGGAACATTACTGTGCATTATTAAAAAATCATAGATATAATATAATAAACTGAGTCACGAGTATATTTATTCGTGTAGGTTAATTTGACCTATGTTTGGGCTTAATAGCTAGTAAAATATGATTGGGCTTCTAGGGCTAGTATTATTATTTTATTCTTTTTAATTTTCTTGCGTTATTATTATTTTATTCTTTTTAATTTATTAATTAGTCGCAGCAAACCATGAGTCGCTATGACTTTTTTCATATGAAAGTGAAATTCGCAAAATTTGGCCTGAAAGTGGCCGTAGAAAGTTAAAAGTTGTTTGAGGATGCATTGTCATCGGGTTCTGACTTGCTCCAAAAATTTAAGCTCGCTAGGTGGCCGGGAAGTGCCTCAAAATTGTGTTGCAAGAATCCAACTGCACAGACAGACAGACAAACAAGAAAGCGACCTGAGAAAATCGTGGGAAAAATGT
Source organism: Calamotropha paludella (assembly GCA_927399485.1). Lineage (NCBI taxonomy): Eukaryota > Metazoa > Arthropoda > Insecta > Lepidoptera > Crambidae > Calamotropha > Calamotropha paludella. The sequence goes on from OV656820.1 coordinate 1,778,124, forward strand.
ACACTTCTAAAATTATAACCCTCCTTTTTATCTTTGCCGTAGCTGGATAAAATGGTTTTAAATGAAAGTATCCAAGCACTTACGAATTGAAATTGCCTACTTTAAAAAAAAAGACACTTTAAGAAATTAACATGTTTTTAGGTGAGATTAGCCGAAAATGTTTTTCGTTGAATTTAGAGCTGAAATGATCAAAACTTTTCTTTCCATTACATCGTTTCGTCATTATAATAAAAATTTAATGAATTTATAAACACATTTAAATAGATTTATGTCAAAAATTAATATAAAACTTGTGTTGGTGTAGTCAACAAGTCCGCGCAATCCTTACCGCCCTCAGCTACCTGCGCTCGCCCAATTTTGCATTTATGTTTAAACCCACAATCCGACATACGCATTTTTATGCAGTATAACACATTATTGCTTTTTGTTGTGGTCTCATTACATTTTGGCATTAATAATGTAAGGCACTTATGACATAAACGCTCAATACAAATTTTAATTTAGAAAATAAGCAATAACGATTTTTGTGCTCTAGAATATTCTGCGATTTTTTTTCTATAAAATGGATTGCACTATCGTAAACCTTATGATCTAAAGAATAAAACTGCATTCATAACTCAAAACCCGATTTTCTGTGGGTTAACACACGAATGCTTAACAGCGTCCATATAATATTTATAGCACATACGGTGCTATAACGTCACTTATGCAAATGGTGATATATTTCAGGGGGAGCATTTAAAAATTGAACATCCTTACAACATATAGTTTTTCTCGGCTTAACAAATAAAATAATTAAGCTACAACTTTGAACTTCATTTTAAAGGAAAAGCAAGCAAAGTAAAGAGGTAGAGTAGAGGTAGGAGTATTTTTTCATACTTAGTTCGGTTTTGTCTAAAATTACATAAGTGACGTTATAGCACCGTATGTGCGATATATAAATACCCATCACTCAGGGACAAATGCTCGTATTTATCACAAAAACATCTACCTTTTCTATTCGAAACCAGAACCGTTGGTGTAAAAGGCAGGATTGCTACCGTTCCATCAGACGATCGTAGAATTCAGTCGTCAAAGAGAGAATTGTCAAAATTTCCGAAACTTAACACGGTTTCGGAAGTTTTTACGATGCCAAATGTTTCAAAAAGACGTTATGGCATTGTAACTCAGTTTATAAATCAAATGCTTTAGCCACTTAAATTGGTTTCTAAACAATGTATGCGATGTTGGCTTATATTTATTAAAATTCCCTGGAGCATCCTTAGGCAAGAAAAGTTTCCTTCAATCGATTCACTCCGTAATATATATTCAAAGGAAGCAAAAGTAGCTCTTGTCGAGTTTCTTGAAGCTTCTTTGAAAACTACGCTTTGGTTTCAAGAGCATAGCTGTTGATTCACTGTACATATTGAAATAGGTCCAGTAGGTGCTCCAATTGGATCAACAACAGTTTAATCTTGATTTTATTTAAGAAGAAAATATATAGAACGGACTTTTAATCTATAATCTAAGATCACAGTGGTTTGCGTGTTTGTCTGTCCGCTCTTTTTCCATTGTATACGCGTTACCATAGTGCCTAAGAATAACATTCAAGAAGGCTAAGAACGGTTAGCTATATGTGTAGTCGTAGAACGGAAACGTTAGCGCGATTCATTTCGGTACAGCGACATCTATAACAGAGAAACAACAACGCGTGGCCAGGTCAGCAGCAACGCGTTAACCGCAAGTAGTTCGTCTACCGGACGCTAGGTGGTGCTAACGGAAGAATAATAAATATAAGAAAAAAAAATTAAAGAATTTTGTCCACCCGTGCGAAGCCGGGACGGGCCGATAGTTTAAATAAAAAAGCCGACAAAATACTGGAGTTTCCTCCTCAAGAACGATTATTTTTTAACAATTTTACTATTTCGAACGATCCTGACACACATCTGTCGCTTCTTCAACTCTCATCAGACCTTCCATAGAAGCTCGTCGGTTAAGGGTGCTTTTGACCTGGCCTTTTATCAGGAGATCCTATTTGATCTCTATAAGTTTCCCTTGGTCTGCCTTTATCGACTTGCCCACGCGCATTTGCCTCATAAATATTACCCTGCCCCTATAGTCCGTTGTTTTTAGCATTAGAAAGAACAAAAATTGGGTATGTATTTTATTGTACACATATAATGTAACAAATAAAACGTAACATCGTGAAAAGTTTATACTAAAAAATACCTTAAGAAGCAGAAGTTGCAAACTTGTGGAACGAAACGTTGGTCAGTTTGACACGACAAAATTAAAAAGTACATGCCGATGTTGTAATACGTACCATATTAGGTGATTTTTAAAATGGTCGCTTAACATGGCCGCCATTTGCAACAATACCGGCAAATGTCAACGTCACTGGTATCACGAAAGCGATTGCGAGTACCTGTGCATATATCTGTTTTGACTATTTTCACTGTTTTCTTTGGTTTATTGTTAAGTTTCTATTGTTTTTGTTGAAGGTTTTTGTTAAAAGTTTTTGTTGTTATTTGTTATTTAATCTGTTCAACAATGGACGAGCCTGAAGCCGGTCCAAGTGGACTCCAGCACAAGGTTGGCTACCACTGCTTCTTTGTTTACATAATTTCTAATGCTAAAAAAACGGACTATAAGTTAGGTCAAACTAGAATACAGAGAGCCTACCATCATCTTTTAGCGCGATTCAAGTTCGATTGTCAAAGTGAGACACCGCTTTACGCGGTCTATAGTGGCGTCTCTTTTTAACAGCTAAACTTGAATCGCTATAGGACGTGATGGTAGGGCCGCAGGTCAGGTACAGATCCTTCCTTTCCTATCGTATTACATATCATTGTCACATAGCTATATACTAACTGTCTTACTAATAAAAAATGTTATAACAAGTGTATAACAGCTTCATTGCTATACAGTGTATAAGCACTATACAGGCGTTATACACAACTTCTACTAATAACCATTAACTAAGCGTTGTATAGTTATACAATTGATTTGATAGACCTCACTAGCAACACTGTTACTAACGTTCTTAAACAAAATTTAATCCAAAAATGTATAAGCCAAAAAATGTAAATAAATAACCAAAAATGTGTAGAAAACTAAGTAGGTTATCTCTTTCGTATTTTGAAGCCATATTGAATTAATTATGAATAAAAAAATAATATTTTTTTAATTACCGGTTTTCAACCGACTTTTTAAACGTACACGAGAAATGTCAATCATACGTCAACAGTTTTTAACTTCTGTTTTCGGATCATCGGCTTTATTTCGGATTTTTATCATAATAATCTTTAATTATTTAATAGTGTTAATAGTTAGTAAGTAGGAATGGCAAATAATGAAGAAAAAATTAACGCCTTATTTGCTAAGGCAACAGCAACCTGCCGACATACATTTGTAATGCTCTGCTGACTAAGACCATGTATGTCTGCCGCATCATCTTGTACTTCTTGCCTACCCCATGTCCTGAGAGCCGTGCAGACTTGAAGTTCTGAAGATAAACCACCACCATTTGCCTTCTTGTCAATATCTCCCCTGATTAGTTCAACAATTTTCCTGGCATACGTTTTAATAAATCTATATTTTATACGAAACTCTTCCTCTTCCAAGGTGAAAGGATCATAACGATTTTTATAAGTCTTTTCTCTTGGAGTTGAAGCTCGTGCATCAATTTGATCGTATTCATCAAAAAGTTCAAAATATCGTACATAATCCATGAGACAAAATGTTATTCAATTCAATTTACTAAAATTTGTAATTACCGACAATATAAAAGAAAATAATTACTTTTAGGTTAGATTATTGCTTACTCATCCGTTAAACAAGGTCAAGTGAGTGAATAGCGGCGACTTAAATTATCATAGAGTTTTACGCACTGATTATAACAGCTGTATAATGCCAAACTGTCAAAGTATGCTTATTAGTAAAGCTTTTGTTAAGTCACCCGTATACAAAGCGTGTAAAAGGTTATTAGTAAGACAGTAAGAACGTTATTGGACATATCAATGTGTGTGCATTAGAGTGTGTGCGTGCTTAATTTAAGTTCCTAAGTTTAATTTAGTTTATAGTGTAGTTGAAATTAATATATTATATTAGTTTAAAGATCTATTTTGGGGTTCTCTTCAAAAATATTTTATTTTTAAGTAAAAAGATGATCAGTTTGATCATAGTCTAGCAGATGTAGCCAATCTCGTTCTTTTATTTTACATAATTATGGTTTTGTAAATTGTAAATTTCTATACTCTTATTCACCTTCTTGTACAAATGACACACATGTATATGAGAATATTTTACAGAAAGTATTTTAATGTATATCTATTTTAAATGTTTTCTTTGCTCTTCTTTCAGTGCCTAAAATGGATCGATCATAGATTAATTTAGAGTGCTGCTTTAATACCGTTTTTAGGATAAAAAGCTGTCTAATAGAATGTAACCCACATAGCCTATTTGATAGGGTTTGAATGTCATGACTTTGAGCTCAGACCTCTGGGCTATTCATCGTATAGTCAGCTAACTGTCGTCCAATGCTGGTCAAAGGCCATCCCTCAAGGATCTCCACAGCGACCGGAGCTGCGCTGCCCTCATCCAGGTGCTTCCCGCGACCTTAGTCAAATTGTCGGTCCACCGAGTGGGAGGGAGGCCTGCCTACACTGTTTTCCGGTCCGTGGTCACCGGTCGAAAACTTTTTTGGTTCAATGGCCATCAGTTCTAAGAGCTATGTGCCCCATCCACTGCCACTTAAGTTTGGCAATTCTACGGGCTATGTCGGTTGCTTTGTTTCTCCTACGGATCTCCTCATTTCTGATTAGATCACGTAGGAAGTCTCCAAGCAATGCACGCTCCATCGCCCTTTGGGTGAATTTGTCTTCTTATGAGGCCCATAGTAAGGGACCACGTCTCTGTTCCATACGTCAACACACACTGATTAAAGACTTTAGTCTGGAGACTTCGTTATTTTGGACGAGTAGATATCGCGAAGTTTCCCGAACGCTGCCCAGCCAAGTTGGATACGACGATTCTTAATACATTGATTGACGGGCCTGAGTGACGGTCTCTTTGTGCAGTGATAATAAACTTTAATTAATTACGAGTCATAACTTTTAAACATAATCATGCTTCAAATGTATAATATGAAGTCAGCGAAGGGATTAATCTTTAATGAAAAGATTTCCCGTGTTAAGCATAAAATACATACAAATGCAAAATAAAGTGCTTTAAGCAACTTTTGGTTCTTTTGTTTGTAATCATTGAGACTTCAGAGAACTTGCTTGAAAAGCCTTTAATGGCTATTGAATTTCTATTACATTGGAGTTGGGGATAGTTGAGGAAATAAGTCTTGTACTTAAGGGAAAGTTGTCGATGTTCAGATGAATTGAACTTCGTAAATGAAAAACTCGGAATTCAATATTTTAAAACATACTAGAATAAACCGACTGGGTTCATAAGTTGTGAGATGCAGTGCACACAAGTACGAGTAATAGAAATAAAAAAAAAATATATAACAAGCTTTTATTGTGGCATATGGCCATCTTCCACTTTCAGCCCAGGACCCCGGTTATCATATACAGTCGAACCTCTATAAGTCGAACATCAAGGGAGACGCCAAAAATTTCGAGTTATAGAGTTTTCAACTTATGGAGGATTTCGACTTAAGCGGATTTTGATACGACATAAAGAGTTTGAGGTTTATTCTTATAAATTTTGAGTTAGAGAGGTAAAATAAATAAAAATTCAACTTGCAGAGGTGACAAACATACATATTTTTATTTATTATTTTACTCGGACTTTCTCGTACTTAGATTGAAAGCATTAAGGAATTGAGCTTTAAGACAAGGCATTAATAGACATTTTGGTATACATATTTGTTAACGCCATTTTGACACTGCTTTCTTTCATTGGCAAAAGTACATACCTACTAAATGAATAATGTAAACAAACGGTTCGCGACAAAATTGTAATATTTGTTTGCTGAGCGTTTTGATTTTGTTTTGTTTTAAGAATAGTTTATTGAGATAATCAAAATTGAACACCTGACACCAAGCAAGCAAACACGTGTGCGTGAGTCATAAATTTATTATCGTATACTCCTAAAATGTTTTCAAGTGTACACAATAGTGTACACTCACATTGTCGGCAAGTTCTTAAAGTCGGTAACTTATTTTTGTTCGAACAATAGAGGTAATAAATTCCAAATGATCAAGTTGTAAAGGTTGTAAAATAAAACGTTGCTATGTTCGAGATACAGAGGTCAAATTTAATTTTTCGAGTTATAGAGTGAAAATATGTACCAAAATGGCTTGGAGGGACTCGGTGATTATTTCGACTAACAAAGGGTCAAGATTTCAAGTAATGGAGGTTTTGGTGTTTGAAGGGAAGGGAACAAAACATTTTTTCGAGATTTGGAGGTTTTTGACTTATCGAGGTTCGACTTATAGAGGTTCGACTGTAGGAACAAAATTCTCGTCAATACGAATCAAACTCGACGGGGTCGTGTCGTTTTATTGCGGAGTTCCTATGGCCGCCTTACAGCTCCAGCATCACATCAGCTCCATGTTATCATAATATTGCATTGTCACGCGATAAATATATGCATGCAAAATTTCAGCTTAATCGGAGACCAGTAAACGAGTCAAATTTTGTATGCAAGATTTCATTACGGACACCGGGATGGGTGAAAGTAAATAAAAGCTTCTGAACAAGACAAACCTTAATATCGACTAAATAAATACTTTAATAACTCCAAGTAAAGTTTATTATAACTAGCTAACCCGGCCACGCGTGGCTGGTATAACCCGGCCACGCGTTGCTGGTATAACCCGGCCACGCGTTGCTACGGTAATGCTAATTAATTATAAAAACTGTTATTCTTAGGCTTATGGTAATTATGGTAACTATATATGGTAACTAACCCACAAAGTCCTTCTTTTATATAGTAGAGATGCTTAATAAATAGTGCGATCCTGCGTTTCGTACCGACGACGATCCTAGGTTCGTGCCCCAGAAAAGGCAGATGTTTGTGTGAAGAATACAAGGATTTGTACATGAGTCATTGGTCATTGATATATATTTCTATAAATATCATTATGTATCATATATCTACGTCTATTTCTTACCTTAGTATCCATAACACAAGCCGTACAGAGTTTACTTAGGGCTAGGCTAATAGTTGTAATCATAAGAAATATGATTATCATCCCATTATTAAAAAATCTGTACCGTTACCAATACGAAAATAGAATGTTAGATTTGTTTAACCAGTGAAGCAAACTATAATAAAAATACTCAAATAAAATCGTCAACCTACGTGATACAATATTTGAACAGATAAATCGATAGCGGATATTACGCTTTACCGAAAGCTTTTTAGTTATTTTTATCTTTGGTCGATCCGTCTAATAGCTCTAGACTGATCAAATATTCCAACACGATCATAATATGAACAACAAACATGAACCGTTTTGGACAAAAACGAACCAGCACCTTCAGTACCACATCATCATCTTATAGGTATATTCTTGCATAATTAAAATCAAGATTTTTAGGGTTCGGTACCCAAATGGTAAAATCGGGACCCTATTACTAAGACTTCGCTGTCTGTCCGTCCGTCCGTCTGTCACAAGGTTGTATCTCAAGAACCGTGATAGCTAGACAGTTGAGTTGATGTATTTCTGTTGCCGCTATTACAACAAATAATAAAAAAAAAAAAAAAAAATATTTAAGGGGGGCTCCCATACAACAAACGCGTTATTTTTGCCCTTTTTGCTCGATATCAATAATGGCAAACAGGTAGGCACTTGAAATATTCACAAAATAGGCAGCTATATTTTTAATTTAGTAATAAATAATAAAATTAAAATAAAATAAATATCTAAGGGGAGCTCCCTTATAACAATTGTGATTTTTTTACTTAACTAAAAGTTTGTACGGAACCCTTCATGCGCGAGTCCGACTCGCACTTGGCCGGTTTTAAAACTATAACTAGTCCGGACATAAGTTCTGTTACAAATGAAAACGCAATTTTTTTGTGAAGTAATGTAATATTACTAAAACTTATATGTACATACTAGCGGCCCGTGGACTAAATTCTTTAAAATTTTCTAGCATTAAATTTTAGCCTATGTTACTCAGCGTGAATGTAGCTTTCCAATGGTGAAAGAATTTTTAAAATCGGCTTAGTAGTTTTTGAGTTTATTTCAAACATACAAAAATACAAATCTTTCCTCCTTATAATATTAGTGTAGATAACAATGAGATCCCGATACTTTTGCATGCGTCTGTCTTGCTTGCATCAAGCGCGTGGATTTCCTTAGCAGAGTTATTTTAGAAATGTATTTATTATACTCTTCAAAGATCTTATACTTACAATCATCAACAAATATATTTCGAAAAAGATTATTACAGGATTTTATGTTGATAATAAACTCTATGGCCCATAACTCATTAATAGGTACCAACTCTTAAAATCTTACACACGCTCAGAGTAAACAGGACTGGAGTAGCCATTAGTCAATTTCTCGTACATATTTTTCTGCCATTTTTTGCGGGGGGTGAGGTTACTACTACATTCAATGCCAGCACACAGGAACAAAAACTCTTTGCGTGTTTACAAACGCACACATGTCTAATACGACAAACATATTTAAAATACACGCACACGTGCTTAAAATAGTGTGTTAACGTTCTATTCAAACACACGAATGTCATTGTGTGAGAAGTGACATGACATAGCACGCGAATATCGATATCGATAAATCAGTTTCGTTCAATGAATGAATGTACTGGGCGATGCAGTCGTTAAGCATAAAGCTACGCTAGCACCATATATTGAAGCGGAGCGTAATATCTAAAAAAAAAAAAAAATTTTTCTATGGGAATTTTTGCGAATCTCAAAATTCGGTCTCCGTCACAATCTGGTCCTAAACCTGTTGATTCGATTCCACACAAAAATATTAAAATCGGTTAAGATCTCGGGAAGTTATAGCGTAACAGACATTGTGCCATTGAAGCTGATCCATGTGGAACTTTGCGTTAGTATTCCAATTAACGTTGCATTAGTATTCCTACATTATGTATTAAAAATTAAATTAAATTAATGATGATATTACACGCTACAACAGTCAGTTTCGAAGGCTATATCCATAAAATACAAATTTAACCTTAATAGTTTATTGCTTTTTAAAGATATTTACAATAGGTGTTATATAGAATTTACTGTGGACCCTTACGCGTATAACCATAATGGAAAGGAGGAACACTGAAACATTATTTTTAACAAAGCGATAGTGAATATAGTTAGATTTCTCAGATTTTTACTTTGACCGATTGATTATTTGTATTTTTTTGCGATTTGCTTACATCACCTTTTGCAGGTATTTCCTTTTCAACTTATTCTTTAACCTAAAATTAATACATTTAAATGTAATAAACTAAAACTGTTATAATATAACATGTTGATATCTATTTGAAACATAACTAGTTATATAAAAAACTAAGAGGATCATTCAAGAATAACGTTGGCACAGCATGGGCAACTAATCTTCTTCTATTGTTAGATAATTTTTGAAACTGAGACGGATCAATATGTATGGAACATATAGTACTTGTTCTTGAAGATGCCCAAGATGCCCTATTACAAGCATGAATACATTTTTTTCGTATGCTGTTTTCTTTAGGAAAACTGAATATGAAAAATTAGATGTTTCCGGGCATGTCAAAGCTTAAAATATAAATACCAACAATTAGTATACCGCCTAGGGGTAGAGTATATTTGCCTCATACATATGTACATATTTATGCTACAATATTAATAAAAAAAACTTAACTTAAATGTTGACGATGACATTTAGCTATTACCATACTAAAATGTATCCGCGCGTAGTTTTTGCGTGATGCGTGCTCAAACATACATACAGACAGACAATATGTTCAAAAATTAGTGATTTCGCTTCCTCTACGCTCATAACTAGCCATTTGGTTGTAGGTGGACTTGACCTATTTTATTATATATCTTTACAGTTTTATTCTCGTGTGTATAATATCGCAGGTAAATAGTATAATTCCGCACTTTACATATGGCGTCATCAGTTTAAAATCACATACCTTATTCTTATTTGAAATCATCATTAATACCTGGTAATAATTACCGAAACAAACAGTAATTTATCTAAGCTGTGTTTTAATATCGTTATGAAATAGAACTAAGAATAGGGTATGTGTTTTTTAAACTGATGACGCCGAATGTAAACTGCGGAATTATACAATTTCCCTGCGACATATAGATTTAAATTAAAAATAAATATTTTCAATTTAAGTATGTTACTTGCATTCATTCATTCATTCATTACTCACTCGTAAAATCACAATATCGATGAAGTTGACATCACTATTGTGCAAATTAATATTGTAAAAATTAATAAGGGTTGCTGATTACAAAATAAAAACAGTTTATCCTGTGGCTCGAAAAATAATTTTGGTTTCTCGGAAATGATCGGGTGTGCTGGTTAGGCGATGGTACCCTTTTAACCGTGCTTTTTTATGAAGTCAGGGACACTGTAAGTATATACAGCATTAGTACTCTTAATGTTTATGAGCGCCGCCCAGCATGAATAAAAGGGCAAATAGTTTGATTATTATTTTAATTTATTATTTTATTTATTATTTTATATTTCCATGTTGTGTGGTAAAGAATAGAATAGGCAAGCAGCCGCAAAAGTGTAGGTATGAACTTAATACTAAACTAAAAATAAACACGCAACGTACATTGTTAAATCGAAATTATAATTAGTAATTAATTAATACAAAATTACAGTTATTTATTACCAACAAACTTTTTCTAATTTTTGTCTTAATTAATTGAAATGCGATAATGGTCAACCCTAGGTAGTCTCGTGGGGAGTGCGGCCGTGACGTCATCAAACGAACTTTGGGCGCGAAATTTGAAATTGTAGTCTGCTAAAACATGAAATTATGAATTAAATAATAATCAAATCCTAAAAATTATACTTACAAATGAAAGGTGACGCCATCTTTTTGCATACTAGATATTTTCGAATTTTTTTTACAGTAGAAAACAGCACAGGCAGGCATTTTCGTGGGAGCTCTGCACGGTGAGACGTTCTGATTATTGTGGTTTTAAAATGGCGGCTCAACTAGTTTTATATAACGCACAGGATTCCGACGCTTGTGCATTTGGCAGAGGGGTAATGTTAGGCAAAGGCTACTCCAGTCCTGTTTACTCTGAGTACACACGTGATAACTTTTAAACGAAATATCCGATTGAGATGAAACAAAAAGTATTTTACTTCTACATAAATATTCTTGATAACATAATGCTTAATTTCGATAAAGATTAATATTACGATACATATTTAACGTAGTTTTTTTTTCTTCAGACGATTTAATAATTATTTTGAACACAAAATCGGTTATTGTGATTAAACCATGATAGCTAGATACATATATGTTTTGTAGGTCTTAATGGGATCTACAAACCCGTAGTACAGGATCCCTAATTTTGAAAAAAAAATAGCCTATAGCCTTCCTCCATAAATGGACTACCGAACACTGAAAGAATCATTTAAATCGAATCAGTAGTTCCAGAGATTAGCGCGTTCAAATAAACAAACAAACTCTGCAGCTTTATAATATTGGTATAGATTTATTCAAGTCTCAGCAAAATATTAAAAAATATTATATTTGAAATGGCTACCTTTTACTTTTATAAAGGCCTTCAATCTGTCTGGCCACGAATCTTTGGATTTAAGCACTGTTTTCATGGGAAATTTCACCACTGCTTGCTCCAGAGACTTTTTAAGAGACTCGATGTTGCCGTGTCGTTTAGAGCAGGCCATGTCCTCTAAAACTGAACTCTAAAAAAATAATATCCACAATGGAAAGATGGGTTGGAGATATCAGTAACACACAAAAAAAAAAACGCTGTTGCAATTTCTTCGTTTTACGGGTGGTGTACGGTTATTAGTCACCTTGACAAACTGAAGTGTACAGTGCTTGTGTTATGCTATCTAAATATAATGATAAAAAAATAATTATCACTATAAAGTACTACGCTTAGATAATATTATTAATTTATAATTTTTCGTTAACAACTCACAAAATGTAAAACAAACAAGTATCCTTTTCAAAAGAGTAAAATATTATATAAAACATTAAAAAAAAATGTGAAGTCTCTTTGGCTAATCAGTTACGGCGACTGGCCTGGTTAATTTTTTATTTATTTAGGACATCTAGTAACTGGACAAGGATTAATCTCTTCTCCGGTCTTAAAATATTTGTACACCATAATCGAAAAATATTATCCAGAAAAATATGAATTCGACCAACCTGAGATGAATATATTCAACATATTTTAATTCTTTTTTTTTTTTTATATTTTATGCATTTTCAATGCGATCTCATAAGATAAATTATTATAATAGAAAAATACTAGAAAAATGCATAAAATATAGAAAATAATAAATAAAACTAAATGGCTGTTTCATCTTAATTGATTGCTCAAACATTTGTAAAAATGTTTCAAGCGTTTCTTAAGTTTGGCTTAAGACTTTAAATAAAAAAAAATGGTTGTCTGTAAAGTCAGTTTACGGACGATAATTTTACGTAAAAGCGTCATAAGAAAACATTGATGAATAATTGCATACTTTTATGAATTGCATTGAATTATTATCACTGAATTATCATTATTATGTATAATACAAAGAAGGAGTTAATTGAAAATTATTATTTTTAGATAACTTTAAATTGTTGTATTAAACAATGGAAACCACATTAACTTTTCACTTCACTTTTCACTTCATGAAGTGGAAGAGAGATAGATACACGATAAGTCGAACGCGCTGATCGTGCCTCGCTTCTTGCACGCTCGGCTCAGGCGGAACGTTACACTTTTTTGTGCGTGCAGCCGGCGTTCAATTATTTATAAGACGTTATCACATCTAAAATCGGTGGGAATTATTTTTCAGAACATGTACTTTATAGAATATTGTTATCGTTAAGCACTTTTAAAACTACCGCTGATCTTAAGAGCGATTAAGTTAAAAAAAAACAAATAATTACTATCGTTAAAGTCATATTAAAACTCGATTACTTAGCTACTGCGTGTCCTGGTCGTATTATCAATTACCGGTATGAATATTAAAATTAAATAAATAAATAAAATTACATGCTATCGTTAAAGCGAATGGCGGCGAAGTAAATCATGGTCAATACTTTTTAAACAGTCCAACTGGCCGAATTATTAATAACAAACCTATTGTTACGGACTCCTTGCAACTATTCTTTAAGTTTTTCGGTTCAAATTATTGTCAAAATTATGAGCAGTTTTCTGTATCCTAGATACGTTGGAGGTGTTTTGTGGTTTGGTTGTCTTTGACGTGTTTTGTAATTTTCTATCAATTTCAGTGTTAATATATATTTCTTTCATTCATAATACAGTCCATCATTCTAGTTAGTGTTCGTCTTCTTCATTGCTCTTTCATCATTCAATTATATTATGACAATACTTTGTGTGTGTGTTTGTTACCATATTAACCGCAAGTAGTTCGTTTACCGGACGCTAGATGGCGCTAACGGAAAAATATTTAATAATAGAAAAAAATTAAAGAATTTTGTCCACCCGTGCGAAGTCGGGACGGGCCGCTAGTATTAAATAAATACAGAATGGTGTTAGGTTACTTGCTCTATGAGCATTCCCTATATGAAACAATTGATGACGAAAAAGTCATTTCTCGGATGAGAGATCACACAGTTTTTATCTCGACCTTTTTCGTACTTCGAAAGGCACTTTAGCCGTTGGTCCTGGCTTCTACTGTAACCACTAATCCATACCCATTGGTGAATTACAACCAGATCTTCCTATATCATCTAAAGGGAAGTCTCTGTCCCAGTATGCTTACAATTAAAAATTAAGAGTTTTCATAATTTTAATGCTGATAACTAATATTATTTATTATTTTTCTAGCATCAAATATAGCCTATGTTACTCAACGTGAATGTAGCTTTCCAATGGTGAAAGAATTTTTGAAATCGACTTAGTAGTTTTTGAGTTTATTCATTGCAAACATACAAAAATACTTTCTTTCCTCTTTATAATATTAGTGTAGATTTTTTGTAATGCCATCAAACATCGACCATTGATTAATTCTTTGTTAATTTTTATAATTTCTAAAAAAATACCATCAGCTAGACACCTTTATGCAGGTTACTTTATGTCATGACGTCACATTCTTGTAAACGAACTTTTCGCTGTCAAATCCTAATAAACGATACACCCTACAAAACTTTAGACTGTCATTTACTGTAAACAAGTAAATGATGTCCCTCCAGACTCCTAAGCGTTTTAATTATTTAAAATAATGAAAATCTAGTAGTTTAATATTTCCAAAATATTTACTTATCTTTTATTCATAATATGCCAACTGCTTTGCATAATAAGCTCCGCTATTCATAACAGAAGTAAATTTCATGACGAATAAAACCCGAGCTTATGTCGAAAAATTGTTAAACATTGCGAAACATGTAGCGGTCTTGTAACCTAGTTGACGTGACACATAAAAAATAAAGTCCATTTGTATAAGAGGGAAACCGCTTCAAGTAAATAAGCCTTTAATATTTTACCAGTTCATAAAATACTTAAATTCAAAAGATCGGACTTAAATTGTTACGAAAAAATTATACACCAAGCTTAGAAATAAAAATATAAAGAAGTATATTTTCACTTAACTAAATTATTATTATGGTAACATCGTTATGTTTAAAGTTTTGAAAGCCCTTTATACCTACAATATTCAATAATATTTTAAATATTGATTGGATACTATCTTTATTATGCTTAGTTATATACATTTTATTGTACATATTTATGTATATATATGTATGTCTATCCATTAACCTAGTACCCATTACACAAACCTTACAGTGTTTACTTTGGGCTAGGCGAATGGGTTGGTCTTAGCGTCAACATCGCACAAGCTCTACACATCTGGGAGATGCTCAAGTTGGACCTGGGCCAGATCCGGATTTGGGGTAGGGTAGTCGGGGTTACTGCCCTGGGGTCTCCACAAGAGAGGGTTCCCCACATCAGAGATAAAAAAAAATTCAAATTTCGACGGGTTACTTTCGACTATCAAGTTTGCCCATAATTGTTTTTTGGAGAATATAGAAAACTTTTAACATTGTTATAAAAACTGTATCACTGATATTCGCAATAAACGATTATTACTTTTTGTTCGTATATAATTAGGGCTGTCTGTTGTCCTAGGGCCTTGACACGTCCAAATCCGGGCCTGACCTGGGCATCATCAAAACAAAAGCAGGTTTTAAAACAGCCCACATCAAAGAACTATGTGGTGAACACCGCAACGTTCCCGCGACCGCGCCCGACTTTTTGGGAGTAAAGGGTTTTAGTTTTTGGGTAAATCTTTACCTATGCTCCACGGTCATGTCAAAGGAGTCCTTTTTATTTATACTAAGGACAATGATTACGCATACTGCAGCGCTGGGCGAACTGCGTAGTTATGTGGAACTCTCCTCCGTTTTTTGTCTATTATGTATGGTGACGACGTATATTGTAAATGTCGGTATTTCTGTGAAAGCTGACGAGTTTCTTGCGCCCATTCTTCTTGTCAGTTAAAAGGGTGTTAAGTAAAAAATGTTGGACGATTCAAAACAACTTATTTTGATTATATTAAATAACTTTATTATTTTCATTTCATATGGGCACTGTGGTATTTTCCTAAGTTTATGATAAATACGTTCAAAGCACAAAGTAAAGTTTTTAACAATATTCGCATACAAATAAAACATAGCCCACTCTTTTTGTAGCTCGTATAAAATTGCCGCAGGCAATATTCGTTTATTAATAAATTCTGATCCTTGCTCATACCGGATACGAGGCGAATACTTTTTTTTGCTAATATCTCAAAGATTAAACTATTAGTCACAATATTAAAAACACTTTAAGAGGTTCGGTCATCTTACAGTAATGTTGATGTTTGAAATGTTATTGACCTTTATAGAAAAAAACTTTATAAAAAATTTGGACAGGTAATTCCAATTTAATAAAAACATTTATTTGCTACGACGGAACATTTTCTATCTGGAGCTGTTACATAATAGTTTTCGGGGAGCTTTTAATTGTTTACCGAAGCTCGTATCGCCGAATGATTATCATTAATATGTCAAGTTCATAACGTTTACTACTAACGTAACCTTATTAAATTGAACTTCGACCTAGTCAGGTTTTAATTTAAGTTAAATGTATTGTGAACGTTGAAGAATATTTCGTATTCATCTCACAAACATTTGCCCTATCTGGGACTCGAACTCTGGACCATCGGTGCGAGAGGTAGGATCGCTACCTTATAGTTATTTTCAGTTACTTAACCTGATTCTAATATTTATTACCACGTATATTTTGATAAAAAATACATTTAACCACTTGCCAGTCCGCTACCGCGCATCCCACCCGTCTTAACAGTCCCAATTTTCGCGCGAATTGTGAAAAAAATGCCATTTTCTCACTAAATAATGAAGCTAGGACCAAAAAAAAATACTACTGTAAAGCTGATTAAATAAAGAATTCACCACAGAATATTTGGATCTCTGTAACTAAAAAAACGTAATTAAAGAAAAACAGCAGGCCACGCGGAAATTTGAATATGGTAGCAATTGCTACCAGTGACTGACGAGGAGTGTTGGCTATCGGTAGCAATTGCTACCGTGGTCTGGCAAGTGAAAATAAATTAAATTGGATTATTTTGTTATTTTATGAATTTAGTTTTAAGTTATTTTTATTTTTATTTTAATTATCATTTGTTTTGATATAATTTTAATTTTGTTATAATTTATTATGAATTTTAAATTATTTTTATATGTATGGGTTTAATCGCCTGAATTAAATTATTTTTATTTTTATTTTTTTTATTTGTAATTAAAATCTATATTTTATTCTACATAAGTACGGAACCCCTAACTGTGAAGTTAGACACACACTTAGTCGGGTTTTTTAAACCATAGTGGCAATCAAATTAATGTTACCCAACATCTTGCAGTGTTGAGGCTTACTAACTGGTTGAAAGATAAGTCTATTCACAGCATGCGCTGTTTTCCCGCAGTCAAGATAACTATCAATGTAATTATTCCGCTGGTGATTTGGTCGATAACCGTATACGGGGATTCCCCACTGTTGAGACAATCTGTTCATATTACAATGAAAATATGATTTCATTCAATGTGATGTTTCTTGAATACTAGCTGACCCGGTAACGCGTTGCTATGGTAACGTTAAAAGAGCGGGAAAAAGAGCGGACAGGCAAACATACAAACAACAAATTTGTGTTCTTAGATTATAGACTAGCGGCCCGTCCCGGCTTCGCACGGGTGGACAAAATTCTTTATTTTTTTTCTATTTTTAAACATTTTCCGTAAGCGCCATCTAGCGTCTGGTAGACGAGCTACTTGCGGATAACGCGTTGCTATGATAACGTTATTTGATACAATGGAAAAAGAGCTGACAGACAAACAAACAAACCACTGTGATCTTAGATTATAGATTAGTTTAGTTACTGGGCAAAATATAATATTAATTATTGAGATATTTTTTTAATAAACAATGATTGTTTCACGATAAAATTAAGTAAATAAAATGATTCTTTGTGTCTTTTAATTTGAATAAGATTACAAAAAACCGGTCATGTGCCGGCATGTTGTACTTCACACGTTTAGAATTCTGTTTCACTCTTGATAGAAAAAGATCTGATTATTAATATATTGGTATTTTTTTTTGTGAAATGTTAAAGTACCGTATGCTTCGATCGTCCATCTAGTTAACAGTATCGGCAAATAAATTTTATAACGAATGCCTTTATAATTTCGGCGCTTGTTTTTTCAGTTTTACGATATAAATGATATATCACTTACCAAACTTGATGACGGAAATCAAATGAAAAGTACAGTTTTAAACTGGTACTGTGACATCGACCATATTAGTGAAACTGAACACAGGTCAGTCAATACTTAATATAGCTGTCCTTTGCCCTGAAGGGGTAATTGTTTGTGTGATGAATGCGAGCACTTGTACTTGAGTGATGGCTATTTATATATATTCCTATAAATACTACCTATGCATCGTAAATGTATGTCTATCCGTTATCCTAGTATCCATATCACTAACCTTACAGTACTAAAATTAGCTTTCTATTGATAAAAGAAATATCAAAATCAGTTTTGAAGTTCTTGTGATTACATGAATATATACTCTAAAAACACAAATTTGTTGTTTGTGTGTTTGTCTGTCCGCTCTTTTTCCCGCTCTTTTTCCGTTTTATACGCGTTACCATAGTGCCTAAGAATAAAATTCAAGAAGGCTAAGAACGGTTAGCTATATGTGTAGTCGTAGAACCGAAACGTTACCGCGATTCATTTCGGTACAGCGACATCTATAACTGAGACGCAACATCGCGTAGCCGGGTCAGCAGCAACGCGTTAACCGCAAGTAGTTCATCTACAGGACGCTAGATGGCGCTAACGGAAAAATATTTAATAATAGAAAAAAATTAAAGAATTTTGTCCACCCGTGCGAAGCTGGGACGGGCCGCTAGTATATACTCTAAGAACACAAATTTGTTGTTTGTGTGTTTGTCTGTCCGCTCTTTTCCCCGCTCGTTTTCCATTGTATACGCGTTACCATTGCAACGCGTTACCGGGTCAGCTAGTATGAATCTAAATTCACCCCTTTTTCCCGCAGGGGTAGGCAGAGATCACAGATTTCCACTCACCACGATCCCGACATACATCTCTAGCTTTTTCATGAGCCTTTTCATACAAGCTCGTCGGTTAAGGTTATTTTGACCTGGCCTTTTTTCAGGACATCCTCTATTTGGTCCCTCAAAGTTCTCTTATCACATCATTCCTTATTTTATCCATCAAATTTACTCCAGCTATAACTATTTAAAGCTCTCATTTTCACTGCACTAATAATAAATTCGTGCTTCTTATACCAAAATTTAGGACTCACAACTAGTGATTACTTCCTGCAAATCTCTTGCAAAAAACAGGACAGCTCATTTTCAGTTGTATTTCGTTTTGTATATATTTTGTATTTCGTATTTACGTGATTAAATTTTGTTAATGTACTCAGTTTTCGAAATCCATTTCGAGTTATTCATCATTCATTATTTAATTTGTACACGTCACGGACTTGTTCGTATAAAAAGTTTGGGTCGTCGGCGGCGGCGTAGGCTTATCTATACTAATATATAAATATGTACATTATTTTTTTTTGCACAAATTTTATAATAAATATTCTTTTATGGGTTATTTATATCAATTCTAATGTTTATTAACATTTTTGTCTATTAGTAATATAAAAAAAATATGGAGCTTACTTCCGCAAAACTACATATTTTTATTTTACTAATGGATTTGGACTTCCAAGTAACGCCTGATTCTATCAAATACATTTTTGTCTGTCTGTATGTTCTTCTATAAGTTAGGAATGGGTTGACCGATTGCAATAAAATTTGGTATGTAGTGAGAACACTTAATTATGCAATTGATAGGCTATATATCATATCTTAAAAATTTTAAAGACCTAACTAATATTATAATACGAAAGTGAGTTTGTTTGTCCCACTTTCACGCCTTAACTACTCAATCGATCATCATAAAATTTTGCATACACTTTGCCAAGGGTACACAAAAGTACATAGGGTACCTTTTATTTAGAAAAAGAACTATTCCCGATACTTATTTAACCAAAATTGCACACATATAACAATATTGAAATGGCGGACCTAATGCCAATAAGAATATCTCTACCAGGACCAGTTGGACCACAGTAAATATTTAACAAAAGCAGTAAGGTGAATACGTATAATCGTTCGAAACGAACGTACCTACTCGTGCAGATGCAACCTCACCCAGACGCTTTCGGAAACGTCGAAACGAGCGGTCACGTTTGTTTATCTTTGTTGCTATTCGTTAGAATGAGACAATTTTACGCTATAAAATTTAATAATAAAGCGTTCCGACCGTGTCGTAGCAGACGAAAACATTTTTCTTTTTTTTTTAAGGGTTCGCACTTGATTCCAATCAAGTCCGTGGCAAGACAAGATCCACGATGGAACAAGCTAGCCCAGTAGTTACTTATTCACCCTGGCTTTGAAAATTGACGGGTTAAAAGTTCCACTTCTTCGCTGTACGCATCATAAAAGATGTTGAGAAGCGTTTGGTGCGACAGGTAGGAATAGCAACCAAGAAAGGGTGGTGCAGTGCGTTTCACTGTCCAATTTGATATAACGAAAATAAAGCCTTCTTAAAATGTTGATTTATAAATATTCAATTCAATTATTTGATAATAATTATAAACCCCAAATAAATGTTTTAATAAAAATAACCTTAAAACTTTATGAATAATAGTGCCAGCCCTTAAGCTATAAAATATCAACAAATAGGCCTAAAGATCGTTTAAATGAATCTTCGCCCGCGCGGTACAGGGGTGCGGAGGTACTACGACAAGATGTTACGGAAAAAAGGGGTTTTTTCCGTAGTGGGCGAAGACTAATTTAAGCGGTCGACTTATAGTTTAGGTACTGCTTTAGCGATATATTTACTGTGGCTGGACACGGCATTCATGTGTCATTAGTTAATTTTATCGCTGTCGCATTGTGGATGGCGAACTTAACTACGATGTCAATTAAAATGTTAGCGAAAAAAAAACGCAAAAAAAAAATATTATCGGACGATGTCGTAATTACTATTTAGATCAACTAATCACTTTACAATAAAGCATTATTAATCATTTAAACGGATTATAATGAGTCAATCGAAAACAAAAATTAGTATAGAAAAACTTGACGCTCTTAACGTCAATTTACAATCAACTCAAAGGATTAAGTTTTTATTATAATCATAATATTATTATTATATGAGACAAAGCTACACACACTGTTCCGAACCCCAGTTAAACGACTAAAGCGCTTTCGACGCGTCACTCAGAAATATTGACGGTACCAAAACATCCAGAACCGACCCAATACAGAAAAGTTCTTTTGCTACATCGACCCGCCGGGAAGCGGATTCGGGACCACGAAGTGGGCATTAAACTGGTATGCGAGCCACTCGACCACGAAGTTTGTAAACACGGTATTACAATGAAAATATAGATCAAATTGTTGTTAACTTAATAAATAATAAAAATAAATAAATATTTCCTAGGCGCACAAACACATGCAAGCAGACACGCGCACACACCCAAACACAGACATAGACTATACCATGGTAGTTGTTTAAAATATGTTTTAAAATATTTAATTATAAAGAATGTTTAAGTCAAAATCAAAATAACTTTATTTCATAGGCCCTTGCGGGCACTTAAAATCGTCAATTTTACAAAATCAAGATAATATTCTTCTATAATAAAGATAGCCCGTGCGCTAGCGGCAAGTACATCCGCGGAGTTGATGCCGCGCATGTAATCGCCACGAGCGACCCGATTCCGAACGTAGGGGCTAACATGAGAAGAATCGGGCAAGAAACTCATGTGCCAAAACTCTTATAAAATCGCCAAATGTCTTACAAACTGTGTATATTACAAAACGATTCAGAGAACAAGCAATTCATTTCTTTTAAGTCCACGCTGCCTTATCATTCAAAAAATCTTTAACACTGTAATAAGCCTTTTTGCATAACTGAGTTTTAATAAAAAAATTAAATTTATTCATTGACAAGTCATGCATGTTACATGGCAGCGTGTTGTACATTCGTATACAGTGACCTGCAAAGGAGTTGCTTATTTTATGGAGCCTATACCTGGGCATTGCTAGCTTGTCTTTATTTCTTAAATTGAAATTATGATAGTCACTATTTTTTCTGAATTTAATATCTTTACACTTGTGTGCATACAGTAAGTTTTCATAAATATATTGTGAATGAACAGTCATAATACCAATTTCTTTAAATTTTTCTCTTAAAGACTCTCGGGAGCGCATCCTATAGATCGCCCGAACAGCCCTCTTCTGCAGTACAAAAATGCAGCCAATATCGGCGGCATTTCCCCACAGTAGTATCCCGTACGACATAATACTGTGGAAGTAGCTAAAATAGACTAAGCGCGCAGTTTTTACGTCTGTTGCTGCAGAACTGAGTCTGCTCGATAGGCATTCAATATGAGGACCCCATTCTTCTTCGAGGATCTTCCTATATCATCTAAAGGGAAGTCTCTGTCCCAGTATGCTTACAATTAAAAATTAAGAGTTTTCATAATTTTAATGCTGATAACTAATATTATTTATTATTTTTCTAGCATCAAATATAGCCTATGTTACTCAACGTGAATGTAGCTTTCCAATGGTGAAAGAATTTTTGAAATCGACTTAGTAGTTTTTGAGTTTATTCATTGCAAACATACAAAAATACTTTCTTTCCTCTTTATAATATTAGTGTAGATTTTTTGTAATGCCATCAAACATCGACCATTGATTAATTCTTTGTTAATTTTTATAATTTCTAAAAAAATACCATCAGCTAGACACCTTTATGCAGGTTACTTTATGTCATGACGTCACATTCTTGTAAACGAACTTTTCGCTGTCAAATCCTAATAAACGATACACCCTACAAAACTTTAGACTGTCATTTACTGTAAACAAGTAAATGATGTCCCTCCAGACTCCTAAGCGTTTTAATTATTTAAAATAATGAAAATCTAGTAGTTTAATATTTCCAAAATATTTACTTATCTTTTATTCATAATATGCCAACTGCTTTGCATAATAAGCTCCGCTATTCATAACAGAAGTAAATTTCATGACGAATAAAACCCGAGCTTATGTCGAAAAATTGTTAAACATTGCGAAACATGTAGCGGTCTTGTAACCTAGTTGACGTGACACATAAAAAATAAAGTCCATTTGTATAAGAGGGAAACCGCTTCAAGTAAATAAGCCTTTAATATTTTACCAGTTCATAAAATACTTAAATTCAAAAGATCGGACTTAAATTGTTACGAAAAAATTATACACCAAGCTTAGAAATAAAAATATAAAGAAGTATATTTTCACTTAACTAAATTATTATTATGGTAACATCGTTATGTTTAAAGTTTTGAAAGCCCTTTATACCTACAATATTCAATAATATTTTAAATATTGATTGGATACTATCTTTATTATGCTTAGTTATATACATTTTATTGTACATATTTATGTATATATATGTATGTCTATCCATTAACCTAGTACCCATTACACAAACCTTACAGTGTTTACTTTGGGCTAGGCGAATGGGTTGGTCTTAGCGTCAACATCGCACAAGCTCTACACATCTGGGAGATGCTCAAGTTGGACCTGGGCCAGATCCGGATTTGGGGTAGGGTAGTCGGGGTTACTGCCCTGGGGTCTCCACAAGAGAGGGTTCCCCACATCAGAGATAAAAAAAAATTCAAATTTCGACGGGTTACTTTCGACTATCAAGTTTGCCCATAATTGTTTTTTGGAGAATATAGAAAACTTTTAACATTGTTATAAAAACTGTATCACTGATATTCGCAATAAACGATTATTACTTTTTGTTCGTATATAATTAGGGCTGTCTGTTGTCCTAGGGCCTTGACACTTAAAATCGTCAATTTTACAAAATCAAGATAATATTCTTCTATAATAAAGATAGCCCGTGCGCTAGCGGCAAGTACATCCGCGGAGTTGATGCCGCGCATGTAATCGCCACGAGCGACCCGATTCCGAACGTAGGGGCTAACATGAGAAGAATCGGGCAAGAAACTCATGTGCCAAAACTCTTATAAAATCGCCAAATGTCTTACAAACTGTGTATATTACAAAACGATTCAGAGAACAAGCAATTCATTTCTTTTAAGTCCACGCTGCCTTATCATTCAAAAAATCTTTAACACTGTAATAAGCCTTTTTGCATAACTGAGTTTTAATAAAAAAATTAAATTTATTCATTGACAAGTCATGCATGTTACATGGCAGCGTGTTGTACATTCGTATACAGTGACCTGCAAAGGAGTTGCTTATTTTATGGAGCCTATACCTGGGCATTGCTAGCTTGTCTTTATTTCTTAAATTGAAATTATGATAGTCACTATTTTTTCTGAATTTAATATCTTTACACTTGTGTGCATACAGTAAGTTTTCATAAATATATTGTGAATGAACAGTCATAATACCAATTTCTTTAAATTTTTCTCTTAAAGACTCTCGGGAGCGCATCCTATAGATCGCCCGAACAGCCCTCTTCTGCAGTACAAAAATGCAGCCAATATCGGCGGCATTTCCCCACAGTAGTATCCCGTACGACATAATACTGTGGAAGTAGCTAAAATAGACTAAGCGCGCAGTTTTTACGTCTGTTGCTGCAGAACTGAGTCTGCTCGATAGGCATTCAATATGAGGACCCCATTGTAACTTAGAATCTAAAGTTATACCCAGAAATACAGTTTGATTGGCCAGCTCTATTTCCTCATCCCTAACCCTGACTTTGACTTTAGCTAATTGAACATTAGGCATAGTGAATCTAATGCATTTTGTTTTACTTTCATTTAACAACAAATGATTTTGAACCAGTGAACGACCTTGGAGAGTGCAATGTTTACTTCGTCAATATTAATTTGTCCACGTTTAACTTTCAATATTAAAGACGTGTCATCTGCAAACAAGACTATCTCATGGTCGCGTCTTACAAGGTGAGGGAGGTCATTAATATATACCAGAAATAGAAATGGACCCAATATTGAGCCCTGCGGCACCCCCATTGTTACAAATGATCCAGGCGACTGCTCTCCATTGATGACCACCTTTTGAATCCTGTCACTTAGGTAAGAAGTGAGAAAATCCAAAGCGGTACCACGGATACCGTAATAGTGTAATTTCCTGATTAATGTCCTGATTATAAATACTTACCAACCTGAATAAGTGTAAAATGCTCGTTTTTATGGAAGAGTGGAGTCTCCTGACACAGGCCTATGAGCGTAAAAGGGAATTCCAATTCATAGCATTCTTTTAACTTGTTTTTGAAGATAAAATATTTTGTATTTTTTTTTTGTATTTCTTACATTCACACCAATTTAGCCCAGCCCAAAGTAAGCACTGTAAGGCTTGTGTTATGGATACGAAGGGAAAATAGACATACATATATGATATATAGATATGTAATATTCATAGATATATATAAACACCCATGATTATTTTAAGGAATCATTAATCAAATAATTAATATTTCATGTTCGATTAAGTGATTGATGCACGGAATTGGCAAAATAACAGAGTGACGTCATCTTGTTTATAGTAAATGTCAGTCGACGTATTACGATTTGACAGCTACAAGTGACGTCATGATATCAAATAACATACATGAAATTGGGTGCGTTTGGCAGAAAAAAGCGCTCGAAAGCAAAATCAGCAGTAAGCGCTGAGCGCTAAATGACTATTTTCTGTTAGGACGCAAACTTAGCGGTCACAGGGGAACATAACCTCAATTAAATATATTTTAATCAAATGCAGTGAAAAGTTTTAAACTATGAATCATACATATTTGGAATAATTTAGTGAATGACAATATTGAAGAAGACGTGATTACTACTATTATTTAATGATTGCACGATTGGCGGAAAACGTCAGCGCTGCGAAAGTTAGAAAACGTGTCCTTGCCGAAAACTGTATAGTTTGTTTCTCAGCGCTAGCGAGCGCCGTCAAACGCTTTTTTCTGCCAAACCCACCCATTGTCTGGCGTTTGACGGGTTTTTAGTTCATTGAAACTTCTGAAGAATAAATATACTGCACTTCACAAATTTCTTTACATCTTGTAAGAAGTATTAACATACATTAATTGTAGTCTTAATATTGTCTGTCGAAAAATAACTGTTGCGAAAAAAAACAAAGACAATCTCTCTATTTACTTAACAGATTAGTCAATAACGAGTTTTGTTCACAGATTAACTAGATTACTTATCCACTTAGAACGTTTCGTTTTACTAAGTTAGCAAAGTTTTACCGTAGCAATAAAACAAGAATAAATTTATACATGAATACCAACATTATATAATTAATTAATTTATTTTACAAAAAACACAGGTTGTAAGTTACAACTATCAATAGAAACAAATAATACAAAAACTAGGACACACATCAGAAAAAAAATAAATGGACCGTTTATTTTGAAAGTGGTGTAAGTCCATTTTCTTTTGTTTCGAGAAAATTAAAGGTTACTATATTTGTTGATTTAAAAATACAGGCAAATCATATGAGGTCTGGCATTGTTTCTATTGTTTTATCAACATTTAATTTGTTTATTTAAATTTGTTTTTGGCTAATTAGACTACGATAACACATATTTATGTGCTGTAAATGGACTTACACCACTTTCAAAATTAGACAATTGTAAAAATCGTTTAATTTCAATTTTGAAAAATCACATATCGCTTAAAATATACTACATTTTAATATAATTTTGTTTACAAATACGCATAACAACACATAAAATTTTATTTTAGACGGCAATTACATTGTCATTACAAGATACTGATTACAAGAATTTACTTATTCTCTGCATGTGGTAGTGTTTCAAAATATGCATGATGCACCGGAGGTATATAGGGTAGTAGCTGCTTCATGTCTTTATATTTTTCGTACGTAATAGGTCTGGCATTTTGGTACAAAGGCTCCACGGCGATTTTTTCAAATTTTAACGGTCTTCCGGGACGTAGAGGTCATAAATTCATAATTTTAAATTCTGCGTCCGTCATCGTTGTTTTATAAAAAATGGTATATGGTGCAATTTTGAGGAACCTCAACCAACATATTTGCAACCAATTGACCTGTTCCCCATTAGTATTTTTTTATCTGTTTTTTAATTGCATTTTGGAGATTTTTTGTTGAAATGAAATTCTCCCGTTTCATTCAAAATGAGTTTCAAAATGAATTTATCCTGTTTTCTACATTGCGCTATTACATTATAGTATAAATAAATTAAAAATAACAAAACACTGATCGGCATCCATCTGCTATGCCTCCTACCTCTGTCAATTGGACTTACACCACTTTCATAATCGATGATTATGCAATTTCATTTACCGACCGATTTTAAGTTGTACAAAACATGGGATTTTTTTGAGAAATTAAACACGGATTAGTTATATATAAAAAAAATACATTAAATTAAGCATGAATTACGTGATAGCTCATTTTTCTCAAAAATGGACTTACATCACTTTCAAAATAAACGGTCCAAATCTTCTATGGCAACAGAACTTTTATGGTGACTTTTTTAGCAAATTGAGAAATTAACAAAGATGTATTGGACCGGATTGGACCGGAGCATTGGACCGGATTTCAAAAGGTTGAGGGTTCGATTCCCGCCTGAGAATTCACTTGTGACCCAAGTCGTTTTTTTCTAGTATTTTTCTATTATAATAATTTATCTCATAAGATTGCCTTGAAAAATGCATAAAATATATAAGAAATAAGTGGCTGTTTCATCTTAATCGATTGCCCAAACGTTTTTAAAAATGTTTCTTTAGAATACGAGACGATGTTCCTCTCATTGATGAAACAACGCTGACCTACAGCGGAAATCAGAAAGGTACTAGAAAATTTCGACGAGTGTTCACAAGGCTCGGTAGCTCAATTGGGAGAGCATTGGACCGGATTTCCAAAGGTTGAAGGTCCGATTCCCGCCTGAGTGCCCGAGTCGATTTTTCTAGTATTTTTCTATTATAATATTTTATAAAAATTATAAAAGATGTAATCAATTTTCTTGCACGTCTATATGTTCACTTGTTTTCCGCATTTTCAAAGAGAAGTCCTCAAAATGAACCTTTTACGTAAAAATAAATTTTCCACCGTTAAAGTGTTTTAGATGTCATCTTTATTACTTATTTAATACGCCGTCGTAATGGCTTTTAACACAAACGAGACCCCGTCAATTAAGTCCCAATTATAATTCGGGAAGAGTTCGAGTTTTTTAGCTTTTGTTACATCTTAATGAGTGTTCGGAGCAAATTTCCGTTACTCGGCTTTGTTTTGTTATGGAAATTTACGATTTTTCTTTAAGACAGCTGTTCCATTATTATGATAGGGCGAAACAAATGAAAAGAAGAACATGGTATTCTTTTTATATTACTTATATTTCCGACATGATCAGAGATCCTTGCATCATTTTTATATATAAAAAATCGGGCAACTACTCAACCGATTTTGATGATTATTTTCATTTTTCTGGACTGGATTTGGCTATATATTATTTTACTATTTTTTATTACAAAATTTAAATAAAACTTATCATTATGTCCTAAATCGGAAGAAATCCAGCAAAATGAAAAAAAAAACATCAAAATCGGTTGAGTAGTTTCCGAGTTCATAGTAGTCAAACACTGTGAACGGGAGTTTAATTTTAATGGATCTTTAGTTCTTAATCAAGATATATTTTTAATAACTTTCATATTTTTGTAATATTTTAAAGTGAAATTTTTTTTAGCATAGTTGTGATTTGAAAGTCGTGAAACGGAAAAGCGACAGTAAAAAGGGACAGACGCATAAATTCCTAAGATTTTACGTAGGAGACAATGAGATAGGAAGTATTATGTACGTGTGCTAATACGTGTTTGTGTGCACATGCGTAGTGTACAAAGCTTGAGAGAAGGCATCACAACAACCGTGCTATTTTGTATACGTATACGTATTATTTTTGTGGGTTTCACTTCTACCACTTGTGAATTGCACACATGCTTTCTTTTTATTAACCAGTTTTTACGACTACTATTAGAAAACTTTCTAGCATATTTACTAGCCTACTGTATATACTTTATTCTCTTAATAGCTACTTTTATACACTATGCCGTAAAAATATCCCTGTGCTTACTGACTAATATTTCTTTAATGTTATCTTATGCAAGTTATTAAAATGAAAGTTGTAAAAAGCCATTTTCTCTCGTATCAACTTACATAAAATTAATTTTTTACTTACTGTACGGTTTTCACGTCGCGTGGATGGCGCCGGGGTGTCGGGGTTCGAAATTGCTATTTTAGTCGCTTATCACATTCATTTAGCATTTATATACACTTAATGAAACACCAGAAATAAATTTAAGGTCTGCATTTTGATACATCCCCATATGAGCACAAATATTTTCTCTCATATTTGTAGAAGTGGCAATTAATTCGAGTTTTCCGTTGCCTCTGTATTGTACATGTGTAATCACAGTTTATTGTATATGTAATGTCAATGTGTAGTGTCAGTTGTCAAAACTATATAATTCATGGAGGTTTGAAAGAAGGAGAACGATCTGTTATGGGGTCTCAATACAAAAGCGTTTTAAAAAAAACTGATTTATTTATCTGCGGAAAACAAAGGAAAACTTATACTGAATTTGAGACCCGAAGGCAACCGCGCTCGATTGAAGTTAAGAACAGACTGAGCTCGCGGCGATGCGAGCTCGGAAACATTGGAGACTGCTGATGCTGCAGTTTCTGGTCGTCAGCTCTCCTCCATGCAGAGGAAGGGTATAACACCTCCCCCCATAAAGAAAGAAACTTCCAGAAGAGAGGAAGTTTCTTCTACCTATATTCTAGATCTAAGGACAGGTAGAGGAATGTCCTGAACTGTAGGGTTTGTCTCGTCTACCGGATTTTCTAAATTTGGAACATTTTCCGCGGTTCTACGAAATTTGCGAAAGTTGCCAAAAGGTCTGTGTATTATAATTTTAAAGATAATAAGAGAAAATAAAACTACAGTAACTAAAATTATCAAAATAGAGTAATGTGTCCCATACTGAATTATATGCGGTTTCTCTATGATTTTGTCTAATTCTTTATTAATATTCAAAATCGTTTCTTCCGATTTTAATTCATCTAAATCTATGTTCAGCAATTCAGTGTGCGGCACATTTTTACTAATTGTATTGAACTTAACTAAGTTACAGCAAGTATCGTTTATTAGGTTGAAATCGGGTTCTTTTATAGGCGATGTTAAATTTACAATGTTGTTCTTTGGTAGTAACATAGTACTTTTGCAAAAACCGATACAGCCGCTAGGTATGGTAATTATACCAAGTCCACGTATGTTATTTTCATATAATTTGGAATTTAAACAATCTATTGAAATTTTATTGGGTTCCGTTTGCACAAAGATCCATTTATTATTATTAATTGGTTTCCAAATGTCCACCTTTCCGTAAATGAAATTAGTTTTACACTGCACTGGGATAACTGTTATAACCTTAGACATAATTTCACTAGCACAACTGGGTTTGGCGTCTGTAGCGTAGATGTTAGTGACGTCACACACAAAACTGTTTTCTATAACATTACAATTTTCGATGCTATCCAAATTACAATAATGAAGTTTGTCTTTGGTCACTGCTAAATATCTTGAGTCTGGTAAAATTAAACTAAAAGAATTTGGATTACTTACATTGTGTGGGGTTGGTAAAGCAATATTATGGAATAACACAAAATCCATGACAGAAACTAAAGGGATTTGTAAAACAAATATTATCCTATTACTTACAAAGTAGCAAACTAGCCTAGACACATTCAGAATAAAATGCATAGAACTTAAATCTAAGTCAACAGGTAATTTCACATTGTCTGGTAAATGTATGTAAGTATCAGATAATTCTTTGTACAATTGTCGTGGGCTTAGGATTGCCGGGTGCAAAATATTTTTGCTACTAAACAGCATGGCATTTACAATGTCTTCTAACTGGAAGGATAACACCAGTATGGCTGTTTCTAATTTATTCAGTAAACCTGTTTCATACAATTTTAATAATAGTACATCTGTTTTTATGGATATGTTTTTAAATTCATTTGACAAATTTTCAACAGTATTGCTTAGTCTAATTTCATTAATTCTAATCTTATCTAGTGTTTTATTATAAAAGGAAATTGCCGATGTTGTTACTAAAATATTTTCTTTCATCAGAGTAGCTAATTTCTTTTGGTCGTCTTGGACGTCCTGTATAGCATTGTTATATCTAATTCCATCATCCTCGTCCAGTGAGCCAAAGATTTGTTTAAAGGCCGTTCCTATTCCGCCTATCCAAGCGCTACGCTTACTTCTGTCACTGAGCAAATGGGAAATGGACATAAAATTTTTATTCATATCATGATACAAAACAGTAAGAGGCTCCAGTACATTAAAGCATTCGGAGGTATCTGGTGTTCCAGTTTGCTTACACCAGGTTTCCACGGTATTTAGGACAGAATCTATATTTATCAGGTGAGTTCTTATATTTGATATATCTAATGGTACTAAAATATCGAGTTGGCCATTTTTAATTTTGAGTTTGCCTAGGTAATCAAAGAAGATTCCTGGGCTTGATTCGATTTGTTGTATGTAATCCCGTTGGCCTTGAACTTCCGGCCAGGTGCTGAAATGAATCACGGTAGGTAAATTAGTTTATTGCGATACTTGCCTAACTTATTTTATTTATATCTAGGCCATTGTATGTATATGTATTATACTGTATACCTATACTAACTCTTGATCTTATTTACTTATCTTATACAAGTTTATTGTTATAACTAATACTTCTCGTAAATAACGAATGTATTTATTCTATATCTTATATACTAATAAGCAGTGGTCGGAGTAGGTATATTGATTTTAGATACTTGCGTCATGATATCATAACATGGACATGCATTTCTTCCGGAATGTACCGGAGTTTCCAAAAATTTGGTAAATAGAGTAATAAAATAAAAAACCATATGTAAGCAAACAAAATTGTTTATTGTGAATACAAATAATCATTATTACAGTTTTATTAAAAACAATTATTTTTAATCCTCATCGGTTACAATTTCTACATTTTGATTTTCTGTCTCTATACAATTAAAATAAATAACTATAATTTTTTCAATATTTTCGATTTTTAAGCTATTTCTTTTAACATCTAAGATCCATTTGTAAGTGGAAAATGATCGTTCAACATCTGTAGATGTCAATGGAGCGAATTTGAAATAAAGTTTCTGATTATTTGCTACGCTTTTTTCAATACTCTCGCTGTATTCTCTAATTGTATCTAAATCTGGATTTCGTTCCATAACTGATTCTATTTTATTTTTTATATTCTCATTATTGCACTCGTTAAGCGTAGCCCTTACTTGATCAAATACTAAAAGTGAATCAGCTAGAGATAAATTTTGTTTTTGTAACTCTTTTAGGGCTAGTAGTATAATAGAGTAATTTTCTTCGATATATTTTAAATCATTTTCTAAATTTTGTTTTTCCAAAATGTTTTTTGCGTTTCGTATGGCTATAGCATCAGAACTGCTCAAGCAGGATAAAACTTCTTTTATTTTATCTAAATGTTGAGCGTAGTAAGATGTTGCCTGTAACCAAGTACCCCATCTGGTAATGACTGGTTGCGGAGGCAACGGTAAGTCAGGATATTTTTCTTTTAAAATGTTTACCCTACTAGGAGCCTTTAAAAATACTTTTTTAACATTTGATATAAGAATATCAATATCGTTGTATTCTGACCTTATCTGCTCACTTACACGATGAAGAGCGTGCGCCAAACATGTCACATGCTTCATTTCAGGTAAGTAATGTTTTAAATTTCGCCCTGCAGATAGCATGTACGCGACACTGTCAGTGCAAAGCATTAAAATATTGTCAACTTTCGCTTCAAAAGTGTTTTGCCATAAATTTTCTAGACATTGCAGTACAAATTGTGTTATTGTTTGTCCATTTACTGCTGTTAGCATTTTACAAGCAATCAAATAAGGCCGGCCTGCACTATTACTAGGATGCAATGGTTTTATTAGGAAATTGACTATGTATCGACCAAAAATGTCTGTTGTCTCATCCAGCGATATCCATAGTTTCTCATTTTTATTAATTTCATAAATCGAATTGATTTTATTCCTATAAAACTTCTCCAAATAAACTTTTCGTAACTGTGATTCGTCAACCACTTTACGATTGGTACAAACGCAACAACAAGTACTGCACATATATTTCTGAAAAAACTCTTTGAACGCTGGATTTTTCATTTGCGACCAAGGAATATTGCATAGAATCAGGAACTTAATGAGGTCGAAGTAAAATTCCTCTTGCGGTCTCTTAAATTTTCCTTGATGTACAGCGCCTTCAATGTGTTTGGTAATGTTGCCTCTATTCACAGCTTTCAAATGACTTTCACACTTTGTACAGTATATAGTGCCACTAGCGTTATCGTAAAGTAGCTCAGGATAGTGCAATAACCACTTTAGCACTGTTTCAGCCTTGACCTTTGCCATATTTATTTATATGTCACCTAAAACAATGATTTAAATTTACAATATATACATACACAACTGTAAAGTCGATAATGAAATTCTGTTTCATATAAAGTGATTTTTTTAACTGAAGCGGTGATAGCCCTGCGGTGTGCGTACCGGACTCTCATGCGCTATGATGATTGCTATAAAGTGATATTTTAACTGTTTCCAAGTTCTAAAACCTTCTTAAATAGTGAAAATAATTAAAACTTACCCGTACAAAAACAACTTCAAATGGGCCCAATCCAAGAGTAATAAATCGATGTCCGTAGTTATAAGCCAAATTCGTCGTTTTAAGTAGATTTCAGAAGACAGTACACAAGCCAGGGTCAAGTCAAGATATTCACAACACATAAAATAAGCGCACTCCACGAACCGAAATAAGTGAGTGAGCCACTTGGTCTGGATGTCGGTGCGAGCATTGTTTTCGAACAAACAGTCAATGAGTCATCCAGGATACTTGATTCTAATTGGTCAGATGCGTTGAGCATAGACATAAGAGGACAAAAGACCCTGTTTGCCGGATGTCGTGTGTTGAAATGAATATTATTATTATATCATTTTATAAATGAGAGCGAGTGAGAGGCACGCGTCCCTTCCACTCGGGCATGGTTAGCCCGCCTAAGAGCGAGAGAGACAGAGCGAGAGAGAGAGTGAGAGAGATAGGCATACACACCGGTTCATGTCTTGCGCTTCTATTTCGCTTAGGCGGTGATATATGAAATTCAGTGCGAGATTCTTTGTATAAATTAATGTTTTAAATATAATTCTTTGTATAAATAAATGTTTTAAATTGTTACTATTATTTCATCCTTCTTCCTACTATACGAATGAATATTCACATTAAAATTATTTTACCACTCAAAGTCGTTGTCACGTAAAACTTTCGCCCGTATATCGACTTTACAGGCAACCAATTTTTTTTACTATTAAATTCTGGCCATCTACGCCACTAGCAGCATAGCGTTGAGAGTATTGATACATTTTTAACTAGTTTCATGTAATAATTTCGATGTTTCGGTATTTTTATCATAATAATCCGGAAACTCGGAGGCGTATCCATATTAACATATACGTTTGATGTCAGTGACCTTAATTCAATATACCTACTCCGACCACTGCTAATAAGGAATGTATATTCTTTAACAACCTATCCTAAACGTGTTTTAGTGTTAGTTTATATATTTTACAGGTTCCCTCGGACATCTGCGGGTTTGACCTGGTCATAATGGTGCTTGACGTGACGGCGATTTATCAGCAAAGATAAGGTATTATTACCATGTATCTTCACAACCTTATATGGCCCTTTCCAAATGGGTGAAAGGGCTTTCCTTAGTCGAAGATGATTTTTTAAATAAACATAGTCACCCACCTTATACTGGGCAGATCGTGTATGGGAGTCGTAATATGTTTTCGATATACCTTTAGATCGTTTTATGTGTTCTATAGCCTTCTCGCGCGAATGTTTCAGACGATTTTGTAACATTCTTACGTATTCTGGATAGGATGCTCCAGGAGTTTCTTCGAAGATAGAATTCGGGATTACGGGTTTGTTACCAAACATTAACTCATAAGGAGTGTAGTTTGTCGTAGAATGGACGGCTGTATTATAAGCGAGCATAGCGGTGTATATGTAACGAGGCCAATTATCCTGTCCCTCGTTGACGTAGGATTTGAGGTATTCCTTCAAGGTGGAATGGCTCCTCTCTATAGCGCCTTGAGTTTGGGGATGGTAAGGAGAAGACCAAAGCTGTTTGATCTTGAGGAAATCACATGTTCGTTTGAAAAGATCCGACGTAAAATTGGTCCCTTGATCGGTGAGGATCATTTTAGGAATTCCGAAAATAGAAATATAATGGATTAGGCACTCGCTTGTTTCTTCTGCTGTTGTACTTCGAATAGGATAAGCGGATGAAAATTTAGTAAGATCGTCTTGAATGGTAAGTATAAATCGTAATTTAGCAGGTCCCGATTCTGGGAGTGGACCAACAATATCTAGTGATATACGTTGGCATGGGGACGTAGAAGTGGATGTTATTTGCATCGGAGCGCGATTAATTTTCCTCAATGCCTTATTTTCTTGACATTGCTTACATTGTTTGACATAATTTTCGATATCTGTACGCATACCTTTCCAATAGTATTGTTCCTTAACTCTGTTATACATACGAGTAGAACCTAAATGACCTGCTATAGGGATATCATGGTTCTCGTATAATATTTTCTTTATTTCAGTAGGTGTGGGATATGTAATATTGTTGTGGAAAATGTTAATCGTGATATTCGTATTATGGAATAGATATAGAAGGATATTATATATTTTAACGAAGGAATGTACTTCAAATGAGTTTCTGAAATCTGGGATGCTCACGTCAGTCACATTCTTAATGGTGACAATTACATCGCGGACACGTTTAATGGTATCAAATATCTCTGGATATGATGCTACATCGAAGTGATTTACTCTTGTAAACAACAAATAATAGGTTTTATTACTGAGTTCGATTTTATAATGAGAGTAAAGTTCCCTTTCAGCATCGAGAACTTCGTTAGGATTTTCCAGATTACCTAGGATTTCTTGAAGGTGTGGATTAGATTCATCGAGATCAATTGATGTAGGTACTAGGATTATTTTGGATTTGCTTTTGGAAATGTCTTCATTGTATTCGACAATTTGTGTGTTGAGGATTTTACTTTTATCAGATAAGGTCTTCAGCAACATAGAATAGTCTGCTGTGAACAAAGGGGCACCGGAAGTGGAAGGAGCAGGTAGACATTCACTCTCAGGTAGGTCAATTGGTCCTTCTACGGGTGACCTGGATTCTGGCGGATCATTTGTAGCTGGACTGTACGAGATTGAAGGTAAGTTATTATTTTCGAGGAGGCCGACAGAGGGTAAGTCATTGCTATCAATGTTAAGTGGACTGAATGGGAGACTGACATCGAGATCTCCTAATGTTATAGGACTGAACGGTGGAGACGATTCTTCGTCGACTGGATTTGGATTAGGAGGTTCAGGAAGAGAGACATCTTGTGTCGTTGACGGACCTTGGATTATATTTTGTGTAGAGTCTTGGATGGGATTAACCGGGAAGCGAGAAAGAGCGTCGGCATTTGTGTTAGTTTTACCCTTTTTATAATGAATTTCATAGTCAAATTCCTCTAGTTTAAGACGCCAGCGAACCAGTCTCGAACCTGGATCTTTGGCATTGAAAAGCCATTGCAGTGGTTTGTGATCGGACAATATTTTAAACTTATTACCGTAGAGGTACGGGCGAAAAGTATGTGTACCAAATACTACGGCCAAGCATTCTTTCTCGGTGACGCTATAATTACACTCTGCTTTATTCAGGGTGCGAGATGCGAAGGCTATTGGACGATCTTGGCCGACAGTGCCCTGAGATAAGATGGCTGAAATAGCATGATTTGACGCATCACATGTTAAAAGGAAAGATTGAGTAAAATCGGGATATGCAAGGACTGGAGCAGTAATTAACTTTTCTTTCAGGGTTTCGAATGCAAGTTGTTGTTCATTTGTCCATTTATATGGAACGTCCTTTTTCAAGAGGGACGTTAAGGGTTTAGCGAGTTTTGAGAAGTTTTCTATAAACCGTCTATAATAAGAGACGAGGCCTAAGAAGGATTTGATATCTTTTGGAGATTGAGGAATTGGATACTCGGCGACCGCTTTAATTTTATCAGAATTAGGTTGCACACCGTTTTCGTTGATGATATGGCCTAAATAGGCTACTTCCTTGCGCAGAAACTCGCACTTGTCGGGCTGCAATTTAAGGTTAAAATTTCTGAGTCGTTCAAAGACTTTTTGAAGGTTTTCCATATGGGATTTTAGATCAAAAGAATAAATGACTACGTCATCTAAATATACGTAACATCTATTGCCTTGAAGGCCGGATAAGCAGGTATTCATTAGTTTTTGGAATGTAGAAGGGGCATTTTTGAGCCCAAAAGGCATTCGGTTAAATTGAAAGTGTCCCTGCGGCACGGAAAACGCTGTTTTAGGTGCGTCTTGCGGATTCATTAAAACCTGGTGAAAACCGGAAGTGAGATCAAGGGTACTGAAGTACTTGCTTTTCCCCAATTGATCAAGGATTTCGGAAATTTGAGGGATTGGATAAGTCTCCCCGATGGTTATGTTATTGAGCTTTCGGTAGTCGATGACGATTCTCCATTTTCTCTGGCCTTGTGAATCCAGTTTTTTTGGGACTACCCATATGGGAGATGACCAAGGAGACGATGAAGGTTCAATGACATTCTGATCGAGCATTTTGCTGATTTGAGTTTCCACTTCCTTTTTGTGGCATTCCGGGAAACGATAGGACTTGGTGTGTATAGGGACATCAGTGTGTGTTCTGATTTGATGGTCTAAAGCTTTAGTGAAGGTAAGTTGGTCGTTTGGAAGATGAAAAACGTCGGAAAATCGAGAACATAAATCAGTAAGGGCTGATGATTCTTCTGGATTTAAATGAGTGAGTCTTAGTGACTCTATAACTTGTTTAGCTCGATCGGAAGCGTTTTCTGGATTCTTGGGAACTTGGATGCCAAAAGAAATTAGAGGTAATAACTTGAAATTTTGATTCGCATCTAATTTTATTGGTGTTTCAGAGATGTTTGCAACTGTAATATTTATTCGTTTATTTTCCTTGACTTTGACAATGCAATTTGCAACCAAAAGAGAATTAGATAAATGTTGATCAAGAATCATTCCCTCGTTCAGCGATTTCGGATTCTGAACTGTACATTCAATAACCGTTTCGGAACGGGGTGGAATTATGTAACTGGGATTATAGAAGTGGAGTTTAATACTGTTATTTTTTATTATGAGGACATCTTTCGTATAATCAATACTACACCCGAAGGACGTGAAAAAATCAGTTCCTATGATGCCGTCATAAGGAAGGTTGATATCTTTAATCACGTGAAATTTATGACGAATGCTTTTACTTGGGGAAAGGTTCAATTTCAATTGGAAATGACCTAACGTTGGAGTGGTTTCATCTCCTGGATCGATACCCTTGAGGTTAATTATTTCTTTTGCCAGAACAGGACGCTCATGAAGAGTTGATTCTTTTACTAAAGATATGGCAGACCCCGAATCTACGAGCAATGTCATAGGTATGTCTGATATTTGTGTTTCGACGACTATATGGGGTAGCAACCTTCTTGAGGTATCTATATCGATTTCATAAATTTCAAGGTTATTTTGGTTGTTAGGTTTGGAAATATGGGCGCTTGTTTGGGGCTGGTTACCCGTGTGGTCCCTGACTTTGTGACAATGGGCACTTATTTGGGGCTGGTTACCCGTGTGGTCCCTGACTTCGTGAGAATGGGCACTTATTTGGGGCTGGTTACCCGTGTGGTCCCTGATTTTGTGAGAATGGGCACTTATTTGGGGCTGGTTACCCGTGTGGTCCCTGATTTTGTGAGAATGGGCACTTATTTGGGGCTGGTTACCCGTGTGGTCCCTGGATGAAATTTTGGAAATGGTGTCGTTTTTGTTTGGTATAGATTCGGAATTCGGTAGTGTTTTGGGTCTCACGAGACACCGACGCGAGCCCATTATTCGTTTAAATTATCTACTGTGTCATAACCAGGTTCTCCTTCTTCTTCTTGGATGTCCTGGACCTCCTGGACATGATGGATTCTTTTAGGGGGTGAGTTAAAGGAAAATGTTGTTGGCTGCCTTTGTGGCGCCTGTTGGTCACGGTTCCTATTATTATAATATTCCCTCTTTTTACATTCTTTAATGTCGTGTCCAGGAGTTCTGCAATAACGGCAGAACAAAGAAGTAGGGCCCTGTGATTGTGTGCTAGATGATGGTTGAGTCTGAAAGTATGATCTAGGTTTTGTAGGCATGAACCGCCTGTTAGGATTCTGATTGACGATTTGTTTTGAATCTACTTGTGCTGTCCTCTTATAAAGGGACAGCTGGATCCTTTCTTCCGATACGGCTAAGTTAATAGCCTCGTTAAGGGATTTTGGCGCGCGACATCTTATGATGTTTGATAATCGGGGGTGAAGCCCCATAAGAAAATGATGGAGGGCTAAATCCTCCATAGCAGCCGTTCGGCCTGGTAGCTCTTTCTGTTTTGTATTTGACAAAGAAATTTCTGTTAGGAGCTGAGACAAACAGGTTTCTATTCTAAGGGCGTACTGAGTAACGTTTTCAGTAGATCCTTGTCTACTTTCTTGGAGGTCCATTAATAAGTGGGCATAATGCTTACGTTCACTAAACTGCGTTTTCAAAAAATCCTTTAGTTGGTCCCAGCTGTTAAATTCTTTAATGGAGCAGGCAGTTTCTGCTCTGCCTTGTAGTTGACAGAGTATATATTTGAACAATATTCCTTTTTGGGATTCTGATGCTAAATCGAAAGCATTATTACAATTTAATATGAAGGAGTTTAACGTTTCGCGATCGCCATTGTATGGTTTAATGAATTTCAATAAAATATTTAGGTCCATTTCACTAGACATTACTCGTGATCTAGTGTTGATTCTCGAAGGGGGTATTGGTGAGCTAATAGGCGATTTAGAAGGTTCTTGGAAGTCTGTTTCTACTTTCAGCAGATCGTCTATATTTTGAACCTTTGGCATACCAGACGATTATGTACCGGAAAAATAATTAAGCAAAACGGCAGTAACAGAATAAAATTATACAAATAACAATTAAGATAATATACGCTACTAAACTCGGCGTCAAAAAAATCGCACCTTATAAAAATCTTATTCAAAAATTCCTAAACCTTATATAGAGGATAGTGTTAGGTATCATTAGAAAGGTAACAAAAAGGAGCATCAAACAACAATTAAGTGCAATCTTTTTTTTAATTAAAATTATACAAAAAGCATAAAAATTTGAAAAATAATAAAAAATCTTAATTAAGTCCTAATTAATAATCGATAATTTACAAAAAAAATGTACAAAAAGTGTCTTAAAATTAACTCAAAATCTAGTGTTACCCCCCCTTGCCCTGATGACGGCTTCCATACGGTCCCTCATAGACCTCACCAACTTCAGGAGCTCTTCTTGAGGGATAAGACCCCATTCTTCAATCACCGCGGTTTGGAGTTCCTCTAGAGTCGAAGGAGCCGGATCCCGAGATCGAACCTTACGTTTAAGATGGTCCCAGAGGTGCTCTATCGGATTCAGATCAGGACTTCTCGCTGGCCACTGCATCACAGGAATTTGGGACCTCCGCAGGAAGTCGTTCACGATGGCTGCAGTGTGTGCGCGAGCGTTGTCGTGCATTAATGTGAACCCCTCGCCAAAAGATTCGGCAAAAGGGACCACATGCACATCCAGGATCTCTGTGATATAGCGGCGCGCAGTCAGCGACCCTTGTCCGCGAGCACCTCCGGTCCGGGAGACGCAGACCAGGTCGGTTTTGCCGGCAGCCGACATACCGCCCCAGAACATGCAGGATCCGCCTCCATATTCCACCGTCTCCTGGATGCAGGCTTGAGCGAAACGTTCACCCTGCCTCCGGTATACTCTTCTTCGTCGGTCGTTGCAGAAAAGACACACTCGTGTCTCGTCTGAGAAGAGAACAGCTCCCCACTGCTCAATGGTCCAATCGACGTGGTCGCGAGCAAACTGCAAGCGGGCTCGTCGGTGCGCTGCAGTCAATTTTGGACCTGTAGCAGCTCTGCGGGCTGCTATGTTCTTCTCCTTCAGTCTTCTTCTAACCGTGGATACACTCACGGTGCGTCTGCGAACTGCCTGGAG
Source organism: Calamotropha paludella (assembly GCA_927399485.1). NCBI lineage: Eukaryota > Metazoa > Arthropoda > Insecta > Lepidoptera > Crambidae > Calamotropha > Calamotropha paludella. The sequence goes on from OV656820.1 coordinate 1,819,161, forward strand.
CTCCTGTTGCAGCTGAACAGCGTTTGAGAAGCGATTTCTCAAAGAGTACGACACAACGAACCGGTCGTCTCTTTCCGAAGTGCAGCGACGTCTACCGGACCCATGTCGCCGGATATAGCCACCGGTCTCTAAAAAGCGCTGGTAGACTCTACGAACCGAAAAACGGCTCAGATTCAGTTGCCGGGCGACATCACACTGCCGCACCCCTGCTTGCAGTAGTGCAACCACTTGAGCGGCCTCATCAGCTGTAGTGTCCATTTTCCAGATGTTCTTTCTTCAGTAAAATCAGTGCGTGTGTCCCCTTCAACGGTTTAATAGCGAATGACCCACATTGAACCCGTGTTGACCTCTTTATACCCACAAAGTTAGCGCAACTCGCGACTCTCCCGAGCAGCAAAATTTCCTTAGAATTTTTGTGACCCTTTATTTGTTGCTTTAGGTTTTATTTGATAATGAAAAATAATGTTTTTTTATTAAGTTAATTAAGTAACCTTTTAAATAAAATTATAATTAATACGACTGCATGTGCATATCCAGAGTTAATGCCATTTGAACGTGATTTTCTTAGAGGTGCGATTTTTTTGACGCCGAGTGTAGTTTCACAGGTAAAACAGTGACCAAAGACTCACTTAGATAAGACTGCGAGTTGGAACACGGCGACCAGACACACTGTCAGCATTCCGGAGCGATAAGACACGGCGACGGCGACGTTTCGGCGAATCGACTGCACTGCGTGACGCTCAGTTTATATTATTTAAATTCACTTCTTAAACTCGTGGAAATATTTCTCACGATACGGAAATTATGAAATTATAGATTGTTCAGGCTTTTTATATTTTCACTTTCAGCACTTGAAGAAATAGCACAAGGATGAGACGACGACGATATAGAGCGGGCAGGGCACCGCGATTTTGGACATACACTTTTATATATATTTTTTTTTTACACTAAATTAGGAAAATGTAGTTTTATAATTAAGTTCTTTATATTTTCACTTTCAGCACTCGAGGAAATAGCACAAGAATGAGACGACGACGATATAGAGCGGACAATGTACCGCGATTTAGGGCATTCACTTTTCACTTAAAATCACTTTTCGATGCTCAGGATACGGAGAGCGATGATGATGATAACTTATATTTTCACAATTTTGGAGCACGACACTAACGGAGTCTGAGTTTACGTTAGTTCTATATGCACTGGGGATTTCCGAATCCCACCGCTGCCACCAAATGTTATGGGGTCTCAATACAAAAGCGTTTTAAAAAAAACTTTGATTTATTTATCTGCGGAAAACAAAGGAAAACTTATACTGAATTTGAGACCCGAAGGCAACCGCGCTCGATTGAAGTTAAGAACAGACTGAGCTCGCGGCGATGCGAGCTCGGAAACATTGGAGACTGCTGATGCTGCAGTTTCTGGTCGTCAGCTCTCCTCCATGCAGAGGAAGGGTATAACAGATCGCTACGTGCTAAATTGGCCCGTCTGTCCCTGAAAATTTGTAGAATTTCTAGTTCATTTTTCAGCCACCAGCCGCGCCGCGTACAAGTAGATGAAGTTAGTTGAATAATGTACAAATTTATCAACAGCCCGCTTTTATTGAGACAACTTAGCGATCGCAGCGTCTCACTTATTTTGTCCTTATTTCTGGGGCACTATTTTCTACAGCGATCGATTTCCTTTTCTCTAACTTCCATGATAAAATTCATGAAACAATAGAGTTATATCTGTTTGTGTCACAGACGAGACACAGACGAATATTACTCTATGGATATTAAATCCGCTTATACTTTTTATATTTCAATTCTGTTTTTTATCATTTTTTGTTTATTTGCTTTTCTTACATAGTACCTCCTACAGGCCTTGCCAGAATACCAGCGCCGATGCACTGTGACGTGTGACAGTGTATAGGCATTATGCTGAGGCAGGGTTCTGATTGGCCATCATATTTTTTATGTTTGTATTACAGTCTATGATTGCGGAGGTAAAACGAATTTCATAAAAACCGGTCATCGAACGATTAAAAAGTTTTCTATCTGTGGTCCTTCGGTCTTTCGGAAGATTTATAAAGCCGTTAGATGGCTGCATTTGGGTTATAATCTCTTCCTAGGGAAGGCATTTGTCTGTCTGTAAAGATTATCTGGGAATATTTACGGAGGTGGTACTCAATCCAATTATGTATGCTTGTTATGTCTTTTTTTATTTTGTATTATCTCTCGCAGTTATCAAATACTTTTGCTTAATGAGATTTTTGCGATTTTCCTGTTGAGGTCTCCATCATTTTTGGAATGAAAATTACCTATTTAAATAATGTGTTAATTGGAGAGTAAATTAGGTTTTTTTATTATTTTGAATGCGTTCGTTTTCGATCCCAATCAAGACCGGGAGCCACGACAGGACCTACGATGGAGCGAGCTATCCCAGAAGTTGCCTATTCACCTTGGCTTTAACAATGGACGGGTTATATGTACCCGGAAATACAGACGCAGGGAGGGAGTTCCACTCCTTTGCTGTGCGCATTATAAAAGATGTTGAGTAACACTTGGTCACAAAAGCTTTTTATAAGTAAATAATAAATAAATAAAATATTTTGTCAAAGACATATTGATACTTCAGTTTTTTAAGATCTAAATTTTTTAAAGAACAGAATTAAGGAATTGCGTTTGTATTTTAGTGTTTTATGAACAAGTAATTGATATTGACAAGTACCAGTCATTTCCTTTGATATCTTAAAAGCTTTCTACTGACTGAGCATTAGATTTCGCGGTTTCATTTATTATGAATTTGGACGTGGCTTATGAATTATTTAAAGATATTTGCACGTATATTTAGGATATGATATTCGATATACCGGGTCATTTTATAAACACCATCCAACTTTATATATTATATTCTTTGGAGAAAATAACGAAACAAGTATTTCTTCTTTTAATATCACGCAATACTAAAATATTGAGTTAAGGCTATACAAAGTTATCCAAAGAAAGCTACGATTGTTGTCACAATCACGCTAGGCACGGTGTTGTAGCAGATGATTACACGACCAAGTATTTCATTGATACATAACCGATTTTCATAAGTTGCAAATTTGAACGAAAAAAGATTGGGAATGTCAAATTGAAGAAGATATGAGTTTTTTTTTTATCTTTGATTATAACGTTATTAATCGATAACACATTTGATAAATAAAAAAATAACTAAGGCGCATTTAAAAAAAATAATCCACTTATGTACAATAATTGGTTGGAGTAAAGCAAAGAGTGTTTTTAACAACAGAATCTAAAAACATAGGAAATTCGAAAATCGGTATAACAAAGCAATAAATTCAACGATAGGATATTTCAATATCTGAAAAATATCCAAAATTGAAGCCGGAGAAAAAAATAACAGCATTAAAAGCATTTTATCCAACAGCATTAATAAATTCAAGCTTTACATATTTCATATTTTTCATCAAAGTTATTTTAAGTGCCAAAACCTATTACCACTCATTTGCCACTGAACCCGAACTTGGAGGAAAAAAATTAAAAGAGTAAAAAGTGTTTATTTTTGACATTTTTACACGATGGGATAAAGAAATGTATTAATTATTGATTTTTATATTTTTGTGAAAAAATTTACAAATCTTAGCCGCCTTGCACATACTTTGCTTTACTCCAACCCAATAATTAATAAAAAATCCAAACAAAAGACACTTACATAAAGTTTGATAACAATGATTTTACTTCAATGTGTAAGCGATTTCTCTCTAAACAGTCTTGCACGTTTATGAATATTGTCTTTAATTTATTAACTTTTTTTTTCACTTCGTCAAATGCATTTGGGCCTCCTTCATAAACTCACCGTTTAATTTCGCCCTCGATTTCAATAGCAAGTGTGAACACATTTCGTGAGGTAGGTTATTATACGACTGCGCTCGCGAGCGGAATGCGCTTGAGGAGGACCCTCGGGAACGGCTTCCCCGAGGGTAGGAGCCTCACTCGGAAACTACGGGTGATACCGGAGTTTTCTCCGTTATCACCCGGCGTGGCCGAGAGGGGGTCCGATGGGATGGCGACCGCGGAAGCCCTCCGGGAACTTTTGTTTCCGGGGGACTTCCGCGAACGCACATCCCGATGAGGTGGGGGGGGAAGGCCGTTAGCACACCTCGGCCGCCTCCGGCCTGCATTGGGCGGGGCAACCGCGCCGCCTGTGACGGCGCCCGGGAACTTGTTCCTGGGTGGTCATCACGGGCGCGGGAGTCTCGTCCCTTGTGGGTCGGTGTCGGTCGAAGGGTTTGGTTTATTCCTTTCCTCACCAAAAGGGGGCCAGCGGTTGTCGGGGCGGGAGACCGGCAGCTGCATTGCACTTGGCCCTCAGGCGTGCGGGGTGTTCAGGGCGTCACGCTTCACCCCGTTGCTCCGTCCCTCACGGAGCATAGGCGAGGTCCGCCCACGAGCGCGGACCCACACTGGTCCGGGTCGCGGCCGAGTCCAGCAAGGGACCCCGCGACTCGCACCACTGTGTATTGGGACGCCGTAGTTTTTAGTGGGTAGGCCTCCAAGCCTTTACCGGGCACTCGGCCGGGTAGGGGCATGGAGGAGAGTCCCACATATCCACCGTGTTCTCCCGACACGGTGGAATGCCTAATGCCATTTTATACGAAAAAAATAAAATAAAAAGGTTATAACAAAAAAAAATTAAACAACGTAAATGAGTGGACGCAAGGTTATCGTCGCGGGAGGTCCCCGGGTGTCTGATTTCATTGCGCAACTCCTGCAAGCTCGGTGGGGCGCTGTTTCATTCAAAACATTTCGGGCGGTCGTTTAACTGTAGGTATATTTTACCAGTAACCAGCTGTTGTTATAATTCGCTCGAACAAAATATTTTTTGTGAAAATTTGAATTGTTTGAATGATATCTTATGCCTTGAAAAAATTGGATAGTGTTTATAAAATAACGCTGTATATAGGATATGATATTTGATATATGCTTAAAACAAGTTTTTTTTATTTAACGACTTATTATGATATCAATTTCACGATCATTTGGTGCAACGTTAGCGATCCTGTTTTTAGCACCGACGGTCTTCGGTTCGAGTCCCGGAAGGGGCAGATGTTCGTGTTATGAATACGAGCACTTATACCTGAGTCATGGGTAATATAATAAATAAATATCTATATATCATATATGTTACCCTAGTATCCAAAACACAAGTCTTATAGTGCTTACTTTGGGCTAGGCTATTTGGTGTGACCGTAACAAATGTTATTATTATTATAACAACAGTATTATTGTTGAAGTAAAAATAATAAAGAATAATTATTTATATAAAGAATAATTAATTATTCATAACAACTAGACATAAACACAATCAACTATATCAAAAAAAATGCTCTCATTAAATATCATATAAATATCCATAAGAATGATAACGTTGCCTCGTTATTGCCAACTTATTCTTCTCATCATCATCATCATCATTTATTTAAATTTCTTCTGCCAAACGATATAGCCTTCTGATCAATTTACCTCTCGATTAGTTGTTAGAAGTATATTATACTTCACAAACTCGGTTTCAAACAAATGAAATCATTTCCTTTCATACATCGTTTTTATAGTAATAAGCCAGGCGCTTGACCACTGTCTCGCCAGATGGTAAGCGACCATGCGATATAGGATGTAAGGCGCTTGCCTAGGAGATACCTCTTCACTCGTGACTTGATGACACCTAAATTATATTTGTCAAGACTCAAGCTTACAAGGGTAATAAGGGTAAGATCATATAAATTCTATGGATCTATAGGTAATATCCATAGAATATAATATATGCTCTTGCAAATGCTCGTATTCATCTCACCAATATCTGCCCATTCAGCAGCATCGCTTTACACAAAAACGGTCGTTAAATATCTATAGCTACAATGGGTGTCACTCTACTTTTGGGGTGAACTATATAGTAAGCATGAATCACCTAAGCGCGATCAATATTCTAAATAATTGGATACAACTAAACTGATACAGAATATTGGAACAACTAAAGTTTCTAAACTAATGTCAACGTTCTATATTTCAAGCGTTTTGATATATTAAACGGAGTATAATCACAGGTTTTAGATATTTGTTCAGTGAGTTTAGAGGTTGAAGAGCGAGCGAGTTAATTATCTATAAAAATGAAAATGATAATAACTTGATTGAAAAGCACTTAAAAATAAGTTGTTTTGAATCGTTCAACATTTTTACCTATCACGCTTTCAGAATGTCTTTTAACTGACAATAAGAATGGGCGCAAGAACTTTTCAGCTTTAACAGAAGTAACAACATTTACAATATTATACTTCGTTGCCATACATAAACCCAAAAACAAAAAAAATTATCTGTTATCACAATAATAGTAGTGTTATGGTTTCACTGTACATTACATACAGCATAGTAACCTAAATCTTGAAATGAAATAAAACCATTTTATTTGTTTGGAAATAGCCCCTGCCTAATTAATTATATCTTGCACATGTTATAATTAATTCTAAACGTTCCGCCCTTGCAAGAACATGCATGAAATATTAAATAAATTTTAAAATTAATAATTACACTTCAAAACGCATGTGGGCAATTCACGCGTGGTAGAAATGAAACCTTCAAAAATAATACGCACACGTATACAAAATACCACGGTTGTTGTGATGCCTTCTCTCAAGCTTTGTACTACGCATGCGCACACAAATGCATATTAACACACGTAAATAATGCTTCCTATCTCATTATCTCCTACGTTTAATCTTATGAATTTATGTGACTGTCTCTTTGTACTGTCGCTTTTTCGTTTCAAATCACAACGATGATAAAGAAGTTTTCACTTCAATAAATAAAAATCAATTGACATTCAAATTGTCAATAAATTTATGGTGAATCTGTCAAAATGTCAAATACTATAATGCTTTACATTAGAAGAATTCGTTAAGTGTATAAGTATTGTTTTCTAGAAGCCATCTCCTTTTGAAAATCCCAATAGTATCTCTTAAATGTCTGATGACCATAAAGGAACAGTTTCTGTTTATTATGGTCACATGTTCACTAATCCTTGATTTTTTTTACAAATAATCCTATTTTTACTATATGCATGTCAAAACGTTTAATTTATTAAACAGTGGTATGCCTAAAGCCAATGAATCGATCCCAACTTCCGGGTACGTCTTTAGTTAGTAATAAAAAAGGAACAAAGAATAAGAAAGTATCATTTTGAATAAGTTCGCTTTTCCTTCAAATATTTTTTCATATTTCAGATGTTTCTAACTAAATAAAAGTCTTAACTGTCGTTTAGTATTTGATGCTGATTGTACCTCTGAAGGTTCTTCAGACGTGATGCTCTGAATGCACAAGTGGGTCTTGCTAACTTTGAAAAAGAAATTGTATCCGTAACTTTACAATGTTTTATGCGGGGTTGGGTCGTAAGTATGTCATTACGAAGATCCTTTTTTATTATCCTGTTAGGTACATTTGACAGATCATCAATCTACAAAAAAGTAGCTCAAACTTTTCAAATTGATCCTTAACTTTGTGTTATGCTTCCAGTCAAATATCGGTTGAAAAACTTTAAGTTAAGTGGTTTTTTAATATTAATTTATAATGCATAATATGAACGTGAACTTATTTTCCACTCGAGTGATCAGTGACGATCACTTTCAACCTAAGATTATTTAAAAGTTTAGCTACTACGCTCGCAAGAACTTGCCATTAAATCAAGTCTTAAAGGACGCATAAGGATATCTCAAACACAATACACCTGCCCGCCTAGCATACGCAACACGACAAAATTTTGTCGACCCGTTTTCTCGTGTTTTAGTCATTTGTCGTCAGTCGTCTCTAACATGGCTGCGCTTAGAAGTCGATTTCTTATGTCAAACGTGTTTTTTTACTTAGCCGCGGATTTTTGTCTTCAAACTCTAACATGGCAATTGCGTTTTGTCGACAATTTAACCGATATTGTCGACATATATCTCGTCTTTGTGTCAGTACGTAGAGAAGAGACGACAAGTGGTTTATGTGCTATTTCGATTAGAGCGATGGCGGTGTTTTATTACAATTATTAACTCAAAATATTTTAAGGGCAAACGACACGTAAATATATGTTTTATACTTATTTTTATATTTTTTGATACATATTTTTTGTTAATATTGCTCAGTGCTGTCATAATAAAATTATAAGAAACTCACTTAAAAATAAATTTGTAGAAATTTGTAAATGGCATGGATTTTAGCTACTGATTATATTCTAGTATATGATATTTGTCTGTAAATCTTCCAATAAATAAAAATATATTTGTATGAGTAGATTAATTATTTATTATTAATTCTCTATTAAAACAAAATTTGTTATTGTAAAACAATTAAAACATCGATAAATATATTGTGATGCACCAGCTTTCGACAAACGATTCTAAAAAGATAAATTTTGGTCACCTTTGATTTGGTTGCTTTCATTTGTAACCGAACGCGCCAACAATCGGACACGCAATATATTGCTGTGATCTTTTGGTCACCCATCCCAAACCCTTCCTCTGCGAACGTTGCTTAACTTTTTTAATCACACACTGCTGCGTATGACATGTTGAGCGTTAATTCAGTCACATCTAATCCAGTCACATTGTGTATTAACAGGCGTGTAGAGCGGCACGTCACATGTGATTATGACTGGCCGCTTGATAAATTATGCGTGATGGATTATAGCATCATAGGCGGTCTGACTCATTATGATACGATGTGAGTCAAGCGAATTTGACCTTTGTGTCTTCCTAAAACGTATATTCAAAAACTCAAATTCCAATCTCTATGGGTATAATAAAATGTGTTGATGACATTTCGCATGACATTTGACCGCATCTTTGGTGTCTCAGAGGTCTCAGGTTCGGTTCAAAAAGGAGAAGAAGGAAGTGTCTCGGCAGTTGTTATAAAATTTGTTTGAATAAAACACTTTTATATATATTTTATTTTATATTTAATCCTGACGTTTCGACTCTTTTACAGGAGCCGTGATCACAGGATGACTAAGATAATAGTTGTCATGTATTTTCCTTCACAATATTTTAATCGGGCACGTTCCTAATTGTTAAAATTGTTTTATATAAATCAAATAATTTTATTCTTACATTTTATTTAGTTATTAAATTCTCACTACGATTACATTGTATACTACTGAGTCTACTAACAGCTCGGAAATTGGGAGGCCCTTCCGAGAAGAACTGGCGAAAGAACCTCCATCTTACTGTTATTATTTGCAAAACGAGCCCACTACATCATCAGGGCTTGCAATGTGTGTTTTTATAGGTATTAATTTATTAATTGTTGGGTTCCAAGCAGGTGGAACGCTCCAACCTTCGTCTCTATTGAAATAAGGATGTTTTCTGATTTCAATAGCCTCGCGTAGCAACCTAGGAACAAATCTTTGTTCTCTAGCGAGAATTTGTGGTATATCGAAACGAATGTAGTGGTTTGGCCCCTCAAAAGCATGCTCACACACTGCAGACCTATTATCGCGCCTATGTTTTATGTCGGCTACATGTTCTTTAATGCGCGTCCCTATAAAATAAAATATAAGTAAACATACGCATACGGTAAATAGATACATAATATTTATAGTAATACTAGATTGGAATAAATCCAGCAAAATGAAAAATAACATCAAAATAGGTTCAGTAGTTTTGGAGCTCATCGCGGTCAAACGTGACACGGAATTTTGACATATAAAGATTAATTTTACGCAATGATTTAGTCTACATTACCGTTGGCGAAGCCGCGGGTAAAAGCTAGTCTTTTATAAAACTGGAGACGTATGATGTGTGGATTAAAATGATATTTATCATACAAATTCTTTTTTTGATACAAGCGAAGTGATAAATTACATTAATGGTATTCCAAATGTCACAGATCAAAAATGCCTATTTTTTGCGGATGATACAACAATTATCATAAAAGGTATAAACAAAGAGGCTTTTGAGAATAATACCAATGACAGGTATAAACAAATTGTAAATTGGTTAAAGAAAAATATTAGGGGTTAAAGTATGAAATTGCCGATTTGTACTGAAAATCTATATTGTTTATTTTTTAAATTTTTAACAAATTTATTTAATCAAAATAGTTGCCATTATTATCTATACATTGCTGCCATCTAATGGGAAGGTCATTAATGCCTTTGCGATAGAATTCCGACGATCTAGACTGCACAAACTGTGTGAAAGCATTTTGTACTGCCTCCTGGGAAGAAAACTTCTTGTCACGTAGATAATTGTCCAAATCACGAAAAAAATGGTAGTCCGTTGGAGCAAGGTCTGGTGAATACGGAGGATGACGAATGGTTTCTAACTGCAGTTCCTGAAGGGTCAAAATGGTTTCTCGTGCTGTGTGAGGTCTCGCGTTGTCGTGGAGCAATAATGGTGAAGATCGATTCATGAGTCGGGGCTGTTTTACTGCTAGTTTTGTCAACATGGTTCGGAGTTCGGCACAATAGACATCTGCCGTTATTGCTTGACCAGATCGGAGAAAACTATAGTGAATAACACCATGCTGAGACCACCAAACAGTTACCATTACCTTTTTATTGGTAAGTTTTGCTTTAGGACACTGTTGTGGCATTTGACCTGGGGTCAGCCATTGCATTTTTCTTTTCCGGTTATCATAAAGAATCCACTTTTCATCACATGTTACAATTCGATCCAATATTCCTTCATTTCTGTACCGGTTCAACAAGGCAACACAAGTTTCAACACGCGTTTCTTTCTGCAGATCAGTCAAATCATGAGGCACCCATTTTTCGTATTTTTTTATTTTATTGATTTGACGCAAGTGAGTCAATATTGTGGGTAAGGTAACGTTAAACCATGCCGCTAATTCCTGGGTACTTTGACTAGGATCGGCTTCCACTATCTCTCTTAATTCATCGTTATTTACCTGTGTGGGCGGTCTTCCTCGTGGCTCGTTCTTTAAGTCGAAATTTCCATCACGAAAGCGTTTAAACCAAAATCGCACGGTGCGTTCATTAGTAGACCCCTCTCCAAACGCAGCATTGATATTGCGGGCTGTTTCTGCCGCGTTAGTTCCGCGTCGGAACTCGTATTCAAAAATAACTCGAATTTTCGCAGTATCCATCTTTCTTGTCTAAATTGAATAACAAAAACAATTGAAAGTCGATATTCAAATGTTTTACATTTTTTAAAAAAAGAACATCATAGAAACCATTTAAAAAAAGTTTCATTCGAAAACCTCAAACCATGAAGATTCTATGTCAATTCAAAGAACCTATTGCAATAAAACGGCAATTTCATACTTTAACCCCTATTAATTTCAATGCAAATATAGATGAAAGTTAATACATTATATTTATAACAAATATATTGACAGACATAAATATTAACATAAGGTATAATCTATATTTATGTATATATAAAAATTCCCTGTCACAGTGTTTGACCGCGATGAAACCCGAAACTACTGAACCGAATTTAATTATTTGATTTCCATTTTGCTGGAATTGTTCTGACTAAGGACATAGGATAGGTTTCATTTTAATTTATAACACAGCAATGCGTCGCCGGTTCAGCTAGTACTACTATATAAATCTGTAGGTTCTGTCTGTACATATATTTTTTGGACAAATTTGATTATAAATATTCATTTCATGACCCATATCAGTGGTAGAATTAATAATAATAAATAATAAAAACATTTATTTCAGACTGCGGTCCATAGTTTGTTAGTAATAATTAGTAACAAAAATAACTTATTCTATGTTAATGTTGTTAGTAATAACAATTTATTCATATTAACCAATTCTACTATTATTTTAAATTTTGTTTGTCTGTCTGTCTGTGTATGTCCTTCTTGTAAAATCAATTCAAGAACGCATTAATCGATTACGACCAATTTTAATTTATGTAAGAACATGTGATTATGTATGTGTGTATATATATATATATATATGGTATATACATATATATACCCGACAGACGTTGTCCTGCATGATATTTCAAGCGATTAGGATAAATAAAGTATAAATAACCTGCATACTAACTGCAGCGCCATTTGCCGCGCTGATTTGTGAATCTAAACCATCCAGGGCGCCACCAAAACGCATACAAAAAAATTCATTCAAATCGGTCAAGCCGTTTAAGAGGAGCACACGTTCAGTAGAATTATATATATAAAGATATAATATTGGTAAAAATTAATCATCCTGAAATTTTGCATCAGAGGCATAGAAAAGTACAGAGTGTACACTTTCTCGAGAAAAAGGTACTGTTCCCGAGGGATAGAAATATAATTTTTAATCGGTTGTCTAAAAACTACTAATAATATAATAGCGAAAGTAAATGAAAGTTCTTAGCTATTAGAATTGACAAATTCTGCGACTCGAAATCTTATATTGACATAGTAGTAAATAAATAAGACGAATATATTTATGCCCTTAAACGACTTAAAAATATTTTTACCAAAGAAGCAGCCTTGTTTGCATTTCGTGGGTTTATTTCATCAGTGTAAAGGTATGGGCCAATATTATGATTAAAAATTGTTGATATGCGCAAAGCTTTTAAAGTTCAAAAGGAGTGAGTACGGTCAATCTGTGGTTCGGATTACTTAGTATTTCAAGCCATAAAATATATTGCCTCTTGCTTATTTGAATTTGGATTTTTAAAGAAAACTAAGGCACCCTTAGTCAACATTTGATCACGGCTCCTGCAAAGGAGTCGAAACGTCAGGATTTAATATAAATTATGCGCAAGAAACTGGGAAAAAGTTGTTTTATTTAAATGTGTAATGTGCGCGGAAAAGTGAGATAGCGATTTGTTTAAAAATGACACTAAACTAATATAGAGATAGAAAGGGAGGTAATTTGTGGATAATTCAAATTCAAATTCAAAATTATTTATTGTGAAAGATAACATGTTCAATTAATTTTCTGTACCAGGACATGAACCCTGCTAGGGCATCGTAATATACATTATTAAAAAATTATAAAACAATAACACAAATCATTTTAAAAAGTAAAAAAACAAAAATTAAACTACTCAATAAAAGGTCGAAAATCATTAAAATATTTAAATTTATACCGTATAAAAAATTGAGATCGTGTACCAAAAACGTTTATGGCATATAAAAATATTTAATAAATGCCTGATGATCTAAGAGCATTACCACTAATTAGATTTAATATATTCTAATAGAGAGAAAATGTATTTTTATTTGTTCTTACGCTTATTTCTTAATTTATTAATAACTTAATAATATTTAAAAGTAATTTTATTTTATTTACATTTTACAATTATTTGTTTTCTAATTTTATTCTTAATTATAATGATAACAGTAATTTTATTTTATTTACTGATTTCTAACAAAAAATTGTGTTGTAATTATTATTTTTTAATTATTTTGACATTTCATAATTATTGCAATGACGTTTAATTGTTACTGGACGTCTAATATTTAACAATGAGTGAATTAAATTGTTACTATTGAGTATTTATACATCGACCAATAGATAGAATAAGTTGCACAATTTATTTTAACATCAAATGTAAATCTTACAAAAAAATAACTAATTATTATAAAAATGTGGCTTCACAGTTTTGTTTAATTAAGCTATACAAATTGACAGTACGACATTTAAACGCGGCGGGGGATTATTGATATATTCCAAAATGTCTTGAAATAAAGAGATGAGAAATATGTCTATGGTAATATTGGTTATCAGATATGTTGAAGCGTTAAGCAATAATTTATGGTAAAATATGTCAAACACGATTTAAAAAATGGTTACTAAGATATAGTATACCAGAGTTTTGGGTCATCAAAACAAGATTTAAAGGCATATTAAAAACAGACAAACTCTTTTGGCGTTTTTAATACACGTTGTATAGCGAGGGAATAACTTACATACAGGTGTCTCTTTCTATCATGATTAGTCAGACTTACGAAAGAAAAAGACAAAACACATTGAAGCTTATTCATTCACTATACTACGTTTTTTCTAGATATAAGGTACCCTATGTTCTTTGTTGTACTTCTGGAAAAGTGTATGCAAAATTAAATGATGATCGGTTGGGTAGTTAAGGCGTGAAAAAGTAACAAACAGACAAAAAAATTTCTTAGTTAGTATTTTTCATACTTTAATGAAACGGAATAACTTAATTATGATGTAATTCTTAAATGTTTACAAAAACCATTATTTAAGTTAACCATATCCATTATACAAGTATTATATTGCTTACTTTGGACTAGGTTAATTGGTGTAAGAATTATATTTTTGTTTAAAGAAAATAGCAGTTTGTTTTGTTTTAGATTAGAAAATGTTATATAAATTATTAATGAATATTCAAACAGTAACAAAATATTTATTATGAACGAAAGCTCCATTAAGGAATTTTCGGAATATCAGTTTAATTAAACTTCTTGTATTATTGCGAATTTAAATAATTCGTGTTGGCGTTTAATTAGAACCTCTCTGCATATTAAGAATTCAATTAACAATCGTATGGGAATTATTACAGTTAATTTCTTTATGTTTTCTACCTTTGTATTTCAGATAAATTCAACTTTGTGTTGTGTCAGTGTTTTAAAGATATAATTAATAAAATTAAAATAGAATAAGATTTGAAATACGTCTATAAAAACAATCATATCTCCGAAGCCCTCAGGTAGGAATCTACGACCGTTCGCTATCCGGGCGAGTGCTCTGACCGCTGAGCTACCGAGACGCTGGTAAATATTAGGTCAAGGAAAAAGTCTTTTTGAATATAGTATGTATGAACTTGTAATAAAATATCTTTGGCTGTACTATTTGTATCTGGCTGGTTGTCATGACATTAAAAAGATGACATTTCAAAAATAGAATCAAATTAGGATTTTTTTTTCTCATTATATTTAATTTGTTTTTCTTTCTGTTAAAATAAGCGAGTCGAATGAAGATTTAGATAAGTTTTAAATGTTTTACAAATAGGAAAAATGCAACGCAAACCGCGAAAAAAAATTGTGACGTTTATGAACCTAATGCAGTGTCAGTAAGAGTAGCACAAAGTTGGTTTTAGCGTTTTCAATCCGAGAATTTTGATGTCAATGATGCACCTCGCTCTGTTACGGATAAAATGGAAATTAAAAAAAAAGCGCAAGAACGGCATATGAGCAGTTACTTCATAGCTGAAGATTTGATAATTGACCACAAAACAGTTTTGACCCATTTGAAAAAATCTGTGTACACAAAAGAGCAGATATTTGGGTGCCACACCAGCTCACTTATAGAAACCTAATGAACCGTGTACTCATTTGCGATTCTTTATTAAGACGTAATCAAACCGAACCGTTTTAGGAGAGATTAATAAATGGTGATGAAAAGTGGAACACGTATGACAAGAAAGTGCGAAAAAGGTCGTGGTCAAAGGTCGGTCAGGCTTCACAGACTGTGGCAAAACCTGGGTTAACTCGCAATAAGGTGATACTATGTCTAGGGTGGGATTGGAAGGGCATTGTTAATTATGAACTTTTATCGCCGGGAAGATCCATCGATTCACATCTCTACTGATAATGAGATTAAAAATACACCTCTAAAAACAACCACATCCATGAGCCTTCAGGTGGGATTCGTACCTACGATTCGCTATCCGGGCGAGTGCTTTGTGTGGAAGTACTTATTTTATTTTTTGCATTCCAACTATTTTCTAAACAGAAATTTATTTATAACTAAAAAGGAGCAATTAAAAGTTGTTTTTTTAATCTATACTTAAAAATAGCATTTTTTGGGTCGTTGCCATATTAGATATTTGAAATAAACCTTAGTCATCCTGTCTTTCGGCTTCTGTAAAGGAATCGAAACGTCAGGATTATATATACGAATAAAAAAATCAGAATAAACTAGTCGTACATCTGGTAAATTATTTAAATTAACTAAGTGATTTTTTATGAGAAAGTGACAAAAGATATAACAGTTATAATTACAAAAAAAACTAAATTTTTCATATAAACGTTGGCTATTTAGTCCACTGAGTCAGTTAAATACAGCTAGGCGTTGTTATTGTTGCTAAAAACCAAAGTAGGTTTCTTTATATTGTTACAGTTTTAACATAACATATAGCATAATATATTTTTTCATCGGACAACCAGACTCACCAATAGGCGACACCATTATATGCTTCATATACCAAAGACTCGTACTAAGCGCTTTAGTTCCAATTTTGTGATACGTACCGATAAGGAACTCTTTGCCTGAGTCTGGGTTTCCTGACAAATACAATTTAGGGGTCTTCAAGTTACGAGTGAATAGGTATCTTCTAGGCAAGCGCGTCACATCCTAGATCGCATAGTCGCTTACCATCAGGCGTGATAGTGGTCAAGCGCATGCCTATTTTCATTAAAAAAGAAAAAACAAAAAATACAGTTAAAGCACCCAATCGGACCTAAGGATGGAATAGATGTGCTGAAAAAAGGCCAGGTCAAAAGTACCGTTAACCAAAGAGTCTGATGAGAGTTGAAGAAGCGAATGATTTATGTAAGTATAAATATTAATAAATATTTTTCTTACATTTGCACCAATTAGCCTAGCCCAAAGTAAGCACTGTAAGGTTTGTGTTATGGATACTAGGTTAACGAATAGACATACATATATGATACATAGACATGTAATATTCATAGAAATATATACAAACACCCATGACTCAGGTACATACTCGTATTCATCATACAAATATTTGCCCCTTCCGGGATTTGAACCCGGGACCGGCGGTGCGAAACGCAGGATCACTACCGTTGTACCAAACGGTCGTCTAAGTAAGTATCGTGGAAAGTTGAAATCTGTGATCTCTGCCTACACTTAAAAAGGGGTAGGCAGAGATACCTACTTATCCGTTTTTAAGCCCAGGGTGTATAGGCACCTTCTGGGTTAGCTCGTTCCATCGTGGATTTGGTCTTGACCAAATTCGTGATTGTATGTATTATATAGGGCAAGCCATGTCGCTCACAGAATTGAAGACCTTTGGAGAAGTTCTTTTGTTATTATAGGTAATTAGTTAGTTTGAAGTTTGCTAACTAATGCATTAAGCATTGCGTAGCAAATTTTAAGCGATTCAGTAAGTAAGTTTTAGTATATATTCTGATTTATTATTGTAAATAGCGTTTATTGTGTTGGTTGTCCTAAATAAATAAATGAAAGGTTCTCGAGGCGATCAAGAGCTGAACGACACAGTATGGGGAAGCCCCTTTCTAGGTAGACCAATGACCTGGTGAAGGTTGAAGCCGATGGCAGCAAATTGCTAACAGCCACTCCTTGTGGAACTCTAAAGAGGAGGACTATATCCAACAGGACGCGTAACGGGTTATCATGATAGAGTATAACACTGGTGAGTTGTGTTGGTCGTAGATTTTAGATAGATAGATTCCTTAAATGCCTATGTTTATGCCATGCAATAATTTGTATAACTTATCATTTGATTGTCTTTTTATTTTATTATATTTTCTTTAAAAAACACCATCAAAGTTGAAATAAACATAAAACGCGCTACAACGCTAAAACACTTTTATAAAGATTATTTGATGTGATGACGACACCCGCTTGTAAACAAATGAAAATGAAAATAACTTTATTCAAATACACTTCAAATAAGTTATTTTGAAATGTCCAACATTTTACCTTCCATCCATTCAGGACGCCTTTTAGCTGATAAGAAGAATGGGCGCAACAAACTCGTCGGCTTTATTAACATAAGTAACAACATTTACAATATTATACGTCTTCATCAAACAAATTCCACAAAAACAATATGATTCTGTTAGCACAATAATAGTAGTATTATGGTTTCATTACATCGTTGATTACAATCAAGTCAACTGTATTAAAGTAATAATTCTTAAACATTGCAATAATATACAGAGAAAAAACGACAACTCAGACTGACATTTACCGTAAACAGGCAGGTGACGTCACTACAGATTTAGCCAATTCCGTGCATTTTCAATCACGTGGTTGACAATGACGATTAATTTATTAATGATTTCTTATTGAAATCATATATATTTTAAAATGTGTGTGTTAAATTAGTTTTAAAATAATTACTGTTAAGCAAACAATACTTTGATAGTTCAAATTATGTACATTTAACCAACGAGGAAATACTGCCTTTTGGACATTTTTCTCAACAACAGCGGTCAGGCTGATCTTCACTGTTTTAAAGGTTTTTTTTCCCAATATTTCTTTTGTCTTACAACAGCTCAAAAGCCTTGATCATAAACGGAAGGTACCTCGCCTATCCGTTTGTTATAGAATACATTTCGGAGAGTGTGCAGTGCAGCAGAATTGCACAGCCTTATTTGCCGTCCCCATTTTTTGGACTGGATTGGACAATCAGACTTAAAAATAGGCGCCACCATTATTTAGTTGATATACCAAAGAGTCGCACTAAACGTTTTGGTTCCTATTTTGTGATCTGTACCGCTAAAGAGTGGAACTCTTTGCCTGAGTCTGTGATTCTTGATAAATACATTTTAGGGGTTTTCAAGTCACACGTGAATAAGTATCTTCTAGGCAGGCGTGTCCTAGATCGCATCATCGCTTATCATCAGGCAGTAAAATAGTTAAGGTTCATATTTGTTTCTTTTATGTTGTATGTAGTTTAAGTTTATTACAATAATAATAAATCATTTAGTTTTTACACTTCCGCGCTAATTACGCGTTTAAATATAACGAATTTTTCACGGGTTTTTTGTTGCGCATAATTTATATTTAATCCTGTCGTTTTGACTCCTTTTAGAATTAACACATATGTCGACCGTTGCCTTAGTCATTCTATGAAGATGAAAGTTATAAAGAGAAAAGATTTGTATTTTTGTATGTTTGCAATGAATAAACTCAAAAACTACTAAGTCTGAGCCTACATTCACGCTGAGTATCATAGGCTATATTTAAAGCTAGAAAAAATTTGAAGAATTTTGTCCACCCGTGCGAAGCCGGGACGGGCCACTAGAGTTAAATAAACTAAACAAAATTATTCCTTTGTAGCTATTTAATAAATATGAATAAAACAATAACAGAAATAATTATAATTCCGATTGTTTTTGGCAGTTCAATCAACTATTTCCTTTGACCTTATTAATACAACAATACGCAAAAGTTTAATCGAAACTACTTCCCATTGTTTAACTTTGCAAGCCAAAACTCGTACCGAAACTCCGCTTTTAGGCATATAATTAATATTCAGAGATTCCAATTTATCTGATATTATTCATAGAACTAAATTATTAGCCATAAATTTGTATAATTTGAGAATTTTAATAAATATATAAATTACTGGCTTGAGAGCTAATCTATAATCTAAGAACACTTTGTTGTTTATGTGTTTGTCTGTCCGCTCTTTTTCCCGCTCTTTTTCAATTGTATCAGTAACGTTACCATAGCAACGCGTTACCGGGTCAGCTAGTGTAACTAAATAACGCTGGTCTACAGCATAGCAGAGCAAAAAGTACTAGAAATTTTGGACGGGTGCTTACAGACTCGGTAGATTAATCGGAAGAGCAATGGACCGGATATCCAAAGGTAGCGGATCAAGTCCCGCCCAAGAAAAACTTGAAAGCTGAGTTTTTCTAGTATTTTTCGATTAAAATTTATCGTATTGTATTTTCTTTCAAACTTTTCTTCAGTTGTCTTCAATTGTTTAGCTACATAAAAAGGATATTGTAAAGATGATTTGAAAATAAAATTATAAAGCTTCTTCAATTTGGAATCTCATTGTGTTCAAGTCCCTTGATATTCCGAACATTAAAGCATTTTATTACAGACTTGGGACCTTTAATTTCGCCGTCTTCAATGAATTTGATACATTCGACGAACACGATGGTACACAAAGCATACTAAAGACGTATGTAATGTGTTTACATTGAAAAGACATTGGTTATAGTATATATAATTGAAATAATACTACGATAAATAACTAAACCGATTAATTGAAAATAGACCGAAAGTAAATAGCCTAAAGTGTAAAGTTTAATTGGTTTTACACAATAGCTTCAAAATAGTTTGGTTATTATAATATCAATTGTGTTTCTGGGAAAATTACTAGTGTTGTAAAGTTTTTCCTAATGTTATAAATTTACGAGTCACATTGTTTGACCGCAACGAACTCTGAAACTAATCGACTGATATTGATGATTTGTTCCGTCTTAAGACATAGGATAGGTTTCATTTTAGTTAATCATTAAAAAATGCAGATTATTAAAACTGCACCACAGCAATGCGTGGCCGGGTCAGCTAGTTATCTAAACTCCAAACTACTCAACCGATTTTCATTATTGTTTTTCATTTTGTTGGATATGTTCCTACTTAGGACAAAGAATAGGTTTCATTTTATAATAACTGAGCCACAGCAACGTGTGGCCGGGTCAGCTGGTTAATATAATCTATAAGTTGTCAAATATACAGTATTTATTTTTTTATTTTAGTTTAGTCTTAAGAGGCATGCAATAATGAAAATGAAAAATGAAATTGAAAATAACTTTATTCAAATGCACTTAAAAATAAGTAGTTTTGAATCGTCCAACATTTTTACCTACCACCCATTCAGGACGTCTTTTAACTGACAAGAAGAATGGGCGCAAGAAACTCGTCAGCTTTAACAGAAGTAACGACATTTACAATATAATACGTCGTCACCATACACAATCCACAAAAAAAAACAAAATTATTTTGTTATGACAATACTAATAGTGTTATGATATCATTTTTTCGTCGATTACAACAAAGTCAACAAGTATCTGTACTTACTTAAAGTAAGTATCCCTGAACATTGCAATAACATACAGGGAATAAACGACAAATTTAAGAAAGCAACAAGATTTATGTTTAGTATTAGTCAATAATACTGAAGGTTAAAGCAGACCCATTTCCCAAGGCAGCACCCGTTCACGAGCATGACGCATGATACAGGCATCGCTTCGCTCAACCATATCTTAGGGAACGTAACGATCCGCACCACATGCCACCACCCAAGAAATGTATTAAGAGAGCATGTAATATAATATAATAAAATTTATTATGTATAGCATACATAATAAATTAGTTTTAAAAAAATTAACAAATGCTAATGTTGTATGATACAACCTGTAATAAATAATGTCATGTTGAAATGACACATATTACTTCCATGCATCGCGATCTATTAAATAGTCGTTGACCTTGTAATAACCTTTGGACATGAGCTTATTTTTTACATATATTTGAAATTTATGATAAGGCAAATCTACTATACATTGTGGAACTTTATTAAACAGTGCTATTCCTTTCCCCAAGAAAGAGCCTCCTGTCTTTTGAAGTCTAAATCTTGGAACGGCAAGTCTATTCTTATTTCTGGTGTTAAAGCAATGTACGTCGCTATTTTTGACAAAAGTATTGTAGTGTTTTCGTACATAAATTATATTCTCATAAATGTACTGTCCCGCCACTGTAAGAATATTAATTTCCTTAAAAAAGTCTCTGAGAGAATACCGAGGCCGAAGGCTGTATATTGCGCGGACAGCTCTTTTCTGTAATACAAAAATGCTTTCAATATTAGCAGCTGAGCCCCACAACAACAACCCATAAGACATTACATTAAGAAAATAACTAAAATAAATTAACCTTGCCGTTTCAATATTAGTTAGAAGCCTTATCTTTTTTACAGCATATGCCGCAGAACTGAGTCTACTCGACAAGGCCTCAATGTGAGGGTCCCATTGTAATCGTGAATCTAATGTAATACCCAGAAATTTTGTCTTTTCAACAAATTCGACTACTTCATCATTCAACTTTATATGTAGGTCAACCCTCCTTACATTCGGTAACGTAAATTGTATGCACTTTGTTTTCTTTGAATTTAGTGATAAATTGTTAGTGGTGAACCATTCTAAAACTTTTGATAGCGTACTATTTACATTGTCATAGCAATCATCGTGTCGAGAGACTTTAAAAACTAAGGAAGTTTCATCTGAAAATAGCACTGTCTCACATAGATTTTTAACATAGTAAGGAAGGTCATTAATATAGATCAAAAATGTAAGGGCCCTAATATTGATCCTTGGGGCACGCCCATAGTTATGGGGGCTCCAGCAGACTCACTCTTATAATCTTATAATCAATAAATCTCATTGTATATATCTATAATTTAGGTGGATTGCTTATAAAGATACACTATCGGTTTGTAAATCTTCGGTATCCCACCGTATACGGTACCTCGTTTAAGATCAACGGCAAAGAGTATATAATCACTACGTATCAACGGGTTACAAAGGCGGACGTAATAGCACGTACTTTCAATAACTTGATTTACACAATCGACATATGACAATCGTGGTGAAAAGAAGTGTCTGTAAGATAAAAAGTAAAAATAAAAATAATATTTCTTCCATTCCATCAATTTGCCTAACCCAAAGTACCTAAGTACTGTAAGACTTCTGTTAATCAATACTACGGTACGGATAGACACACTTTAATATGTAATATTCATAGAAATATACAGCGTGGCGCAAAAATAAAGCATGGATTTTGAAATGTTATAAGTTTGTTTATTATAATCATCCAACATTTCTTTTAATACAAAAACAATCAGCAATCAACCCAATTTAAGAATTGGTCATTGTGAATTTCAAAGCCCCTCATTAATTTTTTTTAAAATAACATCTGAGAGGTGGCGTCCGTCTGCATTCAGTCTTCTTGTGGGGTCACCTGAAATTCAAAGAGTACTGTCGAAAACCTCGTTCCATTGAAGAGTTAAAGGCTGCAATACGTGAAGAAATTGCTGCTGTACCACAGGACACATTGACAAAGGTTATGGAGAACTTTGCAGAGAGACTTTAAATGTGTATGAATGCAGAAGGACGCCACCACTCAGATGTTATTTTTAAAAAATAATGAGGGGTTTTGGAATTCACAATGACCAATTCTTAAATTGGGTTGATTGCTGATTGTTTTGGTATTAAAAGAAATGTTGTATGATTATAATAAACAAACTGATAACATTTCAAAATCCCTGCGTTCTTTTTGCGCCACCCTGTATATAAATACTCATGACTCGGGTACATGCTCGTATTCATCTCTACCCCTTCCGGCAATCGAAACTAAGATCGTCGCTGCTAAAGTCAGGATTGTTTCTATTGCGCTGATCGTCAAAAGCTTTGTAAATATATAAAATCTTGTTAAGTCTCTTTTAATGTTTCGAAAGGCTTAAGTCCTAAAGTCGTATTGTGAAAACTCGTAAGTCTTATTTATTACAAAAAGACATGGACTCTTATTAACAAGTTGAGTTCCACAAATTGAGTTATTAACGAAATTTGGAGTGGCTCGTCCACTAAATTTATTATCATGCGATTCTCTTGTTTATTTTTACTAGCTTCCAACTGCGGTTTCTTCCGAATAGTGTTTGGTTTGTCACATAAAATCTTTATAGCGCTTAACCAGGAAACATTCCGATTTGCCGGGAAACGGTATCCCGTTTTAATCCAGTTTATAAATTGCACCGGATTTCCAAAGGCTGCGTGTTCGATTCCCGCCTGAGAATTCACTTGTGACCCGAGTCGATTTTTTCTAGTTTTTTTCTATTATAATAATTTATCTTATAAGATCGCATTAAAATGCATAAAATATGTATATAAAAATTAAAAAACTATATCTGTTCTCAATTTAAAACAAATGTTTTGTGTGCGTTTGATTAATAAACAAAGAAATAATTCTATTTATAATTATAAAATAGTAGGCCTTCTGCTTTTTACAGTCAACGTTCTTACATTAAACTATACATTTATGCAAATTACTCAAATATAACTGCTCATTGCAGTGAAAACTTCTGTAAGGAGTGGAACTCCCTCCCTGCGTCTGCATTTCCGAGTACTTATAACCCGTTCGTTTTCAGAGCCGGGTGAAAAGGCACCTTACGGGTTAGCTCGTTCCATCATGGATGGGATTTAGAGCGAGCCCATTATTAACTAAAAAAAAAGGTTCAGAGTTGATGCTGCTTTGATTTTTTAATGGAATTGACAATATATACACCATGAAAGTGAAAAACCAGCAAATTTTTCTTACGCTTATCGACCGCTTTGATAGCCGTTGGTCAGTTTTTAACAGCCAAATTTTGTTACTGGATCGAATTGATAAATAAAGAATTCGCCACCTGACATTATATCGTAAACGCATCGAGACGAGCCTGCTGTACATTTATTAATCTTGTCACGCCACCATTCCACACGGGCCAACTTCTGAACTTCGGTAAGGTTGTGTGGCACGCAGTGCGAAACTTCTCACGCAAAAGTCAAGTCAAATCTTGTAAACGCTTCCGGATTCAATATGCAATATATTCTGAATCTCGACGTACGTAATTCGCCCGATTTCTTGAATTTAAATTAAATTTTTCACTTCCAGTACGCTTTCTTCGGTAATATCCGTTGAAGGATGACCATCTTTTTGCATCCCTTAAAGACGACTATGCTAGAATTCGTTATGTCGACGGTAGATAGTTGCTTTAGAATAGCCTTCATTTATATACAAGGTTATTTTATAAACACCATCCAAATTTATATATTATATTCTTTGAAGAAAATAACGAAACAAGATTTTTTTCTTTTAATATCACTCAGTACTAAAATATTAAGTTAAGCCTACACAAAGTTATCCGAGGAAAACTACCGATTGCTGTCACAGTCACGCTACGCACGGTGTTGTAGCAGATGATTACACGACCCCCGCCCCGCCCTCCCGTATTTCATTGATACATTACAATGATTTTCATAAGTTGCAAATTTAAACGAAAAAAAATAGGAACGTCAAATTGAAGAAGAGATAAGTTGATTTGTTCTTTGATTATAACAATATTAATCGATAACACTTTTAATAAATAAAAAATGAACATAAAAGTAAACCACACCTTAGGCACTTACGTCGCATTTTTTAAAATTTAATCAACTTATGTAGAGTAATTGGTTGGAGTAAAGCAAAGGGTGTTTATTAACCACAGAATCTAAAAAAACACAGGGATCGCAAAGGCAATTCGAAAATCGCAAAAACAAATGCAGTGCCAAAACCTTAGTACCTACCTACCTAAGTTATTTTTGTCTATTTTACACGATAGGATAAAGAAATGTATAATTAATAGTTCTATATTTTTGTGAAAAATTTCACAAGTCTTAGCCGCCCTGCACACATTTTGCTTTACTCCAACAAAATAATTAATTAAAAATTCAAACAAAATACACTTACATGAAGTTTGAAAACAATCACTACCTTAAAGTGTAGGTAATTTCTCTCTAAACAGTCTTGCACGTTTATTAACATTGTCTTTTATTGTATTACTTGTTTTTTCACTTTGTCACTTCGTTAAATGCACGGATTATATTTAAGTTCTCGAGGCTTTGGGCCTTCTTCACATAAACCCGTCGTTCAATTTCGCCCTCGATTTCAATTGCAAGTGTGAACACATTTCGTTAGGTAGATAATTATGCGACGTAAATGCGTGAACGCAACATTGTACATCGCGGAAAGTCCGCGGCTGACTGATTTCATTGCGCCGATGTCGTTACGACTTGCGCGCGCAGCTCGGTGGGGCGCTTCGGGCGGTCGGTCGTTCAACTGTAAGTACCTATTTTGCCAGTAACCAGCTGTTGTAATAATTCGCTCGGACAAAATTTTTTTTTGCGGAAATTTTACCTCCCAATTTTTTTTCATAAATGAAGTGTTTGAATGATATCTTATGCCTAGAAAAAATTTGGATGGTGTTTATATAATAACCTTGTATACACTTCCTGACTGTGCCACGCCTTGGTGTGTTATAAATGAAAAAGAAATCTATCCTATGCCCTGAGTTGGAACAAATCCAGCAAAACGGAAAAAAAATCATCATAATCGGTTGAGTAGTTTCCGAGTTCATCGCGGTCAAACATTGTGACAGGAAATTTTTATATATAGATATGCAATATATAAATATGTCTGCCTTTAATAAAGGAATATATATATGTTTGCGCCTTTTGGTGATGATAAGCTCCCAAGAAATAAAAAGATGTTGATCCGAGCAAGAAATATAATTGTGATACAATGCTACAAAGAGTATTGAGCGGTTACAGATTTGAAGTTAAAGTTAACAATGTAGGTAAGCTAACAAATAGGAAACGATTGTAACGGTTAACTGAGTGTTGTCGCAGTTAAATATTAAAAATAATTTAAAGCGCTCTCTATGGGAGCTTGAACATGCCCCCGGCCTTGGAAGCACCGGCTTTCAATGAAGACATGTAGCCCAGAGCTGGCACTAGTTGTCGAGTAGAGGACATATTTTGCTGTAAGCACGTCTAACGATGCCCTTCGCCGTCCGGATATCAGCCACTCTAGTCACTAGATCGGTGCCGGGAATGATCTTCTCTATTCTTCCTAGATGCCACTTCAAAGGTGGAAGGTTATCATCTTTAATGACAACAAGCATATCCGGTTTCAACGGTGTCGCATCCTTCCCCCTCTTGGTCCGAATTTGCAGTTCCGACACGTATTCCTTCGCCCATCGACGCCAAAAGTGCTGACGTATCTGCTCCACTCGTTGATAGCGCGTGAGTCGAGCTGCAGGAATGTCTGTGATGTGGTCGCTAAGAGGTGCAGTGAGCGGTCGACCAACCAGGAAATGAGCTGGACTTAAAGGTGTGAAGTCATGCGGATCTGTGGACATTGGGCTTAAAGGACGGGAATTCAGGACGGCTTCAATTTGTGTGAGTACCGTGCTGAACTCCTCGTAGGTCAAATGAGCGTTGCCTACGACCCGTTTCAAGTGATATTTGCAGGATTTAACACCTGCCTCCCATAAACCACCAAAATGAGGAGCATAAGGTGGAATAAAGCTAAATTTGATGTTCTCACTCAAAGCGTATTCTAATATTTCAGGTGAACAGTTATCCAAATATTTTTTAAAATCGTTCATAAGGCCAACAAAATTTCGACCATTGTCAGAAAATATTTCAGCAGGCCGGCCCCGCCTAGAAATAAAACGCTTTAACGCTAATAAATAAGCCTCGGTCGACAGGTCACTAACCAGTTCCAGGTGTATTGCGCGTGTAGTAAAACATACAAAGATACAAATGTAACACTTTGTCGTTCTAGCGCCCTTACCCTTACGATTAAGTACGAGCATCGGTCCGGCATAGTCTACACCGGTACGCATAAAAGGGAAGCCAGGATCTAGTCGTTCCTTAGGTAGATTTCCCATTAATGGAGATGGAGTTCTGCCTCTCAGACGTTGACATATAACACAAGCATGTACAACTTTCCTAGCAAGATTCCTTCCGCCAATAGTCCACCACGTCTCGCGCAAATTGTATAAAAGCGCCTGTGGAGCTGCGTGTAGCAATCGTTTGTGCTCATATTCAAAAAGCAACAAAGACATTCGATGTTTAGACGTAATGAGTATTGGATGTTTTTTATCTTGAGGAAAAAAAGGTGAATTACTAATCCGACCACCCACGCGAATTATTTTATTGTCATCTAAAAACAAATTTAATTTAGATAAATTATGAGTGTGCGGTAAAGCGCCGTGTTTTGCAAGTAGCCTATATTCTTCCGGAAACGATTCTAATTGAGCCAGTCTAGCTAACGTTATATCAGCTTCTCTCAATTCACCTACACTTACAGCTCCTGTTAGCTTACTGCCCTTATCGCGCGTGTAATTAAGAAAGCGACGTACATATGCGACAGCATGCCTAATACGATTGAATTGAGAGTATCTGAGAAACGGGTATAGTGTTGATTCGCGAACTTGCTCGACGACGAAAGAATGTGTCAGACCGGACTTCAATTCAGGCAATACTTGTTGCGTATCAGTGTAAAGTAAAGGAATGTCATTGCAGCTGAAAGTTGACAGGTGAAGAAAAGATGGGCCTTCCCACCATAAAGAAGAGGATGAAATACATTCCAGTCGAATTCCTCGCGATACTAAATCAGCTGGATTATCCTTACCGCTTACGTGACGCCAAGGATGTTCTCCCGTTAATTCGTGTATTTCAGCTGTTCTGTTTTGAACGAATGTTTTTTGAAGATTAGGTGACATGTGTAACCAACCTAAAACAATGGTTGAGTCAGTCCAAAATACAATGCTGTCAAAAGAACGCTGGAGTGCTTTGTTTACTTTGTCGTATAACCGTGCCCCGAGTAAAGCTCCACATAATTCCAATCGTGGAATACTTACTGGCTTTAAAGGAGCGACCTTACTTTTTGAACATAATAATCTTACCGACACCATATCGTTATTGCCAACTGTACGTACGTAAATACAAGCGCCGTAGGCGGATTGCGAGGCATCGGTAAAAATATGTAGCTCTATACGTGTAGCATCGGTACCTATAACATGACGCGGGACGCGCACGGTGTTTAACGCAGATAAACCATTCACGAATTGCGCCCACATACGCGACACGTCTCGTGGCACTTCGTCGTCCCAGCCCAATTGCAACAGCCATACTCTCTGCAATAAAATCTTTGCTAATATTATGGTCGGACTGAGTAACCCTAAGGGATCATATATCTGCGAAACATATGATAGAATTGCGCGTTTGGTAACATTGCAATTATTAACGTCATCTTTAAATTGTGTGTTAAAATAAAATTCATCAAGTCTATTATACCATCCTAAGCCTAATGTTTTGCCTTGATTGTTTTCCCCTAGCGACAATTCCTTCGACGCGCAGAACGGAGCTAATGATTCATCGAAATCAAAGTTAAAAGTCCATTTTCGCAATGGAAAACAGGCAGACTGCAGAACTTGAGAAGTTTTTTGGCATAATCCTAGTAATTCGTTTTTATCTTCTATATATATAGAAGAAGATATATAGAGGAAGAATATATATATTCTATATATATATTCTTCCGTTTCTTTACAGTCAAGTGCAAGCTGTTTTAAACACCTAACACTAAGGAATGGGGCAGAAGCGGTCCCATACGTTACAGTATTTAACCGGTAAATACCTAGCGGCTCGGAAGGGTTGTCACGCCAGACAATCAATTGTAGGTCGCGTTGTGATTCATGTACTAAACATTGCCTGTACATTTTTTCAATGTCAGCACAAGCAGTATACCTATGTTGCCTAAAGCGAAGTAAAATGTCAAATAAATCGCCTTGTAGTGGCGGTCCTACTCGCTGTATGTCATTTAATGACAAACCACTAGTAGTGTCTGCGCTTGCGTCGAACACTACTCGTAACTTTGTAGTAGTGCTATGCTCGCGGAACACACCGTGATGCGGTAAAAAATAATGTGGTATTCCATACGAGTCCACCTTAGTCATGTGACCTAAGTCGATGTACTCATGTATAAAATTGCTATACAGTTTTTTATAATTAGGGTTTCGTCCTAGTCGCTTCTCAAGTGCTATGAAACGACGCTCGGCTTGAGAAAACGATTCACCTAACTTGGCTGGCGACTCTTTGAGCGGTAAGCATACACAGAACCTTCCGTCGCCATTGCGCGTAGTAGTACGAACGAAATGCTCCTCGCAAGCACGCTCCTCGTCTGTGTGCGTGTATCCAGCCCGAGGTAGTTCCTCTAACTCCCAAAACTGTCGCAGCTGAGTATCTATTGCGTGTGTAAAATTACATAAAGACTGACTATTATTGCGCGTAAAATAATTAATAGGTCCGGAAACTATCCATCCCAACTCGGTATTTTGTAAAACAGGCCCATTAGGCAACCTTATTTTACCATCGCTAAGGAGGTCCCAAAATATGTCTGCTCCTATTAGTATGTCGATATTTTGGGACTCGTAATAAAATGGATCAGCAAGCTGTATATTGTTTGGAATAACAAACCTTGCGCATTGTTTATATGCAGCTGCTGGCAATGAAGATGTTACGTAAGGCAAAACAAAACATCTAATTTGCGTTTGGTAGGTTCCAATGCGCGATTTTATTTCAACATCACAGACCTGCGTAGACTGTGTAACTGAGTTACCTACCCCTCGAATCTCGTAAGTGGACTGTATACAAGTTGCGTTTAATAAATCACATAAAGATTTTGAAATAAAACAATGTTGACTGCCACAATCAAGCAGCGCGCGTGCGTGGTGATAATTATGATCTTTATCGGCTATCTCGACCATTGCAGTAGAGAGTAATACTGGGTGCATAACAGATTGATGCGAATTGTTTGCGTTATCACTATCAATGTGCGTGCTATTAACCTGAGACGAGCGAATTTGGGTGGGGTCGGAGTAAGCTAGCGGCGGCTGAAGTGCGGGCGGCGCGGGCGACTCCCGGGCCGCACTCGAGGCGGCGCCGTAGACTGCGTGGAGCACCGTTACTGGAATGTCACTAGGCGCGTCGTTGTGAATAAGTGTGTTGTGTTTTTTGTTACATCTTCTACACGCCCCGAACTTACACGCAATCAATGAATGCCCTGGTCGTAAACAATTCTCACATAGCTTGTTTGCGGATATAAATTTCAATTTAGTATCTAAATTAGAGTCCAAAAACCGTTGACATGAATATAGTGCGTGATCAGCTTTACACATAATGCACGATTGCTTATGCGTGGTTCGTAGCTGTGGCTTATTGGTGGAAATGTTGCAGTGTACCTTGCTTATCGACGCATTGTGCGTGGCCGCGTTATGGCTTTTATAATCATGATTAGTGATTTTGTTGTGCGAAACCTGCAACGTTTCCAACATATCAGCGCGGTCTCTCAAAAACATTAGCAGATTATCAATTTTTAGGCATGAATTAGAATCGCTGTGACGTGTTGTGCATTTAAACTGTTCCCACTCACGCTCGGTAGTATCATCCAACTTAGACGTAACAATAAAAATTATTAATGTATCCCAGTGCTCAGTTGGTTCGCCTAAGATTTTTAATGCGCGTAAATTCTTAAGTACTGTGTCTATGAGTCGTCTAAGCAAGTGGGGTGATTCTTTAGACAGTTTAGAAATTGTAAATAGCGCCTTGACGTGATTATGAACCAATAGACTGCTATTGTTGTATCTGTTGAGAAGCAACTCCCATGCTACCGAATAGTTATCGGCCGAGAACTCAAGAGAATCAATGACTGTCTCTGCGCTCCCCTTTAATGACGATTTAAGATAGTGAAATTTTTGTATATTACTAATTTCTCTAGAGTTGTGCACTAGGGACAAGAAGGTGTCTCTAAATTCGAGCCAATGCTCGTACGCACCGTGGAAAGTGGGCATGGATATAGTGGGCAGTTTTATTGATTGTAACTTGTTACTACACGCACTATTACACACATTGGACAGGGTTGCCACCCGTCCCGATTTTGCCGGGACAGTCCCGATTTCGAAGACATTGTCCCGCGTCCCGACGGCCTTTCGATTTTGTCCCGATTTTTGACAATGGGTGCGTACAGCCGAAGCAATCGCTTGCTAAGTGCAATAGTCTAGTGCACTCTTAGACGTATACTAGAATATAGCTATCAAGCGCTGACTTAATGCTATAGTTTAGTATACCGTGAAACATATACTCAGACTATAGCATTTAGTAAGCGATTGCTTTGGCTGTACGCACCCAATATGCGATAGGCTCAATTAATTCATTCACGGGTACCCAACCCAACCACGCGCCACCGCGCCATCTACCGCGCGCCGCATGTACCGCGCGCCGCATGTACCGCGTTCGTCTTCGCCTCCTCCCGCGCGCGCAGCCTATTAAGTAATCTGTGGCGCAGCACAAATATGTGCCACACACACATACATATTAGTTGTGCTTTGCGACGAGTTTTTTTCTTCGTTGAGTTGAGTGAAAAAATTACATTCGTTGAGTTTAAACTATACGTGCTTTTGAAAACATTATGTAAGTATCTCTGAAGTTTACGTACTCTATTAATATTTCATTTAATCTTTTAAGTCAATCTTTTAAGAGCGCGTATTTTCACTAATGACCATGAAATGGTCTGATGCCAGAAATCGTTGCTCGGTAGATTTGATAAAAGCAGAAGTACTAATTTCTTTGAACATACACATGTCTTGTTCAGACTTCATAAATAAATACAAAAATGATGTAGGATTATTAAAAGCGGCTCGTAACAACAAGAAATACATATGGAAAATTAATTATATAAAATAAATACAAACAAAAACACAAAATAAAGTTTAATTTTCCTTAGACTTTCTCACATGGGTCATATTTTGATAAGACCAAACTCCGAACGTCTTTCATGAATGCCCGATTGTCCCGATTTTTTTTCCCCTAAAGGTGGCAACCCTGACATTGGAACTCTCATTTGCCTCGGTCTCTTTAAGGATATGCTCGGCCCTAGATAATGCGCTATAATAGCTGTCTTCAAACAATTCTCGTTGGGTTAACTGTGCGTCTAAATCACACTCGCGTACAATTTTTTCGATTTTTGTTTGAAGATCGCTAAATTCAGTAAATAAACTTGCCGCGCCCTGAATGCGTAACCTTAAATCAATGCGTTTATGACTAGACAACTGTTCATTTGAAATACTATTGATGTAATTCGCTAATCTAGTCAGCCTACCTTTAATGATGCCACGCGATTTTATGCACTCAGAAAGTAAATCATTATCATTTTCGCTATTAGCAATAGGTCTATAAGGTGACTTATCGCGGGTTACGGACTTAGTAGCCTGTTCTAGACTCATTATGGTGGTGTGTGAAAGGACTTACGGTTTTTTTTTTCCGGGACAGCACAGATGATGCGAACTGCGTTGTAAAACTGTCACCGATAGCGTAACACGATCACTGAAACGTAAATAAAGCACGGTATCACACAACTGAACTAAGAGGACAGGGTTAGGGAGGATGGCTGGCCGTACCGAAAATGCGTTTTTTTTGATGTAGGTCCTAGCTGCAAGTCCTCCGACGCCTTAACCTGGGTCCCGTGAGCTCTTAGAAGCTTTTTCTTGCTTTTCGTAAGCTGAATTTCCTCTGCGGTCGAGCTGCTTACGATGATGTCCAAAGGTCACCGAGTCGTATCTTGCGAAATATGCGACGAAGAAGGACCACACGAAGTATGTTTGCGCCTTTTGGTGATGATAAGCTCCCAAGAAATAAAAAGATGTTGATCCGAGCAAGAAATATAATTGTGATACAATGCTACAAAGAGTATTGAGCGGTTACAGATTTGAAGTTAAAGTTAACAATGTAGGTAAGCTAACAAATAGGAAACGATTGTAACGGTTAACTGAGTGTTGTCGCAGTTAAATATTAAAAATAATTTAAAGCGCTCTCTATGGGAGCTTGAACAATATATGACCTCAAAAGGCATATCATATTCATATACGAATGCCTTTTGAAGTCGATCAAACTACTCATCCGGTTTTAGGCCACATTTGAATTCATAAAAATTTAAGCGTGAAAATGTTCTCGACGCAGATCCATTTTTCAATAAGACACGATGATTGAATTTAGCTCACAAAAAATGTGGAAAGAAATTCGGAATTCGAATTATATTACTTTTACTTGTAAATATATATTTTTTTAATTATTATAATTGAGGTCCTGACATGAAAACTTTTTTCACAAAACTTTCAGAGTGCCCTGGTACAGTGCGGACATATATTTAAAGACATCTCCATTCGGATCTTAACATACAACATACTATGCCGTAACACTTTTTAACTTCCCGCTAAGATAATCGAAGATTTTCGAAGAATCGGGAAGTTATTGTTTTTACCCCGATTTGAAAAAATCGAGATTTCAACAGATCTCGACATTTTGAAGCCTTAGGAATCTTCCCTGACCCTTCCCGCGATGGTGTCTGTATGGCTGTATGTATGTATGTGTGTGTGTGTGTGTGTATGTAAACCTCTTATAACTTTTGAACGGTTTGACCGAATCGAACCAAACTAAATGCGTTCCAAAGAGTGTCATCAAACTTAGATTTCCTGAAAATTAGAACCGATCCGGACCGATAGATTTCGAAAAAAGTAAAAAAAAACTAAAAAAAAAATCGAAAAGAAACTTTTTAAATGTGGTTTATTTGAAATAACTTTTGAACGGCTTTACCGATAAATTCCAAAAACTAATCAGCTCTTAACCTCAAAAGACCACGTCAATCGCGCCCTAGTGCGTCAAAATCGGTTGATTCGTTCGTGAGATATCTTTGACGAAAAAAATCGAAAAAAGTGTTTTTTTGTAATAACTCCGAAATTTTTCATCTGATAAATATTTTTGTTCCAAGTTTTTCCTGAAGTTTGAAAATCTACATCAATTGCCGCCAACCGCGTAAAAATCGGTTGATTCATTCAAAAGTTATGGCTCAAACTTGGAGAGCTCAAAATAACACATAAATTATATTTTTAGCTCGAAGAGCTCAGAAACATTGTATTGAGTGAAATTTTGAGCGCAAAAGCATAGAATTAGCGGGAAATTACAGGGATGGCCTTTAGGGTCAACCGCTTTCCAGATTTTATTTTGCAATGAAACAGCAAGACGGATATATTACTTATAATGTCTTAGAAAATTAACTAAAATGTGACTTTACAACTACTGTTTATATATTTAACTTTGTACAAACAACTAAAGGTTTCTTAGTCAACAACAATAAGACAGGCTACAAATTTTAGTTATAATTAATATTTAGTTGCTAATAACCCTGCAATGACGTGGCATTGATTATAGCAATTTCAGACAATTTTCATGTGGTATTGTGATTCGACAAGCATTCGTTTGAAGCTTTCTTTTTAACGACATATCACCGAATTTCTATACGATTTGGACTGGACTATTGCAATGTTTAATATGAAAACATTTGACATTGTTGTCCATGTGTTTGTCACGCCGAAAGATCCAGATTTCAGGCAAATGGTTGTCATAGTATGTTCTCTTTGATGTTTTTGTACTTTAATTATCCCACTATAGCTATAATCTTTGGAACGGCTGCAACTCCACATCCGGAGAAACATTGCCAACCTTAATATAAGTACGTCCTCTCCGTATACTTCTTGTATTTATAAAAGAAAGCATGGTTTATTGGAAATCTAACAATCTCAAGGTCAACGACGATTTAATAGATCGCGATGCATGGAAGTAATATGTTTCAACATAACACTATTTATTACAGGCTGTGTCATACAGCTATTAGCATTTGTTAATTTTAACACTAATTTATTACTGGTCATATTCCAAGTATGACATGCTCTCCTAATACATCTCTTAGGTGGTGGCATGTGGTGTGGGTCGTTACATTCCCTAAGATATGGTCGAGCTAAGCGATGGCTATATCATGCGTCTTGCTCGTGAACGGGAGCTGCTTTGGGAGATGGATCTGCTTTAATCTTCAGTATTATTGAGATATATTTAACATACATCTTTGTTGATATCTTAAATTTGACGCTTATTCCTTGTGTATGAGAATTTAGTTTATGTTTTATTCTTACCCGTTTCTTAGTTAATTTTGGATTTGAACTCAGAGGCACTCACCTTGGAATCTGCCGGTTGTCTTCTTGGAGGTACCTCCGTGTCCTTGATCCAGCTGTATTATTCTACGATGGTCTCCTGGCCTAATTCACGATTTTTGTACTGATAGCACTGTAGATTTAGTTTTATGACAAATATAATTTATTGGGCTGCGCGCCGCGGGGAACGGTTCGATCGAAGTGTATAGTTCAAGTGAGAAGATGGCAGCACCGATGGCTGGATTTGTTACGGCTTTGAGCCAAAAAGGATTGTGCCTCTGATATTATTGAAAAAAAAGAAAGATTGGATGTAGTATTGTTTGTGCTATGATAAACTAAATCATAACGAAAGTACAGAACACCTTGTATATTATTGCAATGTTTAGGGATACTTACTTTTAACAGATACTTGTTGACTTTTATGTAATCAACGATATAATGAAACCATAACACTACTATTATTGTGACAACAGAATGATTTTATTTTTTTATGTGGATTATATATGGCGACGATGTATAATTTGTAAATGTCGTTACTTCTGTTAAAGCTGACGAGTTTCTTGTGTCCATTCTCCTTGTCACTTAAAAGACGTCCTGAATGGTTGGTAGGTTAAAATGTTAAATAAACTTATTTTTCTTTAATTTCATTCTGACATAGTGGTTTGTCATCAGAGAATAAAATCTTTTTTCTTTTCTCGTACCGTCCAGTTAATGTCGCCAATAATACCTTTCGAGAAATCCTCCTGTCAGTTTAACTACTAATCTCCGGCATACCAGTTTTGACGAGACGTCTCAAGAGTCATCATGAGAAAACATCATTTCAAATCTGGTTGGTGCCTTTAAATGAGTTTTGTTTGATGACACGTACACATTTGACGATCGTTTGGTGCAACGGTAGTGATCCTGCCTTTCGCACCAACGGTCCTGGGTTCGAGTCCCGGAAGGGGCAAATGCTTGTGCCATTTGTACCATATTTATATATGATATATGTATGTCTATCCGTTATCTCAGTAAACATATCACAAACCTTATGGTGCTTACTTTAGACTAAACTAATAGGTGTGAATGTAAGAAATTTTATTATTATAATTGGCATATCTTTTCTGAGCAATGTATTTTTCAGACAAGCATTTCTGAGAATATTTTAACAATTTATTTGGCTAGTTGACGCGTCATAACTTTTATTCTTGCCTATATACAACAAAACTTAATTTAACTTATTCTACGAAATTCCTAATTAATGTTTTATTGCTGCCAAAAGATAGAGAAAAATAAGATATAGATATTTTATTGCCTGAAATAGAGTCACAGAACAAAAGATGTCATTAAAATTACAGTAGCTCAACATATTTCGCCAGTGGCCCGACATGCAAATCAAAATAATTCAATCAAAATATAAAATTATAAAAATTGCAAGCTACTATTATTATTCATAGTATAATCCATAATATATAAGAATCCTTACTAATATTATAAATGTGAATGTAAGTTTGTTTGTTATGCTTTCACGCAAAAACTACTAAACCGTTCATCATGAAACTTCGTACATATATTTTTGGAGGTGTTAGAAGTAACATAATGGTATTATAGTAATATAAGTTATTTCCGGGTTTTTGGCCATGTACCTTGATATTGAGTTTCCGATATTTCGGCACTGTTGCAAGTGCCATGATCACGGAGCGACTGAAGTAATTGCGGCTAGGCTGTTACTGGCAGAAATATCGGTCTACCCTCCGACGAAGTCTTTTATTGCGTTCGTTACCCGTACCACACAACACTTACAGTATCGGATTGCGACACGACACTTTCGGTTCTGACTCATACGAACCACAGGATTCCAGACATTTGACAATTTAAAACCGTCCTCACGATTGAAATTTTCATGTTTTGTTATTTCAATCGCTTCCCTGACCAATCTTGGTATGTAGTGGCGTTCTGTCGAAATAATCTGTGGGTTATGATACTCAATCCAGTGGGTAGGACCAGAATCAATCAAATGTTCTGCTTATCGTTGTTCTTGATTGCTTTTATGTGTTCATTTAATAAATGGAACAAACCATGGGTACTTTTTTAAATGTTTCTTATTGGGCATCCAAGCAGCCATCAACAAAAAAATTCTATATAAGGTAAGCTATTTTTGTGATATCAAGTTAAAGTCACAATTATAAATATAAATAATATTCTTCAGTATAATAATAATCGTCTGACGTCGAAAATTTGCAAAATAGAGTACCGCAAGGATTTTATATCGGCCCCAAATATAACAGTAACATTTTGAATACCATCTGTGACCGAAAGAAAAGAAAGAGGACGCTATTACCAGTTAAATTATTGAACTAAAACTTCTTTACGTTATCTTGAATCAGGGAGTAAGCTGGAGAATGCGTGACGAGAGCGTTACGAAAAGTGTGATCGGGCGAGGCGAACCGAAGTCAAGAGGGTAATAAGTTAGTAAAGGTAGAAAGAGAGAGTAACGTTTCGTATATTACTGTACTGTTACTGTAGGGGCAAGAGAGAGATATGCGAGCACACATTTTCTTTCTCTCTTTCTCTTATAACCAGTTACGTTACGTATATTTAATATATCTCTATATATATAGATGGAGGTAAAGAAGTGTTACTACAGTCGTGTGGTGTGTGGCACACTCGTTTTTTTTAATCTGTCTCTTTGTGTTTACAAGACCTATTTATATAATAATGCAGTTCTAATGGAGTAGTTTAATAACGACATTTTGAAATATACTTATGTTTCGTATTTCCTAAAGGTGGTTGAATACAAGTCTATTTGCATTGCTGTTCTAAATATGTAATTGTCTTTGCTATTATTGAACAGACAATACACTATATCATTACATGTGGGAAATAAGCTCATAATTGTAGCAATCATATGTTCTTGTAATGAAAAACGTGGGTTGCGCAGACGCATAAACACGAAGTGAAACTTTTTGAGGAAAATATAAATATGATGTCATTTCTTTGGACGAAAAGAAATACTTATCTTTTCGATGCGACGAACTTGATCCTTCTATAAGTTTACTAGTTCATTAAGTTGGCGCAATCGGCTTAATAAATACAAATTAATCCAGTTATAGAAACTATTTAAATAAAATCATTTCGCAGAATAATTATAGGTATAATTGTACACTTATATTATTAAAGTAAAAATAATAAAAAACAAGAAAAAGCATGTGTGCGATTCACACGTGGTAGAAGTGCTACCTTCAAAAATTTTGGTTTCATAATGAGACGAATGTAAAATTTCGGGAAGAGGATAATTGTAGGTTTTAGTAATGGTCATAGTGATACAAAGTTAGATCACTATTTTACATTTTATTCGTATATATTACATAGATTTGTTCAGAGTCAGAGCTTACATTTTCGATAAATTATACAAAAGGCTTATGGTAACTAAAGTACATACCACGAACATACGAAACACTATAATGCTTCCTATCATATTTTCTCCTACGTTAAATCTTATGAATTTATGTGTTCTCTTTTTAGTGTCCCTTTTTCGTTTCATCGACTTTCAAATAACAACGATGCTAAAGAAGTTTTCACTTCAAAAATAAATAAAATATATATATTTTTTTCATATTTATCAAAATGAGGATTTTTAATATCTAATCCATTTAGCAGTTATTTATTTTCGATTTGTTGTTTTTTCTTCAAGTATATAAAGTAGCGTTTGCACACTGCCTTTTTTGAAACGCCGTCGACGCGCGCTTATATCGATACAATCGCGATACTCACGCGAGTCAAACGCTTAACTGTGACTTTATGTAAATGTTCAAAGTTCTAGTTTTGAACAACTGCATAAATTCAGTCTCGCGCTTAAATGGGTATCTGTATAGATATTTTATCGATATATACCGTTTGGTGCAACGGTAGCGATCCTGCTTTCCACACCGACGGTCCTGGATTCAAATCCTGGTCGGGGCAGATGTTTGTGTGATGACTACGAACATTTGTACCTAAGTCATGGATATTTGTGTTGATTAGTATCCATAACACAAGCCTTAATTACTTCGGGCTAAGCTATTTGGTGCAAACGTAAGAAATATTGTTGTTTAATAATTATAAGCGCATTACCCGTGCAAAAATTGCGCTGTAGAATAAAAAGAAACGCGCAGCCGACGCGCGCGCTTATCTGATGCGCGTTTCTAAATCGCGCGTCAACAGCGCGTTTAAAAAACGCAGTGCGCATAGGATCTTATAACAAGCTTGGCATATTAAAAAATATTCTGTATATACAAAGATCATAACGTACAAATTTACATTTATTACTTCGTAGAAAGACGAGATCAACTCGCTCTACATATTAAGGGTACGAGTGAGATACTGGAGATGAAATGGCAAACTTAATTGAAAGATAGTCTTAGAGATTGTAGAAACCCGAGAGTCATTTGTTTCATGTCGTTTGAGGACGATAACGTGCTTTAGATGAGCTGAGAAATAGTAGAGATTAAGATTTCTGTTTTAAAGAAATTTTCTTTAGTCAAAACGGGAGGAAACTCAATGCCTCGAGAAATCGAGAAAACAAATCAACGAACACGTGACGAGTTTCATCAGAATACTGTCTACATATAAGAATTCTCTATCACAGTGATGACCGCGATGAACTTCAAAACTACTCAACCGATTTTGATGGTTTTTATATCATTTTGCTGGATTTGTTCCGACATAGAATAGGTTTCATTTTAATTTATATTTATAACACAGCAACGCGTGGCTGGGGCAGCTAGTCTATACATAAAAATTCCCTGTCACAGCGTTTGACCGCAATGAACTTCAAAACTACTCAACCAATTTCGATAATTTTTTTGGATCTGTATCTGGATCTGGATCTCGATTGGATCTGTTGCGACTTATGACATAGGATTTAATTTAATTTTAATTTATAATTAAAAAAAATATTGTAAATTTTAATAACTGATCCACAGCAACGCGTGACCGGGACTACTAGTGGTTTATAAATATGAATAGTATTTTAAGTTTAAGTTGGTATCAAAATGTTTTTTCTTTAAACAAGTTTTATAGTTATCTAAATATGTTAAAAGATATTCTGTTGATTTAATTTT
The DNA here is from genome assembly GCA_927399485.1 of Calamotropha paludella. NCBI lineage: Eukaryota > Metazoa > Arthropoda > Insecta > Lepidoptera > Crambidae > Calamotropha > Calamotropha paludella. Next base: position 1,859,604 of record OV656820.1, read on the forward strand.
ACTAATTTTTAGGGTTCCGTACCCAAAGGGTAAAAACTGGACCCTATTACTAAGACTTCGCTGTCTGTCCGTCCGTCTGTGTGTCACTAGGCTGTATCTCAAGAACCGCGATAGCAAGACAGTTGAAATTTTCACAAACTATGTAAATATTTTTGTTGCCGCTATAACAACAAATACTAAAAACAAAATTAAATAAATCTTTAAGCGGAGCACACATAAAAAAAACGTGATTTTTTTTGCCCTTTTTTGCTCGATACCAATAATGGCAACAGATAGGCACTTGAAATATTAACAAAATTCGCAGTTTTATTTTTACTTTAATAAGAAATTAAAATAAAATAAATATTTAAGGGGGCTCCCATACAACAAACGTGATTTTTTTACTTAACTTAAAGTTTGTACGGAACCCTTCGTGCGCGAGTCCGACCGCAATCCGGACATTTGTGAATTGAACCCAATAACTATAAAAAAGTTAAAAACTACCTTTTTTCTTTTTATAGAGATCAGATATAGTATAGTTTGTTTAATTAACTGATTGTTGTTGATTTGTGAATTCAAAATTGCAACTTAGGGCAATTAAAATTTTATCATTTGATCGCATTGATCTCATATATCATTCCAATTTTTTAAAGCATAAATTAAAAAAAAACACCGTGTGTGGGAATTATTCTCGTGCCTGAAGAAATAAAAAAAGGTCTAGTTACCAGAAAGTCTTCTAGAGATATAGTCTGTACAGAACAGAACGAAAGATTGCTTCTTAATCAACAGTCAAGTTTCAATCTTCTCAAGTCTATGATAAATGTGTTTTTAAATGTCCCAATGACAGGCACTGAAGTAGGTGTCCCGAGATAAATGGGTCGAGACCCGGAAATGGGTCGATAGCTCTTAAACGATGAAGAGAGGAGGTACTCCTCCTCATGTGAAGAATTTAGGAGTTAGGTAGTTTGTAAAAAATGTTTATTATATTTTTTAACACTATGAATTGCTATGTTTCTAGAAGATTTTAACATTCAGCTAAAATAACAACCACATCTGCTAGCCCTCAGATAGGAATCGAACTGACGATATTTAGTTATCCGGGCGAGTGCTCTGACCGCTGAGCTACCGAGACGGTGACTGACGCGTATAACAAGTGCATTTTAACTTCTACTATGAGCTTGAGCAATGTTCAGGGATACATACTGAAAAGAGATACTTGTTGACTTTGTTTTAATCCACGACATAATGATATCATAACACTATTAGTATTGTAATAACAAAATAATGTTGCTTTCTATTTTTTTTGTAGATTATGTATGGTGATGACGTATTATACTGTAAATGTCGTTACTTCGGGTAAAGCTGACGAGTTTCTTGCGCCCATTCTTCTTGTCAGTTAAAAGACGTCCTGAATGTGTGGTAGGTAAAAATGTTGGACGATTCAAAACAAACTTATTTTAAATACATTTGAATAAAGTTATTTCCATTTTCATATCAATCCATCAATGTTGACATATGATTGTAAGTAATATTTTTATAAATATCTAACAGTCGATTAAGATGGAACCAGCTATGATAATGTATTAATATTATTTTTAGCATTTGCAAATCTCAATTCTATAAGATTCTGAAAATATTTAATAAAATCAACTCGCTGGTTTGCGAGAATAGCAACGGAACTAAATCTTTTGATTTTATAGAATAAGTTTTATTAAATATTTTATCGCCTACCAAAAAATGTAATTGTATCTCTTTCGAGCGAACGGTGGCATCTTAAAATTTCACTCTCATCATTCATTCATAAAAAGCCAAAGAAGTATAACTTCAAAAATAAATGAACATTATAAGGTGATTTATATTTAGAACTAGCTGACCTGGCCACGCGTCGCTGTGGCTCAGTTATTATAACTTTCACGAAACAAAATATTTTGGTTATGAATTAAAATAAACGAATTTTTCTAAAATAAAAGTAGCCTAAATTACTCCTTATTACATCTCCTACCTGCCAATAAAAGTCCAGTCAAAATCGGTCCAACCATATCAGAGATTAGCCGGAACAAACAGACAGACAAAAATTATAAAAAATATTTTTTTGGTGTATGTAACGTATATATGTAGTAAAAAACGGTTATTTCAATATTACAAACAGACACTTCAATTTTATTTATATGTATAGATGAATAAATATTAAATAATAATGTATTTTATCCGTTGCCAATACTGAAATAATAAGAATTTCACGTACTGTTTTATACTACCGTTTTCTATGGTCGTTGTCTATGCACCTCTACTCGTTTCAGATTGGCTAAAATAGGGCATATTAGCAATGTTCATTTGGTCCACCTAGTCTTTGTGGACTTAATTAACACCGCAGTCCAGTTCCTTTGTTTGAGAAGCAAATCAAACAAAGCTTGAATTTGAGAGTTTCCATTAGTTAGTAGGTATAATAATATTTCTCACAATCACACCAATTAGCTTAGCACTATAAATGTCTGTGTTATTGATACTAGGATAGCGGATAAACATACATATATCTATATAAATAAGTATATTTATAGAAATGTATATAAATAACAATTACTCTGGTATAAATCCTTATGGACTCGTCGGTGGAAAGGCAGGAACGCTACCGTTGTACCAAACGGTCGTCATTAGTATAAGTTGATATTTAAGTGTTTATTATAATTAATAATGAATTATACACGGCTATGGTATAAAGTTGTAAAAATATATATAAAAAAGTATTTACTTTACTTAAAATGGCGAAAATTGTGGCTTTAATGTAATCATAAACCTTGGGATAAGAAAGAGATTTTTATCTATTTTCTCGCGGCTTTACAGCTTTTGGGTTGATTCGTTTGTTTTCGATTTCCTTTGAACAAGCGGTTTTTCTACTTGATTTGTTATCGGAACAATATGATGTTTATAAAAAATATTATTATTTAATATAAAATGATCTTTATTGCAATGGCATAAGGTAAAACGTGTAATATAATACAGGGTGACTGAAAAAATTGGGTCAGTCGGAAATCCAGAGGTAGAGAGAGCATCATTAAATTGTGTTTGGAATTTTTTATGGTTTGCAAGATATTATTTTTTTATTTTATTTACAAAAGATTATCAATCACAGAGATATCAATTATAAAGATAAATACTTGATTTTTTTACAATTAAGTAAACAACATACCATGCACATACAAATATTACGAATTATGATGAGAATTATCACTGTGCACAAAAAAAAATGAATTTTGTATTTAGTAAAAATTCTAAGACGGACTCTACCTCTGAGAGTACTCTGTACTTTAGCTTGATCCTATCTTTTAAAATAGCCTGTATAAATAGTTATGTAAGTAATTAAATTTGTCCCAGTTCATAATAATAGCTTCTTGTTTGATTATTCCATAGTCCCTTTTATATTTTCATGGGGACCCTCTGTTTCCCACCTGCAAGGCAGATTTTAAATATTTATTAATTTATAAATTATTGGAATTTATTCTGTTGGCAACACTGATATTGGCCAATTGGAATTGGACCAATCAGAAAAACTTTGCATATTTAGCAGGACAAGACTGTGCTAATGCTTCAAATCAACTGAGCCCCGTTAGTTTGTCCTTCCTAATCTCTGACTTAGACTTAAAGACGAACGAGGCTCAGCATTAGCACAGTAAAGACATCTAGACTAGACTGATGTTTTGGTGTAAAAGTGGATCTAAAGACGTGAATTCAATTGTATAAGGTTATTAAGGTATTTAACAAGAATCCAGTATTTATTTTCTAACACATATGGAAAATTATAAATAATATAACACACACACGGTAACGAGGGATAAAATAAAACTACACTCGCCTTTACTACTTTCTACACCATAAAATACAGTTTTATGTGAACACTGGTCTAATTTATAACTAAATTTAGTCGAAAGATCGTAAAATGAATTGGAAAATATATTAATGTGATAATAGATATTTTAATTGGAAAGGTTCTGTAACGAATTGGGAAATTATAATTAATACGATAATTTAATACCGGAAGCTATGTTGAGATCGGGAGACATTTTAAAAATAATGTGAATATATTTTAATATGTAGGTTATCATAATTAAAAGTTGAAGTAAAAGTTACTTATAATATTTCGTTACATGAAAAAATAGATGGCTAGCCTATCCATATTTTTAGGATACATTTCGGAGAGTATGCAGCATTCATAGGAGAATCAGACTTTAAAATAGGCGCCACCGTTATATGGTTGATATACCAAAGAGTCCTTTTATATTTTTGGTTTCAATTTTGTGATCGTTACCGCTAAAGAGTGGAACTCCTTGCCTAAGTCTGTGTTTCCTGGCACATACAATTCAGGGGTAAATAGGTGTCTTTTAGACAAGCGCGTCACATCCTAGATCGCATCATGGCTTACCATCAGGCGAAATAGGGGTGCTTGACCCCTATCTCGCCTTACCTATTTACAATATTAAAAAAACTAAATTTGCAGCAAAAAAAAAGCCAGTATATTAAAAAAAATCTCTTTCGATTTGTCTCGGCATCATAATTCTATTATTATAGTTTTTCAAAAATGCTAGAAGCAAAAACATCATTTTAAAACATTTACCGGGTTTTTTTGCTCAAAAAATTTTTTGTGGCCTAGCGAAGTTTTAGCTAATGAATGGCATTGTTATAAAACCATCTTTATAATGATCTCTTAATCTCAGTTCTTCTTAATATTAGGGCTCTTTTATAAATAAAACTGATCCACTTAATTGGTTTTGAATAAAGTAGTAAAAGATTGCACATGCATAGTAAGAATACAAAAAAAATGATGGAGAAATAGTGCTGCCATCTATACAGTAATACGAAAAAGAATGGGCAACGATACTGTGGCTATTCAGCCGAGATCAAAATTATCAACAGACAATTTAAAAGTTCTTAAACTTTCGTGTTATTCACTATTTAAATATAAATATAAACTACATCGCCAAGTTAATGTCTTGTGGAATCGATATTTATAAAACGTAAGATTTAATCCTTATAATTTTAACTTTAATTTCAGTCTTAATAATTGGTAGATATGTTTATTTCTTATAATCACAAACAGATTCACTTTTAAGCAATTAAATCTTATTGTTATAATTATAAAACAAACTTAGTAATTGGAGCGGAGCGAACGAAGTGAGCAGCTTCAATGGCGCAATGTCTGTTACGCCATAACTTCCCGAGTTCTTAACCGATTATAATATTTTTATTGTGGAATCTAATCAAAAGGTTTAGGACAAGATTGTGACGGAGCCCGAATTTTGAAATTCGCAAAAATTCCCCTCGAAACAAAAATTATTTTTTCTTTTTTTAGGTATTACGCTCCGCTCCTATATATGATGCTAGCGTAGCTTTATGCTTAGCGACTGCATCACCTAGTAATTTAGATATCTATCTAATAACTTATATTTGTTTCGTAATAAAATAATCTAAATATAAAACAAACTTATAAATCAGCTAACAAATCAGACTTCTTTGCTGTTGTTGTGTACTCAGTAGTTACGTAGTTGATCAAGTAATTATTTATTAAACTAACAGATGGCGCTAGGCTCTTCCAATGATTTGAAAATAAATCTCGCGTCTTGACTCGACGTGCGGGATCCGAGACAGCTAAATTTACGAAAAGTCCCGGGACTTCGAGACACGAGGCTACCTACTACTAAAAGTATCAAGTGAGTCCATTGCTACCCATTCTGCGGTCTACAGGAGGTGTATAATAATATATATACTCTAAAAACACAAATTTGTTGTTTGTGTGTTTGTCTGTCCGCTCTTTTTCGTTACCATAGCAATGCGTTACCGGGTCAGCTAGTTAACTCCAATATCATTAATCGTATTTAGTTCTTACACTTTAAATTAAACAACTAATTTTGAGGTTTTTTGCGCTATATATTTTGATTTATACATAACTTTTAACAGTTAGGAACGTGCCCGATTAAAATATTGTGAAGGTAGTAGAAAATTTATGACAACCATTACTTCAGTCATCCTGTGATCACGGCCCCTGTAAAGGTGTCGAAACTTCAGGATTAAATATAGATTATGCGCAAAATAACCCTAAATAAGTTATTTTATTAAAATCATTAATCGTCTCTTAAAACGTGGCAAAGTATCAATTTAATGGCTATTTTAACATCCATTATAATAGACGAAAAAGGGAAGTTATAGTTACTAAAAACTTTTTACCATGAAACCCTAAAAAGTTCATCGTGAGCTGATAAAGATATTAATGACCCCTATTCTATACTGACAAATTACTACGGACGCCATCAAAATTAATTACTCAATAACTTCACACTTTAAGTCTATGTTTCAAAGAGTTATGTGGACAGCCGTATTATTAATCTCACGTAAAGAAAGCGGCGGTAGGATCAAAGCGATAACATACGGTGACCAAAATTTATGACTATAGCGGGACAGTACTGTAGTCATTGTGAAGGTTAGGCAAATGTGAATTGAAGTCATTAGTTATTGTCATATCTGTTATCAGCTATAGCTTAGGGAGTAATGGTGTACCATTTGTGAATCTAACAAGTATTTATGAGTTATTGATGAATGAAGTTGAGTTAATTTTCTTTACCTTTTATCCATATGAAGATTCTAAAGATTAACGAAAGAGTAATAAGAAATGTACTTTATTTTTTGTAAATGTAATTAAAGTATGTCTGTAAAATAATCATTGTTCTATATGTTTTTATTTAGTTAAGTATATCACAAGCTAAATCGATCACACGTTGTTTTGGCTCAGTTATTATAACTTTCAATAAAAAATATGGTTTTTTTTTTTTTTTTTTTTTTTTTTTTTTTTTTTTTGCCTGTAAAGTCGGTTTTACGGGCGAAGATTTTACGTGACAACGTCTTTTTCTCGGTAGAATATTTATTGATATGAATATAATTAAATTGCACAATGCGCGCGGCAGACCGATCATAGTTGAGTGGGAGAGAGACGCAAGGCATTCGGCGGGCCTCTCTCTCGTTCGGTGACTCATCGTAACGTTACCGAGCGTTACACTTTTTCATAAGTGACTCCCAGCCGCAACCTAATTTAAGACGTTGTCACGTCAAAAAATATGAAACTTATCCTATGTCCTAAGTCGGAACAAATTCAGAAAAAGAAAATAAAAGTTATAAAAATCTGTTTAGTTACAGAATTCATCGCGGTGAAACATTGTGATAGGGAATTTTTAGAAATATAAATAGATAAATTATATTATACTATGTCATAAAGAAGACTGAAACAGGATCAGTTCAAACAGGAGTCTAACTTATTTCTCGTTCTATATGTAGCGAAATATTTATCTGAGCTTGCGAATAGTATAAAAATACAAGATAGCGTTACTCGATTCAAAATTTTCTGTAATTGATGATATACCGTTTTTTTTTTAATTAAAGTTAAGTATGACTGTAAAATAAAATATAAATCTCTTTATTTGGTTATATTTATGATATCATAGATAAATTATATTATACTTTGATATGAAGAAGGCTGAGATACCATCAGTTGAAATAGAAGTCTTATTTATTACTTGTTCTATAGTTAAAGAATTATTATTCTGAGCCTGCAAGTAGATCAAAAATATACAAGATAACGTTATTTCATTCAATGGGATGGTTAGAAATCTAAATTTTCTGATATTGATGAAATATCGCAGTTTGCTGTGTATACTAGCGGTCTAACTTGATTTTGCTCGGATTAAACGTAATATCTACATAGTGAATAACTTAACTCAGCTTATGTTAGCTAAAACAGATTGTTTTAGCACCAATCGATAAACTTACAAAACTCACTCTTAGTAAAAACTAAAAACAAACTGTTTCAATTTTTTTCGTAATTAAAACTGTTATTAATATATCAATGTTTTACATATATTTAGGTTGGTTGCAATGCAAAGAGTAAACATTTTTTTTGTATGTCAATGTTGGTATTTATAATTTTCTTACTTCCTGTCTATTCACTTGTAAATGGCTGCTCCTAATAATTGTAACTCAGATGAGAATATTATAATAAAATAAATACTAGTGTACTAAAAGATCTCTTTTATTTATAACATCAAAAACTTTTTATATTGTCCCATTATCAGCGGACTACGTGGACATACTAATAAAATCGCCTTTACGTTGAATCATCACCGTTTTTGTAATTAATTCATCAAGCGGACGATTCAAATAAACATCGTTGACCATTGCTTCGTGTTATGAGAGTTTCGAAACTGTTTAACTGCTATGGGGGGCCATCGATAGCATCTCATTCCATTCAATGGTAATAACACACTTTCTCGTGTTATTTTAGCAACCAAAGTTCTTTACGACACACCCAGAAATGCATTTCTATATATGTAATAACTTCCTGTCACAGTTTTTAAACGTGATGATCTCCGAAATTACTTAACCGATTTCGATGATTTTTTTCATTTTGTTGGATTTTTTCCAATTAGGTCGAAGAATAGGTTTCATCAGTACATTATATTATGATAATACTTTGTGTGTTTGTAACCATATATAGTTACCATAATTACCATAAGCCTAAGAATAATAGTTTTTATAATCAATTAACGTTACCATAGCAACGCGTGGCCGGGTCAGCTAGTTTTAATTTATAATAAAAAATATTGCAAATTAAAATTTATTATATTAAAATACAAAAACTCTCTCTCAGTCTTTGACCACGATGAACTCCGCCACTACTCACCCGATTTCAATGATTTTTTTTTTTATTTTGCTGGAATTGTTTCTAATTTAGCACAAAGTATAGGTTTTATTTATAACACAGCAACGCGTGGCCAGGTCAGCTAGTATATGTTGGGAACGTTAATGGTATCTTTTCAAAAAGCCTTAACATGTATGCAAATTTAACCTTATGGATATATTATTAAGTTAAATAAAAAAAGGAAGCTTTCCATAAAATAATAATTATAATTATCATTAATTATGGAAAGCTTAATTTTTTTATTTTGCTCTGAGCTAAACTTAATGATTTTCTATATATTTCCCAAGTATGATTTCCCCAAAAAAGATATTATACATATGGATTTAGTAAAAACTAAAGCTATTTTTACATATTGTATTAGTATATGAGAGTTATGTCCATAATATCTTATTCTTGTTACTCTTTAAGTAAAGATAAAAAAATTATAATATGTATTTTTTAAATAAAAGAAATTATTTTAGGTTTTTTGCGCGTAATTTATATTTTTATCCTGACGTTTTGATTCCTTTACAGGAGCTGTGATCACAGGATTACTAAGTTAATGGCCGTTATGTATTTTCTACTACCTTCACAATATTTTATATGGGCACGTTCCTGCCTGTAAAAGTTATAAAAATCAAAATTGTTTTATTTTTCATTTCACCCTTAATAATTAGTTTTGTTTTAATGTGTAATGTGCGCGGAAGTGTGTGAATTAAGCGCATTTATAATGCGTGTACTGACCGTCAAAGCTACGCCATGACTTCATAAGGCCTATGACGAGTCATTACGGAGAAGACCTTGCACAGAGACAAATATATTGTGAATGTTGCGTTAAGTGTGAGTAATTGAAAATTATAAATAATTACCAACAATTATTAATAATAAATAAAATAAATAAATAAAACTTCAATAACCTAACCTAACCAAATCATGAGGTAAGTATTAATAATTACTGGTTAATATTAATAATAATACATTTACCGTAATATGAATATCAAAATACATTCATAAAATAGAAATTTTGACCTAAAAATTACAAAGTCTAGATTTTCAATCTATGAAAGTCTAAGCTAAAGATTTTTTTAATAAGATCGCGGGGACTACTATTAAATTCATAAATATATTTGTTATAATATAGTTGATCTATATAATTAGTTGAATGCTGAAAATTCAATTTTGAATAATTGATTCTGAGATGTATATAAATTAAAAACTTAATTTAAATATTCATAAGTAAGAAGATATTTTAATTATTAGGTACAATCAACAGCACATCAGTCTACTACAAAGTGAATTTTTTCTCCAATTATTTCCATTTGACGGCCTTCGTGGCCTTTGGTCGAGTGGCTTGCCAGTTTTCATGGTATAATTACTCCAAGGTGCCGAGTGCGAATCCCGGCCGGGTCGATGTAGAAAACTAAATTTCCTATCTCTTTCTGGTTGAGTGGTACCGTCGTTGTTTCTGAGTTCTATAAAACGAGTGCTTTTGTTACTTGGCTTCAGAAAAAAATCTTATCAGTGTTTGATCTGGGAGCCATAATTAAATTGACATATATTGCAGGTTAGGTTAGGCATTTTTACCCGACTGCGCCAAAAGGAGGGTTATGTTTTTCGAGAGTATGTGTCTATTGTTTGGCTAGCTCTGAACGGCTCGATGGATTTAAGGTTGAGAGATGCCGTTAGATTCGTATTTACTGTGAGAGTGACACAGGGTATATCTAAATAAAAAAGAAACAAAATGGCTGATTATAGGCGCCAAATTCAAATGTTCGGTACGCTCTGCAGCCAGAACGGCGCAACTCAATAATAAACGGTTATTTAAAAAACTAAAAAACCCGACTCTGTGTAATTTGGAAATGAAAAACCCTTAAACAAGAAGAATAATTGTAGCAGTCGTTAGCGAATTGAGAGCACATACCTATATTACATTGCAGATTACTCCTATCTACTGACTAGACGGCTGACTTTCCAGAATGGATCCCGACTGCTAAAATTTTCTTCTTGTTTTAGGGTTTTTTTTTCATAAATTACACAGAAACGCAGTCGGGTCATTTGGTTCTGTATTTTATTCATAACCAGCCAACAAGTTTTTTTAAATTATGCCAAATAATCAGTATGCGTTCTAAAATAATTCTTTTTAAATTTATGCAATGCGATATAACCCAATTTGACCGCGATAAACTCCGAAGCTACTCAACCGAGTTTGATGATATTTTTTTTTCATTTTGCTGCATTTGTTGCGAGTTAGGACATAGGATAGGTTTCATTTATGACACAGCAACGCGTGGCCGTCTCAACTAGTATTATATATTTATTAATATGTTCAACTCTATTGTTTCAATCAGAAGATAGAATTAAATGAATTAAGTACTTAAGTTTTTAATTCTCACCAGTAAGAGCTGAAATAAGTAGATTTATATATTTTTTAATCCTAATTGGATTGCCAGTGAATTTTGTTTCAATAATTAAAAAAGATAATACCTATAGACATTCTTTATTATGATTGACATATAATTTTTAAAGGACATCAAGATGAGAAAACCATTAGCTAATACAACGCTTCGAAGAATGATCAGATTATTTTTTTCTTTCTTTTTAGAGTAACTTTTATGTTATCAAAATATTATACATTAAGTCCTAGAAGAATATATATTAATGTTATAATTCTTAGTGACAGATAAAAAGTAATTTGTTTTATTTTCTATATTTTCCATTTTTAGTTTTTCTCGAAGCATTATTTTTATTCTGACACTCAGAAAAGAGACCAAATTTTTGGTGGCAGAGAGATTTTGAAGTGGAGGGAAGTGGTCCAGTACGAACACAAGAAAAGCGCGCGATTTTTGTTCTATTCTATTTTTGTTTATTTTCAATGGGAAATCCTATTGAATCAATGTTTTTTGGTCATAACTTTTTGCGAATTTCAAAATTAGGGCCCGTTACGATCTAGTCCTAAATGAGTTGGTTCGATTCCACACAAAAATTATTAAAATCAGTTAAGAACACGGGAAGTTATGACGTAACAGACATTGCGCCATTGAAACTGATTCATGGGAGCTTCGTTCGCTTCGCTCGCTCCGCTCCAACTAGGCGATGCAGTCGCTAAGCATAAAGCTACGCTAGCACCATATATTGAAGCGGAGCGTGATATCTAAAAAAAGAAAAAAAAAGAAAATTTAAAAATTCGGGCTCCGTCACAATCTGGTCCTAACAAAAAATATTAAAATCGGTTAAGAACTCGGGAAGTTATGGCGTAACAGACATTGCGCCATTGAAGCTGATCCATGGGAAGTGGTCCAGTACGAGTGTGGAAAATTACAAAGGTAATGACGACCATTACCTTAGTCATCCTGTGAAGGAGTTGAAATGCCAGGATTAAATGTAAAGTATGCGCCAATATTCGACAAAAATTTTTTTTTTTACTTTTACTATTTATATATATGGATGGGTGGATTAATAGTTTGAAAAACACGCGATTAAAATGTTTTCAATATCAGTTATACTCTACCACCAGCTACGCCCCATGGTTTTATACGCGAATTTCTCGTCCATACCTGAAAAATAAAAAAAAAAGTTAAAGAAACAGAATCCCACATAAAAATATCAGCAAAACAGGTCGAAAGCAGGAGAGGAAAATTTCAAAATGAGTTGTATGTGATAATTCTAATTCTCTATACTGAACAAGAAAATGTGTGTGTGTGTGCAGAAGTTGTACTTGCATTTTTAACTAATTTCTATGCAGAGATCGACTTATTCTGACACTTAACAAAAAAAACGAAATCCGATTAAAATTCATATTAATAAATATTACGAAAAATTGTTTGTAAATAATATTCCACTTTCAAATTAAACCAGATGTCAGTGCTTAATAATAGATTGCGAAACAGCCACTAAGTATAATTATTTACATATTTTTAAGTGTTTATTTATATAATAATATGTCTAACTGTCTTGTGTGAGGTATAATTGACTGTGTACTAAGATAAAAAGCAACATATAAACCTAAGCATTTTAGGATAATACTTTGTGCACAGTTTGTTGGTTAACCAATAAATTAATAAATAAAACTGTTTTGTACCAGATCTAAAAACGAAATTAAAAACCGTTATTTGAAAAACAAAAAAACCCGACTGGGTTTCTGTGTAATTTGGAAATGAAAAAAACCTAAAACAAGACGAAAAAAGCCGTCTAGTCAGAAGATCAGAGTAATCTGCAATCTAATATCGATATGTGCTCTCAGTTCACTAAGCCTATATTTCTGGAATTGGTCCTGACTGCTACAGTTTTCTTATTTTAGATTTTATCATTTCCAAATTACACAGAAATGCAATCGGGTTTTTTTGGTTTTTTAAATGACGGTTATTTCTTTTATTTTTTTCTATTATTAATCATAAACGAGTCCAGCCGTTCAGGCTGTAGAGCGTGCCAAACCTTTGAATTTGGCGCCAAAAACCGCCATTTCGTTTTTTTTTTATTATTTTGATATACTCAGTGTCACGGTCACAGTAAATACGAATCTAACAAGCCGTTCAGGCCGCAGAGCGTTCCAAACAATTATACATACATACTCTCGAAAAACATAACACTCCTTTTGGCGCAGTCGGGTAAAAATGTAAAATTCGGAGATATTCCACTAATGTTTCCGCCCGACGATTTGGTGTACATAAAAAGACTTTATAAAGTCGTTTTTTTAGTTCGATGGCGTTTGGTGCAACGGTGGGTATCCTGCCTTTCTCACCAACGGTCTTGGCTTCGAGTTCCGGAAGGGGCAGATGTTTTTGTGATGCTCGTGTTCATCACATCATTTAAGCCTGAGTCATGGGTCTTTATATATATTTATATAAATACTATATATGTATGTATCATATATGTATGTATATCCTTTACCCTAGTATCCATAACTTAAGCCTTACTGTGCTTACTTTGGGATAGGCTAATGGGTGTGAATGTAGGAAATATTATATTATTTTATGTAGTTCTAACACCCGGATCTATCATACAATTAAATACCTAATGACTAAGATAAAAACTTAGATAATACTTCACATGCAGCATTTTTTATGTTCATGTATTGCCTATTAGTCATACATGAACTAGGCCAAGCGTCTTGGTTCCAATTTTGTAAGCCGTACCGTTAAAGAGTGAAACTCTTTACCAGATTCTGTGTTTCCTGATAAATAAAATTTAGGGGTCTTCAAGTCACGAGTGATTAGGTATCTTCTAGGCAAGCGCGTCACGTCCTAGATCGCATCGTCCCTTATCATCATGCAAGATAGCGATCCAGCGCTTACCTTTTCACGATTAGGAAAAGTGAATGTGTTTATTTTTAAACTAGGCTAATTGGTTTGAATGTAAGAAATTATTAATATCAACTAAATTAAATTAGTGTAACTTATAACAGTAATCAAGTAATCGAATCGCCGACGCATTTCGCCGTTAACATTTCAACACTCGACGAACTAGTGCTAGGATAATTTATTTTAATTAAAACTCATAAGCGATTTGGTGCACGAAATTAGGTTAGTGGGTATTAAAAAACTTAGATCACTATCGGATCGCCTTTCCCACTTAATTAACCTATTCAGTGGGTTGATTAGAAATATAGAGGTATTAACACACAAACATCTGGCAGGGTCGTCTTTAACCTATTGGAGGCCTTGGGCATATAAGAATAATGGGGCCCCTATGACTTTGACAGAACACTTTTTTATTACTAGAATAAGCAATGAAAGTAGATTAACTAGGTTTCAGATTCTCTTTATTGAGAGTCAATAGACGAATAGATAATTTTTATTTAAATGAGACGATTCTCACATATTTAAAATTATCTAAGGATGCTGAAATTCGATAGCCTTATTTTGAGCGAGAGTAGAGTTGGCCACCAAGGCGGCGCGCAAGAGTGCACCCGCCACCGGCGGTGTGAAGAAACCTCATCGCTACAGGCCCGGCACCGTGGCTCTTCGCGAGATCCGTCGCTACCAGAAGAGTACTGAACTGTTGATCCGCAAATTGCCATTCCAGCGTCTCGTCCGTGAGATAGCGCAAGACTTCAAGACCGATCTCCGTTTTCAGAGTTCGGCCGTCATGGCCCTCCAGGAGTCTAGTGAAGCGTATCTGGTCGGTCTGTTCGAGGACACCAACCTTTGCGCCATTCACGCTAAACGCGTCACCATAATGCCCAAGGACATTCAATTGGCGCGCAGGATCAGAGGAGAACGCGCTTAAGGTGCGGTCGTCCTGTGTGTTGTGTTGTTTGTTGGTTGGTGGTCTGTGACCAACCCAACCCAACAAAACTCCGCATCATACTCAAAACAAAAAGCCCTTTTCAGGGCCGCAATAAGTTCATGACGTTATTGAATGCGAATGTTTCATGTGAACAGGTGTATCGTCATGTATATAATTATAATACAATATATGAAATGACGTATATATAAAATAATAAGAAATATATAAAACACTAATTGAGGTTCGATTTACTCTAATAAAATGAGTTTTTCAGTAGTAAATGTCGGTATTGGTTTAGTGATCTGGCAAATGCATATAAAAGTGTGTGTTTTTACATGAAAAGAGAACTACTGTTTTGTTTAATTTGCCAAAATTCATGCAAGTTTTTCAAATGCTTAGAGGTTAATAATTCACAATTATTACATAATAATACCCACCACAAAAAAAAATAATAAGAAAACAAATAACACCAAAGTGACGCTTTCGGTTCCCGCCAAAAAGTTTTTATTGTTATGTTATTGTCAAAAACGTAGATTTTTTTTCTATATTTGTAGCTTGCGTGATTTGAGCATTTAGCCAAGTATAGTTACCAGTTCTTGAGTTATTTCTTTTCGTAATTTGGTGACGATGAATGAATAGTGAAATAAATTTTTCCCTAGGTTTCAGTAAATGTGTGGGGTTTTACTGAAACCTCCTCGTGGACTTCTCGAGAGAACAGGAAAAGACTACTTCCGCTGCTTTGTTACACTTGTTAACACTCTTGTATGTTCACAAATACTTAGTGGTTGATAATCCACTATAATTGCACACTAATATCCACAACGACACATAATTTATCAAGATAAACAAAACCACCAACGTGACGCTTCCCGCTCACGCCAAAAAGTCCAACCATAGAATAAATAGATTTTGTTTGTTGTTCAAATTCTTCCAGAGTATGGCAAATGTACCAATGTTCATACAGCCAAGTTTTCTTATTTCATGTCTTTTTTATCATTAATTTAATACAAGGTCTCCCGACGTAGGACTTACGAAGCCATGGAGTTGCTTTGACGTTCAATAAACGCATTGGAAATGTGGCCGGGTCAGCTAGTATTATATAAAAATTACCTGTCTCAGGTTTGGACGCAATAAACTCTGAAACAACTCATTCAAATTTGATGTTTTTTTTTAATTTTGCTGGATTTGTTTCGACTTAGGACATAGCATAGATTTAATTTATAATACAGGAACTATATCGCGTGGCCGGTTCAGCTAATTTATCATAGATATTGGATAATTGATGCAAATTAAAATATCTTTTTAAATCCTCTTTTGAACTGATCTCTTGTGATTGCAATCTTGCCGTATTGTATAATAAGGCTTGACTACGACGCCAATTCGTTCTAATTGAGTTTGCATTTTGTATGTACACCCACATTTCACACGAAAGCCTCAATAGCTGAGAAACCTAAATTATTTCATTATCAACACCACTCGCCGCCTCCATGGATCCATTCTTGGATATTTACCTTTCAAATTTGGCGATCAAATCGATCAATTGTGTTGTAATGTTTCTCGGGTTTTACACCACAGTTAAGAAATCTTTTCATTTTAAATATAATTTTTAAACAATTAATGAGTTTTTAAATATAAAAAAGATTGACATTAATTCCCTTGGAAACACAAATAATTATTAATTGACTTGGAATTGAATTATCTTTCTTTTTCCTACTTTATCATTTTAAAAATTATATCAGGGGGCATGGCAGTGTCCCCGCCAAGACGAGCCAAGCTAAGTATAAGGGCACTAATTATTATTTTCATATCATTTATTTCGGATACTTAAAACCCATAGATACAATTAAAATTAAATTTAAATTAAATGTCACACAATTCCTATTTATATTATTTGTCACACTAACACTTTTTCTCGAAGCGTTTCTTGATTTTTATGAACCCTCATAATCTGGGTTTGGCTTTAACCAGATAAACAAAATCCCGGGATATGATGTCAATAGTACTTCCTTAGGGTACTTCCTGAAGTCCAAGAATTTTGTATATTACTTACAAAAAATACACAAACAACAAAAAAATGTAAAACTTTGAACTTTTATCTCGAGAATCCTTTAAACTACTCCTAGTTTAAGGGGTTGGCATCTCCATGCAAGTTTGTATAAGACTTCCGTAAATTTTGAGGTCTAAAAATTAATAAAGGGACTCCTTGCTATAAATAATAATACACATATTTTAGAATTTTCGCAAATCAACAGTTCTCAGAACAACTTGTGGGCCGAGTCGATTTTTTCTAGTATTTTTCTATTAAAATTCTGTAATTCAGTTTTTAATACAACTTTTTAAAGTTGTTGTAAAAATTACACAGCTTTTAAAAAGACACTTGATATCTAAAAAGAGGGCTTGTCGTTTGGTTCAACGATATCTATTTCAGCTACGCAATGGAAACTTAAAAAAACTTCAAAATTACTATAATTAAGAAAATTTTACCTTTTATGATGACTTCGTGTTCTATTTATTGTTTATCTGACGGTCAGTTGGTGGTCGCCAAAGGTTCTGGGTTTGAATCTTGGTAGGGGAATAAGTTTGCGTGATAACCATAAGCATTTGTTCCCGAATCGTGGTAATTTATATTCTCATTTGCGTATTAATTTTCTTTTTCTAATTTTAAAATTTGCATTTTTTATGCTATCTAATGTGATAAAGTTTAAAAGAAAAATACTAGAGAAAATAGACTCGGCTCACAAGTTGTATTCAGACGAAAACCCTAAAAGTTAGCTGAGAATCTTATTTATCATATAACATAGCATTTGATAGAATCAGGCGGTACTTGGCGGAAGTCCATATCCATTGGTAAAATAAAAATATGTAGCTTACTCCTACAAAACTGCACTGCCCGCAAATAAATGCAGCAACCGCAGACACTGGCACCTTCACAAACTACTCTACACGTGTTTCGCCCCTGACACGGAGCATCATCAGGAGTTGTTAGACCGTGCAATAACGAGCACTAAGTGCTTTTTTAGTCTAACGAGCAATTGATTTCAGTTTCACTGCTTGAGTTTTGCGGAAGTAAGCTTCATATTCTTTTTTACTAATATATAACATAGCATTAAATTGCATAGCATACTTGCAAATGCGAGGATATTCCTCTCATTGATGAAGCAACGCTGGTCTACAACGTACAAAGTAAAAAATACAACGAAATTTCGATGAATAGTCACAAGACTCAAAAGCTCAATTGGGAGAGCAGTGGGCCGGAACTCCAAAGGTTCCGCTTAATAACAACTTATGAGCCAAGTAAAATTTTCATAGTATTTTCAATTGAAAAATTAAAAATAAAATATTTTTTTTTTCCAATTCTAAGACCTCAATTATTGACGTGACTTGTCTATGATGTTACTAGCTAAAATAATCACAAGTGTCACAATATTTCCATATGTAATTTTATTTATATCAATGCAATAGGTACTTATATTAAAAAAACATATTTCTTAACAACTCTACTATATATCGCGAAGAAATATAACAAAAAGAGAGAATCATTATATTCACAGGATCGTTCAAAACATACGTTAGGCTTTGTTACACTAACAATCAAATCAATTATTTTATTTTTTATACCTTATTTTCTAGGTCGTAAGTGTTATTGTAAGGACTCTGACACCTCTTATGTTCTGCTACTACTAAGAGAGTAGAAAGGCTTTTAAAGAAAGGATGAAAGGTTCTTTATAGTAGTGCTGAAAGGGCCCAACGTTCATAATATTTTCATCTTAGCACTGATTCATTTTTAGAAAATTTATGCAAAATAAACGTTAAGTGACCTGATGACGCATATTTTGCCTATAATTGTGGAATAAGTATTTCATTTGTGATTGAAAATGAAAAAACTTTATTCAGATACACTTAAAATAAATCAATTTGAATCACTCATGATTTATTACCTACCAACTATTCAGGACGTCTTTTATCTGACAAGAAGAACGGACGTAGGAATCTCGTCAGCTACATACATAATCCACAAAAAACAATATTACAACAAAAATAATAAAAGAAGTGTTATAGTTTTTTTACAACGCT
This sequence comes from Calamotropha paludella, assembly GCA_927399485.1. Taxonomy (NCBI): domain Eukaryota; kingdom Metazoa; phylum Arthropoda; class Insecta; order Lepidoptera; family Crambidae; genus Calamotropha; species Calamotropha paludella. The sequence goes on from OV656820.1 coordinate 1,878,598, forward strand.
GATTATTATAATAATAATAATAATAAAAGTAATAATAATAATAATATATCTTACACTCACACCAATTAGCCTAGGCCAAGGTAAGCACTGTTAGGCTTGTGTTATGGATACTAGGGTAACGGATACACATACATATATGATACATAGATATGTAATAATAACAGAAATATATATAAATATCCATGACTTAGGTACAAATCCTCGTATTCATCACAGAAACATCTGCTCCTTCCGGGTTCTAACCCAGGACCTTCGGTGCGAAAGGCAGGATTGCGACCGTTGCACCAAACGGTAGCGATAACAAAGGCAACAGATAACTGTTTTAAATAAGTTTACTGAAACATTGCTTTGACGTAGAGGGAATAAAAGACAAATAAAAAACAATATAAAGATGTATGCTAAGTAATTGTCGATAATACTGGTAGTTAAAGCAGACCTAAGTATTCATTCATTAATTTATTTATGGGCGTTGTTCGCAACTCTGTGACTCATGCTTCTATGTTGCTGTTAAAACTTCACGCTGACTTACTTTAGCCATCCTCGCTCTAAAATGAACGCTCCGAGCTCTTTCACTTTGACGAGGATTTTCTGGAGCCCGGTATTAATTAATGACCCTATTGCAGAAGTGTAGACTTTCAGTATGGATGAAAACTCTTAAGGGAGAATGGAGTATAACCTTCGATGCCCCTTTACCCAACTTAGCCAATGCCAATCTGGTAAGGTTCTATCCGTCAAAGATACACGCGTGTCTTTTCTCCGCTAACTCGTGACTTGACTCGTACTTTCCGAGGTGAATCCGTGCCGATCACTGACTATCTTGAGCTTCTCATTGGTTCATTGGAGCGGAGCTCCCATGAATCAGCTTTAATGACGCAATGTCTATTACACCATAACTTCCCAAGTTGCTAACCGATTTTAATAATCTACAGGTAAAGATGAAGACCGTGACGATATTTTGAAATTCGCAAAAAAAGGTAAGACCAAAAAACATTGGCTCTATGGGATTTGTCATTGAAAAAAAAAGCGTGCGCTTTTTACAAGTTTTCATTGTTATGGAATTTTAAAATTTACTAAACATTACAGATTTTTTTTTGTATTAGGCTCTGCTTCAATATATGGTGGTAGCTAAGCTTTATGCTTAGCGACTGCATCAACCTAGTATATCAAAGAGTCGTATTAAGCGTTTTGGTTCTAATTTTGTGATACGTACCTCTACGGCGTGGAACTCTTTGCCTGAGTTTGGGTTTCCTCACAAATACAATTTAGGGGTCTTCATCTTTTAGGAGAGTTCTGAGTTTTTCCTAGATAGCATCATCGCTTTCCATTAGGCGAGATAGGGGTCAAGCACTTACCTATTTACAATAAAAAAAGGAAAAATGTAAACATTCAGTATGGATGAAAACTTAGAAAGGATAATAAAGCATAAACTTCCATGCACCTTAACCCACACTTTTTTTCGAGTGGGAAATGCATTAAGCATACTCTTTAACTGCGAGACGAATGTGGTTATGTGGAACTCTCCTCCATTCCCCTATCCGGCCTCCCTGGAGGCAGGTGGAGCCTGGAGGCTTACCCACTAAAAACTCGTGTATCTACCCTCAGTCTTGCCAAAATTTAGTTAAAAATTAGTACTTATAACCTGTCCGTCTTCCAAGCCAGAGTTACCTTCTGGGTTAGCTCACCGTGGATCTTGTCTTCACCAGCGATATCATTTCAAAGGTAAGATAAGGTCCTGTGGGGACAGTGCGTTAAACTCTACCTTTGGCCCCGACCTAACCTAACCAAATGGATGGAAAGTGCTAACAACTGCAGGTACAGGCAAGACGAATTCGAATCGTAGTTCGATGACCTTTGAATGCTCCTAGATTTTCGCCATCATAAGCTGAACCCTCTAACTATTGCGTCATCAAGCTCCTCTTTTCCACTATCCCATTTCCATCTGAAAATATAACCCAAAATCTAAAAGTCGGAAACGTTTTGGCGAAAAAACTAAGTTTAACCATCCAGCTTCAGTAGTAAAGTTTAATAGAATTAGTAATCCTGCAACTACTATTTTGCAACAATATCCAAAAATTTAAGTCCTTGGTTTCAGAGCACTTATCAGGCCAAACTTTGGGTTGATTGATACTGTGAGATAAATCACTTTATTCTACTTTCGGTACGAAATCAAATTAACGCGTGTTATGTACGCCATTATATTGGTACATATCAGCAATTTTTTTTCTTGATTAAGTAATATGAAATTGTGTACTATGGGGGCCTGTACAATCTATATTAAAGAAGTAAAGAAGTACTATAGTTTATTGTAATAGTAATTTTATCTTATACGTCTTGGTAATACTATAAAAGTTTTCTGAAATGGTTTTGAGGCCTATTCTCGGTATATGGTCTTTTGACAAAGGACTTTCTCAAGGCCTTAAGGCCATGGCGTTGTTGTAAATTTTCAATATACGTATTCTAAATAACCATAAATTAAAAAGCTTTTATTTTATATCGAGTAAGACAATGTTATTAGTTAACTAACTTCTCTACAGGATGGGGATATTTTTAAACAATGGTAGTATTTTGAATCCATGTTTTGGATTTGTTTTAAAAATAGTTTTAAGTTATTTTAATGATGGCACTGTTGGTGGGTAAATAATTTTGTATTCTTTTATTTAGATTTTTATTTTTTTAGGATTACTCGCTTAAAACATAAAATGTAATTTTTCATTTGCTAATACAGGCGATTATAAAATTGATTGATATTGATGACTGTTTTGGCCGAGCAGGAGTGACCTTTTCTGCGTAAGGAAGCTGTCTCTGGTTTGATTCCCGTATGGTGTAGATATTTGTGTATAAAAAAAAGAAAATACAAGCACTTTTACCTGAGCCATTTGTTTTTATATATTTCTAAGAATATTACTTTATCTGTGTTTATGTATGTCTCTTCATTATTCTAGTGTACACGACATAAGCCTTACAATGCTTACTTTAGGCTGGGCTAGTTGGAGTGAATGTTATTTGTAAGAAATATTATTTCTAAAAACGTACACGCGTTTTATCAATGTGCGTCATAACACAGTAGTTATAAAATCTTGTTTTGATTAATGATATAGCAGTGATTGTAATCAGTCATTTGCATTAGGTTAACCGATTCTTTTGAAAAAATTTATATGCGTTTTTCATTTTGTAAGGATGAAACACAATCTCGTACCGTTCCGGATGCTCATTATATGTCTTAATAAAGTCTATGTTTACGGTAAAGTGATAAAAAGTTTATAATCAAGAAGCAACACCCGTAAAACCCCATGGTTATATGACGCTGTAAACCCACATTCATAATATCAAAGTAGCTGCACAAAATTACTTTCACTGAGTTTTTGATAATACATAAACATACCGAACGAATGTACGGATATGATTCATGGTAAAAATAATTATTTCAAAGGCAAGTGAAATTTTGTTGAACAGCCTCTCTATTTTTGGTATGTTTATTTAATCTGTGGTTCGGATGTGAAAGGTGAAGTGAAACAAATGTGTTTCTTTCGGTATTTAATCAAAGTATATGATTGTTGTTGTTGATATGGAAAGAAATCACATCACCGGCGTTCGACAATAAAATTACTTGTTAAAATAACAGTAGGATTTATTATTTTACACTGGCTACACTTCCAATAATTGCTTTTTGATATAGTAGAAAAATAATGTTGAACCAGTTTTCTTTAGTTTTTCTTATGATTTTAGTAATAACCTTGAATACAGGCATACCAATTAGCCTAGCCCAAATTAAACACTATAAGGCTTGAGTTATGGATACTAGGGTAATGGAAAGACACATATATGATACAAAGATATGTAATATTTATAGAAATATATATAAATACCCATGACTCAGGTATAAATGCTCGTAGTCATCACACCAACATCTGCCTTTTCCGGGATTCGAACCAAGGACCAAAAATTAAGTAGGAAGAATATATTAAGTTCTAAAATTTTGGGTGATGGCGACCCTATGTAATAGGCAATTGTCATGTTATGGTTAGTGGCATAAATGCCAGACTTGTTGAACGAATCATGTTACGTACCAAATGTTGCATTAAGAAAGATGAATGTTATAATATATAACGTTATTTAATCCCATAAATGCTACATTTTTGCATTTAAAGATTTTTTTACTGTCAAAAAATTAAATGATCTTAGAAATCTAACGCCGGCAAACGTGCTCCACTCCACCGTATCACGAATTCTTATAACACATATTTCTCAGATGTCGATTTGTTTCAATTTTCATCAAGAATATAAAAAAAAGAAATAAAACTAAAATTAGATGAAATCTAAACCAAAACCTTATTCTCTAACTTAAGTCTTCACACCTACCTTACATTGATTATATCATGCAAAATTGTGTAATCACGCTCAAGTTAACATTAATTATTATTCATAAATTGATACTATTTGGATTGTTCCGATCTATTTCATCGATCCCAATATTATTATTAAAAGTATGAAAATTAGGGGCTTTGTTTTTTATATAGATAAAATGGAGATAGTGGCTGGTGGTACAATAAGTAACACGAATTTTAAATATTGTTATTTCGTATAAGTACTGTACTATTGTTAATATATACTCTAAGAACACAAATTTGTTGTTTGTGTGTTTGTCTGTCCGCTCTTTTTCCCGCCCTTTTTCCATTGTATACGCGTTACCATAGCAACGCGTTACCGGGTCAGCTAGTCTATAATCTAAGAACACAAATTTGTTGTTTGTGTGTTTGTCTGGCCGCTCTTTTCCCCCGCCCCTTTTCATTGTATACGCGTTACCATAGCAACGCGTTACCGGGTCAGCTAGTTATCCTAAATAAAATAAAATAAGTCGGGCGGGATTCGAAGCAGCAATCTCTCGCTAGCGATTGTTTTTTTATAGAACAAATATTAACCATATACTTTTTATTAATATTCCTGCTTCCCCATTCTGATATACTAAATGCTTGTGTTAGAAGTGGGTCCACATCCGTAGTACATCGGCGAGAATCGAACTTGGTCCGATAGGGTTTAGGCTGACATCTCAAGCGATGGTGTAGAAGCGCTTAATTCTATGTTTGACGTTGCGTTCATTTTTTTAAGGAAAACATTACACACTTGTGTTATGGAATTAAGAAACAACGACGGCGACGACGACCACAACACCCAGAACCGAGCGAATATAAAAAAAATAAATAAAAAAACAAAAACTTTTAAGATAAATTATTATAATAGAAAAATACTAGAAAAAATCGACTCGGCTCACAAGTGAATGGCTGTTTCATCTTAATCGATTGCCCAAACATTTGTAAAAATGTTTCTTTCGTATACGAAACACCGCTGGCCTACAGCTTCACAAAGCTCGGTAGCTCAATAGGGAGAGCATTGGAACGGACTTCCAAAGGTTGCGGGTTCGATTTCTACTTGAGAATTATCTTGTGAGTATTGCATATACTCACAAGTCAATTCTCATGCATACAATATAAAAATTCTAAATTTATTCTTTATTCTTTTACAAAAACTTGGGTACAAAAAATGTGTGGTGACACACCTATTAAGTAAAATTTACCTGTACCAGGTAGACTTCGCATTCTGAGGAACTTGATCTGTGCCTGTACTTTTTGCTTTAAAAGATGTTGCTTTTTTATTAAAATATCAACTCAAATATAAAAGGGAAGTAAACAGCCATGAGGTAATGAAAAACCGAATTCGTTTTAAGAGTTGAGCTACCACCCTTTCGAGGCTTTTGTGGCGCGAGTTCCGACATTAACCCGGACATTTTTATGACGAATAAATTAGGGCGATGGGCGTGGTATTTAAGCGGATCAATTCCATCTTACCACTGAAAAAGAAAAAAGTTGTCAAAATACAGTAACTGAAATAAATTTTAAGGTTTATTAAGTTAAGATTATTTTAAGATTTATAAACTACTAGCTGATCAGGCCATGTTGAAATTTTCAATATATTTTTATTGCCAACTAGAATGAAACATATCCTATGTCCTAAATTGAAACTAACCCAGCAAGATGAAAAATAAATCATGAAAATCGGTTGAGTAGTTTCGGAGTTCATCGCGGTCAAACACTGTGACAAGGAATTTATATACATATACTGGCTGACCCAGCCTCGCGTTTCTGTATTATAAATTAAAATGATATCTATCCTATCTTTCAAGTTGGATCAAACTGCACACGGTGTACAAATTTGATTAAAATCGGTTAAGTAGTTTAGGAGTCCATCGCGGACAAACAACGTGACACGTAAAATATATATTAAGATAAAGATTATTAAAACAAAAAAAGCGTGTACATCTCGAGACAGACAGAAGTGATATGATAACTTAAACTAATCTAAGTTGAACTATATAATATTGAAATTGTTTTACTTGAGAAAAGCTTAGTCTTTACTTAAATTGTATTTATATTAATATGATAATGTAAGGAAAGGTTATTTAGTAAACACTTAATAGACGGACAGACGTTTTTCCCTCTCTCTACTCAGTGAGCAGAGGCAGGGGAAAACGTGTGTCCGAAATGCGGCTAGCGCTGCGGGTTAGTGTGAGAGAGGAGCCTGCGTACCGCTGCCGTGTGCCTGAGAGGGAGGGAAGTCAGTCATACTGGCGCCGTAACGCGTTACGTAACGAAGCGGTTTACCCTGCCATATGAAATAATCACTTCAAAAATACACGTCCTTTTTTTGATAATTTAAAGAATTTTAATTGCAATTGTCGCGATCCTGCCTTTCGCACCCACTGGGTCCGTGTCCCGGAAGGGGCAGATGTAAATGTGCATAGGAACGTTTGTATCTAAGTCATGTGTATTACACATCTATGTATCATATATGTATGTCTATCAGTTAACCTAATATCTATAACACAAACTACATAGTGCTTACTTTGGGCTAGGCAAATTAGTGTGAATGTAAGAATTATGTTTTTATAATATTTTGCAATAAATAGACATACACCTATACTCTATGATACTTACGAAAACTGATGCTACATGTCTTTATGTCGCACCTTAAGAACTACAATGTGTATAATAAAAAAACAGCGCTGTCTAGGGACGCCCGAAAGAAGCGAATCTTTATAGTATAGAGCAAAAAAGAGATAGAAAGCCACGCCAGCACGCACACTGACACGAGTGAAAGCGAGGCAACGCTCACTGAGATGGGGAGGCAGCTGGCTGGAGGTAACTGTACTTAATCTGACGCTCTTGCATAACAGTAAAATCTGACGCTTAGCACGGATAGAGTGGCACAATATAATTATACGAAAATCTTTAAAAAGTAACTTTGACCTTCTTGTATTTTTGGAGTTAGAATAGTACTTAGAGCAATCAGAAGGCTAGTTTGTAACGTGCCCAGAGATTAGAATTAGTTTGACAATACAACAAGGTATAGTTCCCAGCATTTTAGTTGAACATGATTTTGAAATCACGTGAAATGCTCAGTAGTGAATAATGTACCTAAACTTGCTACTGCGCATGTCACGTGCTTTCAAAATCATGTTCAACTTAAATGCCGGGGATTATAACGCTATCAGTCTTCAAAGCATACCTACGAGCAAAGATTTAGGGGATATTTTTAATTATTCTGACTTAAATGTAGATTAATATTTTTAAGTAAATAAACATTTCCTTTTTTTATTAATTACTAGCTGACCGTTACTATGGCTCAATTATTACAATTTGCAATACTTTGTTGTTATAATTTAAAATTAAACCTATTCTATGTCCTAAGTTTGAAAAAATCTTACAAGATGAGATAAAAATCATCAAATTCGGATTAATAGTTTCGGAGTTCATCGCGGTCAAACACTGTGACTGTATATAAATATTATAAAAATAATGTTGCTTACTTCCGCGAAAACAGCAAAATGCACCGCCCGCCCGCGGAAGTAAGCTACATATTTTTATTTCACTAATGTATATGGACTTCTGCCTAATAACGCCTGATTTTTAATACTTATTTGAATTATGTTAGAATGATTCTATATATAAAAAAGCAAGAAAATAGTAAAAATCAATTTACTATACGAAAAAAAAAATTTTTTCAACGTATTATTAAAGCATTCAATGTTTGTATCGCTAACGAACTTCGAATACACACTTGTGAACTGGGTCACCTCCCTCGTCACTCGACCCATCCGAGCGACACACTTATCGAAATATATTTTTTATGTTAACTTTTTTGTAAGCACACAAAAGTTATTCCTGTGAAAACGTAAAGGCGAAAATAAGTCAAATGAAATATAATGATGAATGCAATTGTAAATATTTACTATCGAGCTTTTTATGACTGTTCGGTGCAACGGTAGCGATCCTGCCTTTAGCGCCAACGGTCTTGGGTTCGAGTCCCGGAAGAGGCAAATGTTTGTGTGATGAATACGAGTATTTGTACCTTAGTCATGGCATGGGGTACCATTTCATACAAGAGATTTTTAATTCTAAAAAACCGCAATAGATGTCACTACCATTAACATTTGTAAATTATAACATTTCACATGTTTAGAAATAAGACGAATTAAGTAGAAATATTAAGATTAAAATAAAGACTAGCATATTTTATATATACAACTTCACATCAACCTTAATTCGACTCCTAAATTTGAAGATAAGAAACAGCATAAATAATCAATTGAGAATACGAAAGTATAGGCTACATGTGACTACATTTCAGCTATGAGGCTTACAAAGTGTTTTGCAATTGTGACGCTAGATGGCGATTAACCGAAATGCGATTGGCGCGCGGCTTGCACACATTCGTCGAAACTATTTGAGAGAAGCATCCCATTCTCTTCTAACGACGTAAATAACACAGATACATCATGTAGGCTCAGTTGGTGAGCTTGCTTAAAAGTTGAATGTTTCAAATTAATTCAGCTTTTACATTCAGTTTTTTATTGAAGTTTTCCTTATCTTTTGAAGTTGGAAGAAATCTCCAATAGGAGTTATCTTTGCACAGTGTTTTATGGAAACAAAAAAAATTTACACCTTTAGGTTTTTGCATAAATCGATTATTTATACCCTAATAAAGGCAAGGGTTCAATTTCCGGATCACTTTTTTCAGTAAAAAACTATATGAAGTAGTAAAGTTTTTAAAATTTGCGCATAAAAAAAATTTACAATTTAATTTCTTCAAAAGACAGTTCCATCTCTGTCTATGAGATATTTGCCACTTGATAAAGAATTATTGAAGGCATAATTTCGCAATTTTATTTTATTTATAAGTGTCCTACTTTCTGAGTAATATATATATATTTTTTAAATTTGATTTTATTTTTTTTCTCCAAAAGTTGGCAAAAGTGGAACCTGGATTTAGTATAGAAAGGTTCTAAAAGCCAAATTCTATCACCCATAAAAAATCAAGTCCCACTTTTGCGGTTTTAAGAAGTTATGATAGAATTTACATACCTAAAGTTATGATAGAATTTACATAAAGGTCAACTTTCATGATCTAGGGTTGTCACAAAGATCAACTATGTGTTAAATGAAAATGTTTCATTTTTTGTTTGTTAATTGATTGAATAAATCAATTGAATAAATTAACAACACTTATAGACTACTTAATGAAGATGTGATAATGTAGGAATGCTTTATGTATGTTCGACCACATCTTTAATTTTGTACCTTACACGCCAAACGGTCGAAAAAATAAACTATGTTGATTGAAATAATTTAACACACAGACACACATCCTATTCTTTAAACGAGCCATTCTTGCATGTACCTATATAAATATATTGGTATGTAATTGGTTTCTCGGAAGCGGGTCTAACGATTGTGATGAAATTTAAGATTTAGAAATTCATTCACATTTCAAATCGATCTAGGTAAATCTCATCACCTTCTGTGTGCAGCACGTCTACTTTAACTTTTATACAAATAAATCATTTTCGTTTAATAATTCCAGGTTGCTTTCATTTAAGACGTTCAAAAAATCTCCATCTTCAGGATCTTCCTCTGCTTCGAAAACAGCAATCGATCTGCATCAATTGGTTGTTAGATCTCGCAAACATCTGAAGACAAGGGAAATCGCTTAGAATGTTTTCGACGTTGGCTGATATTTGCCATAGAAATAAACGGGTCTGACGATTCTAGGGCATGGTGAAAGAGGTCCGTCATTGTGGTTCTTCTATTAATTTTTCGACAATGATGCTCTCTGTTTGGACGCCAGAATTTATTTCAGGACTCAGTCGACTTGTAATGAGGTGGATAGGCTGGGTATCCTCTCCTATAAAGATCTGCCCTTATTTGTTTACATGTTTCGTCACTTAACTGTCAATCTGTGATCATAATAAGAGTTTCTTTAGGCGTATAAGGTTGTGGCTTTGCCGCTTTAGGAGTAGGCTTAATGTGCCATTCTACATCGCTCGAAAAAATACTAGTGGCGAAAGCTTTAACAATTTTACCAGTGGCTGAAATGGGCCCGGTGAGGTATAATCTTTGGCTATGGCTCTCAGTAGGTTGGGTAAGCCCCTGCTGAGGCAATACGGTGCCATGGGTCTGTGACCCCGCGAAAAAGTAATTTCTCATACAAATCAATCTAATCAATTGATCGCATCTTTAAAAAAAATGCATTCGGTCAGAAAATAAAAGCAAAGTACAAAGTCGTGGGCATAAATCAGTTAACAGGTATGTACCTATTTTTGTAACAAAAAAAACTTAGAAGTGAGCAGGCATGAACTTGTGTCTAATTGGGTCTCCGAAACACACAAAACAAACAATTAATAGTTGACACCCAGACCCGGAAACGAAAATCGATGTTCTCGTTTAAAAATAATACACAAATAAATATTTTAAAAAATTTCGTTCGAGATCAAGTTTGGTGACAACCCTAGCATAAAAATTTAAAAATGAATATCTTCTAATCGCCGCAATAGTGTGACGTGGCTCATTTATGTATATTTTTTTTTATTAGTATTTCTATCTAAGTTGTAGGTTCCAATTTTTCATTTTTAGGGAGAATAATAATAAATACGAAATACAAAAAAACAAATGATGCTCCCAAACCAAAGCATTTTTAAGCTAAAGAAACGGGTTTTATGCGTGTGATTATGTCCGATTGACACATATTTATTTGTTGTCTTTTATCTACTCTCACATCGTAAAATTAAAAATATAAAACTCATAACTAGTTTATATTGACGAGCTTTACAAATAGTATATCGAAATGAAATTATATTATATAACACTAACAATATAATTATATTATATTCATTATAACACTATTTCTCTAATAAAATAATGTTATAATATTTTTTTCATTACGTTACGATTACAGACCATTGATACAATACTGCGCCAATTCGTATAGCACTATTTCATTTTTATCAGTGGCTGCACGCGCTCTGGCGCATGCGCGGTAATACCGGGAATTTTGGCGCCATTATACGTTTACTTGCAATTCGTTGTTGTGTTTCGCTGGATAATTATTATTGTTTATTAAAATGTCTGATAGTGAAAGTGAAGAAAATTTAACGCCGCCCGACATTTTAGAGACTGCGGCAGCAGTCAGTCTTAATCTACTACCAGTAAAGTCATTGTAATATACAAAATGCTAACACTTACAATAACTAATAAATAAACTGTATCAATCTCTATCTTTTATTTAACGTATGGTATATACTAGGTATGTATGGTATATACTAGGTATACACACTCGTGTGTTGCTTTTTACTTCTTCACTTTCCATTCATTTTATAAAATAAGTATTTTAGAGTTCATAGGTCAAAGGTCACGATAAGTTCATGATTTTTTTTTCAAAAAGTATTTGAGTTAGACTTTTGGGAATTGAACTCATACCTTTTTAGGGTATCAAAAATCTATTTACGTAAAAACCGGAAGGTGTAAATTTTTTTAGTTCCATAAAACACTGTGCTATGTTAGGTGGTTAGACCAATCGCAAATTAATTAGTAGGCCCGATCATAAAATCCTGAAACCCTTTAAGATGGTTGACATTTTATCGACGAATAAAATAACTGTGTAGGTACGTATATGTGATAGTGACAAATGTTTTGTCCATCAATAAAATGCAACCATACCTATTACAGCCACGTGTGTTTTCAGTAACAACTGCACCAGTTAGGGGCCGTCCATTAATCACGTGATGTTTTTTTTGTCATTTTTTAACCCCTCCTCCCCCTTGGTGATACATGGTGAGGTTTAAGACTAACCCCCCCCCCCCCCCCCCCCCTATATCACGTGTATTTTTTAGTACCTACAAAGAATGTAATTTTTTTTTCAATATTTATAAACTACAGGTATAAGTATCATCTAATTTTATTATAGAAAATAAAGACTACAATAATAACTTTTAGAGGTAGACAGAAAGGTTGCATTTTGTTTTTGACTCACATAAAAATAATGAAAGAAATGCGAAAAACTTTTTTGTACTAATACATGAACATACATTTAATGTAGGGTCATGGAGGCAACAGTGACTCGGTCGGCTACAGTGGCTCAGTCATGTTTCGACCTGAAGGGATAGGAATATATATTTGTCTCTTTTACCGATTCGAAGGCCTTGGTACTCGTGCACGTTTAAACCAGTTTGCTCGCCGTTCGAGCGCCGCGCGGAAGTGTGGGGGAGTGTTTTTTGTTTTCGCGCCCACTAAATTACTTTCTAAGGTGAGTTTCGATTGTTTTCATATCTTTGTTTGTTGCTCTAGGTAATAGCCATTATATTTATCGGATAGTAGGTCTTGTATCAATTGTCTTTAACCCGTATTTTGACTTATTTGTTTTAAATCTCGGTTGTTGTGATCAAATATTTTCAAAATGGCGTAAAAGTAAACAGTGACTCAATTTTTACAGGTACACAGTGGCTCATGAGCCACTGTGTACCTTCTTAATTTCAATACTTTTGTAGCTTATACAAATTCAATATTTTTGTAACTTTTAAATCAAATTTTGTTATTTTATTTATAGAATGCCACGGAAAAAGACCGCCAGAAAAATAGGGAACACTTCGCATGAAAAAATTAAAGAAGGCTTGCAGTTTATAAGGACGGGAGAATCTATAAGAAAAGCACCAACAAGAGTTAATGTACCGTTTGCTACACTTAAAAGGTATTATTGGAAGACTAAGCACTGTGAGTCACTTGATGAATTGTTACCCTCGGAGTTAGAACCTAACTATTCGGTCAATAAAATATTCACCGATAGCCAAGAAATTGCACTTAAAAACTATTACTCGCATTGTGCTCTTTTGTTTTATGGATTGACCGCCAAAGAAAGTCGAAAAGTAGCATATCAGTGTGCTAAAATTAATAATTTAAAAATGCCTGCCTTTTGGGAGACGAAGCAAATGGCTGGCAAGGATTGGTTAATTTCATTTAGACGCAGACATAATATCACATTAAAAAAGCCTGAACCATGCAGCCTCAGTAGGGCAACAGCTTTCAATCAAAGCAATGTCGGGAAATTTTACGACAATTTAGAAGATCTTATTTCACGAAACAGTGCTTTCTCTGATGGAACCAGAATATTTAATCTGGACGAAACATCTACGACGACGGTACAAAAACCACAAAAAGTGCTAGCCCCAATAGGTCGAAAAGTCATTGGTAAGGTGACTAGCGGAGAAAGAGGGACATTAGTTACGACTTGCTGTATCGTGAGTGCCAGTGGAAATTTCTTGCCACCGGTCATGGTCTTTCCTAGAAAGAATTTTAAAGATCACATGATTAAAAATACACCACCGGGAACTCTCGGATTGGCTACACCTACCGGATGGATGAATTCGTCGATATTTCCAGAGGTTATGAAACATTTCGTTAAACATACAAATGCTTCGAAAGAAAATCCACGCATTTTAATCATGGATAACCATGAATCACATTTAAGTCTAGAAGCTCTCGATTGCGCCAAAAATGCGGGAGTGCATATTTTGACTCTTCATCCTCACACATCTGCAAAGTTGCAGCCCCTAGACGTTGGTATCTATGGTCCATTCAAAACATATTACAACGCTGCCATTGACTCCTGGCTGTTGCGAAATCCGGGTAAACCCGTTACAATTTATGATTTAGGCGAAATAATCGGATCTGCCTTTCAAAAGGCAATGACGCCAAGAAATATAACAAACGCCTTTGCAAAGTGTGGTATTTATCCATTCGACCGACACATTTTCACAGAAGAAGACTTTCTTCCTAGTTCGGTAACTGATCGTCCTTGTCCAGAAGATCTACAGGGTAAAGGTAATTCAACACCAGACTCTATAAGTATTCTCGAAGAGTGTGATCTCGAAGCTCTTGTAGAAGCACCTGAATCAAATGTTATTACGCAACCTGATTTAAATATGTCACCTCCCATTAAAAGTCCTGAAAAAGTCGGTTTAAACATAGCTGATGATGCAAAAGAAATATCTGAACCAATTTTTGATCAGTCTGCTCACTTTTCTGGATAATCCACATCTCAGAATCAAACGGTCAATTCTCCAGATTCTACTAATAGAAACACACCACCAAAGTCAGCCAAAGAACTGTCTTTCAAATCGCCTTTTGATTTTCGAAATCCTATAAAAGCTGGTCCAAGAAAAACTAACAGGAAACGAAGGAAGCCTGGACGTAGTCTAATACTTACCGACACGCCAGAGAAAACTTTGATAGAGCAAGAAAAAAATGCGGTTAAAAGAAAGACCGAGGCAAAGAAAAGTAAAATTATACGCACGATATTAGATAGCGACGACGAAAAAGAAAGCCTTGATGAAGTTCAATTTGCAGAATCCGATGATGACGATGGATGGCTTGAATCACCAGTAGAGGATCAAGATGATAATGTGAATATTCTAACAGAAAAAGACCTAATGAATCCATTACCTCATCCACCCAAAGAAGGAGAATATGTTATAGTTGAATTGACAACTAAAAAGCAGAGGTCGTTATATATTGGGAAGGTAATAGAAGAAAGAAACAATGAGCTTGAATACTACGTATCATTTTTGAAACGCAAGTCTGGTACTTATAAGTTCCATATGCCTGCTAAACCTGATCTTTCCCTTGTGAAGGAGAATGATTTAAAATATATTCTTCCAAAGCCTACATTAGTTGGTACGTCTTCTAGACCATTCTACAATTTCTCGATTGATTTTACTCGTCTTATCATTTATTAGAAATTAGTTGCTACCTTATTATTGTTCTAACGATAGTACAAATGATTGTTGTTTTAATAATGTTATGTTGTTTTTCATAAACCATAATGTTACCCTAATGGTCATTGTTATTGTTGATTGCTTAAAACATAGTATTTACTAAGTGTAACAGATGTTAATATATCATTGTATATGATATTATTTTGAGTACTTTTGATTTTAATATGTTAGTTACATAGGTTGTTAATTGATAAAAAGACTAAAATTGTTAACGAAGAGACTGAAATTACTTAAGATCTTATTATTTAGCAATAAAAGTCCTAAGAGTCGTGTTGATTATAATAAAAATAGCTTGTAACAGTTTTGTTATTATTTCTAATAAAAAGAACTACGTGGAATGGGCATTATCTTTTCTTATAAATACCGCCGAGACACCGTGTACCACTAGAGCCACTGTGTACCACAACAGTGAGTCAGTGTGTACACCTAGTTGTCCACAGTGGCTCAGTTATAATTTTTTTGTTTTATGTTCCTAATTTGACATAAGTTATAAATAATGGAGAATTATGAGTTAGTATCGTTCCACCAATGTTGAACGCTAACTACCTTCAACATTGAAAGTAATATTTTTACAAATATTAAACAATCAATTAAGATGGAACCAGCTATAATTATGTTTTTATTTAATTTTTTGCATTCACAATGCAATATTTCTATAAGATATAAAATACGTGTGTAAAAAACAACCACGCCTCCGAGCCCTCAGATGGGATTCGAACCCACGACCTTTCGCAATCCGGGCGACTGCTCTGACCGCTGAGCTACCGAGACGCTGGCAAACGTGTCGAATTTTACAAACGTATTCCAACTTCTACTATGAGCTAGTATCGTTCCACCAATGTTGAACGCTAACTACCTTCAACATTGAAAGTAATATTTTTACAAATATTAAACAATCAATTAAGATGGAACCAGCTATAATTATGTTTTTATTTAATTTTTTGCATTCACAATGCAATATTTCTATAAGATATAAAATACGTGTGTAAAAAACAACCACGCCTCCGAGCCCTCAGATGGGATTCGAACCCACGACCTTTCGCAATCCGGGCGACTGCTCTGACCGCTGAGCTACCGAGACGCTGGCAAACGTGTCGAATTTTACAAACGTATTCCAACTTCTACTATGAGCTAGTATCGTTCCACCAATGTTGAATGGTAGCTCAGCGGTCAGAGCAGTCGCCCGGATTGCGAAAGGTCGTGGGTTCGAATCCCATTTGAGGGCTCGGAGGCGTGGTTGTTTTTTACACACGTATTTTATATCTTATAGAAATATTGCATTGTGAATGCAAAAAATTAAATAAAAACATAATTATAGCTGGTTCCATCTTAATTGATTGTTTAATATTTGTAAAAATATTACTTTCAATGTTGAAGGTAGTTAGCGTTCAACATTGGTGGAACGATACTAGCTCATAGTAGAAGTTGGAATACGTTTGTAAAATTCGACACGTTTGCCAGCGTCTCGGTAGCTCAGCGGTCAGAGCAGTCGCCCGGATTGCGAAAGGTCGTGGGTTCGAATCCCATCTGAGGGCTCGGAGGCGTGGTTGTTTTTTACACACGTATTTTATATCTTATAGAAATATTGCATTGTGAATGCAAAAAATTAAATAAAAACATAATTATAGCTGGTTCCATCTTAATTGATTGTTTAATATTTGTAAAAATATTACTTTCAATGTTGAAGGTAGTTAGCGTTCAACATTGGTGGAACGATACTCGCTCATAGTAGAAGTTGGAATACGTTTGTAAAATTCGACACGTTTGCCAGCGTCTCGGTAGCTCAGCGGTCAGAGCAGTCGCCCGGATTGCGAAAGGTCGTGGGTTCGAATCCCATCTGAGGGCTCGGAGGCGTGGTTGTTTTTTACACACGTATTTTATATCTTATAGAAATATTGCATTGTGAATGCAAAAAATTAAATAAAAACATAATTATAGCTGGTTCCATCTTAATTGATTGTTTAATATTTGTAAAAATATTACTTTCAATGTTGAAGGTAGTTAGCGTTCAACATTGGTGGAACGATACTAGCTCATAGTAGAAGTTGGAATACGTTTGTAAAATTCGACACGTTTGCCAGCGTCTCGGTAGCTCAGCGGCCAGAGCAGTCGCCCGGATTGCGAAAGGTCGTGGGTTCGAATCCCATCTGAGGGCTCGGAGGCGTGGTTGTTTTTTACACACGTATTTTATATCTTATAGAAATATTGCATTGTGAATGCAAAAAATTAAATAAAAACATAATTATAGCTGGTTCCATCTTAATTGATTGTTTAATATTTGTAAAAATATTACTTTCAATGTTGAAGGTAGTTAGCGTTCAACATTGGTGGAACGATACTAGCTCATAGTAGAAGTTGGAATACGTTTGTAAAATTCGACACGTTTGCCAGCGTCTCGGTAGCTCAGCGGTCAGAGCAGTCGCCCGGATTGCGAAAGGTCGTGGGTTCGAATCCCATCTGAGGGCTCGGAGGCGTGGTTGTTTTTTACACACGTATTTTATATCTTATAGAAATATTGCATTGTGAATGCAAAAAATTAAATAAAAACAGAATTATGAGTGCTCAGTCACAGTTCAATAGTGTATCTAAAATGTGAGCAGATTTTAGGCCAATATTAAAGTGATATATATTTTTTTTAAGCTTCGGAAAAAAAGTGAACCACTGTTGCCTTCCTGACCCTACAGTATCCTCGAAAATTTTTAAAATATTAATTTGTGTATTATTTTTGAACGAGTTTAGAATTATGTAGATTTTAGGAACTTGCTAGAGTACCTTCAACATATTTTTTTATGATGAACATCGATTTTCGTTTGGATATTAACTGTTAATTGTTTGTTTTGTGTGTGTGTGTGTTTCGGAGACCCGATTAGACACAAGTTCATGCCTGCTTAACTCTACTTTTTTTTTGTATCAATAATACATAGGTACATACATATAGATTTATGCCCACGACTTTGTACTTTGCTTTCATTATCTGATCGAATGCCACTTTTTTTTAAAGATGCGATCGAGACAGCGATACCTAGATAAATTTTAAAAGTGAATGAATTTCTTAATCAAAAATTTTATCACAATCGTTAGACCCGTTTCCGAGAAACCAATTACGTACCAATATATTTATGTAGGTACATGCAAGAATTGCTCGTTTAAAGTATAGGATGTGTGTGTGTGTTGAATTATTTCAAACAACATAGTTTATTTTTTTAACCGTTTAGTGTGTGAGGTGCAAAATTAAATATGTGGTCGAACATACATAAAGTATTTCTACATTATCACATCTACATTAGGTAGGTAGTATATGTAAGTATATTGTATTCGTCTGTAAGTGTTGTTAATTTATTCAATTGATTGACGGTATTAATTAACAAACAAAAAATGAAACATACCTAGTTAATCTTTTTGACAACCTTATATCATGAAAGATGACCTTTATCTAAATTTTATCATAACTTCTAAAAACCGCAAAAGTGGGACTTGGATTTTTTTATTTTTACTTGGCTTATAGAACCTTTATATACTAAATCCAGGTTCCACTTTTGCTGATTTTTGGAGAAAAAAAATAAAATCAAAATTTAAAAATTGTTCATTTTTCATCCGCAAATTTTAAAAACTTTACTACTTCATGTTTATTTTTTTGGTTCCATAAAACACTGTGCGTTCGATCGTCATGTGAGGATTCGGAAAGGACAAACATTGTGCATCTCTGGACTATTATTGCTCGGATTCAGTTGCTTGTGACAAGAATTCACATGTGCCTTAGCTTTTTTCTTCATACAGAAGTAGTAAGCCGCTTTCGTTTTGTACGCATTTGCCGAAAAAATAAATACACGTGATATATTACTACACCCCCCCTCCCCCTTGTGATATTTCGTGATTTTTTATGGACCCCTCCCCCCCCCTTGCGAGCCTCACGTGATTAATGGACAGCCCCTTACTATTTAAAATACCTAAATCTCGATAGGTGTGCCTCTAATATTTTATTTCTCTCGATTTCTCCAGGATCACGTCACCTGGCCCTGACCTGATAACAAAGAGATAAACTAGAAAGTGTTTCATTTGAAACAAAAAAACAATTTTCCAAATAGGTATAATACGCGACACGTTCGTAAACCTCCGTAAGTTCCCCATCCAAAAATTTCATTATTCAAGGATGAAAACAGTAAATAGAAATAGATTCAGTCTTTTATTAAAGTAGCGGCATCATTTGAGTTCTGGTACATGCCCAGGCGGCTTTCATGAAAGATTTGACCAAGTGGACTAATGTCAATTAAAACAAACCTTACCGTCACAATACAAAAGCAAGTTAAAAAAAGAATATTAGCCCTCGTGGTAATAGAGTAGTTCTACGTTCGTAGTACATCGACGAGGATCGAACTACTCATAGGTCCGCTTGGTAAGGAATACCTACATTAAATTTAAAAAGTCTGAGTGAAGGTTTATACGCTAATGAACTTTGTGATCATGAAAGCTGTTCGATCTATGGAAAGGAGCGTTACTCTTAAAAGGCAAATTTATAATGCTACAGCTCAAATTGATTTTATTTTGATATATATTCGTTTTATTTTGTAACTTGTAACGCATCCCCTATGATTCCATACTAATTACCATTCCATATTCACGGTTTCTGTATTCGCGGCATATTTTTGGAAAGTTAAACACCGCGACCGTGAATAAAAAGATTTTACTGACATACGAAACCTCGATTGATTACGCATCGACCAACGTCCGTTAGTAGGCTATATAACGAAGCGCCATCTAACAACAGCAAGCGACAACCGTATTCTTAGTGTCTTACTAGATGGCAATACGTATCGTGTTATTTGTGTTCTCACTAGTGTCATCTATCGTAAAATAGAAGAAAAGCAATATAGCCAGTTGAATAGCCAGTTTTAGGGTGATACCATTTTCTTGTACTAAGTGGTGTCTCTGTATATTATCTACTTTGTGGTCATGGGTATTATATATATTTTTACAAATATTTTATTTATGTATGACATATATACGTATGTATATCCGTTACCCTAGTATCCATAACACAAGCCTTACATTGCTTACTTTGGGCTAGGCTAATTGGTGTGAATGTTAGAAATAATATTATTATTAAGTTAAAAATTTAAAAATTCACTAGTTTCAATTTTTTTCATTGAAAGAAAATCATACTAATTAAAATAAGCTGTTACAAATCGTCCAACTTTTTACCTACCAGCCGCTTAAGAACTACAGTTATAAGAACTGTACTAATATTTGAAGAAAACAATTTATTTTACTTTTAATCCTGGCGTTTTGAACTTTAAAATGAATGCAATCAGTGAAGTGAGCTGTAAGTCTGTTTAAGAAAATATAATGATTGTAAATGACTGTTAATTTTCCAAATAAAGATAAAAAAATTTGGTAATTTAATTACTTGTATTAATTAATGTAAACATTAATTACAGTTAATAAATACTCAACATTAATATCACATCCGTAATTTAAACTATTATTTATCGTTTAAGAATTGATGTAAATTTTAACTAATCTTAATAATAACATAAATATTAATTTTAATAAAATATTTTTTTTAGTACAGTTATTTAACTTTATTTTTTTATTTTCAATCTCTTCTCGCACTTTTAGTAAAATAATAAAATAGTAATAGTATTTATTACATTAACACCAATTACCCTATCCCAAAGTAAGCACTGTAAGGTTTGTGTTTTTAATACTAGGGTAACGGATAGACATACATATGCGATACATAAATATGTAATATTCATAGAAATGTCTATAAATACCCATGACTCAGGTACAAATGCTCTTATTCATCACACAAATATTTGCCTCTTCCGGGACTTTAACCCAGGACCATCGGAGCGAAAGGCAGGATTTTAATTAAATTATTGAAATAAAATAATGTAATAGTCATTATATATAGTTGTATATGAAAAAATCTTCAAGTCTGTATTACAAGTATATCCATAGAGATTTATTACCTAAATGGAAGCACAATTAATCCTGAATAAAGCTTAAACAAATACAATATATTTGTGTGATAAATACGAGCGTTGGTACCTGATATATTTTTCTATGAATATTACATATATATGAATTGTTTATATATGTCTATCCTTTACCCTAGTATCCATAACACAAGTGCTTACTTTGGGCTAGAATGATTGCTTTGAATGTGAGATATATTATTATTATAATAAACTCAGGTGTTCCTGTGACACCGGAAAAATATGAATATTAATGTATAATTATTTCTTTACATCCAAAAATTCGATATATAATTGCATAAACAACAAAAAAAAATTATAGATTTTATTGTTTTACCCTGTTTAAGTTTTGTTTATTATACTTTTATTATTGTTAAGATTATCAAATAGTTTTTACTGATGTTTGAAGCTTGAAATAAACGAGTTGGTTAATAGCTCTCAAACGAGTGAACCTCTAAGCGAAATTTCTCAACTTTCTTAAAGTAATTACGGCTTTGAATTTTATTAATTCAAGTTCATACACGTTCTTTAGAATTCGAATTTTACGAAAGACGTGCTTTGTATGGTTTACATTGAAAATAAATAGAAGTTTAATTTTATTTCATCTTATTTTACTCTGTTTACCGGTTAGCTTTGAGCTAACCGGTCCTGGACAGACCCCCCTTTTCCATTGGGCACTTTGGCAGGGCCCCGCGATTGGGCCCCCTAGTTCCTGCCAGATCACTAAACCAATTACGACATTTATTACGGAAAAACTTATTTAATTAGAGTAAATCGAACCTCAATTGGGGACTATATTATCGACTTGTTTATTCAATAGGGGGCCATTCATTTATTACGTAAGACGATTTAGGGGGGGAGGGGGGTCAACCATGTCTTATTTTTTCTTACAAGGGGGTGGGAGGGAGTCTCGATAGTTCTTACGTAAGATCACAAAAATGCGCAAAGTTTAAATTATACTTTAAAAGCGCGGGCAACCGCGCGAGTGCCGAGGTTCGCTCGGATGCGTATAGGTTAATGATTTCAATTTCCATGGCAACGGACCCGCGGCACCCACGGTTTTCATTTTTGCCTTTAGATTCTTACGTAATAAATATTAAACAGGGGGGGAGGGGGTTGGCCTATTCTTATTTTTTCTTATAATAGGGGGGGAGGGAGTCGAAAGCTAGCGAAAATAGTCTTACGTAATAAATGAACAGCGCCTAGCCTAAAATAAGGCTATCGAATTTCAGCATGCTTATATAATTTTTAATATGTGAGAATCGCCCCATTTAAATTAAAGATTATCTATTCATGTATTGACCGTCAATAAAAAAAATCTGAAGCCTTGTTTATCTACTTTCATTGCCTTTTCTAGTAATAAAAACGTGTTCTGTCAAAGTCATAGGCGCCCCATTATTCTATGCCTAGGGCTTCCAATAGGTTAAAGATGGCCCTGGTCCTGGGTTCGAGTTCCGGAAAGCAGATGTTTGTGTCATGATTATGAGCATTCGTATATATCTACGTCATATAGATATTTCTTATTTATGCAATGTCAATGCCATCTTATATGATAAATTTCAATTGAAAATACAAAAAAATCGATTTGGCTTACAAGTTATTAAGTCCCTGCTAAAAGTCGGTTTTATCTAGTATTTTCTATCTTAAAAATATTATAATTCTTATACAAATCTTTTTGCATTTGTTATCTATTCGTTACTCTAGTATTCTTAAAAATAAGCACTGGCACGTGGCAAAAATAAGCACTGTAATGCTTGTAGCATTACAGTGCTTATTTTTGCCACTTTGCACAAACATTTGCCACTTCCGAAAGGCAGGCTATTATCGTACCTAACCGAATTATAATAATTACATACATATTGTAATACATACATGCATTACAAAAATATTCTTCCTAAACACTATGAGAGCCAATGTACAATCGACAGTACAACATTGAAATTTATATCCTATGCCACAGTAATACAGATAATTTTATTTCAGTGTAAAACTTGATAGCTGTCGGCTGTAGGTACCTTTATTTGTGTAATTAATTTAGGATAGAGATCATATTTTCAAGGTATTTTAACACGCAAAAGGGAGTACTGGTTAAAATTCAAGTTGAAAGATTGGATACGTTTGGCATAATTGGTGTTTTGTTACATTATAAATGTTTAATAGACATTTCTTTTTAGGGTTCCGTATCAAAAGGCTAAGGACGGGACTCTATTACTAAGACTTCGCTGTCCGTCCGTCCGTCTGTCTGCCACCAGGCTGTATCTCAAGAACCGCGATAGCTAGAAAGTTGAAATTTTAACTAATTATGTATTTTTGTTTGTATTCAGGACTACGGTGCGAAAGACAGGATTGCTACCGTTGCACCAAACGGTTGTCAAATGTTATTGGAGCTCCCTCGAACCTGCAAGGAGGCGAAACGCTCTGGTTGATGACGAAAAAGTCGCACTACAGTATCGAAGATGACCCATCAACATCCAGAAAGCAGAATGGAACTCTTTGTCTGAATGTGAGTTTCCTTAAAACTACAATTTAGGAATCTTCGAGTCTTGAGTGAAAAGGTATTTTTCAGGTGAGCGTGTCACATCCTAGAGCGCATCGTCGCTTACCATCAGGCGAGATAGAAGTCAAGCGCCTTCTTATTTACCATATATAAAAAAAAATCTATTGCACTATTCTTCGTAATACTTCTTACTTCCTTACTAATCTCTTTACAAATTAGCTTGGCCATTAAAAAGGTAAATAGAAGTACTATTTTTACTCCCCAAAAACTTGCTAATTTTACTAATATTATTGTTCCTTTTTCTTTTCAAAGGAAATGGCGAATTAGGATCGACGTCTCCTAATTAAAAATACTTACCGTTTCTTAATCTGGCTTTGTGGAATTTTAAGATATTTTCCTTGTTCAAATGTTCTTATAGAAGTTGGGGATAATTAAAAAAAAATTTGAATCGTCTCCAGTTCAGCAAGTTCAGAGCTCAGCCTTATCGTATCTTTTAAGAATATTAACAACAAAGGAACAATTAGGTCTGTAGTGTGTGTACGAATATGTCTAACACACACATCTTTCCCCATATATAAACTCATTACAGGACTACAATAAATGAGTTCTTGATCGCAGTCAGACTTATTATTTACACCCCGAACCGGCCACATTGCAGGTCATTAATTAAATAAGCGCCACCGTTATATCATTGATATACCAAAGAGTCGCACTATGCGTTTTGGTTCCTATTTTGTGATCCGTACCGCTAAGGAGTGGAATTCTTTGCCTGAGTCTGTGTTTCCTGTCAAATACAATTAAGGGATGAACAGTACAACGAGTGAATAGGTGTCTTTAAGCCGGCCGATGTATCGCATGATTCACCACCACCCTCCCTCGCGTCCGGAGGAAAAAAAAAGTGTCTTTTAGGCAACCGCGTCGTCGCTTACTATCAGGCGAGAAAGCGGTTAAGCGCTTACCTATTCACGATAAAAAACATATTAATAAGATTTTAAACACCGGTTCTGGGATCACTTCCATATCGCTTCTATCGTTTGCAAATTCGAACTATATCACAATATCGGCCGTGCTTCGCTAATAATACGCGCAGGAGCTAAGATCACGCAGTCGCGAACGTTGTGGAATCATCGCGTCGAGTCGACATAACACTCGAACGATGTTCGCAAACCATCTCGCTTGAGATCTCAGCATACGTGACGTGTTTTTTCTCGTGCCGGAAGGAACGCAACGATTTCTTGACATTGTTGCATGCAAAAACATAACAACAAAATAAACGTACCCAGAAACACCGATGGGACGGGACGTGAAAAATCATTGACGGTGAATATTGCCCTGTTCTGCACGCCCTGTACACCGTCCCGTCCGAGATGCCGCCGCGTATGAGCATTACCTTCCCTGACGTTCGTAGTGTTGTGAATAGTTTTTTTTTTTTCGCGCGCCATTACTAACATACTAAATAGATAGTGATAGAAGATAGTAAATTGCAGTGATTATTTTATTTATTTAGTAATTCATAATAAACAATGATTATATCATAAAAGTAAAGTCTTATTACTTAACTTATTTTTGATACCTGGAGAGAAAACAGCTTTAAAATTTAGTATGTATTATATAGCTCGATGAAGTCTAGACGCGAAGAAAGATAGGTATAATACTGGCTTTGATTTAACAATTCGCTGTAAAGAGTATGGTATTCTATCTAATTCTGGCTTTTTTGACATGTAAAATGTAATTGTCATCTTTTTTATTATAGCATTTTTTTCTTCTAACGCAATCTATATGCTATATAATCTATAATGCTATAAAATCTATATGCTATAATGCTATAAATAGGCTTCAAGCAGAGTATAATGCCATAAGTAAAAATGAGGATGTCGATATATTTAGGTTAAGTTTACCTATATTTAAAAAAATATATCGCTAAGTTACGTATACTTTCATGTATAAAAACTTTTTAGTATACATAAGTATTAATTACCTAAGCTGTTTGTTTTTATTGAAGTTGTTTCTTCAGTTTTTAATTTATAAGCTCAGGGAAGCTCCCAACTACCATTATTTTTTGCTGTGCGTGGCAACCTGTAATTAAGGCAGTACTCATACCTGTAAATCAAAGACTTAGTTAATCTTAGCTGTTAAGGTGTATGTCCTTGTTGGTTGTCCAAATAAATAAATATGACGGCGCTACAGTGGCGCCGCCATTAATCAAGACAGTTTTTGAACGAGAGTGACACGACAGCTGTCACTCTGGCGAAATGTCAAACGGGCTGCCATCTTGTTGCTCACTTTTGGGTTGGACGCGACTGAGGCCGCGCGTCAGCGACGGATCGCCGACATTGTTGATTACCAATTTAATCTGTTCTAATCATACCAATCAGTGATTATAGTTAGTGTTAATTGAGTTGATTTGATTTAATAGCTATCGGAGAATTATATTCCGCGTTTATTTTAGCGAATTACCTGCCCGTAAGCCCACATACGATGGACCCGTCCGGTGATGATAATGAATTGCCGTTCAATAAATAAGATCTACGGCAATCAATGCTCATTCTTCAGTAAAAAAATAAATATATTGGGCTAAAATTCACTAAAATATATTGGGCTCGCTATCTCTTTTTTCGTCGTCCGCTAATATTATTTTAAACCTACGCACGTTTCTCTAGAACAGTTCGTTGACCGCGCAAGATTTTATAAACAAACGGTAGTGCACGATACGCCACAATATGGGCCAGGCCACAACACTGCGTTGCGGGGTCGTATCGTAAAAACAACACAGCAATTCGATGCGATGTCGCAACGCAAAAATTTCAAAAAAACAACATCGTACGACAAGACGCTAACCAAAGTTTTAGTTTCTAGTGAGACACGGACCGCACTGCGCGTGTTCTACTTCTGCTTGCATTAAGACGCATTAAGAAAAAGAAACAGAAAAGAAAGTACTTGGTGCACCCATTTCTGACAATAATGAAAAATGATGGAAGCCACTTCAAAAGAAAATATGAGGCGTTAAAAGTGAACGAGGTAAAATTTTTCGATAACTTTAGGATGAGTATAACAAGTTTTGAACAACTTTTTAGTTTGATATCGCCTCATTTACAAAAGATTTACATATTTGGAAAACCCTTCGAACGGGGCTCGGCTCAAACGATAATTAAAATAGTTTTTAATTATCGTTTGAGACGAGCAAGACGATATGTTGAGAGCATTTTTGGCATCCTAGCCAATAAATGGCGCACATTTCACCGTCCCATTAATGTTTCCTACGATTTCACAATATACATTATAAAAGCATGTTGTGTATTTACACAACTTTATATTGAATCGAGAACGCACACAAACGTTTGAAGAAATGATTATTGACGATTCTTTGCAAATTTAACGCCAATCGACAAATGAAAGCAGAACAGGATCTAACATAATCAGAAACGATTTTTGTTAATATTTTAATAGTTGCATTGGAGCTCTTAGTTGGCAGTTGAAAAAATATAAATGTTTATTAGCACCTTCCGAGTTTTTTTTTTCAACACTATTTAACTCCTCAAAATTAGAATATAAACTCGTAAACTCCATGCTTCTGTTTTTTAAAATCTTTGAATTCTGATATAGTTTTTTTCCCAGAGGACGTTCATGAATTAAGGATACCAGGTAGTCGACATCGTAATCCGCCATATCGCTTCAAAAACGAGTGCAGATCGTTCAAAGTATGGACACCGATTGAACGGCAGCACGTCGCCGCATCGCATACTCTTTACGATGCGCCGTCGCATCGGATATTTCAACGATGCGTTCTGCGGCGTCGTAGATTTTTACGATGCGACGCCGCAACGCAGTGTTGTGGCCTGGCCCTAAGTGTTGCCAAGTGTCCCGATTTGCGCGGGACGTCCCAATTTTCAGGGCTCTGGCATTGCATACCGATATGAAACTGATTATAATTACCAAAATTAATATGAAAAGTAACTTTAGCATGAAGTGCAGTGAATCATGTTATAAAAACAAGGCATTCCTAAAGACAGCAAAATGTAACGAAAAAAACAAATTAATTATTTCAACTCATAAAATATTTTTTTATTAATTCTAGTCCAGAAGGTTAAATATGGCACGATTAAAATAAAATTTACAGGTAAGTTGCGGAAGCTATAAAGAAAGATTTTATTAAAAAAAATAGTATATGTAATTTGTCCCGATCGATCCAAAAACCCGATTTTTTTTACCATATACCCCAATTTTATTCCAATCCGACCTGGCAACACTAGCCACAACCCTCCATCAGTCAACAATATAATATTACATTATTAAATCCAAAACAATGACTAAATAACATTAACAAATCCAACCAAGGCGAAACAACTAAACAAGTTAATTCACTTAAATAGTTATCAAACTAGTACCTAAAGTGCTTAAGTGTCGTATTATTTTGATTTTGAGGTTAGGTATTAAGTCTAAACGCGAAGCCTTTGAGTGATTCTGAAAATACTTAGTTTTGTGCCTAAATTCAGGATGGAACTACGTACGACACACAACCAGAATGCGCACTCAATAAAGAAGAGTTACAAAAATATGCTTTAATTTAATTACAGAAGGATAATTTTAAAACTGACGAATAAATAAACCGAAAGAGACCTTAAAATCGAGGTCAGTATGTCCCTTTTATCGAAGCATTAAACTTCATTATACAAATGGCGCGCGTTCAGTGCGTACGACCTGAGGCCCTACCATCACGTCTTATAGCGATTCAAGTTTAGCTGTTAAAAAGAGACGCCACTATAGACCGCGTATAGCGGTGTCTCACTTTGACAATCGAACTTGAATCGCGCTAAAAGATGATGGTAGGCCATCTGTACTGTAAACTGAACTAAAAAAAAAGTTGTAATAATTAAGGTGCTTTCAGACTACGCTATACTATAGTGCCATATAGCATAGCAAAGAAGGACCTAATGCTATACTATATAGCTGGCGTTCACATTACGCGATATTATCGCAAGCATTTGGCGCCAGCGAAAAATCCGTCGCAGGCACAGGATCGTGTCCAGACGTGTTGTCGTTCGTTTCGCTTGCGGGACGGCTGGGCGTGAGGGAGGAGGAAGAGGGCGGCGCGTGATATAGCACAGCATGAACTCAGCGCATCGGAAAATTTTATAGCGTATATGAAACCAATAATATATAGTACAGTACAGTGTGAACGTGTCCATAAAAATTTATGGTGCGTGATATTGTTGTGCTATGAGCTATATACTATATGCTATTATATTATAGCGTAGTCTGAAGGAACCTTTAAGTGTTTAACGAGAAATTAATATCATTGTAAGAAAAGCGTGGGGTGATCGATACCAATTGCTGTTTTTATTATTTATTACCAAGACACATTACTATTTTTAGGGTAAAAACGGGACCCTATTACTAAGACTTCGTTGTCTGTCCGTCCGTCTGTCTGTCACCAGGCTGTATCTCAAGAACCACGATAGCTAGACAGTTGAAATTTTCACAAATCATGTATTTCTGTTGTCGCTATAAACACAAATACTAAAAACAAAATAAAATAAATATTTAAGGGGGGCTCCCATACAACAAAAGTGATTTTTTTTTACATTAACTAAAAGTTTGTACGGAAACCTTCGTGCGCGAGTCCGACTCGCACTTGGCCGGTTTTTTATTTCGAAATGCAGAGTTAGTGTACGAAGAATGTCATACAAAGCTTAAGAAGTGTAAAAAGCATGTAATTGACATGCTTATGACCATAAAAGCTAGTTTTTTTATTATAATTTATTTTTAATTTTCAGTTCGATTCGAATACAATAAATTGTTACTTATATCTGTAAAAATTCCCTGTCACAGTGTTTGACTGCGATGAACACCGAAAATACTCAACCGATTTTGATGATTTTTTTTGCATTTTGGTGGATTTTGGTGGATTTAACTCCCGACTTAGGACATAGGATAGGTTTCATTTTAATTTATAACAGAGTAACGTGTGGCCGGGTCAACTAGTACATATTATAAAATGAGTTGTTCTTTCTAACTCAGCTTTCTGGTGCCAAATGGTGGTACTTACTAATACCGATACACACATAAATATAACAAACAATATTAAACCCGAAAAGAAAATTTTAGATACGCGAGATATTTCTGTATGTAATCCCGGATAATCCTGTGGCGGATGAAGTGCTTAAGTTAATAACTAATGAGGAACAGGTGGGATAAGGAAGCGGGTTTAAGCGCAGTTTAATAAACCTTAAGTACCAAGATAACTAACTGTAACATATTTACAAATAGCTCGGATAAATATAAACATAGCATAGATAAGTAGATATACTTATCTATGTGCTTATATTGTTTAGCACACATAATGGTAATAGATAGCGCTATCGTTGATTACATCTCGCTAATGTTTCTGTTTGAATTTTGTATCATTATCATCATCATATCAGCCGTACGACGCCCACTGCTGGACATAGGCCTCCCCAAGGATCTCCACAACGATCGGTCCTGTGCTGCCCGCATCCAGCGCTTTCCCGCGACCTTAACCAGATTGTCGGTCCAACTCGTAGCGGGCCTACCCACTGAGCGTCGTCCGGCACGCGGTCGCCATTCGAGAACCTTTTCGCCCCAACGGCCATCAGTTCTCCTTGCTAAGTGTCCTGCCCATTGCCATTTCAGCTTCGCAATTCTTTGAACTATGTCGGCGGTTCTTGTTCTCCTACGGATCTCCTCATTTCTGATTCGATCGCGTAGGGAAACACCAAGCATAGCTCTCTCCATTGCCCGCTGGGCGACCTCGAGCCTTACAAGAATTTTGTATGCTACTAAGTATTTAAATAAAATTTTTTTACCAATCATACTGTAGATCGTATTCTGATTTCTTTTTGATTCCTATCCTAGATCACATTTAGGTTATCTTAAACACTTACATATTCCCTATTTTATCATCAGATAAACATACTTACAAATAGGTGCGACCAGTATATGGTTAATATACCAAAGGGTCGCACTAAGTGTTTTGGTTCGAATTTTGAGATCCGTACAGCTAAAGAGTGAAACTCCTTGCATAAGTCTGTGTTTTCACATACGATTTAGAGGTCTTCAAGTCACGAGTAAAGTGTCTTCTAGGCAATCACGTCACTTCACTTACCATCAGGCGAGATAACAGTCATGCGCTTACCTATTTACAATTAAATAAAAAACTATATTATAATTAGCCGCCCTCTGCAACACAAGTGCTAATAATTATTTCTTTCATTGATTTTATGTTTTGTTGAACAATTGATTTCATTGTCATTTTTTTCAGAAATGACGGCTAGTCAGCATATTAACATAAAGTTTATACACTTAACTGTTAAAATGACATCTTCAGTTTTATTATTTAACCTTTTACGTTCTTATTTTGACGTCAAAGTATTAGTTATTTAGGTGGAATACAGAAAAATAATGACTGAAACCGTTACCATAGCAACCCACCGAATAAAATAAATGCGGAAAAATTTGATGAAAGTAAATCGAAAAAAAAAGGTAAATGTTTCATAGACTCCTTACAAATAAGTAGCCTAAAACCATCTAGATATTTTCCCCCGTCGATTTTGCATGGTCCCATACCTATAAGTTCAGAAGTTTTGACGTGATTGCGTGACAAACAGAATCATTTTCATCAAATGTAATATATAGAAGACGCATTTGAATACCGCCTCTTTTGTTTTATTCGACATGTTACTGAATTGTGTCTTATCGGGCTGTATGATGCATTTCGGTTTTTATGGTAACGTATCAAGGTCTCGGATTTAAACCCCGGCCTTAGAAAACAAATGAGTCTGAGTGTTATGATACCTTCTTTGTTTCACACAAGTGCTTTAAATACTCAAATTGGTTTATGAACAATGTATATGGATTCTGTGTATTCTATAAATTGTGTCCTTTCTAAATTTTCTAGGCAAGCGCATCACATCCTAGATCGCATCGACGCTTACCATCAGACGAGATAGTGGTCAAGCGCATGTCTATTTCCTATAAAATAAAAATGGGTCAGAATATATTCTTGTTACCCAGTAATGTATAGTTAACAAAACATCAACCCGTACAGAACTATCAAATTTCTCCATTCAATTTTCAACCTAAAGTATTATAGTATTTCGCCATGTTTCACTGAGATTTTCACTGAAATCCAAAGGCAGACAACATCATTAGTAGCCCATTAATACGAATGCGTAGAAAATTTATTCTCTTATGTAAGGACCTTTTTTTTGACGAGGGGAAGTGCTTTTCACATACCCCATCGTTGGGTTGACGATGGGTTATGTGGGACTCACCCGTCAGTAAAAGGCTGACGGGCATACCCACTAAAACCCCCCGTTGTACTTTCATGCTATCCTTCAGCATTGTAGGTCCCTGTTTTGGAATCACCACTTTCTTATGTAAGGACCTCGATATATCTCAGCAGAATTTGAAAACATTTAAAAAAAAGTATCAAGTGTTTAGAAAATATTGGTTCGCTTGTTTCTGATAAATATAACATTCAGACGCATTGCGGGCCACCCTTTCTTGGTTGCTATTCCTACCTGTCACACCAAGCGGTTCTCAACATCTTTTATAATATTCACAGCAAATCAGTGAAACTCTCTCCACTGCGTCTGTATTCCCGAGTGCTAATAACCCGTTTTTAAAGCCAGGGTGAATAAACACCTTTTGGGTTAGCTCGTTCCACCGTTGAACCAGTCTTGGCCCCGAGGGCTTGATTAAAATATATATTCCAAAGTACCTAATTTGTTAGATTAAAATATTTTAATTAAATGTTGTTCTTGGTTGATATTGAAATACAAATTGAGGAATAGGTAGGTAGGTAGGCCAATGGAATGTTATGATTTGTATTTTGTTACCGTTGCAAATAGATAAATAAAATCTAATATTTGGAGTTCAATATCAAGAGAAAATTATAGTGTAGTTTTTATTTCTAATCAAGATATTCTTAAATGAAGTTAGTTAAGATGTAACGCTAATGTAAAATTAGCTATCAGATACAGACACCAAACTTTAATTTGGTACCCAATTTCCTTGGAATATTCTTAGAACGTTTAAATTGAAATTTTATAATCAACTAACAGAAAGATCTCGTTTATAGCTTAACACAACTGACTTTAAGAATTAAATTGAAGAAGTACTTTTTTAAAACTTAGAAATACGCCTAGTTTACTTTTTGTAATAGAGTTGAAAATCGATTTATTTTTTTGTGTATTTATTTAATCTCAGCGCAAGCAGGATGTTTGGATGTCCGGTCCATTGCTCTCTCAATTGAGCTACTGAGCCTTGGGTAGATCAGCTGTAGACCAGCATTGTCTCAGTAATGAGAGGAACATCCTCTCGTATTCGAAAGAAACATTTTTACAAATGTTTGGGCAATCGATTAAGATGAAACAGCCATTTGGTTTTATAATTTGATATATTTTTCAATACTATCTTATAAGGTAATTTATATTAAATGATTTTTGACAGAAAATAAAATAATAATTATTAATTTATTCGCGTAACACAGTGTAGAATAAAACTCCTTTGATACACTAAAATAGAAACTATTTCACAGAATAGAATCATTTTACAAATAATAAACTCGATGTCTTTAAGTGAATTTTCTTATCTTGAAAATCAAATGAAGTTCCTAAAAGACTGATGCAAAGATATTTTAAAAGAACAATGTAAATTCATTTCGAGATAAAAAGTAGTATTTGATTCTTTCGAGATAATGAACTTGAGTTGGCCATTGTTCGTTTAAAAATTACTTTTAAACGATTGTTAGTTAAAATGATATATTTACTTTTGTAGACAGAATTTTTTGTCTTTTCAGCCCCTTAAATAATTAAGCCTATATTTTTTAAACTCTTTTACAAGTCTGCGATAGAGGTGGCAAAGTATTGTCAATTTTGTGGCCATATTGTAAAATTTTCTGAAAAAGTATCAGGCGATTTGGATATTTTTTACAAAAGCACACATAAATAGGTATTTTTTTTTAACAAACAAGCATAATTCAAAAATGTACAAAGCGGAAAAAGTTGAAAGTAGGTAAAAGTTTATATGAATCAACTTTGTAGTTATAGTTGACGACCATTGGTGCATTTGGTGCGACGGTAGCGATCTTACCTTTCACATCGATGGTCCTGGGCAGTGATGTATAAGATACCCTATACAAAGTATCTGAAATACTAGATGCAAGATACTTTAAGAAAAAGCATTTCAGATACCAGATACAAATAATTTTCTAAAAAGGTATCTGAAATACTAGATACAAAATACCTATCTTTCAAATACTTTTTAAAGATAAAATACTTTTGTAAGAAAACAACATTTAATTGGATTTAAGTTTATTTGTTCGAGAAAACAATTTTCGAATAGATCGCTTGATGAAATCGGCATGTCATGAAATCGGCTATCCAACTGCAAAAGTCAGCGGGGATACCGTACGCAGGAAGCTTGCGCAGCAGACTTGCGTGCCAGACCGTGTCAAAAGCCTTCGAGATGTCAAGTGACACGGCAAGTGCTTCGCTGTGTATCTCGAGAGCCTCGCCCCAGAAATACGTCACATAAACTAGAAGATCCCCAGTTGAGCGTCCTCGGCGAAAGCTATTGACGGTCACTGAGGAGATCGTTGTCTTCTAGGTATGAGAGCAACTTGCTGTTCAGTACTCTTTCCATAACCTTACAGAGTATGGAAGTGATGGCGATCAGTCGGTAATTACATGGGTCGGCAAGACTACCCTTTTTGGGTACTGGTTGCACATTGGCAAGCTTAAGGGATTTTGGGACGTCCGTTAAGAAGAATAGGTGC
This sequence comes from Calamotropha paludella, assembly GCA_927399485.1. Taxonomy (NCBI): domain Eukaryota; kingdom Metazoa; phylum Arthropoda; class Insecta; order Lepidoptera; family Crambidae; genus Calamotropha; species Calamotropha paludella. Next base: position 1,913,028 of record OV656820.1, read on the forward strand.
AGCTTCTCGGTCTCCAGATGGTGATGGACCGTATGGACATTTGAGTGCAGTCCTCTAATGTTCGCAAGGTGCACTTTGAATGGGAGGAAGTGCAACCGTTGTTTAAAATTATTCCTACTCCTTCTCTTCATGATGGTGAATGTTGGGGGGTAGAATTTTTAGTCGAGACGCTACTTAGTCGACCAATGGAAGTTTTTTTGGGCTAAGCTGACCAAAAAAGGGAACTCACCTGGAGATTGCAGGGACGCCCGAACCCCCCCGAAATGACCACCGGGTCCTCCCGTCCAGTCGCCAACTGGCACGGTGGAGCATTTCGGGATTTTACGCGAGTTGACGGGGAAGCCTTTCACGCGTGGCTAGCGCGCCAGTTGGGCCCCCTACTAACTACGATCGGCCAGCGGCTAAAACCGTGCTTCGGATACCGCTACCCTCCAGAATGAGTTACCAGGTACAGCAAAGCCAAGATACCAAGACCGAGGTCAAACAGGACCGACAGGAGTGACGGTGGGTGGGACATCTTAGCCGATGACATTTGTAGAAAGATAGTGTCGCCATCTGTCGTTTAGTTCGCGACAATATCGATTATTTTCTTTATTTATGACTTGCACAATTTGTGCATTTAGCCAGTGTCAAGTAAGTATAATCTTTCTTCTGTGTACTTGAATAATTTCCTAGGTTTCAGTAAAGAAGTGGGGTTTTACTGAAACCTCCTCGTGGCCTTCTTGAGAGAGCGCGAAAAGACACCTTCCAACCTGTTTTGTTTCACTTGCCAACACTCATGCATATTCAGAAACACTCAGAGGTCAATAACACGCCATTATTACACACTAATATCAACCACAGCACAAAATTTAACAAGAAAACCAAAACCATTAAACTGACGCTTCGCGCTCTCGCCAGAAATCCAATATCGACTAAATAAACGACGCGCTGCGTTCAGTTGCATTCAAAAAGAAAAACTTCGAAGTTTATTTTAGTAAAAGTATCTTAGGGAACAAAGTATCTTCAAAATACTAAGATACCAGGAAAATGTATCTAAATACTAAGATACAAAATAAAAAATTTGAAAAGTATTTCAAATATAAGATGTAAATATGTATTTTGTATCTTGTATCTGTATTTCAGATACTTTTATCTAAGATAAGTCACATCACTGGTCCTGGGTTCGTTTTCCGGAAAGGGCAGATGTTTTGTGATGAATACGAGCATTTGTGCCTTAGTAATTTCTATTTATATATATTTCAATAAATATTACGAAGCATAAACTCTTTTCACACTTTATTGCATCACTTTGTTTACTCATAGTTCACTGTTTCTTTATATTTGCAATTTTACTTAATTAATTCATGGTCTTCACTCAAAACTTTGTATGGTAGCAAGAAACTATAAATATTTTTGGTCCTTCGAGCCGGATTTGTACTAGCGACTTATGGATGCCATCAGCATCATGTCATATTAAGACTTAGATTTAATGTAGAATCGACTGTAGAATAATAAAAAAAAACCGTTGTGTAATTATGTACGCACGTAAAAAGTTATACTTCCTTATCGTTACTAAACAAAGATAACTAATATTATAATTTTATATAAATGATTGTTAACTACCATATATTGTTTAAAATCCCACTCACAACACACATTCATAGCAGCCAACTTCATCCTGCTGGTATATTCCATGTCGATTTTGCGACCAACTTTAACATCATAATTTTGTGTCACATCTTAAAATTTTCCTCTCATCATTTTTTCATAACGCGCCTTAAGAAGTATAACTTCAAAAAGCCTATAATTAATAATAATATTTCGTACATTCACACCAATTAACCTAGACCAAAGTAAGCACTATAAGGCTTGTGTTATGGATTCTAGGGTAACGGACATACATACATATATACAGATAGACATACATATAAGATACTTAAATATATCATATTAAGAGATATGATTCAGGTGCAAATGCTCGTATTCATCACACAAACATCTGCTCCTTCCGGCATTCGAACCCGAGACCGTTGGTGTGATGAGTAGGTTCGTTGCACCAAACGATCGTCAATTGTATGTATTAACTAAAATACACTTGTTTTTAATCATTAACGTCTTCGTAGTATATAATATACGAGCTTCTGTGCCATCCATCTATCTAACTGCCTCATTGTTACCCACTGAAAAAGTGGTATGAGGTTTCTGATTGACACGGGAGCAATTACTTCAGTTATATGTAAGCTTTTCTTTTTGATGAGGGGAAATGCGTTAAGTACCTATACCCCACCATTGGGTCGACGATGGGGTTATATGGGACTCGTCCGTCAGTAAAAGGCTGACGGGCGTACCCACTAAAAGCCCTGGTTGTACTCTCATGTTATCCTTCAGCTTCGTGGGTCCCTGATTGGAAATCACCACATCAAGTTATATGCAAGCCTTACAGAAAGACAATAACGTCTACTCAGCAATGAAAGCTTCATACTGCGAAAAATTCAAAAACTTAGAATTGCGTCGGAATTTTATGTGAACGATCGTCGTTGCTGATGTATTCCAGGTTACAATTGGAGCAAATCAGACTGTGAAGTTGTTCGACTTGAAAAAACTTACTTACAAAGTTAGTGAACTCACAACTCCTGCAATTTTAAGCCAAAAAAGGAATCAAAGTATTCGTTCAATAGATTTATAAATTGAACGAGTGATTTTCCTTATATCTTTTTTTTTTCTTATCTAATTATTTTATATTCACCAGTAGCTGCAACAAATTATATACACTCATTTGCAAAAAAAACGGGCGGTTTTGATTTTCATTCATCTTTAAAAAGATACAATACAAAAAAGGTTTCAATCGTTTGTACACGTTACTGGCCGGTTTTAAAAATGCCGTGGTATTTAAAAAAGTACGTTCTAAATTCATATTTTCATTTGATGCTCATTTTTACAGAAAACTCCTTTTTACCCTACATTTCTGGAGCGAAGTTCCAGAAGTTAACATTGGCTTTCATAACTTTTATTCAATTTTCATCGATTAATTTCATATCCTTGACTGTCAAAGCTTTATTTATTGCTGTTTGGCTGTATCAAAAATGGTAGATAAAGTGGTAAAAGCTACCAAAATTATCGCGCTGCTTGAAGAGGGTTGCAGCCAATGCTTCGTGGTTAGGAGGCTAAATGTTAGTCACTCGACGGTCCAAAGGACCTGGCAGCGATATCAGGAGACTGGTTCCGTCGAGAGAAGGCCTGGTTCTGGAAGAAAACCATGTACCCAACCACGGGATGATCGTTTTCTTGTGAGTCGCGCATTGAGAAATCGCAAATCTTCGTATGTGGATCTTAAGAACAACCTCCAAGAAGTAAAAAATGTGCATATTAGTCTATGGACGGTCAGGAGGAGGCTTCTCGCTGCCAATATACGCAGTCACCGCCCGCCCCCCGGCTCCAAATTACTCCGTGAGCACCGAGTTCACAGGCTTAGGTTCGCTAGAAATTGTGAATCATGGACTCAAGAAGATTGGAATAGGGTTTTGTTCTCTGATGAAGCCAGGATATCTCTGTTCGGTGAAGATCGACGTCGGCGAGTGCTAAGAAGACAAGGAGAACGCTTTGCAGAGGCATGTTTCGAAGAAATCACACCTTATGGTGGGGGCTCTGTTATGTTTTGGGCAGGAATAAATTCAATGGATCGTACAGAGTTAGTCTTCATTGAAAATGGCTCACTGACTGGGCATCGACACATAACGGAAGTTCTAATTCCTCATGCACAACCCGCATTGGCCGCTCTAGGTGAAGACTCGATTTTTATGGACGACAATGCTCGCGCCCACCGATCTCGCGATGTTAAAGCGTATGTGCAAGAGGTCGGCATTCGTCGTTTAGATTGGCCAGCTTGAAGTCCCGACCTCAATCCCATAGAGCTTATCTGGGACGTTCTGAAACGGCGTGTGAGATCAGTACAACCGGCTCCGCAGACCATCAGAGAGCTGAAGAATGTGATTACTGCGGAGTGGGAACGTATTCCGCAAGCAAGTATCCGGGATATACTCGCTAGCATGCCCAGACGAATTCAAGCTGTGATTTTAGCTAGAGGGGGTCACACTCGATACTAAACATTTATCTGCTTTTACTTTATTAAAGAAAAACAAACAATAAAACTTTTTTATTTTTACTTCATGAGCATATGCACTACTAGCGAACATACACTACTAATGAGATTTAGCATTATTTCCCATAAATTGTATCAAAATTTTATGAAATACTGATGAAAACGATTATTTTCTTATTAATTTACCAAATTGAGAGGATAAAACTACCTATAATTGTCAAACAAAGCAATATTAACATTTGAAATGGTTCATTGCTTAGGTGCCCGTTTTTTTTGCAAATGAGTTTATTTACATATTCGAACCGAGTCCTTACTATTTTTTTTATCTTTATTTTTTTTTTAACTATGGCTGTCTAGAAGAGATTGCTGTTTAACCAAAAAAGCTGTTTGTACTTTTTTCGTTGTTTTTGTCTTTTTTCTTTTATTTACTACCTGACCTGGCCTCGCGTTGCTGTGTTATAAATGAAACCTATCCTATGTCCTAAGTTGGAACAAATCCAGCAAAATGAAAAAAACAAACATCAAAATCGATGGAGTAGATTCGGAGTTCACCGCGGTCAAATACGGAATTTTGATATATGTATATAGATTATTAAATATACGCAAGAACTGGGAGCTCATAGCGCTCATTTCCCTACCACTCGGTACAAAAAATTCGCATGAGAACTCAGGGCAAGATATAAGACATGCCATGGCTGTTGTATTTCTTGACATTAGCCATTCATTGTATAAAAAAAAAACATTACCAACTATCGTCTGACTGAAACATAATTAACCAAAAACAATTTATCTTGTTCCAGCCAAAAAAATGTAAAGAGTATACTGATCAAAGGTACTGGAAATTGGTTTGGCTGAACAACAAGGCATGTACGTGGCTTGTGGATTCTTTAAAAAAAAAGTTTCAGTTCTGCCTTCCTTGTCCATTGTGTGCAGCAACAATACACTACAAAGGCTTTGATTAGAAGCTTCGTTACAATTGCGAATGTGAAGTTAGTTTTTTCAAAAACTGGCATGTACTGATATTTAATTAAAGGCAATAGTGATATAAACCTGAATGAAAAGTGGTCTTCGAATACTAAAATAACTTACTTTTTTCGTGAAATTCTTTCCTTTCTTTCGGTATTTGGTAAAATCGCCATCACTCGACGGAAGTGGCTATCCATCTATGAAACTAATATCTCGCTTCCCTATGCAAAGCATTCAAGATGCAACGATAAATATGAGCACATGCAAATGCAAATATGGGAGTTGGATATTGTACGGTCTAACAACTTCTGATAATACTCCTTGCCTGAGTCTGTTTCCTGACAAATACGATTTAGGTGTCTTCAAGTCACATCCTTGATAGCATGGTCGCTTAACATTAGGCGAGATAGTGGTCAAGCGCCTACCTATTTACTATAAAAAAAAACTCCGTGTGGAGGGAAAACACGTGTTACAGACAAAAAAATATCTGTATTTCCGAGAACTTATAACCCGTCCATTTTCAGGGTGAATAGGCACCTTTTTGGGTTAGCTAGTTCCATCGTGGATCTTATCTTGGTCCCCGGGCTTGACTGGGATCAAGAGCAAACCAATTTTAAATTAAATAAAATTACTAATTGTGTTACTGTCTTACATGCAGGCAAATACAAAGAGGCTTATAGAAAATACGAGGGTCATCCGGAAAGACGTACCCGTTTACACGGTGCAGAGCGCTGGTGAATAGAGTAGCCGCCAGACAAGTTCGAACACGTTCCGTTGTATAAAAGCTGTTAGTGTGCAAAGTTGCGTGTCGCTGGTATTGTTTTGTTTATGTTAGTGTTGATAATATTAAAGAAAATAGAGAACGCCTCCAGTTGTGTAGTGAGAACAGTGTAGACGTGTGTCGCCCTTCAAATCCGACTTAATGTTCGAAAACATTAATGTTATTCAAATGATTCGGAGCAGTTGCCCGGTGTTAAAAGTATCACTTGGAACTCGATCATCTCGACGCGAACGGAACAACGCAAGTGAATAAGAGAGAAGCGAAATGCTCGTCCATTGTGTGTCTGAGTGCGTGTAAGATACGTGAGTGAAATACTTTTTTAAAATTTTAATATGTACATAATGAGTGTGTATACTTATACATGATATGACAATAAATGTATATTAAATTGATTTTTGAATACGCCAGCTACATACTTTTAATAAATAATACTAGTTCTCATAGGCTTGACAAACAATGAAAAACCTTTGCCGTTTCTTATATAATATTATTACAAATTAAAATATTGTCAAGATGTTGATATAGAAACAAATCTCAGACAAATATCACGTCTGATACAAATTTCGGTGTGAAAGAAACCCCATGATAAGTCTTTCCATTTTGATTAAACGATGGTCCAAATAAAACACATCACTGATCCGCATCTTTGAACTGTTCCAGATGTTCCAATCAGTTTACAGATACATGTTTGCCAGACTATAGCAATTATTAAATTTCCACCATTTTAACTAAACTTTCAATCATCCACTCTGTTCGTAAAACTAAAGAACTTTTCGGCAGGAAAGAAATTTGAAACCGATGCGATGAAGAATTAAAAGAAACTGTGACTACGTATCTCAATACAATGGCGGCGCGTGAATATGAAGCTGGGATATAAAAACTCGTCACACTTTACGATAAATGCTTAGGGAGATTACTGCGTAGAGAAGTATTTAAAGATATTCATATTCTTTTATAGCATCTTATTGTATAAATATGGGTGTTACATAAAATGGATATGTCACAAACAAGAGATCTGTAAGGGCTATCATACTTAAAAATACATATCATTATTTTTTGGGTACATTGGGAACTTATCGTCTAAATATTCCTTCTATTCTTGATACATAAAACTTTAATATTTTTATATATCGACGGCGAAGTACCAAAAAGTTAAAAAATAAATATACAATTTTTTTAAATAATTATTACCTTGTCAATAAATTAAACGTTTTTTTCAGCTTGTGTATTATTTTGAAATAAGCAGTTCGCCGTCGATATATATATATATATATATATATATATATATATATATATATATATATATATATATACAAAAAATATTGCAAGATAAATAAAGTGTCACCTAATCTAATATAAAATGTAAATCTACAAATTAAATAATGCAAAGGAAATTACGCCGATAATATCGAATTAATAACAAAAAAAAAACAAATGTGCTTAAGACCACACGACTGAAGTAAAACTTCTTTAGCTCCATATATAGTATGGGCCGCCCGCGACTTCGTCCGCGTGGAACATTGCAACATTATTTTATTTTTCTAAAATAATAGAATTTTTCTAAAATAAAAGTAATAAATGTAATAAGAAGTAGCCTAAGTTACTCCTTATTATATCAGCTGCCTGCCAAAGAGTCCCAATGCGTCTAGCCATTTCAGAGATTAGCCGGAACAAACAGACAGACAAACAAACAAAAATTGTAAAAAATGTTATTTTGGTTTAAGTACCTACCGTATACATATTCATATTGCATGTAGTAAAAACGATTATTTCAATATTACAAACAGACACTCCAATTTTATTTATAAGTATAGATTAGATATATATATATATACGAAACGTAAATCTCTATATTTCTATCTTTACTAACTTATATCTCCGTCTCAACTTCCGTTCGCCTCGCCCGATTACACTTTTTTACACTCTCTCGTCACACATTGACCAGCTTACTTCCTAAGTTTAACTTAATTTTTTTTCATATCAAGACTATCTTCCAAAGCCTTTTGGACTTCGTTGTCGCCGTATTTGCGACATTAAAATGCTATCATTAAATCCACTGTCGCGGCTACGGCGATACGGTTGTTTTATTGTACGGCCCTTAACACTTAGGTAAGCGAAAACGTCTGTGTTTATCTTATAGTGTCTATGATATGTTTATTACGTTAACATTAGAATAAGTGCAAAGATATTTTACTTCAAGAAACACACTTCCACACTTTAAGAAATTTTAAACCCTAAAACTTATGTTTTTCTTTTATAATATTAGAATATGTCTCTTTATGAAATAGTTAAAAAATAAATGTTTTGTTTTATTGCAAAGACTCCATTTTTCTTTTACATCACAGGTATGTACTTGTAACTAATATAGTGCTGGAGTTATTGGTATCCTCTATGAGTTGCCAGGGTGGAGTGCAAAGGGTTAATATAAAGATATTAATCTCGGCCATAACCTGTACCGTCTAGTGGTGAGCTACCCATTCATCTGCGATGTTTCATCGATCCAATAATCACCATCACCAGATGATTCAATGGAATGACACATTTCCCACAATAGAAAAGGTGACATGACTTTCGAAAACTCTCTAAGCAAAATAAACAGACGTCGTTTCTTTTACAACGAAAATCGCTTCTGAGAAACGGAACACAAGTGTCCTTGAAAATGTTTACTGTCACACAGAGGTACTCGTACCTTGTCACACCAACTTTGCGTTGGATACTATACTCAATGTACCAGTTAATGCGACATAGTTTTATTATTAATCAACTTTTTAGGCTAACGTTATCACTTAAAATAAAACACTTTTTTACGGATTTTGCGCATATTTTATTTTGTATTTAATTGTGACGTTTCGACTCCTTTACAGGAGTCGTGATCACAGGATGACTAAGATAATACACTTCCTTTACAATATTTGTCCTTTCGACTCCTTTACAATATTTTAATCGGACACGTTCCGAATTGTTAAAATTATTTTATATAAATCAAAATGTTTTTTTTTACATTTTATTTAGTTATTAAATTCTCACTACGATTACATTGTAAACTACTGAGTCGACTACCAGTTCGGAAATTGGGAAGCCCTTCTGAGAAGAACTGGCGAAAGAAACTCGGGCAGGGGGACCGACCTCCATGTTACTGTTATTATTTGCAAAAAGTGGTTACTACATCATCAGGTCTTGCAATGTGTTTTTGTAGGTATTAATTTATTATTGGGTCTCAAGCAGGTGGAACGCTCCAACCTTCGTCTCTATTGAAATTAGGATGTTTCCTGATTTCAATAGCCTCGCGTAGCATCCTAAGAACAAATCTTTGTTCTCTAGTGAGAATTTGTGGTTTATCGAAACGAATGTAGTGGTTTGGCCCCTCAAAAGCATGCTCACACACTGCAGATCTATTATCGCGCCTATGTTTTATGTCGGCTACGTGTTATAAAATGCGCGTCCCTATACTTCTCTTTGTCTGTCCGATGTATGTCTGACCACAGTCACAATCGATTTTGTAGACACCTGCTGCCTGTAGGGGTAAGAATTGGTTGGAAACCCACTACAGAATATTCCCAATCTTGTCAGTGACCCCCTTCATGTAGGGAAGGACAACAGGTTGACGCTCTACTGTAACTAGTTTGGTGCGGTAGTGACGTTGTCACTACCTATTTAGATCAATGTTGCCAGAATGTTACTTTTGTAAAATTTTACGTTATTTTTGATTTTCTCATGTAACTTACATGTTACACGACTATAAATGTTACTTTGACATAACTAGTATAGGAAGTCATAACATTTACATGGAGGTCGGTCCCTCTACCTGTTTCTTTCGCCAATTCTTCTCGGAAGGGCCTCCCAATTTCCGAACTGGTAGTAGACTCAGTAGTATACAATGTAATCGTAGTGAGAATTTAATAACTAAATAAAATGTAAAATAAAAGAAATTCATTTATTAAATATTTTAACAATAAGAAACATGCCCGATTAAAATATTGTGAAGGTAGTAGAAGATATATGACGAATATTACCTTAGTCATCCTATAATTACGGCTCCTGTAAAGGAGTCGAAACGTCAGGATTAAATATACAACTAATTATGCACAAAATCCGTAAAAAAGTGGTTTTGTGTGTGTTGTTTTGAAGTGTAAGAACTAAATAAAGTAAGTATTATTAAAAAAAAAAAAACTGATTCGAAGACAAAAATATTTCAATATGTGATTTAACTTTGTGGAGTTTTTTTGGTGGTAACAAAGTAAGTATTTATAAGAAAGCCTTTAGGTTGTCAAGAATTCAATCAAAACTCCAAGCTCTGTATCAGTCAGCACTTTTACAATTTGGTGTTTGCTTTGCTACAAGTAAAATTTAGTAAGTTTTTTCAGTAGTAGAGTATTTTTCTATGTAGAAATAGGACAATGTTATTTTCCCCTAAAAATTTTACTTTTTGAGCTGTCTCATGTTACTTCTGAGTATCGGCTACTGGCAACACTGATTTTGATATTAAAGTCTTACATAATAGAGACTCGACCATTTGGTGTCCGTTAGAATAGATTAGCACTAACACTTAACGCTGTTTTATAAGACGAATAATGATACTGGATGTACTCACCGTCCACCTCCAGTAGATCAGAAAATTGACAGAGGTGTTTTTCGTTTTTTACTGTACTCACTATCTCGCCTAGTGATAAGCGACGATGCGATCTAGGATGTGATTCTCTTGCCTAGAAGATACCTATTCACTCGAGACTTCAAGACCCCTGTATTTATCAGGAAACACAGACTCAGGGAAAAAGTTCGCCACCTTAGTGGAGACAATGGTAAATTTTGGGGAAAACTTCTGACCAGCAGTGGACGTATTTTGATTGAGATGATAATAATAGAGACTGTTGCATAATCATTATTAAATATTAATAATATTATATTTTTATATGGCAGCACCAATTTCGTGTTTTTGCGCTGGCAACATGGCCATTTTAAACTATTTCTGTTTCTGGGCTGGTAAAACCATATTGTATATCAGTCATTAATAAATTTAATTAAACCCAGTGTTACCTTTTTTACTTTATATTTGTACAAAATACCATGTAAAAAATAAATTTAGTTCCTAAAATTACCAACAGATGTCACAATACTATACTAAATCGCGGTATGGTTACACTGTATTAGTTCATTATAGTAGTAACAAAGTAAGTAATACTTGCTTTGAAACATAGTGTTTATGTTCAAAATGTAACGCTGTGAGTGGTTAATAATAAACTGTAACCGGTGGTAATACATATACATAACCTCCGACGAATCTAACAAGCTAAAATTATCCTTCCTCAATAAAAATACCGCAGAAGCTAAAAAAGTTCAGTTGCTGTTCGTTCAAAGAAAAAACTTTAATGTACTACGAAAACTTTTTGGGGGTGAGACAGTTTTTGGTTGCTTTCTTAACCCGCCAGCGGTGGTGTGAAATCAACTTTCATAGTTGGTGACCCTAGTCTCACAGACCATGAATTTTAAATCAAATTTATCTTAATGTAACAAACTTTTTAATATATTTTGCTGGTTTAATAGAAAAGTAAACATTTTCAAATAATAAAACATAAACATATCTAAAATTACAATATTATTATTACTAGCAAAGATGAATAACATGCAAGCCATTAAAAAGCTTTTTTTTTATACATATAATTTAAAATTTTATTAAAAAATATTTCACAATAAAATCAAGCTAACGAAGTCCTAAGTGATGCCTAGATATCAAGAACGATTAGAAAAAATTAAGTATGAGTAAATTTATAGACTAAATTGGAAATTATAAAATACATAATCGGTGACGCACGGTCATCAACGACCGAGTATCACTGAGACTCCGGAATATAAGCCTCCACATTTTCATACGGCTAATTGTCGAAAGGCAATTCTCAATCAGGCAGCTACACGGAATCATAGCACAATTCACAAGAAAATAAGAAAAAATTACGTTGGCGGGTTAAATTTGCCGTTTATTCTCTGTATATTATTACAATGTTTAGGGATACTTACTTAAAATAGATATTTGTTAACTTTTTTGTAATCAACTAAATAATGAATTCATAACACTACTTTTATTTTGATAAAAGAATAATTTTGTTTTTTTTGTGGATTGTAATAACGACGTATAATATTTAAATATCGTTACTTCTGTTAAAGCCGACGAGTTTCTTGCGCCCATTCTTCTTGTCAGTTAAAAGATATCCTGATGTGTAGTAAATAAAAATGTTGGACGATTCAAAACAACTTATTTAAAGTGCATTTTCATAAAGTTCCCATAGCTGGGCTACAGGTATTTTATTAACCCTTATTCGGCCATAGCTGCTAACAACTTTTCACTTTGAATGCCTATTGACATTGATAGATAACCGTCCGAAATAAGTGTTGCCATAAAAAACTTCAAGTACCTAAATATTGATCAAAAGATACGTGCAATATATTTTGGTATACATTTAACAGTAAAAAAGGAAAAATGTGCACAAATACGTGGTAAAGAAATCATAGTCCTATGTTTGAATGAGGGCAAAAAAATTGGTCACCCATCCGTTGACCAGCCACTGCAGAAGTTGCTTAACATACTTAATCGCAGTGCCGATGAGAATCGATCAAGAGATCGCAATGTCATACAAGACTACAAATCGTCCAAAACCATTTCCTAATAACAATATCCGAACCTCTTTCGGCGGGTCGTCCCCAATTGTCCAAAACTATCGCGTGACAGTAATCTAGAAAAAAAAATAACGCAGCGTGTTTATGTAATGCTCGTGTTCCGAGGTCGAGAGTTTCCGCCAATTTTCCTTGTGGCTTCGTCGGAAGATTGTTAATGTGCCAGGAAAGTTACGATAATGACATCTTCCTCGTCTATATACTATAATATGAGGACTATTTCTTCGCAGTGGATCACGATGAAATAAACCAGGATACGTTTATCAAAGAGTTTTATTAATCTAGAAAAATTCGACGTGTCTGTCAAGATCTCGATAACTTAATCGGAAAATGACACCTGAGACAAGTGGATTTTCAAGTGAAAATTTCTTTAGTATCGTTGTGATTTGAAAGTAGATGAAACGAAAAAGCGACAGTAAAAAGAGGCAGACACATAAATTCATAAGATTTAACTCAGGAGAAAATGAGATAGGAAGCATTATACACATCTATTTGAAACGAAAAAGCGACAGTAAAAAGAGACAGATACATAAATTCATAAGATTTAACCTAGGAGAAAATGAGATAGGAAGCATTATACACATCTATTTGAAACGAAAAAGCGACAGTAAAAAGAGACAGACACATAAATTCATAAGATTTAACCTAGGAGAAAATGAGATAGGAAGCATTATACACTGTCTATCGGAAACGAAAAAGCAACAGTAAAAAGAGACAGACACATAAATTCATAACATTTAACGTAGGAGAAAATGACATATGAAGCATCATACACTGTCTATTTGAAACGAAAAAGCAACAGTAAAAAGAGACAGACACATAAATTCATAACATTTAACGTAGGAGAAAATGACATATGAAGCATCATACACTGTCTATTTGAAACGAAAAAGCGACAGTAAAAAGAGACAGACACATAAATTCATAAAATTTAACGTAGGAGATAATGAGATAGGAAGCATTATACAGTGTGTCTTTAAAACCAAAAGGGCAACAGTAAAAAGAGACAAACACATAAATTCATAAGATTTATCGTAGGAGAAAATGAGATAGGAAGCATTATGTACTTGTGTTAACGTGTTTGTGTGCGCATGCCTAGTATAAAGCTTGAGAGAAGGCATCACAACAACCGTGTTATTTTGTAAACGTGTACGTATTATTTTTGAAGGTTTCACTTCTACCGCGTGTGAATTGCACACATGCTTTTTTTATTTTACATAATTTAAATAAAAAATCTGTTGTCATTACATAAGAGTACAACTTATTTAAGACCGTTTTTGTTTACGTTGTTTACAAAACAACAATTTACTGAAATAAACTGATACCCCACGTCCCTAATAATAGTATGTCAATTTCAGGATTATGTCAGCATTAAGACAGGCTCGGATTTCCCGATTGGATTGGCCTTATTTTTTATGTTATTTATTACCTTGTTATTGATTTGAATTTTTTTTAATAGAAAATAGGCATGCGCTTGACCACTATCTCGCCTGATGGTAAGCGTCGATGCGATCTAGGATGTGACGCGCTTGCCTAGAAGATACCTATTCACTCGGGACTTGAAGACCCCCAAATTGTATTTGTCAGGAAACACAGACTCAGGCAAAGAGTTCCACTCCTTAGCGGTACGTATCATAAAATTGAAACCAAAACGCTTAGTGCGACTCTTTGGTATATCCACCATATAACGGTGTCGCCAATTTGTAAGTCTGGTTGTCCGATGAAAAAATGGGGACGGCGGAACAAGGTTGTGCAATTCAGCTGCACACACTCCGAAATGTATCCTATAAAATACGGATAGGCTTGCTACCTTCCGTCTATGCTCAAGGCTTTTGAGCTTTTAACAGAAAAGATCTTCATTTTGCACACTTAAATAACAGATCATAATACAATAATTAAAATAAAATTTTTGAAGTGAAAACTTCTTTAGCGGCGTTGTACACTTTATGGGATGGGTAAGAAATGTCAAACTCGCGTCAGGATATGTGACGAAAATTCGTTTGGCGGATGGAGAGTAGACCGCCAGCGCGGCATAGGAGAGGAAGTAATATCCCCCTCTCTTTCTACCGCGCGGCGAAAACGTATGCCTGCTCCTGCTGTTTCGTTTCAGCGGCGCAGGGCGCTTGCGTGTTTCTGTACGATAGCGCAATTAATGAATATTATATTTTACTACATAAATGATAGTACTTTTATACTGATAATTAAAGCCATAGGTACTAACTCTTTCTTTAACTAAGTTTAGGTATGATATTAAATATTAATTTTGACTTAGTGCCATACATTATATTTTTTCCTCTTCCTTTTCTTCTTAGGACACCATATATTGAAGTAGTGCTGTCAAAGACAAAATATAGGTAGCAACTCTAAGTACATTACAATATAAATCACATATTTGTTTAATAGTGTCAAGCACGCGACTGCCCCACGCTCGCCTAGCCTTCGCCATAAAAATTCGTTCATAAAATCTAAACTACTTGTCCAAACAATGTTATGTAAAAAGGATTATTATCTCCATAAATTATATCACGCTGGCTTCATATTTTTTAATACTTTTATGTAAGTGTAAATATAAAGTGGGTAAGTAGTGTTAACTAGCCCGTTGAAAAAAAAATCAATAATTGAACCCAATTGTATTTTTTTATTTTTATATTAAACAATTCACTTGCTGGTTAACAGCTTGCCCAAAAAGTTAAGCAAATTAATCTATAATCTAAGATCACAGTGATTTGTGTGTTTGTCTGTCTGCTCTTTTTCCATTGTATCAATAACGTAACCATAGCAACGCGTTAACCACAAGTAGTTCGTCTACCGGACGCTAGATGGCGCTAACGGAAAATATTTAATAAAAGAAAAAATGAAAGAATTTTGTCCACCCGTGTGAAGCCGGGACGGGCCGCTTGTATTATTAATGATATTACATAAAATTTCGATAGCAGAATAAAAATGTCAAACACCAAATGCACACATTTGTGTGCAGTTGTTGCATGTTGTAAAGTGAGTAATTTTTTTTTTATAGAAAATCACAAGATAAACTCGACTCGGCTCACAAGTAAATTCTCATTCGGAAATCAAACCAGCAAACTTGGGATGTCTGGTCCAATGCCATCGGAATTTTCTAGTACTTTTCTATTTTTTATACTGTAGGCCAGCGTTGTCTCATCTATGAAAGGAACGTCCGAAAGAAACATTTTTACAAATGTTTGGACAATCGGTTTAGATGAAACAGTCATTTAGTTTTATTATTTTTATATACTTTTTATACTTGATTTATGAAATTTTTAAGCAATTAATGAATATTTTGCAAAAAATTTCATTGTGACTATGACTTAATGTGTCTTCCGAAGCACGACGAAGCTGAAGATTTTACGGTCACCCATCATATTACCAGCTTATGCGAATGCTGCTTAACCTCCACTTGAGCACTTCCTAACCATTATGAAACTCCGCCTTTTGCTCTTCAATGGAGTATCATATACCGGGATGACGTATGAAATTTCCAATATCACAGAAATATATAACTTTGATATTATTACTGTCTCTAGTCCCAAATGGACACCACTAAGAGATTTGAATATTTATAGATGCTAACTTTAGCAAATTTGTCAATATACTAGGATTTGTCCTTTAGCCTAAGCTTGGACTAGCTTACACATTTTAATATACCTACCCCGAAATGTCTCTCTCAACAACGTGTAACTGTATTATTATATATGTTATTAAGAAATTACTAGAGGAGATTTTTTTTAGTTTCTACCTCCTATTTCTTCTTCGTGTTATGACGTGTTACTATTTCCAAATGCCAAATTTATTTGAATGGGTTCGCTCTTGATCCCAATCAAGCCCTGGGGCCAAGACAGGATCCATAATGGAACGAGCTAACCCAGAGGGTGCCTATTCACCCTGGCTTTGACGGACGGGTTGTAAGTATTCGGAAATACAGACGCAGGAAGGGAGTTCCACTCCTTTGATCTGCGCATTATAAAGGATGTTGAGAAGCGCTTCGTGCGACAGGTCGGAATAGCAACCAATAAAGGGTCTATATAAACTTCTTACATTCCACTATTATTAGCCTAATGTATGTATAATTTATATATAACTTGTATTAATAGAACTATAATAATTAACCAGGACTCGGGTAAATATGCTTGTATTAATCAACATCCGCCCTTACTGAGATCGTATGTCATTGCAAGTAGAGTCATTTTCGCGTGGCGTAACAGGTCGTCAAATTATTTAATCAAATAGGGTCCATATTTGGGTGCATAAAATTTAAAAGCATAATTTTATATAGGTAGCTGGCTGGTAATGAATAAAAAATATATACTCTAATCTACAACTTGCAATGGATTTCAATTTATGCGTTTTGATTGTAATAGAAAGATTCCTAATTAAACACCAACATTCGACTTCGACATCGTTCGGGTCACTATCCAACCAAAAAATTCAAATTGTGAAACTTGTGGTATGGCTTTTGGAGTGTGTGAAATACAGTAGAGCGAGGGTGTCGTTCATGCAGAAACATAAAATATATAGATTAAATGTAGGGAAATTTTGACAATACTAGCTGACACATTATCCGTTGCGTTTAAAGAACTTGTTAGTATGTTTTTAATTTTATTTCTTGCATTCACAATGCTTTATTTCTATAAAATATAGGGTGGGATTCGAACCCACGACCTTTCGCTATTCGGGCAAATGCTCTGACCGCTGAGCTACCGAGATGCTGGCAGACGCGTCGAAAGTTACAAACATATTTCAACTTCTACTATGAGCTAGTATCGTTCCGCCAATGTTGAACGCTAACAACCTTCAACATGGAAACTTAGTGTGTTTCTTTTATGAATTACCTAATTGTTCCCGTTTATTTATATTTGTTTAGTGTAAGCTATTCTAAAAGGGTAATTCTGCTAATAAACCTCATTAGAAGGTAAAGCCTCTAAATAAAATAAAGAGATAAAAAATCACCATAATTATTAACAGTACACACGATAGCATATCTATGATAACTGTTAAATTATCTCAATTGCACTTAATGATTTAGATTGAAAGATGAAATCGAATGGGGAAAATAGACAGTTTTTTATAGTTTTACGTACTGTTGACTATTGTTAACATAGTATTATGCAAAATGGATTTTTGCCATGCTTTTCACATATTCTTCCAGGACTGTAACGGATAACTCAACAATAGTAAAAAACATGGTAAAATCCCGTTTTAATTAAAATCATATGGATTTTATAAAGTTTATTACTATTTTTATGCTGTTATATATTAATTGAGTTTGGTATTTAATCATTGACATTTAAAATTGTATCTTTTTCTTACATTTACACAAATTAGCCTAGCCCAAAGTAAGCACTCTAAGGCTTGTGTTATGGACAATAATAATAAATAAATAAATTCATTCATTTTATTTTTCCACCAAAATACATGCGTTACAACAATTTTTGGACTTTCATACTAAAATACAACTCAAAAAAATATAAACTAACGTTAGATATTACAAAATTGGGACTGAATACGCATGGTATTTGGGAGGACTGGAGCCTAATATGGGATCACTCCAGGACCCCCTCCCGGACAGGTACCGTGCGGAAGTGAGTTTATGAGGGTGTGTGTAGTCCTGTGTGAAGGTATGATTGTTTGATCGTGTGTATGTGTGAAAGTGTACCTATTATGTATGTGCATGTGTCGGTATGTGCGTGTGAATCAGCGCGGAGGTTTGCTTTATATAAGGTAGTAAGTATACAATAAGGTAACGGATAGATATACATAATATGATACATAGATATAAATACACAAAGAAACATATATAAATACCCATGACTCAGATACAAATGATCGTATTCATCACACAAAAATCGAACCCAGGAATGGTGCGAAGGGCGGGGTCGCTACCGTTGCACCCAACGGTCGTCAAATAATAAATTTAAATTAATTTTAAAATTAATGTAACATAAAAGCCAACCTTTAAATATTGCATGTTAGCAAGGACTAATGTAAAATCTATAATAATGTTATGTCAATTAAGCGGTTGTATCCCATCTGTTGAATATCAGCTTTAACACAAGCGGACAAAGTTCAATTTTTGCCGATGCACTACTGAGGTGAACCCACTTATAACACAAGCATTTAGCGTAACCGCGAAGGGTTAACTGGAGTAATAGCAATGTGTTTGACGCATCCTTAATATAATATAGGGTGACCGGCTGAAAATCGGCGTTTAACCTATTTCTACAGCAGCATCAGTTACATCTTTATATCTAACTAGCGGCCCGTCCCGGCTTCGCACGGGTGGACAAAATTCTTTAAAAAATTTCTAGCATTAAATATAGCCTATGTTATTTAGAGTGAATGTAGCTTTCCAATGGTGAAAGACTTTTGGAATCGGCTTAGTAGTCTTTGAGTTTATTCATTGCAAACATACAAAAATACAAATCTTTCCTCTTTATAATATTAGTGTAGACTAACTTTTACCAGCGGCTTCGGTCGCATTAATGTAGACTACGAATTAAAAGTAAGCTATATTTATATGCCTCGGGATCAGTACTTTTTTCTGAATAACAGGTACCCTATGTACTTTTCTGTAACCCTGGCAAAGTGTACGCAAAATTACATGATGATCGATTGAGTAGTTAAGGCGTGAAAGTGTAACAAACAAACTCACTTTCGTATTTATAATATTAGTTACGACTATAAGTATTTTAACAATATGATATATAGTCTATAATTTGCGCAATTACAGGATCTTACTATATAATTAATTTCATCGAAATCGATCAACCCGTTCTTGACTTATAGAAAGACATACAGACGAAAATAAATAATATAAGAATTGGTATCAGTTAGTCATAAAATATTTATCATAAAATAAATGTACAGAGAGAGCCTACAGATTTATATTGTAGTATAGATTATATACATGGTACCCTAGTGGTACCAAACAGAATAATGGTCTAATCAGTGGTAAATACCATTAGAGAGAAGGGTTGGTAGTAGCAGGGACAATAAAGGTGTTAATATAATAAACCGAGGTCCCAGGTTAGATCCCCGAAGGAAACAATGTAAAAAACGAACTTTTCTACATTAATAATAATAATAATATATCTTACATTCACACCAATTAGCCTTGCCCAAAGTAAGCCCTATGAGGATACTAGGGTTACGGATAGACATACATATATGATACATAGATATGTAAAATTTATAGAAATATATGTAAATACCCATGACTCAGGTACAAATGTTTGTATTCATCACACAAACATCTGCCCCTTCCGGGGTTCGAACCTAGGACCGTCGGTGCCAAAGTATTTTTTTAATTGTATATCTGGGGCACACAAAGACATTTTAGTGATATTTTTATAATAATCTATTTTTCGTCAATGTATTTTTTGTTTTGTAATGCCTATAATCTTTCATCTATCTACCTAAATATTTGCATTCCTACAATATAAAGACAAATACTTTAGACCTGCCAAATTATTATTTAAAAAAAAAAAACTTATGTACTCTGTATTTCGCTAATAAGTGATTCCATTCTATTCTATTCTAAAGGCAGGATCGCTACCGTTGCACCAAATGGTCGTCAGCATTTCGGCAGGACTTCGGAGGGGCTATACCTGGCTCTACCACGGATGTCGTCAAATTGTATTGTTTAAAAAGTCAATGATTTTCATAAAAGTTAAAGTGACGGAAGGAAATGCGAAATTGGTATTGTGTAATCAAAAACTTTTCATATTATAACAAAATCTCAACCCTTGGGATTTATTCTGCGTTTTCCCACAATGTTATAGGGATGAGGGTTTACATAGCGAAATCTATAAAGTTCCCAGCATTTTATTTTCGATCTTATCGCCTGGAGATATGGTTCAGTTTTCACTGAAATTTACGACAATCCTGTGAATAGGAACCGTGCTTTCAGGCATTTGAAAAAAGTTAGGAAGGTTGCTTTGATTGGAATTTGGAATACAAAAGTTCGACAAACTATTTGTTTCAAATATTCAAAATATAAAGCTTATATTTACGTCAATACATAAAGACAAAAAATAAACGTTAAAATTAAAAAAAAAACACAAGTATTTTTGCCATGTTGATGACAATAACTTTTTTTTTATATTAATTCTTTTCTCATCTTCACACAAATTAACTTAACACAAAGTAAGCAGTATAAAGCACGTGTTATGATAACTACAGTAACAGATAGAAATACATATATATTAATAAAAAATTATATATAAATATATCATTATTCAAGTACAAATGTTCGTATTCGAGGCCAGGATCACCAAACTGTCGTAAATTCGTATTATCAAATCCGTGCTATCTACCGGTGTTAAAATTAAAGTTGAAAAAAAGAATTAAAATCATCTCTTATTAACCGGTTTGTTATTCACGCACTTTTTCTAAACACGATATTAAACGGCTTCTACTCCAAGTAATAAGAGATAAACATCAAATCCAAGAAAACATTTTGAATGTGAAATACTATATTATTGCGTAAAACTCATTTACGGGATTCGCAATATGGGATGTTATTAAAATTAGAAGCCAAACCAATAACAAATTCTGTTATAAACGCCATCGTATATATTGTTTTTGATAAGTTGATGTGTTATAAATATCTACTTAGATTTCTTACATTAACACCAAAGCACTGTAAGTTTTGTGTTATGGATACTAGGGTAACGGATAGACGTACATAAATGTTACATAAATGACACCCTTTTTATTTAGAATGGGTTCGCTCTTGATCCCAATCAAGCCCGGAGGCCAAGACAGAATCCACGATGGAACAAGCTAACCTAGAAGTTGCCTATTCACCCTGGTTTTGAAAACGGACGGGTTATAAGTACTCGGAAATACAGACGTAAGGGAGTTCCACTCCTTTGCTGTGCGTATCATAAAAGATTTTGAGAAGCGTTCGGTGCGACAGGTAGGTAATAATAGCAACCAAGAAAGGGTGGTAGCCCGCAGTGAGTCTGGATGTCCGATGGCAAAAGAGAGATGGCGGTGTGAGCATATACAGCTCCTGCCCGCCTAGCATGCGCTACTCGAGCTATCTCGCGCACGATTGAAGAGAAGTTTGTCGACATCGACATAATATCTCGTTGTCCTTAATGTAGACAAACAGGTGTTGCCTCTTGATATATGATTATTAACTACTTTATTATCTAACATAGCAACACCGATATCGTTCATTTAATTTGTGTTGCGTGTTTTACCCTTTTATTTACTTTTTGGAAATGTGGATTACATCAATTTTGACGTTGTCTGACGACTTACATGATATGTGGTTGATCGTTTCTCACTAAGTCAACGGTGTTTGTTTTTTTTAAATCGCCGAAAGTTTTTGCTGTTTATTCTTTTAATATAAGTTTATTCTTTTTACAATCTAAAATTTTAAAAAGAATAAACGAGTACATTTAGTCGACGCATTATACTAAGCGACTAAGATTTGTAAAAAATGCAACGAGTTTTACAAGTAGATTGATAAATGTTACAACACAAAAAAAATATATTATTGTTACTATTACTAATCCGATTGTTATATAAAATATTGTTACAGTTTTGATATTATTAGGTTGAAATTGATTTTGATAGATAGATGGTCAATAAGTCGAGGATCTTATTAACGAAACTGGGTAGCCACTGGTATTGTCCCCGTCAAATAAGTTGAACATGATTTTGACCTTTACCTACGCTTGCCGTAGATGCGCAATTGCGATTGCGCTGGCCCGACTTTCCTATATCTATATTATATTTTATTACAATTTTGTACTCAAAGTGTTTTAAGGGTGAACGAAACGTAAACATATGTATTATATTTATATAATTTATTTATGCATATATAAGTATATATATATAAAATTATATACTTATAATTATAGAAATATACCTTTGCCAATATATTTATATATGCATAAATAAACTATATATAAGTATAAAACGTATGTTTACGTTTCGTTCGCCCTTAATATACTTTGAGCATAAATATATTCCTATAATTATAATTATAGTTATATATATAAATATATATATATATATATATATATATATATATATATATACTATATATGTATATATATATATACTTATAATTATAGGAATATATTTATACTTATAGAAATATACCTTTTTGTATATTTTATTTGTATATTTTATAATTGCCAATATATTTATATATGCATAAATAAAATATATAAGTATATAACTATAAAACATATTTTTACGTTTCGTTCGCCCTTTGAGTACATAATTGTAGTAAAACACCGCCATCGCTCCAATCGAAATAGCACACAAACCACTTGTCGTCTCTTCTCTACGTACTGACACAAAGACGAGAAATATGTCGACAATATCGGTTAAAATGTCGACAAAACGCAATTGCCATGTTAAAGTTTGAAGACAAAAATCCGCGGCTAAGTAAAAAAACACGTTTGACATAAGAAATCGACTTCGAAGCGCAGCCATATTAGAGACGACTGACGACAAATTACTAAAACACGAGAAAATGGGTAGACAAAATTTTGTCGTGTTGCGTATGCTAGGCGGGCTGGGTAAGTAGACGCGGTTATACGGACGCGAGATAGATGATCTTTTTTATAGTCTATCCGTTTTTTATAGAATACATTTCGGAGAGTGCAGAATTGCATAACCTTGTTCCGCCGTCCTCATTTTGTCATCGGACAACCAAACTTACAAATAGGCGCCACCATTATATGGTAGATATACCAAAGCGTCGTACTAAGCATTTTAGTTCCAATATTGTGATACTTACCGCTAAAGAAAAGCTCTTTGCTTAAATCGGTGTTTCCTGATATATATAATTTAGGGGTCTTTAAGTCACGAGTGTATAGGTATCTTCTAGGCAAGCGCATCACATCCTAGATCACATCGTCGCTAACCATTAAGCGAGGTAAGTGGACAAGCGCCTGTTTACTTAATGTAAAAAACATACATATATGACACATAAATGATACTCAAATATCAGGCGGGACTCGAACCCTTAAAAGATGGCGCTGGAGTCAGATTAAGAAATCAATGGGTCTGTGAAGGTCACAAGCTCAACTGGAAGAGTAATCGCTCGGTAGCGAAAGGATAATGGTTCGAGTCCCAACTGCACGTAAGATACATTGAATTTTTTGTAGTAATGTAGTTATTCTTTATGCTGTAGAAATAGGAGCGAAAGGTATGCCAGCAAAATCTGTCTATAACCTATTGAAAGACCTTGGCTTGTCCAGAAGTGCAGTATGTTCTAAACTAGAACGAGCATCTCAAGCTGCTTTGGCAGGTGGTTACCAGATTTGGCTGGGCAGGGAGAGAAACACGAGTGGTGAAGGTGAGTGTTGATGTACGTTGAAAAGGGTACCCTTAAACCAACACCCATGTTACAAGTCTCGGGACCTACTCGGAGTTTCTCTTTCTGGAATAATGGAATCCAAAGAATGGAAAGAAGTTCATCTCTCTTTGTATTAGAGATTAGCTGGAACTAAACTTTAGAATATCATTACTTTTTTTTTTTTTACGTCATGTTTTTTTTTAAAGATACCAAATATTCAGTAAAGCATTTAAGGTAGCGTTTGCCAATTAAAAAAATACTAACTAACTAATATAATCTGTGATAGGTCAAAGACCAAGGTCATCGCCATACTGCCACAAACTTGAACCGCAATAAAATTTGTTTATATGTATTCAACTTTATTTTTTGCATTCGAAATGCCATATTCGACGTCTGCCAACGTCTCGGTAGTTCAGTGGTCAGACCACTCACCCTGATTGTGAAAGGTCGTGGGTTAGAACCCTATCTGAGGGCTCGGAAGCGTTGTCGTTTTTTTATATGCGTATTTCATATCTTAAAAACTAACTAATTTTTATTTTCTTTATTTATGGCTTTCATTTGTTGTGCATTTAACCAGTGTCAAGTAAGTATAATCTTTCTTCTATGTTCTTGAGTAATTTCCTAGGTTTCAGTAAAGAAGTGGGGTTTTACTGAAACCTCCTCGTGGCCATCTTGAGAGAGCGCGAAAAGACACCTTCCAACCTGTTTTGTTTCACTTGCCAACACTCATACATATTCAGAAACACTCAGTGGTTATTAACCCACCATTATAACACACTAATATCAACCACAACACAAAATTTAACAAGAAAACCAAAACCATTAAAGTGACGCTTCGCGCTCCCGCCAAAAAGTTCTCGACTAACTAATATAATCTGTCATAAGTCAATGGCCACGGTCATCATCATACTGCCACAAATGTTAACCGAAAAAAAATCTTCTAATTTTTAGTTCATTATTAATTTAATCAATAAAAGTGAATAGCTTATTCACCTAAGTGTGTTGAATAGGTACTCATTTATCAAATTCCATTCAGTGACCATTTTCGACGTGAATAAAACGACTTGTTACATAACTAAATGTAGGTACACCCATTCGAATCTCGACCTTGGCATACTTTTACGTTGAAGATTAGCTTTTGCATGATCTTTCATCCATATTAGCTAACAAAAAAAAAATATACACACATCCCATTGATTATTCATAAAATCTCTTTTACTGAACTGGTATGGATTTAAGAGTTGTTTGGTAACTTTTGGTTTTGTAAAGATTATTGATGATAATATTATCCTATTCGTAAAAAGAGATGTGTAATTTTTTAAATAAATAAACTAGCTGACCCGGCCACGCGTTGCTGTGCTATAAATTGAAATGAAACATATTCTATGTTCTAAGTCACAACAAATCTAGCAAAATGAAAAAAATATCAACAAAATCGGATGGATAATTTCAGAGTTCATCGCGGTCAAACATTTTGATATGGAATTCTTATATATATAGAAAAATAAAATTGAGATAACATCACTTTTATAGTTCTAAACTAAAGTTAAGTAGCTATAGCTCTTGTGTTATGGTATTGAGAAACAATGACGATACCTAAACACCCAGACCTGAGCCAATAGGGAAAAAATTCTACATTGACTCGATCGGGGATCGATCCCACTACTCAGAGTAGCGTTACCATGAAAACTTTTATGCGAACCGCTCGACCATGGAAGCCATCAAATATAGATGATCAAACTTTTAAGTAATATTATTTTATCCTAATTATATTATGACAATACTTTGTGTGTGGTTGTTGACATATTGTCAGTAAAAGCTTAAGAATAACATTCAAGAAGAAAGAACGGTTAGCTATATGTGTAGTCGTAGAACCGAAACGTAAGCGCGATTCATTTCGGTACAGCGACATCTAGTTTCATATAAAATTTGATTTAATATAACAAACGACAGTTTGATGCAGCGGCAGCGATCCCGACTTTCACACCAACGGTCCTGAGTTCTAATGCCGGAAGGAGCAAATGCTTGTGTGATGAATACGAGCATTTCTACCTGAGTCATGGGAATTTGTATATATTTCTTTTAATATTACATATCTGTGTATCATATATCTATCTATCCGTAATCCTAGTATCCATAACACAAGCCTTGTAGTGCTCACTTTGAACTAGGCTAATGGTGTGAATGTTATTATTTAATATAAGGATCTAATGATTTAAAATAATACTTAACTCTCAGACGACATAACAAACAATTTATATACTCTATTTGTATAAAACTTATAGTAATGCAAGCAATACAAAGTTTCGCTCGCTTTGCTCGCTCCGCTGTGCATAGTCACGAGTCTATCGTAACCTAATCGTCGGCTTTATTTTCATATTCATGATTTTTCTTTATAGTTGCTCTTTCCCCTACCTGCACGCCTTGGGAACGTGCTTGGAATTTTTTTTGCAGACAAGCTTATATAATATATTGAGTAAAAATAATAACAAATAAAATTATAGAATGCTAGCTTTGCTCGCGTAAATGTCGACTACCGATTAATATTTATATTTCTATCCTCCTGGAACAGAACTTTTTTCGGGATAATAGGTATCCTATGGACTTTTCTGTATCCCTGGCAAAGTGTATGGAAAATCGATTGGATTAGTTAATAGCCCGATTGAGTAATTAATATTTAATTTAAGTAAAAATGGCATATTCTTCTAATCTGGAGCGGCTGGCTTAGATTAGAGTATACAGAAGCATTATTCAGGATTAAAAAACAAAAGAAAATGTTTAGAAAAGTCAAGATTTGTAGCAACAAGAGTGAAAAAACTATCACAGGTATTAATTTTATCGATTTTCTTAAATGTAAGATTTTTTAAAATGTATGACAGATTTTTTTTATATTTTTCTGATAACTTATAAGAGTTAGTCTATCACCTGCTTTCGGCTTGACGTTGGCTTCTGGGACTCCATGTATAGCCTTTCATTCGCACAATTGATGTTCTTACCTTCCTTGACCTTTAGAAAGATAAACAGACAGACAAAAATAAATAAAAAATTGTAGAATTGGTATTAACCAATAGCTAAGAACACGTAATTGTGCAAATGAAGGCTATACATGGTGTCCCAGAAGCCAACGTCAAGCCGAAAGCAGGTGATAGACTAACTATTATAAGTTATCAGAAAAATATAAAAAAATCTAAGTACTATATTAATAAAATAAAAATCTAGCATTTAAAAAGTCGATAAAATTTACACCCTGTGATAGTTTTTTCACTCTTGTTGCTACAAATCTTGAATTTTCTCAACATTTTCTTTCGATTTAGTGATGTAAGTCATAAAACGAATATTTGAACTCAATTCTCAATTCTGAGAATATTTTGAACTCAGAATAGTTGAACTCAGAAACTACTCAACCGATTTTGATGTTTTTTTTCATTTTGCTGGATTTGTTCCGTCTCGGGACATAGAATAGGTTTCATTTACAAACGCAGTAAGGCGTGGCCAGCTCAGCTAGAATAAATATACAGTATAAATGTACATACACAGTATGTGTATTAAGATCAAATTAGAAATAACCAATCAACGTTAAATCCTTTGAAATGAGTTCATTTGTAACCATATGAAATGAAACGCACCCCTATAATTCGAGAGTCGATTAAAAGTGGTATAACACAGATATTGAATTCGAAAGCTGATTAATAACGGTATAAGTGGAGTGTTATTCCACTTTATAAAGCGCTTATAAACCTTCAGGGATTATAAAGGCAAATGAAAAATATAGCATTTAAAACGTTTCGTCTTCCACCTATAATTAAATCCTCGAGTTAACAGTATGGTTTAAACCCTAAGTTATTGATCTACATGGGGATAATGATAAAAAGTCTAACACACTCAAACGGGAATGAAACCCGTATACTTTGACGACTGTTTGGTGCAACGGTAGTGATCCTGCCTTTAGCACCGACGGTCTTGGGTTCGAATCCCGGAAGGGGCAGATGTTCGTGTGATGAATACGAGCATTTGTTCCTGAGTCATGGGTATTTATATACATTTCTATAAATATTACATACCTATGCACTTACAGTGCTTATTTTGGGCTAGGCTAGTTGGTGTGAATGTAAGATTTATTTATGGTTTAAACCCATAGTTACTAGGCGATGCAGTCGCTAAGCATAAAGCTACGCTAGCACCATATATTGGAGCGGAGCGTAATACCTAAAAAAAGAAAAAAAAATGTTTCGATGAGAATTATTGCGAATTTCAAAATTCGGGCTCCGTCACCATCTGGTCCTAAACCTGTTGATTCGATTCCATACAAAAAAATATTAGAATCGGTTAAGAACTCGGGAAGTTATGGCGTAACAGACATTGCGCCATTAAAACTGATCCGTGGGAGATCCATCCAATTATTCTAAATGGGTATATTGATAAATAGTATTGTTATAAAACGAAATTAAATGTTAAAAAGCCGTAACTTGAGAGGGTTGTAACATTTGATTGCGGAGTTCCTATGGTTAACTACCAGCTCCAGCAGGACAACTCTATGTCATCATAATATTACATTGACACGCGATATATATATTAATGCAAAATTTTATCGGAATCCGAGAAGTAGGTCAAATTTAACTTACAAGATTTTATTACAGACATCGGGACAGGGGAAGGTAAATAAAAGCTTGTAATATTGATATAAAATAATGTAAACAGACGTTTATTACGATTAATATGGCCTTCTTATTTCGCACCCCTAGAAGTAAAATGACCTTATACAAAAAAAAAACATTTTTAAGTTTTCACATCAAAGAAATTTGAAAATCAATGAGTAATTTAATGATTTTTTTATTATGAGTTTAACGTTTATAATAACTAGATGGCGCTGTAGCGCGTAAAGACACGCTATTATATTGTTTTTGTACAAACACACACACACACACACTCACAAAGTATGGTCATAATATAATTAGGATAATTTATAGTTCTCCATATTGTCTATAAAATCACATTATTTAGACAGGTCATGTCAATGTTTCTGCCCTTACGTCAAAAGTCAAACTAAATTTGGATTTGAATCCCGTTAGAGGTGTGTTTGAATCATGAACATTATCACTTGTTTCTCTAGTAATATGATTTATTATTTTCATATTTTACTAGCTGACTCGGCCACGCGTTGCTGTGCTAGTATATGTACAAAAAAATATTTTTATCACTCATAAATATATCATTCGCTTACAATAGGAAATTAAGTCATAACTCAGTGTTATGAATGTTATTCTTAAGCTTTTTCTGACAATACTATTACAAACACACACACACAAAATATTGTCATAATATAATTAGGATCGACCTCCTTCGAGTGGCTCCAGAAAGAAACGATACTATAAAAAGCCCAATTAATAGCCTTATCGCTTGAAGCAATATCTTCCAATCAACCGTAAGAAGGACTGGATGAACAAGTTTGGGTTCACCGGTGTAAATCATGTAACTCAAGCTATACATAAATTGCATTCAATCGAGAAATACCAATAGTAAATACGAACAACACTATATAGATTTCGCCAACAAATTCGATAGCGTGATTCAGAAACGTACAGCGCCATCACTCGACAAAGTCAAGAACTAAAGTCGATATGCACATTTTAGTTTACTTGAAATTAACAACTTATAATTTATATAACTTTATCTAAATTTACATAATTACATTTTTATTTATTTATAGCCTAATAGGGCTTGAACACTGGATAATAATAACAATAAATGCTACTGTGTATTTATTGGTGTCTTACTAAACAAACAGAAAACTTACAAACACATAAATAAAATATTTATAAATATGAGTAAAACTTAAATAAATACACAAAAATTGCATAATGATACTATGGAATATAAATACAAACATATATTTTTGTGAAAAAAGTTGGTAATTAAGTTATAATGATAAAAAAAATTAACAAAAACTACAATGTTTCTTGACAAGTCGCTTTTAACAACTCAATTGGGCACGTAATATTTCTATTTTTACTAATTTAGTTTTCATTCACTGTATAATTGTTTTGTTTTTTTGCTTTTAATTAATTATTTATTTTAGAGTATGTATGATTTGTATGTTTTAATTGTGATATTGTTATTCGTCCGATGTTGGCACGACAGAAAATCAGTGTCGAGCTATCTGGTTCGACATATATGCTGAGTCGTGACCATTTTCATGCACACTGTATTTTTTTTATTTCTTTCTTTCTTTCTTAATGTTTGTATATGTTATGTATGCAGTTAAGATTCTTTATCTCTAGACAACTAGACATTTATGTTTATCGATATGTATATTGTTTATTTTTATGTATAAAAAATCCGTGTCACTGTGTTTGACCGCAATGAACTTCAAAACTACTCAACCGATTTTGATGATATTTTTTCTTTTTTCAAACTTAGGACGTAGGACAGGTTTCATTTTAATTCATAAGCATAATAAAAATATGCAAATTATAATATCAGCCACAGCGACGTGTGGCCGGGTCAGCTTGTGTACGTATAATCCTACTACTATTATAAAGGCGAAAGTTTGTAAGTATGGATGTATGGATGTTTGTTACTCTTTCACGTAAAAACTACTGAATGGATTTGAATGAAACTTTACCACAATATAGCTTATACATCAGAATAACACATAGGCTACAATTTATAAACATATTGTTCGAAATACTAATCCTGCGCAGACGAAGTCGCGGGTACCAGCTAGTATATGTATATATCCACGTAAGTCCTGTGTTTTTTAACATCAGTAGTAGTATCTGCCGGCTGTACTATACCAAGTACGAATCAAAACTTCAGACCGCGACAAAGAGATGTTGGTTTTAGGCAATTTTGGAAGTGATTTGCTGTTGTCTGTATTTCTTACGGTATGTTGGTGATGTATAGCAACTCCTTAAGAAGGAAAACGTTGAATATATTTTGTACTTAGGTAAGTACGTTAGGTAGTTACTCTATCTATGTAATTAAAATGTCAAGTCTGAACTGCTATCATTAATTTGTAAAGTTCATTTAAGTTTTGACGCTTTTTATTGTTTTAATTATAAGTATATCTCCTTGATTAATTCTTGTCTTAGTTACACCGCCTCGTAGCTCGAGTTTCCTTTTTATCCTCTCCATCCTAAGGTTGTCTGGTAGAGATCGCTTTTAGCGACAAGGCGACGTTGTTACACGTTAGTTTTAAGCTGTTACCTGTGTTTGTGTATCCTTATTTTTTATGGTTTAATCAATAAAGTGTTATTGTTTTATATTATAATTGTACTAGAGTAAAATTAAATTATGTTAAGGTGTCAAACGGGATTCCAGCAGGCAGCCTCACGCCATTAGGGCCATAATTCTTCATAAATAAGGTAAGTTAAATTACAAGAAATAAAACAGTACCATAGTGGGTTTTTTTTAATAAAATTTTGCTGGTATTAGCAATGGTAGAAGCAACGGAAAAATGGTTTGAATCAAAGAATAAATGAAAAAAAAAAATCAAATACACTAACATTTGTTGTTTTGAATCATCTAAAATTTTTACCTACCATCCATTAAGGACGTCTTTTAACTGACAAGAAAAATGGCGCTAGAAACTCGTCACTTTTAACAGAAGCAACGACATTTACATTATTATATACGTCTTTACCATCCATAATCTACAAAAAAAGAACAAAATTATTCTGTTATCACAAGTGTTATGGTTTCATAACATCGTATCCTTCTTAATGAATATTCTTCTTAATAAAATATTAAATTTGACAAAAGTAAAATTAAGCTGTTTTTAATACATCAGGATTATAACACTAGTTTCTCAACTAGTTCCATAAAACAACTAGGTTGCGCCAATTATTTGCCTTAAATGGCATATCTTAATATAACTTGCTATAGTCATATGAATAATAATAGAAAATTTAATACCTACGCAATCCTAATTCTAAAATTTCAGAGTTAATAAATGAATAATTTCAATTTTATAATTTTTAATTTTTTTATGCCCATGGCTTAATCGCCGGAAATAAATGATTTTATATATTTGTTGTAAAATAAATAGGTACAAACCAAATGAACTGCTTCCTCCGAATTAT
Source organism: Calamotropha paludella (assembly GCA_927399485.1). Taxonomy (NCBI): domain Eukaryota; kingdom Metazoa; phylum Arthropoda; class Insecta; order Lepidoptera; family Crambidae; genus Calamotropha; species Calamotropha paludella. The sequence continues at coordinate 1,944,944 of OV656820.1, forward strand.
TTCCAGCTAACCACTTAGTTTCTTATTTCTCACAAATCACCGGATGCAATCACCGAAAATCACAGTTTCACAAAAAAGTTTCCGTAACGACACAATTCCTTAACCACAAATAATCGAAAACCGTTTAAAAAAAAAACTTCAACTGTCACCACAAAAACGACACGCGAAAATAAACTTCCAATTTCAAATCTCGAAAGCGTATACGAACTTCGAGCGCGTTCGGATACGCGCGGGACGTAGTCTCGCCCCGGCAGCGGAGTCAGAACTGAGCTTGGCTGTGCGACACAGATGCCTTCTACTACATATTCATCCGAAAGTTATTGTAGAAACAGAAAATGTAACGAAACATTTTCACTACCCTGTTTTTCAAAGGCTTTGGTGACCCCTCTTGCGTGGATTTGGGTTTGCCATAACACAAAAAACCTAATAAATTATTATGAAAAGTCATATATTCGTCGTTTCTTTTCTGAAAAGAAATATTCAATGGAGCTTTGCTCGAATACGGATCTTTTGTGCCTCGAGTTGCATGTCATAACTGGAGAGGCACATACACAATATATACATGTACAAATATAATATATACGATTGTATATTTACTGGTATTCAGTTTGGGAATTTTGTTTTGCATATCAAAGAGTATGTCTGCACATAGCTTTGCCTATTTCAATAAAATTCCACGCTCTCTTTTACATAAAAAATCTTGAAGGGTTAAGATCTTTACATATACAATACCTGGTTTATATTTAGGTATAATTATTTAAAATAACCAACAATGATTTATAAATTGAGCCTTATTACTCAATAAATAGCGAATAATTTACATGTGAAACAATTTAGTACTTCTCATTAAAATTGACGTACTCATTACAAATCAGACGTTGAATTGAACTGTATTCATGTCTCTGTCCATTTTCATTCGAATATGAAATCGTAAATTTGAATAATAAGAACTAATAGAGAAATTGAAGTGTGTCAATCATATTTATTATGACTGAAGGGGTTAAGAATGCGTCCTTGGACTATGATTTATAATGTACGGTATTTCCGAACGTACCATAATGATTAATACATAAAAAAGATGGCGGAATTTTTAGCGGGATACGTGCAGATTAATTTTGAAAAGGTCACTTAAATAAAAACTACTTTCAATAACCTCGGTTAAAGTTCATTATTCTATGACAAGGTTAAAACATTGAACTGAAGCGTCAATTCTTTATGTGATGAGTGGCTTTTAAACTGGTTTTGACACTATTGCTAGTTCATTCAAATACGGTATATTTGTATGTGTTTAATTATTAACTGCTTATACGATAAATTTTTTTCATATAAAAATACTAGAAAAAATTGACTCTGTTCACAAATAAATTCTTTAACGTATCTTCCGAAGCAGGATGATCTCGAAATAATAAATTTGATCACCCATCCGATTCCTAACCATTCCGAAACTTGCTTACCTTCCTTAATCACTTTCTCATTTTTAGTTCTTGTATCTATATAACACAACTGGTGCTTATACAGTATTTTATGACACAGTATCTGCAGTTCGTTAGCTCAAACGTCGCCAAGCCACAAAATCAGTATTTTGGAATGCAAGCAAACAATCTTAGGCTGGCAACAGTGCTCGACCGACGGTCAGCGCTGACCGTCAGTCGGCGTAGCTATATCTATGCAAGCCTATGAATGCGCACTCAGCTACGCTGACGGTACGCGCGTGATTCGGTCCGCGCGTACGGTCGGTCGAGCCGTCGGTCCAGCTCGTCGGTTGCGCGTACGTCGGTCGACCGACGAGCTATGAGATTGTGTGGATGCATCCAGTGCTTCGCTGACGGAGCGACCGAACGTACACTCAGCAAAAAAAATGAATATTGACACAGAGCGCCTTATTACTGAAGTGCAGCTTCGACCGGCACTATGGGATTTATCGTCTGCATTTTATAAAGATCGTGATGCTAAAATAAGTGCTTGGCAAGAAGTTTGTAAAGAAATAATTCCGGATTTCGACGATAAGTCTGACAGTGAGAAAAAGGATATAGGTAAGTAAATAAAACATCATTATTGTTGTAAAATACAATTTTATTAAAAAATATAAGCATCTTGCCACGTTACACTACCAACAGGAGAAACGAAATAGTTGGCAAATTTGTCCCTTATTGCGTCACCTGATCTGATATTAATGTTCTTATCAAGAGTAAGGTCGTCAAAGCCTTCAACAGTTAGTGTATCCTGTATTCTGTACCCGTCTCTTTCTCGAATGTAGTTATGTAAAACGCAACAAGCCTTTATGATTGCTATTGTATTCGGTAGGGAAGTATTCATTGGTCTGTGAAATATCTTAAATTTATTACTCATTATTCCAAATGTAGACTCAATATACCTTCTAGCACGGCTTAATCGATAATTGAATATTTTTTTCTTATGTGTCAAATTACTTCGTGCATAAGGTCTTAAAATTTTGTTTGATATACCAAATGCGGCATCGCCGATAATCATATATGGGATGGGTTCTGTAGTGTGAGGTAGTGGTTTCGGTGGAGGCAATGTTATTTCTCCGTTTTGTAATTTCGTAAATAATGAACTTCTTCGAAAAATATTCGAATCAGAATCTGTTCCATATGCCCCCACATTTATATAGGTGTAGCGATAGTCAGAATCACACATAGCCAACAGAACTACAGAATATTTTTTTTTATAATTTGAATACAGACTTCCACTATATTCAGGGCAAATTATTCTGACATGCTTCCCATCTATACAACCGATGCAGTTAGGGAAATTTGCTTTATTTTCAAAACCATCTGCGATTTGTAGCCACCCTTCCTGTGTATTAGGTATCGAAAGACACTCTTCATGGAGTAGAGTCCAAATATTCTTACAGACTTCTTTTACGATTTCACCAATAGTTGAAGCCCCCAAACGGTAGCTAAAATGAAGATCTTGATATGTCTCTCCCGTCACAAAATATCTGAAACAAAAAACAAATATTAATCTTCTTTTGCAGAAAAACAAGTGCAGCAGAGGTGGAAAACTGCGCGAGACGCTTATGTGAGGTGTAAGGCTACATTAAAGAATTTGCCGTCTGGATCTGCAGGTAAAAAAAGGAAGACATATGTTTATTTCGAGTTTATGAAATTTCTGGATAATAAACGAGAATTGAATACCGAGGATTCAATTTTGTCAAATGAGGAGTCAAACCAAAATGAAACTGTTGAAAACAAAGGAGCTGTTGTATCTCAACCTACCGGAAATGAAGGAACTGTTGAACCTCCATCTCCAAATTCCAATGATTCCATCATTAACCGTAACAGCCAAAAACCTGCCTCTAACCATAGACAAAAATTCACGCAAAAACAACGTCAAAAAAATCGCCATGAAGATGAGTTTGACAGAGAAATGATGAATTTCTTTAAAGAGAATGCAAAAGTTATGCAAAACGATGACATGGCGTTTTTCTGTTCACTGATGCCGATTACTAATACTTTTTCTATCGAGCAAAAATTAATATTTCGTCAAGAGGTGCTACAAAAAGCCATGGAAATTTCAAGGCTTGGCTCAAACCGCCCAGGAACATCGCATTCTTTTACCTCATCAGATTCGCAACATACTACTCCTAGCCCGTTGTACCCAGTAGTACAATCTCCTTTTCAAACACTGCCCGGTCAGTCAAATATCCAACACTCCTATTTAGTACAGGAACCCTCTTCTAATATCCAGCAGTCGTATTTGGTAGAAGAACGACCCTCTTCTCAGCAGATTTATATGCAGACGAATGATTCATCCAGTCAAACCCAATTAGACGATTTTCTTATTTTGAATAAAAAAATGTATTTTTTTTTAATAAATGTTGATAAATAATTCGGAGTTTTTTATTATTATAACAAGTACTTACCTCAAAGTCACAGCCAATCTTTCAATAGGTTGGACAGAAGCTCGAAACATATTGGAATGTTTCAAAGTATCATGTAACCTTGCTTGTAGTTCATCGAAACTTCTGATTGACATCTTGAAATAATCAAAAAACTTTTCCTCGTCTTGTTGCAACCTCCAAAATAGTTTGCAGAATTCGCCTTCAAGTAACCGTTCTACAAGGATTGGGTGTACATGATATCTTCGCCGCCTTCTATTCCGTCGTTTGCGCAAAAAATAGCACGCACATATTACAGCATTTACAGCAAAAGGATTCATTTTTTTGACAACTGTACACACGCGTCGCAGTTCGCCGTCAGCTTATAACTGAATGCATTTTCAGAACCGACGGTCAGCGCTGACGGTCAGGACGTACGGTCAGCGCTGACCGTCGGTCGAGCACTGTTGCCAGCCTTACAAATAGGCGCCACCGTTATATGGTTGATATCCAAAAGAGTTTTGGTTCCAATTTTGTGATCCGTACCGCTAAAGAGTGGAACTCTTTTCCTGAGTATGTGTTTCAGACGAATGCAATTTAGGAGTCTTCAAGCCACGAGTTTAATCAAGGCACTTCTAGGCAAACGTGTCACATTCTAGATCGCATCGTCGTTGTCGCTTACTATCAGGCGGGATAGTGGTCAAGCGACCTATTCATGATAAAAAAAACGCGGAATATATTTAAAATTTATGTTTTTGCTACAATATTTCAAAAACTACAAGTAATTGAAATATGATTCCTCGATTACATCGAAAGTATTTTTTTACATATGCCTTATAACCTCTTTTAGAGGAAAAGCCCACCATTGCTTACTAATATATGTTTATGTACAGTTAAGAGTATATAATATAGCTAACGGACGGCAGTGTACTATACTGCACTTAAAAAAAGTAAAAAAAGAGGTTTATTATTCAAATCCGTTGCATTATGTTTTTAAGAAAAACGTTGAATGTAGGTTCAATATTGTAATCTGTAATAAACTGTCATTTTTGGTACGTAGTACAAAATACTATTTTCTCTTTGCCTTTTCACGAAACAGATGTCAATGAAAACAAATGAGGAGATTTAGAGATAAACAGATGGTAAAGGAGTCAGATCAATCTAAAAACAAATCTTTAAGGCACAAGACTAAGTAGCTCAATCGAAAGAGCAGTGGATCGGACATGCAAAGGACATCCAAGTTCCACGTGAGAATTACTCGTGAATTTTTGCAATTAAAATAATGTAAGTATCATATAAGATATAATTGATAATGCAAAAGATATATTAAAAAACAATTAAATGACTTTTATTAAATCTATTGTCGAAACAATTGTCCAAATGTTTCTCTCGAATACATTGATATTCCTTTCATTAATGAAACAACAGTAGCCTACATCGTAAAATGTACTATAACATATCGACGGGTGTTAACAAGGCTCGGTAGCTCAATTGGGAGAGCAGTGGACCGGACATCCAAAGGTTGACGACCGCCGTGGTCGAGTGGCTCGCATACCGGTTTTCATGGTAATACCACTCCGAGGTTGCAGGTTCGATCCCCGGTGGGGTCCATGTAGAAAACGAATTTTTCTATTTTGGCTCGGATCTGAGTGTTGTAGTATCATCGTTGTTTCTGAATTCCATAACACAAGTGCCTTATTATTTAACTTATTATTTAATTTGGGTTCAAAACAATGTACCTATGTGATATTATATACAGTGAGGTGCACAACTGAGTCAGTATTGTGACATTTTATATTATATTAAATATAATCGCATTTATTAAAATATTTTCAAGTCATATGTATTATTATTTAAAACTGTAATTTACTAGCTACTCAACACATATAATTTATATCCAGTATCTACGTTTTAAAACTTTAATATAACTAATATTGATTGACTCACTTTTGCACCGTATTTACAAACGTCTTTGCGCTCAAGTATAAATTTGTTGAAACTTGCTGAAACTTGTCGTGATTATACTGTAAATGAAAAATTTCGCTTTGTGTATTACTCAGCCTAATTCGATACAGCACAGTGCACGGTTAACTTAATAAATTTCTTTTCGATACAATCATGAAACCGATTGCAAAAAATATTAAAGAATCTGTTAAACAGTTGCTTAAAAATGGAAAATCGACAAGATACATTGCTCAAAAATTAAAGACAAGTCAATCAGCAATGCAAAGAATTAGAGCCAAATGTAAATTTCCTATATCGGCTAATGTTGGTGGTTGCACTAAAAAATTATCAGATAGAGACGTGAGAAAAATATTCACTATTTAAGATCTAGTGCGGAGTCTTCAGCTTCTGAAGCGGCGGCGCTTTTAAGGCGCGATACTGGCACGTCAGTGAGTAAGCGAACTGTTCGTCGGGCATTACACAAAGCAAATATGCGAGCTTTCAATATGAAATACTTACTTTACACCATTTAATATATGTTTAAAAATAGAAGAAAAAATAGAGCTAGAGAAAATATTGCAAAACAATATATTAACTGGACTGAAGATGATTGGATTAGGGTTGATTTTCGTCTCATCTGTCTAAATAACCCTAATCCAATCATCTTCAGTCCAGTTAATATATTGTTTTGCAATATTTTCTCTAGCTCTATTTTTTCTTCTATTTTTTTTAGTTAGAAGAGTTTTTTTTTCCTCTCGAAAGCTCGCATACTTGCTTTGTGTAATGCCCGACGAACAGTTCGCTTACTCACTGACGTGCCAGTATCGCGCCTTAAAAGCGCCGCCGCTTCAGAAGCTGAAGACTCCGCACTAGATCTTAAATAGTGAATAATTTTTCTCACGTCTCTATCTGATAATTTTTTAGCGCGACCATCAACATTAGCCTATATAGGAAATTTACATTTGGCTCTAATTCTTTGTATTGCTGATTGACTTGTCTTTAATTTTTGAGCAATGTATCTTGTCGATTTTCCATTTTTAAGCAACCGTTTAACAGATTCTTTAATATTTTTTTGCAATCGGTTTCATGATTGTATCGAAAATAAATTTATTAAGTTAACCGTTCACTGTGCTGTATCGAATTAGGCTGAGTAATACACAAAGCGAAATTGTTCATTTACAATATAATCACGACAAGTTTCAGCAAGTTTCAACAAATTTATACTTGAGCGTAAAGACGTTTGTAAATACGGTGCAAAAGTGAGTCAATCAATATTAGTTATATTAAAATTTTAAAACGTAGATACTGGATATTAATTATATGTGTTAAGTAGCTAGTAAATTACAGTTTTAAATAATAATACATATGATTTGAAAGGATTTTAATAAATGTGATTATATTTAATATAATATAAAATGTCACAATACTGACTCAGTTTTGCACCTCACTGTATATTAGATACTAGCGGCACGTGCCGGCTTCGCACGGGTAAACAAAATTCTTTATATTTTCTAGCATTAAATATAGCCTATGTTACTCAGCGTGAATGCAGCTTTCCAATGGTGAAAGAATTTTTGAAATCGGCTTAGTAGTTTTTGAGTTTATTCATTGCAAACATACAAACATACAAAAATACAAATTTTTCCTCTTCATAATATTAGTTTAGATATATATATTTTTTTCCCACCTATAATAATATATATCCCACCTGAGAATAACTTGTGCGACGACTCAATTTTTTCCTGTATTTTTTCTATTAAAATATGATAATAAGGTCGTTTAAAAATTGTACTAATAGAAATGATCATGAAAATTTAATTACAAAAATTACTTATAAACACATAAATGTACGAACCAGAAAATGAAATGTTTAAAAATGTATTCCATATTATCTTTTACACATATAAATGTAAGCTCCACTAATATACATATATCATTATGTATATTTAGTTCTTACACTTTTGCGCCTGTAACACATTTAAATAATACTTTAAACAGATTTACTATACATTTTGCATTTATGCTCTCAGGATGATCATCTTGTGAGCACAACTCTTGTAAAAGATTTAAAACTTCAGGATAAAACATAATAAATTCTATTAAAGTTTTATTTAAAAAGAATTGCAAATAGGAACTGTACTAAGTTATAATATTACTAGATTTGAGTAGATTTTACCCACGAATTCGTTCGCTATAATGTAGACTACCGATCAAAAGTTACATTTATCCCTCGGGAAACGAACTTTTTATATATGAAAGTTCATCTATGTCCTTTTTTGTACCCCTGACCAAGTCTATGCAAAATCTCATGATGATCGGTAGAGTAGTTAAGGCGTGAAAGTGTTACAAACAAACACACTTTCTTATTTATAATTTTAGTTAGGACTAAATTCCTTGAGTAGACAAATTTCTTTAATTTTTTTCTATTATTAAATATTTTTTCGTTAGCACCATCTAGCGTCCGGTAGACGAACTACTTGTGGTTAACGCGTTGCTATGGTAACGCGAATACAATGGAAAAAGAGCGGGAAAAAGAGCGGACAGACAAACAACAAATTTGTGATTTTAGATTATAGATTAATGTGGCTTTATTCCAAAATATACATCAGGATACTGGCAAGTAATGACGTCATGAATCAGTCACCATTTCGTACTGGTCAGTAAGGTGTGACGTATCTTGTCGGGCTTTTTGTCTCTATCTCGCTTTCACACTTTTAGATATGCCGTCGATTTCTGATATCAACGCTCTGGCCTGTATATTACGGAACAATTCAACAGCATGGCTCGATCCATTACGACGCCATGCTGGCCAGTATACTGATGTATAATTCGAAATACAACCTTTGTATCTTGTAAAATGTCTTGTCAATGACATCAAGTGATATATATGTTAATATGGACACGCCTCAAAATTTCTGGAATTTTAAAGCTATTAGGATAGTTTTCCGGAGTTTCAAAACTATTATATGGAGCTGTAGGTAAGTAGTAATAGTTATAATTTGTAGGCTAATTTGAAGTATTTACTTGTGGGTATTGTGTTTTTCCGTAATAAAGAATATAAAAACACTTTAAGGTTTGCACATGGCTTCTTATAAAAGCTTCAAATCAATCAGATGAATAGTATGTCAATACTTAGGAGACTAACAAGACATATAAATAAAAAACCGTTTAAAACGATTTATGATCGTTTCCTTTTAATTTTAACTGTAGGTAAAATTAAACGACTATCGTTATAATAATTTTCATCCCTTAAATACCGGAATAGTAGAATAGCTGAGTAGTGATATCTATATAAGCAAAATGTGTGCAATTCACACCGGGTAGAAGTGAAACCTTCAAAAATTATACGTACACGTTGTTGTCTTCTCTTAATCTTTGTACTACGCATGTGCACACAAACACGTATAAAAACACGTACATAATGCTTCCTATCTCAATTTATCCTATGTTAAATCTTATGAATTTATGTGTCTGTCTCTTTTTACTGTCGCTTTTTCGTTTCATCGATTTTCACATCACAACGATGCTAAAGAAGTTTTCACTTCAAAAAGAATGCGTGTACTTATATACCTTTGCATTAAATTTTTTAATAAAAAATCATGAATTTATCTTTCTTACTTTAGCAGCTTACTTCATGGTGTCAATTTTTCGTTGCATGCTATGTGCGCAACTTCCGTTACATGAAAAATTTCACCCTCGATGCGCCAACGGAAGTATAACTTCTAAAATAATCTTATTTATATAAAACAACTTTTTAACGGATATTTACGCATAATCACTTTAGTCTTGGTTTTATTTTAAATGTGACGTGAAGTGTAAGAACTAAAAAAAGTTTTGATAAAATTATATATTATATTACACTATACACCATTGCTTCAATCGTACAATATTTTGTTCACATCGTTCGTCCTTATTTTTTGTTTCTCCCTCCTATCCTTGTTTTCTGTGTGTGTGTGTGTGAGTGTGTGTGTGTGTGTGAGTATGTGTGTGTCAATAAATGTTTTTTCTGTCTTTCTTTCATAATGAAAAATAACAGCAGTATAGGAGTACATTAATTAGAAATGTATTTAGAATCAATTGAAGGTAAAATCAATTTAGACAATTTAATTTATAGAGAAGGGGGCTGAGGGTTCAACATGCCTTTGCACATTACAATCTTTCGGTCACCCATTCGATGAGCAGCCTTTGCAAAAAATGTCTAAAATTTGTTATAAATTTATTAACTATAGGTTGAACTCGGCTAACAACGCTCTCTTAGACATTAAAATATTTATATTAAAATATTCAAGTTCTGCGATGTTGGATAAATTGGAGTTGTAATTTAATGTTAACGAAACAGATAACTAAGTGTATTCTCTTGTAGTCTGTCTGCCGTCAATGTCAAACGCAATATAGTGATTCTAATGTTTTTTTATTTAAAAAAATTTATTATAATATTTTTATATGATATATTATTTTTATGGAAAAATACTAGAAAAATCGACTCGACTCACAAGAAAATTCTAAGGCGGGAATCTTATCTTTCGAAGTCCGGTCCAATGCTCTCCCAAATGAGCTACCGAGCCTTGAACACCCGTCAATTTTTTTTAAGCATATGTCTACTTTTTACGCTGTAGGCCAGCGTTGTCTCATCAATGAGAAGAACATCCGTTGTATTAGAAAGAACCATTTTTACAAATGTTTGGACACCAATTAGGATGAAACAGCCATTTAGTTTTATTTCATAATTTATCATACAAGATAGCATTGAAAAAAGCTATCAATATATAAAATTCATAGAAAACTATATCTTTTAAGATATTATAAATTTTTTTACAAGTTCACACCTGAACCCACCTCCCGGACTTTTACGGGCGAGTACTTCTCCAATGAAACTATCGAGTCCTTTTTCAAGGTGATTCTTAAACTGTCGCCAGCACCTTAATATCTTCATTTTCTACGTACTACCTATAACATCGAATGTATTTACAAGTATCGAATAACCCATAAAAAAGAAACACCTATATATTTACTATATTTTTTATTATTTAAGCAGATAACTGCTACGTTTATATCCAAATAAATTAACCCTCGGCATGCCTGTTAGGGTCTGCCAGACCCACACCAACGCATGATCTGTAAGAGATCATGCAAATTTTAAATGCGCGCTTCACCCTTCTTAATAGCTGACTGTTACTAAACGCGGAACGTGCTCCGCCCGCTTCCTCAGGCCGCAACGAGTCAGTGAGATAGAAAGACGTGACAGACCCCACCAGGCATCCGTCTGGAAAGCCCTATAAAGTGATAATACCGGTGATGAGGACAAATTATTTTATTGCTAATTGTAACTCTGAGTAAGTACATTTCAACAAGTCCGTTTAAGACTTCTTTAGTTCTTACTTGTTATCTAATTTGTTTGTCAAAATTTTGTTAAAAAATGTGAGTTTAGTTTACTTTAAAGAAAATATATAAAGTTTGGTAATTTGTAATGTGATTTTTATTAAAAACTCTTTGAAAATACTCGCTAAATCATTAAAACCCTACATAATAAAATTTATGGAAAATAAAAACAAGTTGAAAATCTGGGTCTGATAGGCCCACCAGGCATAGCGTGTAAATTTAGCCACCAGGTATGCCAAGGGTTTAAATTAAAAGTCAACATTTCACAGATGTCGAGTGGTACTCGAAGTCATATCCCCTCGCTATCAGGGCAAGTACTCATCTAATTGAGCTACCGAGACCTTGAGAAGCCCTTTGATTATTTCAAAGTGTCTTAAGCTGAAGCCAGAGACATCTCTACATGTTCTACGTACTACTACTTTTTTTTAACGTAAGGATGTGTCGTGTGGCGCCACCGGTATACCTACTTAAACCTCACGTGTACCCTACACTGTCCTTCAGCCTTGTGGATGAGTAGAGGACCTATCGACATGTCCGGTAAACTGAAATGAGTTGATAAAAGACAAGTTTTAATGCTTACTACCTGCAGAAATCACGAGGATAAGTTAAAAGATACAGGAAAAAACTAGGCTCTGATGAAACTATTAAGATAAAACGTGTGCACACACTTATACATACATATAAACATCCAATTCACGCACGCATGCGCACACACATACACATAAAAATAAAAAATAAATTCATAAATTTATCTTTTTAGAACTAGGGGTTCTTGACAAACACAATTTGGTAAAAGGTGTTAAGAAGAGGAATTGTGTCGGATGTTACGAATAACTCCGAACCTTATTAACCAGCCGCCAAGCTGACGAAAATGTAAAAAAAAATTAACTAAATGTGTTCAGTTCAATAAAAATTGTTACCCATGTTTTAATGAATAATATCAATTCATGTATGTTTTTCTTTTTTCAATTATATTAAAACTTAAATAAAACTATCGACATTTTTTTTCACATCCTTAAAATACGCACCAGACTTCTCTTATTCAGTGCGGTACAGGGTTCTTAAGCCCTGTATTTTGAATATAGTTATAATTTATTAACTAAACAAATTGATAACGAACGCCTTCAGATGTATGTCAATTAATTCATTATTATTAATATTCAAAGTAAAAAAAACACATATATTTTTACATGAAGCCAAAAAAAGGATTTAAGTTTCTAAAATGATACAGGGTCTATAAGACTTGTGCCGCCACAATGGAAATTTTATTACCAGGTGTATTGGCCTTGTACCGAAGGAATGGAAAATATTGGAAAGTTACTGCCGCAGCGAACGTGTTAATTAGGGAATTCAAGTTTTGTTACAATCGTGCTGAAATTTCAAATTACAAATAGCAACTTAAATAATAAATAAATAAATAATAATAATAATAAATAAATATTTCTTACATTCACACCAATTAGCCTAGCCCAAAGTAAGCACTGTAAGGCTTGTGTTATGGATACTAGGGTAACGGAAAGACATACATATAAGATACATAAATATGTAATATTCATAGAAATATATAAAAACACCCATGACTCAGGTACAAATGCTCGTATTCATCATACAAACATCTGCCCCTTCCGGGATTCGAACCCAGGACCGTCGGTGCGATCTTAAAGAACTTAAACTTTTGCAACTCCGACGAGTCTTTAGAGACAATGCTACTTCATTATTTACACTAGCGCGTTAATCCACGTCATTCAAATATTACATCCCGCATAATGATATAAGAGATCTTTTAAGTAATCCCAACAACCAGTACTGGACAGCCCCGTGAATTAGTAATGCAAAGGACGCAAAGGACAAGGGTCATGAAAAATATTCATTTTCCAAAGCATCGGATTTAAGGTGCGAGTTCGTTGCCGACTACAATAGTAATAGCAGCATGCGACGTGTCGCCGGGTTATGTCGCAGCGGTATTGTGCTATAATAACTTTTTTGAAACGAAGCTTCTATAGAGGTTCGGGCCGCTCGCATATAGGCGCTCGCCTCGCGGTCACTCTATCCGTGCTAAGCTTTAGATTTAACCGTTACCCGAAAGCGTCAGATTTAGTACCTTTACGCGATATTTATAAGAGCCAGATACCTCCCTTTCTCAGTGTGCGTGGCTTTCTACCTTTTTTTCGCTTTATACTATAAAGATTCGCTTCTTTTCTGCGTCCCTAGACGGGACTGTTATTTTTTTTTATTTATACTAAAGAAAATGCCTTACGCATACTGCCTACATATTGTGAGCGGCGCAGTTATGTGGGACTCTCCTCCATTCCCCCACCCGGCATAGTGCCCGATGGAGGATTGGAGGCTAACCCACTAAAAACCTTATATGCACCCTCACACTGCCGTTGGTCCCACGAGACCGGTGTTGGCTATAGCCGTGGGGTATCTGGCAGGCTGGCCAAAGGGCCCTACTACGGGATGCCCGGATAGATGCATTTGGGCATCCCCCCAGACGGGCAAGTTCGGGCAATACCAGTTCAGGATCACCCATCCTTCGCCAGCTGATGCGAAATCAAAACCTAACCTAAGTTAAATCCAACTGCAGATAGCAGCGCCTTATTGTAGAGTTTCGCGTGGGCAGTTTGGGATATTGGGTCTCGGGGTTTGTCAGTTCATCTGCTTCGGAATCGGAGAAATTCATTTTTTGTGAAAAAATCAACGTGATATTGCACCAGTGCCAGTTACACTACTGAGTGCTTAGTGCGAGTTTACGCATTCGATTAACATTATCAAGCGCGTTACAGATTTATATGAAGATCCTTAGTTTCTAATAGTTACCTCTAGGGGCGCTCATACAAAAATCCACAGTAATATCTTCCGCAGACGATATCGAGTATCGACGCGTAAACTCGCACAAAGTGCTCAGTTGTGACACTGAAGAAGAAAAGATCTCGCTCTCTGATCTGAAGTCGGGCGACAGTGTCAGCTGCCGTTTGGCTTGTAGCGACATAGAACGTATCGCTAGCTACGGAAAGTATTTCTTAGAAATATTTAGAAACCAATAATGTCACGGCGACATGTCGCCTGCCGCTGCTATCTGTAGTCGGTAACGAACGCGCATCTTTAAGTAGAAATAAAGCTGGGACCGTTGAATGGATTTCAGGCGTTAATTCTTTATATTGCATTCAGGAACAATAAAATAAGGTTATAATCCTTTTTAAGGTCCCCGAAGGGTGTTCAAGGGGTAGTGGATCGATAATATTAAGCGAGCTTTCAGATTAACCAATTTTGAGGGTGTGGTCTTACTATGTTGCTTATACGAATTAATTAGAATAATCGTAAACTGGACCAAAAAAACATCTGTCATCAAGAGCAGAATCGAAGTCATTTAAAGCAATCTTTAATTCGCCTGCTAAGTGTGTAGATGGCAAAAAGCCTACTTATATTTTAAATGGGTTCGCTTTTGATCTCAATCTGGGGGCCAGGGCAGGATCTACGATGGAACGAACTAACCCAAAAGGCGCCTCTTCACCCTGGCTTTGAAAACGGGCTGGTTCTAAGCACTCGGAAATAAAGACACATTAAGAGAGTTCCTACTCCTTTGCTGTGCTCAAAAAGATGTTGAGAAGCTCTCACTCACACTCACACAATACACCAATTAGCCTAGTTAAAAGTAAGCACTGTAAGGCTTGTGTTATTGATACCAGGGTAACGGTTAAAGATACTATATATGTATACATATATATGAAATATTCATAGAAATGTATAGGTATGTGCACCAAACGGTAATTGGCAGATACATACACCCACTACAACTTTGAACCTAAAATGTTACATTTCGATAGGTGTGATGACAATTACTCCATTACTTGTTATTATATGACTAGTATACAGTATGCTGGTACCTAAACTAGGCCGCGTCTGTAATATAGGTACCAGTTATCTTGCGTTGTTTGTTTATTAGAAAAGTAAAGTATCATTAATTCAAATTATTGGAGCGGAGCGAACGAAGTGAGCGAAGCTCCCATGGATCAGCTTCAATGACGAAATGTCTGTTACGCCATAACTTCCAGAGTTCTCAACCGATTTTAATATTTTTTGTGTGGAATCGAATCAACAGGTTTAGGACTAGATCGTGACCGAATTTGGAAATTCACGAAAATAAAGTTATGACCACAAACATTGGCTCTATGGGATTTCCAATTTAAACAAAAATCGCGCGCTGTTTGAAAGCTTTCTTCTTCTTTCTTTCTTATTGTTATGGAATTTTAAAATTTACTGAACATTATTGATTTTTTTTAGTATTACGCTGCGCTCCAATTGGTGTGAAGTTTTATGCTTACACTTTGACCAATGTAGGATGATACTTTTGACAGGTGTCACTTCCTTATTGCTACGTACTAAGGTTGGGTTTTTTTCCTTATGTTTGGCTTGACATTGCAATAGCAACTTTATAACCTCTACATAGGTGTCAACTGTCAAAAGTATCATCCTACATTGGACAAAGTATAGCAACTGCAGCACACACACACAAACACACACACACACAAACACACACAAACACACACACACACACACACACATCAACAGAAAGGATTGAAAAGACGTGGATGTATTTAACTCCCTTTTTTCGCGTCAGCAGATGTTTTACATAAAATAATAAACTCTGTTTAATTTGCAACTTAATAACTATGTAACGATAATGTTATTATGTTGCTCTACTTCACAGGCGTGATAGTAAAATCCCTTCGAACCAACTGAAATCATTGTATCGTTAACGATAGCAAAATATCATTATTTATTCATAGAAATATTTGACATCATAAATATTATAAATACCGAAATATTGTTTCATTTTCACGAAACGAAAATGAACTTCGTGAACTTAGAATATTATCTGTGAAAATAATTAATTAATCCATTATAATTATCTGAAGAGATATTCTTTAGCGAAACAGTATACAAGTATTAAATAATAAATGATTAAAATTACAAATTACAAATGTAAAATAATACGGGTCGCTTTTTCACTACATTTTTATTTAACTATTAATAACAAAGAGTGGAAGAGAGAAAAATATATTGTTTAAAAAAAATTTTGTGCGGTTTTTGCTCAGAATTTAAATTTAATCCTGACGTTTCGACTCCTTTACGGGAGCCGTTATCAAAGGATGACTAAGGCAATGGTCATCATGTATTTTCTACTACCTTCACAATATTATAATCGGGCACGTTCCTAACTGTTAAAATTTATATAAATTGCTTTACTTTGCATTTTATTTAATTATTAAATTTTCACTACGATTACAGCAGTACACTACTGAGTCTACCACCAGTGGCGAAAGAAACTCGGGTAGTTTCTTTCTTTTGCGCTCAGAAGTGTAAGAACTAAATGAATATGTTGTTAACCGTGTACTACAACATTTTATACAATAGATAAAAATATTTCTTACACTCACACCAATCATGCCAAAGTAAGCACCGTAAGGCTTGTGTTATGGATACAGGTATGATACATAGATATTTAATATTTTTAGACCCATGACTAAGGGACATCTGCCCCCATAACGGGACTCAAAACCATGACCGTTGGTGTGAAAGCCAAGATCGTTACCGTTGCACCAAACGGGGCTCAAACTTATACCTATTAAACATAAATATAGCAATGACGCTTCTTAATCTGTAAAATATTTTTTTTACATATGTAATTTCTGTTATACCCACAACAATCGGTTTAAATTATTGTACCTATTGTTTCGCCCACGTATTTGTTACTTTGGAGGAAATAAATATTTTTTTCAACTGAAGTTACCGTTCAGTTTATACAATGAATACGGGATTGAGACCATATTTTCAAGATATTTTTGTCATTAAAAAACTGTTCTAGACTTACACCTACTCGTATTAGCCTAGCACAAAGTGAGCACTGTAATGCTTGAGTTATAGTTACTTAGAATAACTGATAGCTCTTATTCTTCACGTAAACATCTGCCCCTTCCGGGAATTAACCCAGGTCCGTCAGTGCGAAATTCAGGATCTCTACCATTGGAAAACTAAAAACGATTAAAGTGACGCTTCCCGCTCTTGCCAAAAAAACAATAGATGCATTGCAAAGAAACTTTAGTATGTTATTATTAGTATGCTAAAGATTATATTATACATTATATTGTCAGCAAAATCGAGGGTTGCACACCTGGCTCAGCTAGTTTGAAATATTAATATTTATTTAGTAAGCACACTTACGGCCACATCACATAAAATGAAAATAAAACAATTTTTAATTTGTATAAATTTTAACAGTTAGGAAGGTGTTTATCTCTTACACTTCCGCGGATATTACTACATAATAAAATATATAATATTTTTTTTTTTTACGGATTTGCGTAATATCTTTCAAGACACACGTTGCAAGGCTAAGTGATGTAGCTAGCTCTTTTTGGAAATAATAAAATTAGTTGAAGGTCGGCCCCTACCGAGTTACTTTCGCCAGTTCTTCTCGGAAGGGACTCCTAATTTCCGAACTGGTAGTAGACACAGTAGTATACAATGTAATTGCAGTGAGAATTTAATAACTGAATAAAGTGCAAAATAAAAAAATTTGACTTATATAAAAAAAATACAGTCAAGAACGTGTCTGAATAAAATATTGTGAAGGTAGTAGAAACTATATGACGACCATCACCTTAATCATCCTGTGATCACGGCTCCTGTAAAGGAGTCGAAACGTCATGATTAAATATAAAATAAATTATGCCCAAATTCCGTAAAAAAAGTTTATTCATTCAAAAGTTAGGATGCGAAACGTAGGTAAGAAACGTGCCAGATGAAAATATTGTGAAAGAAACACGTGTATGAAGAGCATTACTTTAAATAAATGATAAAATATGCACTTAGAACCGATAACAAGTTGTTTTTTATAAAAATATTAATATTTGTACTGAAATGAGTTATATGCTTTTCTAATTTATTCCAATTGCAACGTGTCGTTGGACAGGACCAGTTTGAAGCGACCTTGTTACATAATCCCATTAAGTAAAGCTTCATATATCATCCTAACGAATGTGTCAACCTTTTGGAATGACGGAAGCTTAATAAATTCAGTTCACTTATTTCCTTCGCTCAAATTATTACCTTTTTTTAATATGAAATGGAATTTTTATTACTTTTTTGACTTATGTTAGAGACTTTTGAGAAGTTTGCCTTTTAAATAATACTAATGAGTCTACCACCAGTTCGGAAATTGGGGGAAGAACTGGCGAAAGAAACTCGGGGAGACAGACAGATGGATCGTTGAATCGGTAGTTAACCTACCTTTTTAATGCGAATGGAATTTTTATTTTGTGACTTATGCGAGACATTGGGAGAAAATTTGCCTTTTGAATAAAAGCAACGAGTCTAACACGAGGTCGGAAATTAGGGGAATAACTGGCGAAAGAAACTCGGAGAGACACAGGGATGGGTTGTTGAATCGGTAGTTTGAAATGATTGGAATTTTTATACTTTTGTAACTTCTGTGAGAGGTTTGTGATAAACTTTGCCTTTTCAATAAAAGCACTGAGTCTATCATCAGTTCGGATTGAGGGAAAAACTAGCGAAAGGAACTCGGGGAGACAGACAGATGGATGGTCATACCGACTTGTAGAACTAATCTCGTACGCAGCTCCCCGATAGTCAGAATATGTAGTGATTTTAATGCGATAAATGCTTATATTGAACTTCACGACTCTTTGTCAAACTATAGGTCTATATAATATATTTAATATATTATCTATAACTATATAATTTTATTTCCTAGCATTTTAGATCTTAATTTGTAACTTCTTTTTTATTTTGTTATATAGTCTATTTATTTTGGATTATATTTTTTAAATATTTTAATTTGTTATTTCTTTTTTTTCTTTTTTTATTTTACTGGAATTGTTCCGACTTAGGACATAGGATAGGTTTCATTTTAATTTATAATATTGTAATGTTAACACCTAGTATAACATATAAATAAGCAACGTCATAATTAAATTCTAATAATAATATCAATACGATGTAAAAAAATTATAATATGTATTAAAAATGTCATGTTTGAATTCAAATAATAATAATAGTAAAAAACGTGTAGTGGTTTTATTTCAATTATGAGAATGTCTTATAAATTAATGTACGTCGATTCTGTGGAGTAAATTCTCGTTCGAATGTTTGACATTAATGATATATCCAGTACTGGTTACCTTAACAATAATTTTAACCTTTTACTTTGTACCGCCGCAATGAGTATTTCACAAATGGAAAACATTTATTGAGTGAGATTGTATGTTATAAAAGCGACAAATTGATCTGAAAATTATGATTTTATGAGATGATTTTTGTTTGAGCGGAAAAAATACAATAAAGAATATAAATTACTTATATAAACCGAATGTCTTCATAAACATAGTAACATTACTATGTTTATGAAGACATTCGGTCAACGCTAGAAATAAAAGTAAACTTACTGGTTCAAGCTTCAGATTGCAAATGACGAGAGGATCATTTTAAGGAAGATGTATTACGTTTTATATTAAGGCGCCACACCAGGTTTAGTCTCCGGCAAATAAGTTGAACATAATTTTGAAATCACGTGACATGCGCAGTAGCACGTTTAGGTACATTATTCACTACTGCGCCAGTCACGTGATTTCAAAATCATGTTCAACTTATTTGCCGGGGACAATAACTGAACTGCGTTT
Organism: Calamotropha paludella; assembly: GCA_927399485.1. NCBI lineage: Eukaryota > Metazoa > Arthropoda > Insecta > Lepidoptera > Crambidae > Calamotropha > Calamotropha paludella. Next base: position 1,964,810 of record OV656820.1, read on the forward strand.
AGAGAAATTTAAAAAGAAATTAAAAAACCCTTATGAACAAAATTGAATCAACAATTTTGAAATTGATTTAAATAATCATATTTGAAAGATAAAATGACGTATAGTTAATAGCCTTTGCCTTAAGAAAACCATACTTACAATTAATGTTTTAAAAAGTTTGTTTTATAAGTGCTTAAAGTTTTCTTAATTTTAAAAAAATCTGTAACATTAAAGGGAGAAAAAAAAGGTCTCCCGTCGTAGGATTTACGAAGTTGGTATCTTGCTGAGCAATCCCAGGTGTGGCTGCCATATTCCATGCAAGATTAGTTGGTAGACTACTGTTTATATTAAAGCGATAAAAAATGATAAGAAATATTTAATAACCGTTTGATCATTTTGCACAGACGGTTTCAGGTTCTAATCCCGGAATGTCGGTTTGTGTGATGAATACGAGCGTTTGTACTTGAGTCAGGGGTATTTATTGGAGCGGAGCGAACGAAGTGAGCGAAGCTCCCATGGATCAGCTTCAATGACGAAATGTCTGTTACGCCATAACTTCCCGTGTTCTTAACCGATTTTAATATTTTTTGTGTGAAATCGAATCAACAGGTTTAGGACCAGATTGTGACGGAGCCCGAATTTTGAAATTCCCATAGAAATAAAAAAAACTTTTTTTAGGTATTACGCTCCGCTCCAATTTATGGTGCTAGCGTAGCTTTATGCTTAGCGACTGCATCGCCTAGTATATAAATATAGTATTAGGTTTTAAGGGCTAATCTGACATATGTATAGCTGTATTTCATGTCTCCATCGTGCGATATGAGCGACGCCAAAGTGAAAACTAATCAGGAAAAAACAAATGAATGACTGTTATTGAAACTCAAATGTATCAACCAAATGGAATTTATATTTTTGAATTTGGAATTCTCAACCGAAAAGGAGATAGTTCAGATCAAAGTGGTCAGTACGACAAAACGCCAGTTTAATATTTAAGGACCTAATGTAAACAGTTTCGCTAATATTTGAGAACCTGCATTTCGCACCAACGACTGTCGTGGGTTCGAGTCCCGGAGGGTACCGATGTTTGTGTAACAAATACGAGCGTTTGTACTTGAGTCATGGGTGTTTATGTATATTTTTATTAATGTATGTCTAAACGTTACTCTAGTATCTATAACACAAGCCTTACAAAGCTTTTTTTGGGCTAGGCTAATTGGTATGAATATAAAAAAAAACTAGTGTTCTTTCGACCACACGACTGAAATCAAAATGCTTTAGCTCCATCTATACATATATATAGATATATACTAGCGGCCCGTCCCGTCATCGCACGGGTGGACAAAATTCTTTAAATTTTTTTCTGTTATTAAATATTTTTCCGTTAGCGCCATCTAGCGTCCGGTAGACGAACTACTTGCGGTTAACGCGTTGCTATGGTAACGCATATACAATGAAAAAAGAGCGGACAGATAAACAACAAATTTGTGATCTTAGATTACCTATAGATTAAATATACGAAACGTTACTGGCTATGAGAGAAAAAGAGAATGCAAATGTGTGCTCGCACCTCTCTCTTGTCCCTACAGTAATATACGAAACGCCTTCTATCTTCACTAACTTATATCTTCCTTTCAACTTCCGTTCGCTGCGTCCGATCACACTTTCGCAACGTTCTTATCGCACATTCACCAGCTTACTCCATAAGTCAAGCGTGCATAAAGAAGTTTTACTTCAAAAATAATATTATTATAAGTTTCTTCAAGCTTTGAAGATAAAAGAAAGTTTATTACAATTGATTCGAGGATCGCGTACGTTGTCTCTCAATGAAAATGTCTTTTTGACACGACAGAGACGTATAAATCCGAACTGAATCCACCTGGTAAATTATAAGATTATCTTCATCCGACAACGGGACATTTATGTGAGTTAGGCGAACGGGAAAAGGTATGAATGTTGTACGTTTTCGCGTACAGCCGTGATTAATAGGACAGAAATCGGATAATATTGGTTTATAACGTTACAGCACGCGACTTCGTCTTTGCTAATTTTCCTTGATAAAAAATTGGTTGCCTGTAAAGTCGGTATACGGGCGAAAGTTTTACGTGACAACGACTTTGAGTGGTAAAATAATTTAAATGTGAATATTCATTCGTATAGTAGGAAGAAGGATGAAATAATAGTAACAATTTAAAACATTTATTTATACAAAGAATTATATTTAAAACATTAATTTATAGGCACGCGTTACTTCCACTTTTTATGTCTGTCTCTCTCGCTCTTAGGCGGGCTAACCATACCCGAGTGGAAGGGACGCGTGCCTCTCACTCGCTCTCATTGTGAGCGCATAACGTGAGCGGAGCGTAACGCAGTTTCTTGAAGTGTCACCCGGCAAACCTATTTATAAGACGTTGTCACGTCAAAATTATATCATAAATAATAAATTAATTAATTAATCATTTTTGGAGCAGAGCGAAGCTCCCATACATCAGCTTCAATGACGCAATGTCTGTTATGCCATTACTTCCCGAGTTCTTAACCGATTTTAATAATTTTTGTGTAGAATCGAATGGACACATTTAGGACCAGATTTTGAAATTCGCAAAAATAAAAAAATGGGATTTCTCATTGAAACAAAATCTTTTAGAATTTTTTCATTTTTTTGGAATTTTAAAATTTAATAAACATTATTAATTTTGTTTTTAGTATTACGCTCCTCTCCAATTTATGGTGCTAGCAAACCTTTATGCTTAGCGTCTGCATCGACCTAGTTTGCTTCCTCTACAATTGGGGACATTAAACTTAAGCTACATCTAAATAGATATTACTAAAACTCAAAAATTGTGAGGAACTGCAGCTTGAAATAGGTTTCCAAAGAGAAAACTGCAAATATAGGTCGAGCGCTTAAATGAGTTTTCACCCGCGCGGTACAGGGGCACGGGGGTGACATAAGGAACCGGGTGAGGAGCGGGCGCAGGCGCACATAGTGCGGGGGCGCACTAATGAAGATAAATCAACGTGGAAAATTTTATCGCGTAATTTTGTGTAACGATTATTTGAAAGAAAACAGTTATGTAAAAGAGAAAAATGTTACTAAGCTGTGATGAAATTATCGCAAAGAGGAGAGGTACATTGTTAGACCTTGAGAGTACTCAATATTCTCTTGATCTGCAAAGGAACTGTATTCTCTTTTCCGCCAAAGAAAATTATATATAAAACACACATTTGTTTTCTTTTATGTAGTAGAGGTAAGTCTACCTTTCTCTAGATTAAAGTGTTCCACTAGACTTGGACTAACAGTGTGAGAATAAAAGTCGGTTTTATAAAGATTATATATTCTTCATATTCTCCCCTTTTTCCGTACCCCCCTTTGTCACCGTATCCCTGCGCCCCTGTACCGCGCGGACAAATACTTATTTAAGCGATCTATGCATCTAATATTTGTCTATTTTGCCGCTTTCATGAATTTCGTTTTTCCCACATTCGTTTTTATAAGTCCGCCTATTGTACTAATGCTATATTTTGCTCAATAAAGTTTTTATTAATAGCAAATGCAACACTATTTTACGGTGATTTAATTTGTGCATTGATTTTGATTAGGATAACCTACGGAGTTGTGAAAGAACGCTCTTTGTTTTGTTTTGAGTAACCGGAAATAAAAGAACTTCTTACTTGAATTTGTATTTTTAATTGGAAGATACGAATTAATGAATACAGAAGAGAAGAGAAAAACCCCCTCCAGTTATTAATTTCTTATTCAAATTTATGACAACATTGTGCATAGTATATCAAGATGTTTGAAATGCAAATTTCATTCATTGATTGGATAAATCCAGCTGTTCTGATATGTGTGATCAGTTTGGTGTATAAATTAATAAATACGCTGATGATAATGATACAAGCAGGACAATAATTTCTGAAACAGATAATTTACACTTGCCAAACGTAACTAGCTCGATGCAGTCGCTAAGCATAAAGCTTCGTTACCACCATTATATTGGAGCGGAGCGTGATACTAAAATAATACTAGATTTAAAAATCTAAAAATCCCACGTTTTTCAGTGACCAAAAAAGAATAAAATAACCCGGTGGGGCCAAGCGAGGGGCCACTCAAAACTCAAGAAAAGAAGTGCGTCGATGGTTGCGTGGAGTACTCTAATCAAACAAAGATGGTCATATCTTTTAAGTCGGGCTTCCAAAGAAACCACCCCAAATGGACAATCTTGCATCGCAGCTCCCAAGAGATCGACCGAGGCCACATCTGTATGAAAGTTGTTTCAAAAAACGCCTTTGAACCCTTTCCAAGCTATCAATATGGATTTTATAATAGGGTGACCAAACAGGACAGCAGTATTCCATAGTAGTTTTCGCTAAATAGAAAAAAGGCATAGTGTGCTTTGTGGTTTTTTTAATTTCTTTGTGGTTCTCATTATAAACCCCTGCTATAATATATTGATGCTGATATTTCCGTTGATATTTTTATATACGAACCTAATTATATTTTGCTACTTACAATGACTGACTGCACACACCCCGCTTAATTATAATAAGCTCTGAAAAGTGTGAATATCTCTTGTTGCTTTTTAAGACTGTACCCTTCAATCGATTGCCATAAGAATCGGTGTAAAGTTACAAATTTCGTAGACACCTTTACCATTTACAGAAAACATTTACTCCCATGGATCAGCTTCAATAGCGCAATGTCTGTTACGCCATAACTTCCCGAGTTCTTAACCGATTTTAATATTTTTTGTGTGGAATCGAATCAACAGGTTTAGGACCAGAGTGTGACGGAGCCCGAATTTTGAAATTCGCCATTTTTTTTTTATCTTTTTTTAGGTATTACGCTCCGCTCCAATATATGGTGCTAGCGCAGCTTTATGCTTAGCGACTGCATTGCCTAGTTATACAAACAAATTGCCAAAAATATGAATGCACTCATTTAACAAATTCAACATTGTTTCCTTGAATTTCGAATGCCTTTTTCATTGTTTTCATATATCGATCAAAACACATGTAATATCCTTTGACATATAGCTTAATTTTAACGAATAAAGAAAAGTGTTTTCGATATTTTTTAATTAATGGCATATTATTATTTGTCATATTTATAAAAGGCATAAAAGTTACGTGTTTTTCGCGCATTTTAAAAGGCATAATTTGTACGGCTTGCTGGCTTTGGTAATGAGAAAAATCATAATCAATCTACCTTTCCTGTCAATGTATATCGATATATATATATGCTAAAGTGACATTTCGAAATAATGTTTTATGATAGGTTCCCTTTAGTTGTGACTATATTTCTGCTTCTCACCATAGTATCATTTTCACATCATAATGTCTATCTCATAAAAAGTAAATCTGAAAAACATTAAGAAAGCAAAGACCATATATAAAACTGAATATAAATTTATTTATCTAAAAAAATATTGAAAGAAGTAATTCAAATTGTCTCTGGTATCAGGCGGGATTCGAACTCACATCCCCTGGCTATCCGGACGAGTACTCTTCCAATGGAGCTACCAACACCTTAACCCGTCGAATTTTTTCCATCGGACGTCCAGACGCACTGTGGACTACCACCCTTTTTTTGTTGCTATCCCTATTTGTCGCACCAAACGCTTCTCAACTCTTCTTTCTTGCTTCTCTTCTTTCTCTGTCGTTCTATCCCTCTTACTTTCTAATTTCTTTTTCTCTTTTCATGTTTTGCTCTAGGGCGAAAGAGTATCCTTGGCTGAGATCCCCAGATGCAATAACATATTAATAACTATTACCCATAGCTGCAAAACTTACATACGAATGTGAACCAGTTGCCCTAAATTTAAAAAAACAGATAAAAAAAACGCTTCTCAACATCTTTTATAATGCACACAGCAAAGGAGTGTAACATCCTCCCTGCGTCTATATTTCCGATTACTTATCACCCGTACGTTTTTAAAGCCAGGGTGAATAGGAACCTTCTGGATTAACTCGTTCGGGGATCCCCCGTCTTGATCCCCGGGCTTGATTGGGATCAAAGACGAACCTATTAAAAAAAAATCTAAGTATTTCTTAACACCAGCGCCGTATTTTCAATGTTTTGTTCTACCTACAACATCGACTGTAATACTTGTAGTATCGAACACTCGATAAAGAATATACAATTATTTACATAATCATTTTACACCAACCAAAGATTCAGATTCTCATCTATTAACTAAAAGCTTCCGTGCAATCGAAAGGCGTTAAAGATGGCCGAAGGCCGTGTCAAATCAAAATGGCGGAACATCGGAAATTGGCGTTTAATTACTTTTCGAGGTCCAATAGGTCAGTCAGTATTGTCAACTCAAACATTATTAGTATAAATCTGGTAAAATGTTAAATATTTGACGATAATAATCATTCGGTAGATTTGAGAAATATTTTAGACAACCTATTTTGTTTTGATTGCAGTTCATATTTATTCAATAACTTTTTTTTCAATTAAGTTATATGGTAACACTAATATAATAATAATTACCAGTAGTAAAAATATTAAAAGTAGAATTTTACTTATAAGGAATGGCATAATACGAGAGTGATGTGTGTGAAAAAAGATATACTGACAAAGATAGAAAAAAGGAATGTTTAGATGGTTTGGACATGTAGAGAAGATGAACGAAAGAAGTTTGTCGAGATAGGTATATGAAGCAAATGTGCATGAACAAGTCAGTAAAGAAAGATCAAAGCAAACTTTCAGGGATCAAATAGAGAGTGACCAAACGTCGTGAAAAAAGGCCAGGTCAAAATTACCTTTAACCGATGAGATTGAATGTTGAAGAAGCGAGAGATGTATGTCAGGATTGTGGAAAGTGGAAATCTGTGCTTTTTGCCTAACCCTGAGTGAAAAAGGCGTATATGTATGCATGTAATCGTTGATAATACTAGCGGCCGGTCCCGGCTTCGCACGGGTGGACAAAATTCTTTAATTTTTTTCTATTATTAAATGTTTCCGTTAGCGCCATCTAGCATCCGGTAGACTAACTACTTGCGGTTAACGCGTTGCTGTGGTAACGCGTATACAATGGAAAAAGAGCGGGAAAAAGAGCGGACAGACAAACACACAAACCACTGTGATCTTAGATTATAGATTATTTCGTATTGAATGTATAAATGTCATTACTTCTGGTAATGACGAGTAGAACTGGAGATTGGGTAGTAGGTAAAAAAAATCTTGGTTGATACAAAAGAATTTATTGTATATCAATTTATATAAGGTCTGTTTTCATTGCACATATAAGACTCAGAAATTTGGAAAAACTTACATTTGCTTATAGGTTTACAGTTACTTCACACATAGTTAAATTTTTGTACTAAAAGGAGAATTGTATTCTCATCACATGTTTCTAAAATGATAATTAATTTATTTCTTCAAAAACAGCACTTAAAGGGAAAGCAGAAAAACCAGAACTTGTTAAATTAAACATTGACTTTTCTCAATCGTTTTTCTTACTTTGATCATTCTTCATCTCTGCCAAAAGATGTCCTCTGCTTAAAGAAGCCTTACTAAGTTTAGTTAGTTACTAAGTTTAGCGGGGCTTTTTACGCACTTAGCCTCTTGATCGGGTCATTGTAGGTATCTTCGATTTTCTTTCTACTCCAGCCATCCCAATTCATCCTAGAAGCCTTGTCATACTGCTGTAGATTTCCGGGAGTGATGTTGGAGATTGAAGAAGGCGTGCCCTTTCATCTTCCACGCTCCTGCAATCCATAAGCACGTGATGTGGAGTTTTTTCCACCTCCATAAAGCCTCTGCACAGAGGGCTGTCAGTTACACGTATTGTTTATAGAGCAATGTCCAGTTATTATGCCAATAATTTTCCATTTTTAGTTTTATGAGGTTGAGGGTCAACTTTTTTGATGAAGCCTTCCCTAAAAATGGGGTTCTTACAATAATCTCAACGCTTAGCAGGGAGGTTGTATATCGCAGTAAAATACCACAAAATTTTTTTTTTAATTTAATGTTTGTTAACCAGCATTATCATTAGTCATTAGGTTTCTCAGCTCATACACATTGATTTTTTTAACTTAAGGACCGTTTATGCTTTTTTATTAGCTTAATTAAATACATCCTAATTTTTGTTTTTTAAATGGTTTTTATGGTTTTTATAATAAATAAAAAAATATTTCTTACATTCACACCAATTAGCCTAGCCCAAAGCAAGCACTGTAAGGCTTGTGTTATGAATACCAGGGTAACGGATAGACATACATATATGATACATACATCCGTTATATTTATAGGAATATACATAGACGTATTCATCATACAAACATCTGCCCCTTCCGGGATTTGAACCCAGGACCGTCAGTACGAAAGGCATTATCGCTACCGTTGGACCAAACGGTCATCTGAAATTATATTAGGATATTTATGTAATACTATATTGTGTAAACTTATTGTTATCCTTAATAAAATAAAAAAAAAATAGCCGGCTTTTTTAAGGTTTAGTGCTATTATCATCTGCCATACGGTTAATCTTCGATAATTAAGTTAGCAAACCGTGTCTACAAATTTTGGGGACAAAAACGTTTGGTCACTCTACTCATCCTAACTAATATTATAAATACGGAAGTAATTTTATTTGTTACACTTTCAGGCCTTAACAACTCAACCGATTATTATGGAGCATATATTTTATCAGGGATACAGAAAAGGACGTAGGATATTTTTTATCCAGAAAAAGTACTGTTGCCGAGGAATTAAAGTATAACTTTTAATCGGTAGTCTACATTAAAAAGCTAGTAACTGATTAACATCAACCAACAACTGTTAATCTGAAAACGAAAAGAAAATTTAAACTTTTCAGTATTTTATTAAAAATATATATTTTTCCGTTTCACTGATATGGCAACACTAAGGTCAGTTAAGCAACCGGGAGTAAATTTTAATTTTCCAGTGGACGTAGGTATATTTTTTATTACTGCGCTGTAAAAAAATGAGGCCAATTGTTTGGTTAAAGAATTATCTTTTGCGGGTGGGTGGCTCATGCCTTTTATGGTGTCATGGTGAGATAACTCAATTTAGCTGGCAGATTAGGAAACCACGAATTGTGTGCATTGTTTTTTAGTACTCCGAGCCACAGTTAATATATAACTAATGCAGTAGGGTAACTACTTACAATCGATCGAAATGAACGCACTCATGGAAACGCTCAACCTTTTAAGTTGCAGTTGCTTTATAAATATAACGTATAGCATTTAAAAACAACGGCTTTTTCAAAATAACAATATTTTTATTATATTCTGTTACAATCTTTGTAGCTATATGTTATAAAGTTTTATAAAAATGAGAAAGCTATAAGCTATATGCGTCGTGCGCGACTTAGTGAATGATTTGAAATATTTAGACGGATAAAATGGCGTTATCTCGCGTACGAAATGTCTTCAGAAAAAGTGTAATGCTCAATAAGTTATTATTAAGGTTAGTTATAATATAATCCTTAAAAATGTTCGTTTATTTACATCAGTTGTTAATAGAACGCGCTTGGTAAGCTAAAATACAAAAAATATTGATCAAGGGCTCTAAATTGAATAGTTAATGTTATCATTTCTCGGAGTTATACTGATGAAATTTAATTTCTGGTACACAGCTATTGTTAAGTTTGCTTAGTCTTCCGCTCGCCTCCATGGTGTTAAGAGATTTCTCACGTACAGTTCGTTCCCTGTGGAATTTAAAGTAAATATACGGTTACGATTCTTTAAAGTCAAATTTACTATTTGACTTGAGGAGGAGTTTCATTCGAACCCCATAATATAATAAAATATAATATAATATAAATTAGCTCCAACACGTGACTGGAATTTACTTCTTAAAAACGATTATCTTAAAATATATATAACTGACAAAGGAAGTAAATTAATTCATATATTTAATTATATTAATGTTTTTACTATTATTGGTGCTATGGTGAGAAAAAGAGAGAGAGAGAGAGAGAAAAAATGTGCACTTGGGACTGAGGACCGGGGAGCGCTATAAGATGTGCGAGTATATTACACAGAGGAAATGTAACCCTTCACTTTTTGTTAACCTTTGATTTTACTACAAATCTATTTTTCATACCGTGTCCTATATATGAAACGTTTCTTAAGGAGTTAAATTTAAAAAAATAATAACTAGTTATTATAGCTTAAAGTTTTTAACGTGTTATTGGAAAACAGCTGTTATGAAAACCGTTTGCCCCTAAGCGAAGGTCGCAATGCTGTCAGTTGCGGGTGCCGCGTCAAACGAGTGGTCACGTCTGTTTATCTTTGTTGCTATTCATTAAAACGAAGATAATTTACGCTACAAAATATAATAAAAAAATCATTATTACGTGTCGTAGCAGACAAAAATATTTTTCTGTGACCAATTTGTAAAAACGAAGAAGAAGGAATTATTTTTAAAATAATTATGTTTTTTTAAATATTCAATTTTATGAATAAACTTGTTGATTCCTTTAATTACTTGCCCGTTACTGCCTAAATAAATATTTTTATTTTAAAACAGTTCCTCCTAACGCTAAATGGAACGTAAGTTTTAATCATAATAAAAAGATCTAGTTTCGGTACTGTTTTATTTATTTTTTAATGCTTTTTCAATGCGATCTTATAAGATAAATTATTATAATAGAAAAATACTAGAAAAAATCGACTCGGGTCACAAGTGAATTCTCAGGCGGGAATCGAACCCGCAACCTTTGAAAAATCCGGTCCAATGCTTTCCCAATTGAGCTACCGAGCCTTGTGAACACTCATCGAAATTTTCTAGTACCTTTCTTATTTTTACGTTGTAGGCCAGCGTTGTTTCATCAATGAGAGGAACATCCTCTCGTATTCGAAAGAAACATTTTTACAAATGTTTGAGCAATCGGCAATTCGGTACTGTTGTTACATATTTACTGTGTACGATTCTAGTGCGCTGTACATTTATAAGTGGGTTAACTTATAAAAAAATCCTAATTCCACTCAAACAATTTTCAATTTAATTATCAATTGTTCAATTAGTTCTTTCATGGTAGTTTGTTGTGTTGTTAACTGTACTAGTTTCCAGGAAATGATAATGAGGTTGTGACGTTCAATTAATAAAATCGTGGCAAAAATCCAATGTATTTTTTTTTATTTGTAAATTCTAAATATAGTTATATACGTTCGAAAGAAATGAATCCGGGTCACAAAGTTACTTGAAAGTCACGGAAACTATTAAGGATAATTCAGTGAAATTGATAGTGTTTTTTAGAGGCAACTAGCTGACTCGGTAACGCGTTGCTATGGTAACGCGTATACAATGGAAAAAGAGTGGGGAAAAGAGCGGACAGACAAACACACAAACAACAAATTTGTGTTTTTAGATTATACAGTATAAAATATTTTTAATAGTAAAATACTAGAAAGTTTACTCGGCTCACAATTGAATTGTCAGGCGGGAATCGAAGCCGCAACCTTTGTATGTCTGGTCCAATGCTCTCCCAATTGAGCTACCGAGCCTTGTGATCTTTCGTCGAAATATTCTACTACTTTTCTACTTTTTACGCTGTGGGCCAGCGATGTCTCATGAATGAGAGATTCGGAAGATACATTTTTACAATTTTTGGACAATTGGTTAAGATGAAACAGCCATTTAGTTTTTTGATTTTACATCTTAATCTTATATGATAATTATTTTTAATAGAATTGAAGCGGACATCCAATGGTTTCGGATTCGATTCCCGTCTGAAAATACAAAATTATCTAAAACATTGAAAAACGTATCCATATCTATTTAACAGCCTGTGTTTTGCACTTCATGCTTCATATTTAAAAAACGGTCTCATGAAAAATTACCTAGTCAGAAGTAGCATTTCCATAACCGTCTAAGTATTCCAGTTCCATTACGGTCCTTTCTATATTTTTAGAAGATGCGAGATCTGAAGATGGCAATCTGTTTACCCAGATTAGACTCTTTTAGAACAGCAATCTTATCCCTATTTCGACGATCCCCAACCATATCGTTTGAATTTTTCAAAGTTCTGAGCGAGCGTTTTCGTCCTTTTATAAACACACCCTCCACAGTCTAGGTTAAGCGCTTTAGCACTTAGAGCAAAGCGTTATATTTTTATTACATATAGGTTTATATAATTTTCTTTTAACTTATTTAATATTTTATTAATGATGGCCATTTTATATTGTAGAATACTTTATACAGGATTAAGAAGGTCTCTAAAGATATTTTAGACTAAAGATGCAGGTTTCCACGTCATGTTTTGCTATCTATGACTTTGATACTTATTATTTTTTTCAGAGTTCGATTTAGGCGTGCGGTAGCGGAGCTCCTGTTCCTTGGTTTTATTAAATCTTCAAAACGAAAGACCGATCACGTGATACGTTTAATTTGCTAGTGTTTTTGCGAAAACAAATGGCATCATAGACGTCACTTCAAGCGACTCAACAACATTAGAGGAATGTTGACAAAGTAATAATTATGATTAAAGGGGATAAAAATGCTAAATATTTTATGAATTATTATTATAACTTGTATAAATACGCAGAAGTGGGGAGGAAGAAACTTTAATCTGTTCGTTAAGTATGGCTTCATCAACGTCATGATTAATAATTTCTAAATATTCTAACACGTTTAGTCGTAAACCTTTACTACGGGTATGTAAAACCTCATAGGAATGCCCATCGGACAATCGGTGACCGGTATCTAATGAATGTTCCGCGAAGTGAGATCGCTCCGGTCGGGCATTCCTATAAGCCGAAATATGTGCTTTATAACGTGTATCAAAACTTCGATCAATTTGGCCCACGTATGCTGAACTACAGTCGCCACATTTTAACTTATATACACCGGACTTCCTGCCAACCTCTTTATTGGACAAAACTAATTGCTAGCTCACTGTAATACAAAAGTTTTTCGTTACACAACAATAGAAGAAACAATTATGTGCACCTATACTATTTCTTTTTGACAATCTGTCCTTTGGATAATCCTTTCTTTTCAGAAGCTTCTCCTCTCAGAACAAAAGCCTTCGCGTTCGCGGTCGTTGTCGTGCACGAAGTTGTTTACGCATGAAAAAAAAAGAATAAAGCAATATAAATCCTGTTACACGGCACCTGAAAAGAAGTCGAAACGTCAGTATGAACATCAGGATAGATAGATAGATAAAAAGGATAGAAATAGATGACCAGTTTGATCAAGTGACCCTTCGTAGCCAAACAGTTCCGGGTTCATTTCGCGGAAGGAGTAGGTGTATTTCGTGCATTTAAATCTGTTCATGGGAATTTAGATAAATATAAGTAATATGTGTGTCTGTCCACTACTTTAGCCATAACAAAAACTTTGCAGTGTTTATTTAAAGCTAGGCTAATTGGTGTGACTATAAGAAATATTGTTATTATGAAATAGAAATATTACAATAAAAGTGTTTCACACCGAGTGGATTTTATCTAGTATTTTTCAATTAAAAATACTTTATCATATAAGATTGCATTGAAAAATGTAAAAATATATAAAATTATAAAACAATTATATACTCCTTAAAAGAAAGTAATAAAATTTGTTTATCACTTTGCATTAAAATAAAAAAAATAAAAAGAAAAATAATTACCAATCTCATCTTCAAACAAAAACTTTTATTTTTGTTTAGACTGAAGTTTTTTTGTGGATGGGTGCTATGGGCAGACGTTACGGGTTATTCTCCGTCTTAGGCTTTTCTTACGCTCGATACTATTTACCACTATCGGTTTCAGTATCTGTTTCAGAATTCCGTTGCATTCTCAAGTGTGACCGACATTATCATAGCTTTAATAAAAGAGACACAGTAAATTCGTATTTCTGCTTATAAAACTCCTATTCTTTTATTTTTAATGGCATACATTTACAACCAATAAGTTTTATCACTTTTATTTACAAAGTAAAACAGTGACCAATACCACCACGAGAGCAAAAGTTGTCGAGGATGCCCCCCAAAAAGGTGTCCTATCATGACTTCTATGGAATACTCAGCCGGCATCCACGAGCATTCATCACCTTCCCTTCCCCGTATCAGGTGGGTACTCAAGTTGTCCAAGGGCGCAAAAAATATGTGAAATCATTGCGCCGTCTCTCTCTTAAAGCAAATTGATTCCAATGAAGACTTCTGACCTTTCTCGGGTACAAGTCAACCACAGATGGTGTTTAGCCAGCTGTGTGGTATCCATGAAGGGTGCCCAAATAGTCTAGGGCTAATTGTTAAATCGGTTTTTGGATAGTAATAGTCGACAGTGCTGACGGTTACGTGGTTACTAATAACATAGCTCACTGATGTATTAAGTGATTTTACCTTCAAGTAACTCACACCACAATAGGCTAATTACCAAAAATTTGAAAAGTTGTTAATAACATACCGTTTGAATAAAATCGAACATTAACAATATGTATTTTGCATTTTATAAAACCAATTTCAATTTTCCTTGAAAACGCTCAAGACTGTCATGGCGTCTTGAATGACGTCACGCCGTGCAAAACTAACAATACTCTGTACGACGATTGTTAGAATTATTTAATTTATAATTAATCCCTCGTATTACAAGTACTGTAAAGTGCCCCAGTGGTAAAGCACAAGCTTAAAAACGAACGAGCCAGACGAATTATATGTTACAAACAACACTTTTTGAAGGTCGATGCCGGCTTTAATGTTTGGAATAAATGTTATTACACACTACAAGTACCTTTTTGTACAACATATTATTTATACAACTTTATGCATATACATTTAACTCTCGATCTAAAAAACTACTGAATCGATTTTTAAGAAACTAACACAGGTATCTAGTTCAAATAATAAAGAAATTTGGATTCTAACTTATAGTTTATGTTGTTTATACCATGTTTACACTGGTATAGATTAAAATTATATAAAAAAAATTTGCTTTTCTGACAGTATGACGGTCGGTTAAAAAACAACACAGCAGCTGCCGAGTTGATTCATTGGCCTAAGCTGCATAAAGTTGTCGAGAAAGTTTGGTACTAAACTACAACTATCAAGGAGATAATTTTTTAAGTAATCAGTTGAGTTGGTCAGTGAGCTTAACAAGATTAAAATCGCCGGTATCATGTTATGGCAGTGCAGGCAGATGACCGGAAAACGTTGGGGTCTGGCTGCAAAAATATCCTTGTGACTCTGCAACACGGATAAAATGAAAAACTTGCAAGGAGTACCTCCTTGCATTGTTTATCAACAAATACAAAATAATGACATTTTGATATATTTTTCACGTGTTTAAACTATAAATATATCAGAACAATAAAAAAAAATTATATGTACAAGAAAAAAAGTTTTTAATAAATATTTTATACCTGTATATACATACGTCGAAATTTAAACATTGCGGAATTCCCATGAGAAAAAGTCGCTGATTGCAAGAAAAATCAACCAACAATAACGGCGACAATTTTGGTTAAGTAATTACTATTTGCTTTGGTAAATCCCAATTCCATGGCTATATTATGCTTGCTTTAATTAAATAACTATAATAATAATAATATTTCCTATATTCACACTAATTAGCCTAGCCCAAAGTAAACACTGTAAGGTTTGTGTTTAAGATACTAGGGTAACGGATAGACACACATATATGATACACACAAACATTTGGCAGGATCTCTTCCGTTGCACTAAAAGATCGTCTCAGAACAAACTGTTAGATTGTATCAAAGTGACAATGAAAAGTCTATGAAAATGTCAACCACAACAGTAATGTTTTGCAAGGCGTGATGTATCTCTTTCTGATTGGTGTTAACAGTCACGTGACCTAATGTCTAATTTTCCGTTGTTTTTCTAAAATAATAATAATTATTATGATAAATAGTTTTAGTTATTATTATCTCCATATCGTAATTCATAATAAGAAACTGTAACCGATCCAATTTATTGTTAGTGGACACAAGTCTATTATTTTTTTTAGATTTTGCATAGGTGCACTCTTGATCCCAATCAAGACGGGGCCATGACGGAATCCGACGATGGAATGAGCTAACCCAGAAGGTGCTTTTTCACCCTGGCTTTAAAAAGAACGGGTTATAAGTACTTGGAAATGCAGACGCTGGGAGGAAGTTCCACTCCTTTGCTGTGCGCATTATAAATGATGTTGAGAAGCGCTTTGTGCGACAGGTAGGAATAGCTAGCAAGAAAGGGTGGTAGCCTGCAGTGCGTCTGAAGTCCGATGGCTATGAGATGGCGGTATGAGCACACTCCAAAGTACATTCTATAGAAGATCAACAAGCAACTTTGCGGCGGTGAGCTAAGATGTGAAGCTTGCTCTTCACCAATTTGCTGTCACCACTGACATTACAATGTATACTGCTGTTCTTTGTAATAAACTTCAATTTGTAATGAGTAATATTATTAACTTATACTATTGTAAACTTAGCCGTGTTTAGCCCACTAATGCATAATGCGAAATGTATTCGTTTAATCTGTATTTGAAAAACATTGTATTAATTTTATATGTCAACAAAGAAACTACAATTAAAAACCTAATTTATTTGTTTGGTCAAGTTGAACATTTCTGTAATTTAAAGCTTTTAAATTAAAATTGTATACATCTAAAAATATAGCTTCTATTGCCGAACTTGTTAATAAGTAACATGTATTTCAGCATACGGTGCTTCGGAGTATGTAGAATACAATATTTATAAACCATTAGTCTACTTTTTTATAATGAGTCATTTTATTATTTAATTGTTATAGAATATCAATACGTATTTATAATTAATACCCATTGGTATCAAAGAAATACCTAGGAATTATTTTTTATCATAATTACGAAAAAAGCTTATAATAAAAGCCTGTAGCTTCGAAAAAGCTTGCCCGCAACCTCACCAGACTAAACAGGGACGAAATCCGTAAAGTACTAGGTACTATAACCGGACACAGTCCTCTGAATAAACACCTATTTACCATAGGTGTGACAGACAGCCCTCATGCAGAGGCTGCATGGAGGCGGAGGAAACGCCACATCACGTGCTCTTGGAGTGCAGGAGTGTGGCCGATCAACGGGCACACTTTCTCCAGTCTCCAAAATCACTACCGGAAGCTTGTAGTAACCTGAAAAGGCTACTCGCCTTCTGGGATGGACTAGGATGGCTGGAGTAAAAGAAGAATACTCAATCACGTACAATGGCCCAATCAGGAGGCTAAGTGCGGAAAATGCCCCGTAAAACTAACTAACTAAGCTTATAATAAAATCCCCTTATTTTGAACATGATGTTATTTGAGTGAATTTGATGGATAAAATAAGGAATTATGTGATGAAAGAGCGGTGCGGTGTGGAAGAAGATATTGTGACAAATATAGAAAAAGAGATTCTTAAATGTTTTGGTCAAAGGATGGATGGATGGTTTTAAATTGTTATTTTAATCCATAATAGTCAATTAAGACATGTAATATTTAATGATGCCTTTCGTACCAGCGGTCCTAGATTGAAGTCCCGCAAAGTGTAGGTGTTTGTGTGATGAATACGAGCATTTAAACATAAACACTTAAACATAAACACTTTTTTATTTGGTACCAACACAGGACTTGAACATACAACACAAAGACAGTACATAAATAAAAAAAAAATAAACTAAAAGAAAATAAAACTAAACAAGACAATTATGATTAACTTAAAACTTAATTTAAACTTAATATGTCCCACGTCTGTACCAAATGGGTATTTGTATCTAAGTCATGGGTATTTAGACATTTCTTTTAATATTAATTATCTATGTAGCTTATACGTATGTCTATCCGTTAACCTAGTATCCGTAACACAAGCCTTTCAATGCTTACGTTTGGCTAGGCTAATCGGTGTGAATGTAAGAAATATGATTATTATGTTCTAAATGATGTAATTTTTCACGCCAATTTATGGTGAAACACATTGGTTTTCTCGCGATGTTTAAAATAAAAAGCAAGATATTTCTACCAATTTTATTATTCTTGTTAATTTAATTTTTGACATGATTGACATTTTAATATGTATATTAGAATTGGACTATAGTCCGTTTTTTTAGCATTAGAAAGAACAAAATTTGGGTACTTTATTGTACACATATAATGTAACAAGCAAAACGTAACATCGTGAAAAGTTTACACTAAAAATACCTTAAGAAGCAGAAGTTGCAAACTTGTGGAACGAAACGTTGGTCAGTTTGACACGACAAAATTAAAAAGTACATGCCGATGTACGGCATGTACGTACCTTATTAGGTGATTTTTAAAATGGTTGCTTAACATGGCCGCCATTAGCAACAATAGCGGCAAATGTCAACGTCTGCATTTATCTGTTTTGACTATTTTCTTTGGTTAATTGTTAAGTTTCTATTGTATTTGTTGATGTTTTTTGTTAAAAGTTTTTGATGTTATTTGTCATTTAATCTGTTCAACAATGGGCGAGCCTCAAGCCGGTCAAAGTGGACTCCAGCACAAGGTTAGCCACCACTGCTTCTTTGTTTACATAATAACTAATGCTAAAAAAATGGACTATAGCAATATGTAAATCTTCCTAATTATTTTATATTCTACTATCGGCCCGTCCCGGCTTCGCACGGGTGGACAAAATTCTTTAATTTTTTCTATTATTATTTTTTCCGTTAGCGCCATCTAGCGTCCTGTAGACGAACTACTTGCGGCTAACGCGTTGCTATGGTAACGTTAATTAATACAATGGAAAAAGAGCGGGAAAAAGAGCGGACAGACAAACAACAAATTTGTGATCTTATTTCTTACATTCACACCAATTAGCCTAGCCCAAAGTAAGCACTGTAAGGCTTGTATTATGGATACTAGGATAACGGATAGACATACATATATGATACATAAATATGTAATATTCATAGAAATATATAAAAACACCCATGACTCAGGTACAAATGCTCGTATTCATCATACAAACATCTGCCCCTTCCGGGATTTGAACCCAGGACCGTCGGTGCGAAAGGCAGGATCGCTACCGTTGCACCAAACGGTCGTCAAAATCTTAGATTATAGATTTGTAAGGTGACCTATTTATATAATATTACATTTATTATAAATATTTTTTTATATAATGAATCTGTAATTCTTAGTAACTTATTGATAGTGAAAATGTATTTTTATATTTCTTAATTAATTCATTGAAATTCTAGTATTTCCAGTGTTTTGGACGGTGTCATCCGTTAGCTTGTAAGACATGCATGTTAATAAATAAATTACGGAAATTTGATGATAATCCTCTCCGTATGTAATGTGTGAATTATTGGGTATATATGCGAGAGTAACTTGTAACGGCAATTCAATGGTTCTATAAAAAATTAAAGTTCCCCGATTCTGACGTAACCTCAGATTTACTCTGAGGACGTAACGCAATAATGTTCTTAGAATAAATAGTTCTCCTTGTCTTCGTATCCCCTTCTTACAATAGTATATATAAAATACCATATTTTATGAACACTTTTGAGAGAATATGTATTTCCTTACGCTTTCCTGAATAAAGATCATTTCACACTTGTCAAAGCAATATTTTAGATGGATTGTCGTATGGGAAAATTATAAGTTTCTAAGTGAGATGGGTTGAGGTTTTCATACAAAATATATATTTTATAAACTGCCTATAATAATATATAAAGAAAGGTGATAAAATAATTAAAATAAAATTACGAATTGAACAATACCGATTGACACAATTTTACTTGTTTAGGTATTGTAGTAGTGATGTTCCTATGGTGGAGACTATCGATTATATAAGTAAGGTACTACTCTATAGATCATACTAGGTCACTACTACCTCCAAGTGCAGGCGCACGCAACCCGCACCGGGTCTATGCACGACTGACATGTTGACAGCTACCCCCTCTGCTGGTGTATATGAGACATGTATTATATGTCTTGCATAAATACAAACACTACAGTACCTAATATTTATACATACATAGATACCATTACGTCTTTTTGTAGGCAGAGATCACAGATTTTGCTGTCTTATAAATTGGTTTGCCGGGTGACACTTCAAGAAACTGCGTTACGCTCCGCTCACGTTATGCGCTTACAATGAGAGCGAGTGAGAGGCACGCGTCCCTTCCACTCGGGCATGGTTAGCCCGCCTAAGAGCGAGAGAGACAGACATAAAAAGTGGAAGGGACGCGTGCCTATAAATTAATGTTTTAAATATAATTCTTTGTATAAATAAATGTTTTAAATTGTTACTATTATTTCATCCTTCTTCCTACTATACGAATGAATATTCACATTAAAATTATTTTACCACTCAAAGTCGTTGTCACGTAAAACTTTCGCCCGTATACCGACTTTACAGGCAACCAACCAGTTTTTTTAAAGAAAGAAAGAAAGAAGCAAAAACATTTATTAATACACACACACCTCTCACACACACACACACACACCACACACCACACACACACACACGCACACACCACACACACACACACACACACACACACACACACACACACACAGAGAGAGAGAGAGAGAGAGAGAAAAAAGAAAAAAAAAAGGGACGAACGATGTGAACAAAAGAAAAAAAATCTAATGTGTGGGGTCTACAAATACCCCGTCTCAGTATTTTACCTCTGTGTCATTCACAACTGGGCAGAATAGACACAGAGGCGCTGTTATTCTGAGAGGATTCAGTGAGTGATTAAAAGAAAAAAAAACTGGTTGGTTGCCTGTAAAGTCCGTATACGGGCGAAAGTTTTACGTGACAACGACTTTGAGTGGTAAAATAATTTTAATGTGAATATTCATTCGTATAGTAGGAAGAAGGATGAAATAATAGTAACAATTTAAAACATTTATTTATACAAAGAATTATATTTAAAACATTAATTTATAGGCACGCGTCCCTTCCACTTTTTATGTCTGTCTCTCTCGCTCTTAGGCGGGCTAACCATGCCCGAGTGGAAGGGACGCGTGCCTCTCACTCGCTCTCATTGTAAGCGCATAACGTGAGCGGAGCGTAACGCAGTTTCTTGAAGTGTCACCCGGCAAACCAATTTATAAGACGTTGTCACGTCAAAAAGGCGCCTTATAATTATATACTTCTAACATGGCCTTTTATTAGGACGGTCTCTATTTGGTCCCTCAAAGTTCGCATTGATCTGCCATTACCGACTTGCCAGTGGACATTCGCCCTATATATTTGTCTTGTCAGTCTTCTTTCGTCCATTCTCTCTACCTAACATTTATGAGCACTACTAACCCCAATTTATGTTAATTCATCAACCTGTATACAATGCAATCACAATATATTAAAATGTTCAGTATTTTTTAAATTAATAAGTAGCTATTAAATAAGAAGTAACATGTATCGAGGCTAAGCTTATTTGAGAACAAATTTATTATTATTACATTGACCACGGAGTGATAACACACAGTTTGACATTGACAGAATACAGACTACCACAGATTATACAAGGTACCACACATTATAAACATTAACAAGCGCAATTATGACTATACGTCGACTGTTTAAATGAATAATATTTCAACAGACAAACACTAATATCTAACATCTCTTCTGTTAAGAAAAAATAATTAAAGAAGTGACTCTCTTAACTTTCAAATACCATCAGTGAAGATGTCCAAATCTAAGGTCTTAGCTAAGCTGTTGATCTCTGATAGGACGGTTTAAAGGTGCGTGGTTATATTAATACTAGGCGATGCAGTCGCTAAGCATAAAGCTACGCTAGCACCATATATTGGAGCGGAGCGTAATACCTAAAAAAGAAAAAGATTATTTTTTTTCGATGGGAATTTTTGCGAATTTCGAAATTCAGGCTCCGTCGCAATCTGATCCTAAACCTGTTGATTCGATTCCAGACAAAACATATTTAAAACGATTAAGAACTCGGGTAGTTATGGCGTAACAGACATTGCGCCATTGAAGCTGATCCATGGGAGCTTTAAATCCATCCAAATTAAATCCATTTTCCCTAATTTTGAATTTTTTGTTTATGTTATCGGATGCAATATTTTACAGATACTATACGTGAATTCACTCAGAAAGTTTCAAGAATTTTAAAGGGTTTTTCACTTATATTTATTAAATATATTCAAGGTAGTCTTTACCAGTCTCTTTAAAAAATTTCATACGTCTGAACCAATTTTCGAAACACTTTCCAACCAGCACGAAACTAACCTCCTCACCCGAAGGTGAACCGCTTCCCGATCTAAACTGGAATATATGCTGAATCTCATTTTAAGAAATGAAGCTGTATTGTTTAATTATTTTCTTTCTGTTAGGACATTTTTCTCGATAACAGTTTTCAAAGCACTACCACACCTTTCGTCATCCTCCAAAGTGTGTGAAATAAATTAATTTATTATTATTATTATAAAAGTATCGTTTGTCTCTGTTACTGACAATATATACTTTCAATAAGAATCTTTTACGAAGCAAAAATGGCCATCAGCAGTTATTATATTCAAGAGGGACTTTAAAACTTAAATTTCTTCAACTAACTTCTATTAATATAATAATACTATTATTATATGTTTTCTTATTTCAGAATTTAACTGCAATATTTTTGTATTGAAAGAAATGATAACAAGAAATAATTTAATTTGTTCAGGTGTTAAGCACTGAAACCCACATCCTCCGACTGTTCAGGCGAACTCTATACCAATTGAGCCACCGAGACCATAACAGACTCTTTGAATGTTTCCATTTTCTTCTTTAATCGAACCCCAGCGCCATCTCTTCGTATTCTAGATAACTACATACCTTCAACTCAGCAGCTCAAGTCTAAAAACAAATAGCGAAAGGATTCTCGCCTGAATTCTGAAACAAGTTGATTTCTTTTTGAAGCGAAGCTTTCTATGCGTACGTTGGGCCGCTCGGATATAAGCGCTCGCCGCCCTGCCGCTCTGTCCGTGCTAAGCGTCAGATTTTATCGTTACACTAGAGCGTCAGATTTAGTACCGTTACCAACCCACCTCAATGTCTTTCATTTTCACCTTCACCTTCTGTCTCGCTTTCACTCATGTCAGTGTGCGTCGCTGGCGTGGCTTTCTATCTCTTTTTCGCTTTATACTATAATGTTTCGATTATTTCGTGAGTCCCTAGACGGTACTGTTATTTTGTTAATAAAAATTTATTTAAACTAAATTCCCAACTTCATAAACACTTAACACTTTATCAGCGTTCTAGTTTATAACTCGACGCTTTAATTTCAGCACTCGGAGTTCCGTAACTAGTAGTTTAAGACCAAAATTTAGCGCAACAAACTTAGTGGTAGTTACCAGCTTTCGTTCCATAGAGAGAGTTTAACATTCCAATTCGTCTGTAGTATATTACTTACTCTTGATTTCAACAAAGAGAATACCAGGTAATAATTCGGTTGAGTTAGGTTGAGACAAATAATAAAACTATCTAATTAATTCGCAAATAACATAAAAATAAATTCAGCATTTTTTTTATTTAAGCATTTACCTAGGTACTAGATTTTAAAATAAAAAAAAAATATTACAAGAAAAATTCTAGTAGTCTCAACATCTATAAACATTTATATTATGTATTTACTTCAATAATATACAATAGTACTTTTCATCACTTCTAATTGTAACTTAAATAAATAACAGATATAATAATAGGTAGATACGTTTAAAGACAAACAACAATAATTTCCACTCTTTTGTTTGGCATTCATTTGTTTTTTTTACTTCACAAAGCTAAGACAGATCAAATTTTAAATAAAATCTTTGATGAGATACTTCATTAAAAAAAAGTTTTTTCTTTTTTTTTAATTCCAAGACGTTAAATTAAACCAGGTCGATGCACTCGCTAAGCGTAAAGCGTCGCTAACACCATATATTAGAGCGGAGTGTAATACTTAAAAAATAATAAAAAAATTCAAGTGTTTAGTAAATATTAAAAATGCATTAGAATGAAAGCTTTCAAAAAGCGCGCGCTTTTTGTTTCCCATAGTGCCAATGTTTTTAGGTCATAATTTTTAAATTTAAAAATTCGGGTTTTGCAACAAATCTCCATCACAATCTGGTCCTAAAAGTGTTGATTCGATTCCACACAAAAACTATTACATCGTTAAGAACGGAAGTTATGGCGTAACAGACATTGCGTCATTGAAGCTGATCGAGGGAGCTCCGCTCCAATAAAATCATGTTTACCGGATAAACGAGGCGTTTTTTTTTATCCTGGCGTTTTGATTCCTTTACAGGAGTCGTGATCACAGGTTGACTAAGTAACTTATAATCTTCCAATATTTGAACCGGACACGTTCCTAAAATCCTCCGTCAAATTGATTGTGTATTTTATTGTATCTACGATGCCTGCAAATCTATTTAATAAGCGAAACAGTAGCCGCCATGTTGTTACGTCATACAGTCATGTAAATAAAAAGGGTCGACTGAATAAAGTTTATTGTTCACCTGTAGACCAATATCAGCGCATTTTTCGCGACCAAATCACGTCATGACCACAGAGTAACATGGCAAGCTTTTTCGTCAAATTACGCGCGAAAATTTTAAATCTAAATGCATTTTTATGGTATGTATCGATTGAATAAAAATGTGTTCTTTTTTGTCGTTTATTTAACATCTAAGATTTGAGACACTTTTAAAAATAGTTGTAAAACCCTATCGTATTATTTTAATTATCATAGTAACTTGAGCTTGTAATGTAATTTGAATTATTTCGAAGAATGTTGCCAAAATAACGACTGATTCCCCAGGTATTAAGGAAATGTCAATTTGCTCACATAACATTAATTAATTTCGACAAAAGTAGGGCAATGGAGCCCCCCTATCAATTTGTTGATATTATTCTATTAATTTTAGATGCCATAAATGTGTTTCATGGCAAATAAATTGACTAGAATTTGATACCAATGATATCTTATTGGCCCAACTGACGATACCGTGATGAATTTGTGAGGGGTGTGGGTTTGGCATCCAATAAATAAAAGGCGAGAAGGTTACGTTTAGACACTTATATCTTTGCAACTTCGAATAGTTTAGTTTTAACTGAAATTGTTAAAAAATCCAAAATACATTTGTATTTTTCGTAAATTCCCTACTATTAAGCCGTTATTACAAAATTATTACCGTCATAGCCCGCAGAATTATCAAATTTAAGTGGCAGTGGAGAAGAAAACGCAGTGTACGCAGGCCTTCCATTCGGTGGACCAACAATCTGATGAAAGTCGGGGAAAGCACCTGGATGCGGGCAGCACAGAAACGGTCGCTGTGGAGATCCTTGGAGGAGCCCTTTACTCAGCCGTGGACGTCATTGGACTGAGAAGAATTGTAACATGAGCAATTATTGGCAGTCTTATTTATTATTTGTGCTCGTTGTGTTTTTTTATAGTAATAGTATAGTGATTAAAATTGAGAACATACAAAGTAATATAAATATTAGTAAAGTTTATTGATAATGTTTGTAGACATGTCAATAACCAAAATAAGGTGAAGGAAAACGTTATAGTTAAAGTATATCACTTCTATACCATGCCAAGTATGTCAAAATTATTAGGTAATAAATAAATTCAATTTAACAACGGATTGGCAACATATACAAGAAAACCTTCAATTGAACTCCCTCGTCCTACATGCTTTACCAAATTCTATGACTATTCTTTGCTGGCACAGGCTGCTCATCGTTTCAACACTCCTCTTTTACGCTCATATCTCTTTCTGCTGTCCGTTATGAATGGCACCGTATAACTAAAATCATCACTCATCGTGATTCATAATGATGACCACAACCACTCTGGCAAGAGTGTACTGACTAAGAAGACTAGCAATATAGGAGTACTAAGTATATGGCAATAACAAGAGAGGTTAATTCTAATGCAGGTTTTCCAAGATACTGTGACCAATATTTACTGTGGTGTATTGGTGAATGTTATTTATGTCTTGGGATTGATCTTCGTCATAGTAGCTCATTGCCGGCTTAATGAAGGGTGGGTAATTGTTGAATGACGTCACAATTGGCGGCTAGTTGATACCAATTCCGTTGACGACGCTGTTGGCGACATATTATCATTATTAATAATGAGGAACACGTTTTAGCTCATCACGGGTGTCGTTGTTCTATAGTAGATTATATATGACCAAGTAGGATAAGAAATTGTCGATTTTTTCCTTCATATGGTAATAGGAACTTCGGTTTGTGAAACTTAGTCTCGCAGATAGTTACGGATGTACTTGTTTGAGTTGTTTGTGTATATAAAATATGTGCAAAAATCCATGAAAAAAGATATTTTATTTAAATGTGTAATGTGCGTGAAAGTCAAATATGAAGGTACTGTAACATTATTATCACTAAATTATATAAAACAAAGTCGCTTTCTGCTATCTGTCCCTATGTATGAATAAAGCTTTAAAAATACGCAACGGATTTTGATGTGGTTTATTTAATAGATAGAGTGATTCAAGAGGAATTTTTATATGTATAATATATGCATAATATAGTAGAGAAACATTGATATTTTTAGAGATTTCTAATGTGATATCGTAAATAAACAGATTTTTTGCGCTTACATTGCAAACGCTGGCTGAGCCCTAAGAGATAAATCAAAATAATGTACTACAGTATTGTACACCTTAAAAAGTCTACTAACAGTCCGCGATAGTATATGTCTATCTCTTAGGAATAACCCACAATAACCATTTTTTATCCTTTACTTTTTACGAGAAATAATGGCTTATTTACTAATCGATTTTAAACAATACAGCATAAAACCTTATCCATTTAAGTACCTAAAATACATTGTGCATTTAACATAGATCAATATGGCCCTTTACAGCATTTAATTTAAATGAATATTTTCGAAGATATCACAGAAAATGCAGGGAAAAAGCGTATGCGTTAGTATCAGCATTGCACCAGTGCGAAGTCGGTTGGGTCGCTATACTTTGTCCAATGTAGGATGATACTTTTGACAGGTGTCACTTCTTTATTGCTACGTACTAAGGTTGCGTTTGTTTCCTTATGTTTAGCTTGACATTGCAATAGGAATTTTATACCCTCTATATAGGTGTCAACTGTCAAAAGTATCATCCTACATTGGACAAAGTATAGTATTTAAATAATAAAAGGTTTGTTGTTCCTTTTATTATTACTTATAAACGATGACCTGAGGGCCTACCATCATCTTTTAGCGCGATTCAAGTTCGATTGTCAAAGTGAGACACCGCTGTACGCGGTCTATAGTGGCGTCTCTTTTTAACAGCTAAACTTGAATCGCTATAAGACGTGATGGTAGGGCCTCAGTTTTCATAACTCTATGGCGTAATAAAAGGCGGCCACTGTTTCGCTTATTAAAAAGATTTGCACATATCGTAGATACAATAAAATGCTATTAATTGTGCATATTTTATATTTAATCTTGACGTTTCGACTCCTTTACAGGAGCCGTGAGGATGACTTAGGTAATTTTCGTTAAATTTGTAAAATTAAAACAATTTTAGTTTGTATAAATTTAACAGTTAGGATCGTGCCTGATTAAAATATTGTGAAGGCAGTAGCACATACGCTGGTTTGCGAAAATATCTCACTCAAAATTAAACTCAAAAAACTGTCATATTGAACTAAATATGCTAAACGATCTTAAATCTTTGATATTTTATAATGCACAGGGACACAACGCAGATTTCGTCATTATAAATCCACCGTTCACTCGAAAGAGATGCAATCACATTTTTTGGTATGCGATAAAAAATTGAAAAACCTTATTCTATAGAATCAAAAGTTTTCAGTTCTGTCTCTATTTCCACAAACCAGCGAATTATATGACGACCATAACCTCAGTCATCCTGTGATCACGGCTCCGGTAAAGGAGTCGAACGTCCAAAATTAATTAATTAAAAATGTGGAAATATTAATTGAAAATTGTTGAATAAAACGAATAGAGTTTCATTATCACATTTTGATATAATTTAATAATAATACTTACATTCACACCAATTATTCTAACCCAAAGTAAGCACTGTAAGGCTTGTGTTATGACATGAATACAAGGGTAACGGTCAATACATATTATGATACATAGATGTGTAATATTTATATAAAAATCTATGAATCAGGTGCAAATGCTCGTATTTATCACATAAACATTTTCCCCTTCCGGGATTCGAACCCAGGACCGTCGGTGAGCAAGGCAGGATCGCTACTGTTGCACTAAACGACCTTCATATATTTAATATCTAATATATAAAATTCTCGTGTCACGGTGTGCGTAATTGAACTACTCCGAAACGGCTCGACCGATTTTCATGAATCTTAGCGTGCATATCGGCTAGGGTGGAGAATCGGACAACATCTATTTTTCATCCCCTAAATGTTAAGGGTGGTACACCCTTAATTTTTTTTTTATTTTGTGTCATTTTTTTGTTTTTATTTTATTATGATACATCATACAAAAATACATATAACCCTAAATTTTCACCCCTCTACGATGAACCCCTATTTTTTGTTTATTAATTAAAAACTTTTCCTAGAAATAATATACATGGCAAAACAACGTTTGCCGTGTCAGCTAGTATTTCTATAACATTATAAACTTCGATAACTTCAATACCTTCAACTTCAATACCTTCAATAAAATACAGTTTATTTATTTAATGAAAGATTTTTAGTCATGTATATCGATTCTGTGAAATAAAGCTCGCCCTAATCAATCATTCGATCCTTTTTATTTGAAATTACTTAAGGTGAATTAGGTTCGCCTTATAAAGAGTACAGGAGAATAAAAGGAAACCAGCTTTTGATTATGTAAGTTCAACGTTCAGTAAAAAACAATCTAACAGAATTGAATATTTATTTTATCAGATTTACCAACAAAAGAAAATGAATTTAAATAACTTTATTCAAATGCACTTAAAATATATTGTTTTGAATCATCTAACATTTTTACCTACCATATTATTTTTCCTGAGACCGTGTAATAGACGACAAACTCACACAAAGAACAATTAGGTTAGTAATGAAAATAACAAATTATTATTAAGTTCGAATCCCACATGAAGATATGTTTGCATGCTATTGTTAACGGTTGAATATCAACTTTTAAATATTTATAAGACCTCCAGTGTACTTTGATCAAATGTAAACAATTTTCACATTTATTTTATTTCATTTCAAAATTTATTTTACAAGTTCTTCTTGTTTTATCTGCATTGAAATGTTTCAGAGTATTCGAACCGTAAAGTTGAAAAACTTTCTTACGAAAGCTAAGATGAAACTTTCAATACCTTTTTAGTTGTTTTGTTTGAATAAATAAGAAACTTTATATACCACTTACGTTACATACACTTACTTTACCATCTCTAGATTATCTGTCATTCTTTATCGCAGCTTTCATACTATAGGGGCACAATTCGCAAAACATGATGGTTGGGAAAAATTTTCAGCCACTGTATTTTCACAAAATCGGTCATAAATAAATTAAACTATTAAAAGCAAGTAACAAGTACTGGGATAAATTTAATATGCGATAAATATTTCATGCTTAATGGTACTCTTATGATATTTTATGATTTTGCTTTCAATAGTTAAATTTATTCACCGACTTTGTGAAAAAACAGGAGCTTAATAGTACATTACGATATTAGTGCGTTATAACCAATACGCACGTATATTGTACGACATTTTATAACACATTTGCGAGGAAACAGAAAAAAAAACATTTTATATTTTTTTCATTTTTAATTGAAACAGTTATTAAAATAATACGTAGCTGTAGTTTTTTTTTGTAAAATAAATTAATTAATAAATATTTCTTACATTCACACCAATTAGCCTAGCCCAAAGTAAGCACAGTAGGGCTTGTGTTATGGATACTAGGCTAAAGGATAGACATAGGTACATATATGATACATAGATATGTAATATTCATAGAAATATATATATAAACACACATGAATTAGGTACAAATGCTCGTATTCATCATACAAACATCTGCCCCTTCCGGAATTCGAACCCAGGACCGTCGGTGCGAAAGGCAGGATCGCTACCGTTGCACCAAACGTTCGTCCAAATTTTTTAATTATGTTATTATTATTAAATAAACTCAATCTGTGAATGTACACTGTTGCTTTCCCGCGATTTTAACGAGCGGGGATTAGTTCGAAATTTGAATAGCAACAGCGCGCGAAATGGCAAATAATACTGTTATGGAATTTGTATGGACTATAACTTAACTATTTGCTTTGGTAACATAAGCGTTTTTTATGACCCGCTTTACATATTTAAAACCGGTGGAATTAGATCAGCTTTACGAGCAAAGGTGTTATAAAAATCTTTAAACGCGTTTTTCAACAATCATGTTTTTCGAATTGAGCCCCTATAGTATGAAAGCTGCGATATCATTGACATGTTATAAAATATTTAATAAATTATTACTACGAAATCAATTTGTTTCAGGTGACAGGCGAAACTCAAATCTACATCCCCTCGCTATCCAGGCAAGTATTCTTCCATTTAAGCTACCGCGACCCTGACAGAACTGTCATATTATTCAAATATTTCTTAAGTTGTAGCAAGCGCCATCTCTTATTGGAATTACTAAACACAGATAACCTATATAATCAGTCAGATGAGTTGTGACTTTGTTTATATAACTACTGACCAAATATTTATATAATAATAATATAACTGAAATAACACTTTAATAGATTGTGAAAGATAAACTAAATACTATACTCAGTTATAATAAATATGAATTTATTATAACTGAGTTTATTTATTTAATCAAATAATAAAAAATATGAGAAAAATGTAAACATATTTGATAGCGCTAATATTAATTTTACGGACTGATGATTGCACTTTGTAACTTTGTAATAATAAATTAAAATACTAATTAAATAAATAAAAATATTATTACCTACAACGTGAAATATAATACTTTTGCAAGTATAATAATATTTTTAATTGATGATGAAGTATTTCAGTGCTAGATTTTTATATTAAAAACTTCATAAAATACTTGAAAAACTTCGATGAATCTTTCAAGATTTCGGTAACCAATTGGTGAGGAGGTTCGAATCCCAAAAAATTAAAAAGACAAATTTAAAGTTTGCTAAAATTTTTTTAGATATAAAACCAGAAATTAAATCTTTAAATAACAATAAATTATTATATATATTATGAGACATCCGTTAAAAGTAGGAATAAAATCTTTAATTATTATCGTATTGTATTTTTTTAATTTATTTATTAATTATTACCAAAATGCCTTACTATTTTTTATATTTCGAAATGCATAATTAGTGTTATTAGAATGTCGTACAAAGCACCCCACACTTGTCTTAAAATGATTTTAATTTTCTCATTAATTATTTCATTGTTATATTGAAATATATTTTTTACTCTTGAGTTCAGTTTACCATAAAAGCGTGTTTTTAAAAATCATCTATGTATTTCTATCGGTTTTAACACAAGCCTTAAAGTGCTTATTTTCGGCTTGGCTTATTATTATTATATTCAGTACCCCAATAATATAATTTAATCCTTTTCTAAAAAGTTAATGGACAATCACAGCTATTTTACCATTCTTTATGTTTTGCTGAGACGGTACATAGCTACAAATAAATTCTCTCAATACGGGAGGCTGTTTGTTTTGCTCAATTGTCCCTTCCAAGTACCTCCGATGAGTCCTCTCGGGCATTCAATTCTATCCCTGTTCGCCCACCTTAACGATAATAAATATTTTATTCTTAACTTTTAACCGGTGTCTCATAATTATTATATTTTTGAAGTGAAAACTTCTTTAGCATCGGTGTGATTTGAAGGTCGATGAAACTAAAAAGCGACAGTAAAAATAGACAGACACATAAATTCATAACATTTAACGTGGCCCCTTTGGGACTCTCACTGCCGCAGGTGGAGAGGGACGGAGGACGGAGGTAGCGGCCTTCCTTCCTCTTAGCAAGACCAGCTGGAGAAGGATGGGCGTTCCTGAACCTGCATTGAGCGGTCTTGCCCGTCTCGGGGGATGCCCACATGCACCCTGGCATCCTCCATTGTGATGGAGCCTTCGGGCCAGTCTGTCAGGCACCCCGTGGTGAAAGCCACCAACGACACCATGGGACCAAGAGCAGTGCGGGGGTGCATACTTAGGTTTTTAGTGACTAGGCCTCCAATCCTCCATCGGGCACTAGGCCGGATGAGGGAATGGAGGAGAATCCCAAATAACTGCGCCACGCCGCAGTATGCGTAACGCATTTTCCCAAATTAAATAAAAAAAAAATTTAACGTAGGAGAAAATGAGATAGGATACATTATGTAACTGTGTTAATACGTGTTTGTATGCGCATGAGTAGTACAAAGCTTGAGAGAAGGTATCACAACAACCGTGGTATTTTTTATACGTGTACGTATTATTTATAAAGGTTAACATAATGCTCCCTATCTCATTTTCTCCTACGTTAAATCTTATGAATTTATGCGTCTGTCTCTTTTAACTGTCGCTTTTTAGTTTCAACGACTTTCAAATTACAACGATGCTAAAAAACATTTTTACTTCAATATCAACACGTCTTTTACTACTTAAAGAGTCATATATATAACATGTTACTAGCGGCCCGTCCCGGCTTCGCACGGGTGGACAAAATTCTTTAATTTTTTTCAATTGTGTAATATTTTTCCGTTAGCGCCATCTAGCGCCCGGTAGACGAACTACTTGCGGTTAACGCGTTGCTATGGTAACGCATATACAATGGAAAAAGAGCGGACAGATAAACACGCAAACAACTGTGATCTTAGATTATAGACTAGAGGTGGAAAGCGGCCCGTTCTGGCTTCGCACGGGTGGACAATTTTTTTTAATTTTTGACGTGACAACGTCTTATAAATTGGTTTGCCGGGTGACACTTCAAGAAACTGCGTTACGCTCCGCTCACGTTATACGCTCACAATGAGAGCGAGTGAGAGGCACGCGTCCCTTCCACTCGGGCATGGTTAGCCCGCCTAAGAGCGAGAGAGACAGACATAAAAAGTGGAAGGGACGCGTGCCTATAAATTAATGTTTTAAATATAATTCTTTGTATAAATAAATGTTTTAAATTGTTACTATTATTTCATCCTTCTTCCTACTATACGAATGAATATTCACATTAAAATTATTTTACCACTCAAAGTCGTTGTCACGTAAAACTTTCGCCCGTATACCGACATTACAGGCAACCAATTTTTTTCTATTATTAAATATTTTCCGTTAGCGCCATCTAGCGTCCGGTAGACGAACTAGTTGCGTTTGCCTCGTTGCTATGGTAAGGTTATTGATACAATGGAATAAGAGCGGACAGACAAACACACAAACCACTGTGAACTTAGATTATAGATTAATAGAATGATTAAGAACTTTTTTATACAATCATTCAATTCGATGGATAATGTCTACATAACTCGATAAGAAAATAAAGAGGTCGTATTCATTTAATTTCAAAAGAATTCCCAAAGCTGTATAAGATACATCTCGTAAAATATAAAAGTTAGAAACACGAGTAATGTTTCACCAAAGTTCCTACTCGTTTTCAAAGTGGAAACCAAAGTATGTAAATTGTGATTTGGCCTTCTTTAAGTGCTGTAATATAGCCAACCTTTATGTTGAAAACCTTGAATATTTCTCTCTACTTTGTTTGTGGTTTATGCTTGTGCAATTAACGTAATGATTTGACCTCATAAACTTTATGGGAACGCAATAAAAATCATTTTAGAACGACCTTGAACCTTCACGGATGATAAGTTTATGTGCATTTATAAACGTCGTAACTCTTTATGTGTAATTATTATGCTAAGTACCTTGTTTCTAACGATAAAAGGTAGATGGCGTTTCATTTACTATATATACAACAACATAACGATACAAAAATATATTTATGCTGTTATTTTGACGACGGTTTGGTGCATCAGTAGCGATCTTTCCCTTCGCACCGACGGTCCTGAGCTCGAATCCCGGACGGGGCAGATGTCTGTGTGGTGAATACGAGCAATTGTTTCAGGTCATGAGTATTTATATATATTTTATATAAATATTAAATATCTATGTTATTTATATGTATGTCTATCTGTTACTATAACATCCATAGCCACAAAAGCCTTAGTGTTTACTTGGAGCTAGGCTAACTGGTGCGAGTATAAGAAATATTATTATTATTACTATTATATAATTTAATCCTTACACTTATGTGCTTACCACACATTTAAATAAATCCACTTTTATAAGATTATTGAAGGCCGCGCGGCCACTCTATCCATACTAAGCGTCAGATTTTACCTTTACACGAGAACGTCAGATTTAGTACCGTTACCTCCAACCAGCTGTCTCACCACCTCAGTGAGCGTGGCCTTTTGTCTCGCTTTCACTCATGTCAGTATGCATGGCTGGCGTCACTTTCTATCGCTTTATACTATAAAGCTTCGCTTCTTTTGGGCGCCATTAGAAGGCACTGTTTAAATTTAGTTTTTTTTTAATCCTGACGTTTCAACTTCATTACAGGATCTATGATCTTGCTGTGATCATAGTTCCTGTAAAGTTCGTGTCCCGTACGACACCTGAGACAAATAGATTTTTTCCTAATAATTTATTTTCATATTTTAATACATATCTCTGTGTTTATATGTTAAATTACGAAAGTTATGATAATCACATGGCTTTTCAATCTTTATCGACTATTGGATAAATGTAAAAGTACAATAACATTCGATGTTGACGCCTTCAGCACCGATAGACCTGGGTTTGAATCCCGGAAGGGAAGGTAGTTCCGGATGTTTGTGTGATGTACCTGAGTCATATCTGTTCATCTAGTATCCAAAAGACACACTTAAAGTGCTTACTTTGGGCTTGGCTAATTAGTGTGAATGTTAGAAATATTATATTATTATTATAAATAGAATATGAAGAAGTGGCGCTGGTGTTAGCTAAAGTAATATTTGGGAAAATTCAATCAGTTTCTCAAAGCCTCGGTAAAGTATTCGCCTAAATAGCGAGGGTATTTCCAAGGTGGAAATAGCTGCGATGACTTCAACAGACTCCGACAGAACTGAGGGAACATCAGGGAATTTTTGGCAGTTATTCCTTCTATCAAACATTTGTTGTGAGTTCTGGATTCAAGTTGGTTTCACTGGCCGACTGAGCTGATAAAACGGGTTTCCCCTCTTTACAAAAAATGGAATATTGCTTCGTGTCGGCTTAAAACCAAGTTAAATTTATTTTAGTAACAATTTTCTAAAAGGCAATAATGGTAAAAAAATAAAACATATCGTCGTTGATAGTGCAACATCGCGGAATCAAGTGGTTAATATCCATTAGTAAAATAAAAATATGTAGCAGTGTGCACCGCCGCCCGCCCCCAAATAAATGCAGAAACCACAGACACCGGCACCTTTACCAACTACTCTACACGTGTTTCGCCCCCACACGGAGCATCATCAGGAGTTGTTAGACCGTACAATATCGAGCACTAAGTTACTCAGTTACTTAATATATTTAAGTCACTTAGTTTTATTTTACTAATGGATATTGACTTCCGCCAAGTAACGCCAGATTCTATCAAATAATTAGTAGTTAATATCGCTTAACTTGATAGTGACCAATTTTACAGGAGAGCGAAAAACCCTGTTATATTACGTCTTTGTAAAACTAAAATTCTGTTTTGACGTGACAACGTCTTATAAATTGGTTTGCCGGGTGACACTTCAAGAAACTGCGTTACGCTCCGCTCACGTTATGCGCTCACAATGAGAGCGAGTGAGAGGCACGCGTCCCTTCCACTCGGGCATGGTTAGCCCGCCTAAGAGCGAGAGAGACAGACATAAAAAGTGGAAGGGACGCGTGCCTATAAATTAATGTTTTAAATAATTCTTTGTATAAATAAATGTTTTAAATTGTTACTATTATTTCATCCTTCTTCCTACTATACGAATGAATATTCACATTAAAATTATTTTACCACTCAAAGTCGTTGTCACGTAAAACTTTCGCCCGTATACCGACTTTACAGGCAACCAATTTTTTTTTGTAGTTTCACG
The DNA here is from genome assembly GCA_927399485.1 of Calamotropha paludella. Classification (NCBI taxonomy): domain Eukaryota; kingdom Metazoa; phylum Arthropoda; class Insecta; order Lepidoptera; family Crambidae; genus Calamotropha; species Calamotropha paludella. The sequence continues at coordinate 2,000,777 of OV656820.1, forward strand.
TTATTGGCAAATGTCGGTTACGCAGTAGGAATAGCAGTTTCAACGACAATATCAGTAAATATCCATTGACAATACCTACTTTCTAACCCCCGAATATAAAATTGGGATATTACAACGATTGCTTTGTATAGCAATCTCTTTTTAATTTTCTGCATCGTCCTTGAACTCTGAAGATGTAATCGTTATAATTAAGTAGTGGGGTTTTTTCGGCAATTCGTCACGCGTCCAATGTCGCGAGCAGTGTTGCCAGAATATTTTGTAACATTTTACTTTTTATTTATCATCTCACGATATCTCTTTGTTACACTACTCTAAATTCTATTTGATCATAACTAGTAAAAAATTTTAAAATGTACGAACTTCGACTACCTCAGGATGGAGAGGATAATAAGGAAACTAGAGCTATGGCGGTGTAACTTAAAGAGGAAATAATTAAGGTGAAATACTTATAATGAAAACAATAAGGAACGAACAAAACTTAAATTAAATATAAATAAACGTGCATAATAATATATACATACTATAAATATAAATATATGTTCATTGTATAATATACATACATAAACAGTATACATATATATATTATGCATCTTATGTTATGTTTTAAGATTTACAGTATTAGATATATCGTGTTTTAAATATAATAAGATAATGTTACTTTTTAAGCTGTCACTTGTTACGTTTGACTGTCGGTTACTGGCAACACTGGTCGTGAGGGGGAATATGTGGGATAATGACTTGAACGACGGTTTCTATTACCGAAACTCATATGAGGGCTGAAATTTAGTATTCAAGGATATTTCCTTTTGTAACGATTAAGTCGCGTTTCGCACTCGCGATAATGAAAAGGCACATTTCAGAATTTAAATATTTCTTGTTGTGGAAGTCAGTAATTTCGTTTTTTTTTGTGTATGTAATGGCGTACTTTTGGGTTCCGTATTTCAAAAAGAAAAACGGAACCGTTTATTACCGTCCGTTAGTTAAAATTTCGCTAAGAGTATATGCACATTGCGTTTTTTAACGCACTATCGACGAGATTTCTTTTTGTTCCACAGATAATTATAATAAATCATTATATGGTTTATATATTTACACTTTAATGTATGTGTATTATATACGTATGCATAATAGATGTGTTTGTTTATATATATTTATTTATCGTTTACACCGCCGCCTTAAGCTTCCTTCCAGTCCTATCCATCCAAGGGTTGTCTGGAAGAGATCGCTTTGATCGATAAGACCTCCCATTGTAGCACTATTTTAATTTTTTTTTTGTTTTATTATTACTTCAATGTGGTGTTATAAATAAAGTGTATTGTATTAAAATTTTAATTGAATATTTTACATCTGCGCGGGCGTTCCGCGGCGACCATCTTTACTTTATCTTTACATCAGGCTGTACCGCTAGTTTCATGTGAAATGAACTGGGAAAGAATTGCTAATTAAATCTGACTCAATCTCGTGGCATCGAAAAAGAAATACTATAACATCAGAAATAGTAATCAGTTCCCTGGGAAAATTCCCGGGCTAAAAATTTGCTCTGGTCCATTTCCGACAATCGATGTTGATGAACATCGGTTGAACACTGATTTAATTTAAAATATACTGATTTAATATAAAACGAGAAAAACTGAAACGTTTAAAAAAATCCCGGTGGAGGTTCGCAGCCTGGATTGTGAAGAAAAACAGATCGTTTCCTTCCTGAGTTATAAATTTATTTTTTACTTGTTTTGGTAGATTCACAGTAAGTGCTAAGTTAACTACGAATAGTAATAGTATTTCTTATATTCAATCCAATTGACTTAATCCACAGTAAGCTCTGTAAGGCTTGTGTTATGGATCCTGAGTTAACAGATAGACATATGAACTGATCAACGAAATTAGGGTTCACTATCCATTTGCATAAAAATTTAAACCATAAAACATGTTGGCATATGGTAATTCATACTAATGATATTTACGCATAATATTATTATACAGAACAAATTTAGCATAATTGTTTTAATCATAAATACAATCAACATAATCATATTTAAGCATAAAATTCACAACCATTACTTCATAAAGGCATAATGGTATCAAACTATCATGAATATAATCATAATCATCTTACGCAGAATAAGTTACTTTTTAGATAATAGACACACATCAATAACTTTTTACATAACTAACCTAACCTAACCTTTATTATAAAATACTTTTATGCGACTATACACTATACCTTAAAACATTGTGCAAATTATAATTATGTTTAAATATATTAGACCTAATAATTATGCCACAGTACATATGCTGCTAAAAATCAATTATGACAAAGTAGTATTATGCAAAAAATATGCCTATCTCGTTATGCCAAACTATTTTAGGAATAAATACATTATGTCCCCGAAATCAGATATAGGACACCAAAAGGAAATCACACGCGATCAACGTGCCTTCATGAATTGTTTTATTTTGCATCAAGTCGAACTAACGCTGGGCTTCATTGTCCTATTAAAAGAATGACTTACATATATGATACACAGATATGTAATATTCATAGAAATATATAAATAAGGAAAACGAGCATTTTTACCTGAGTCATGGCTCAGGTAAAAATGCTCGTATTCCGTACACAATCATCTGCCCCTTACGTGGTTCGAAACCAGAACCGTTGGTACAAAAGTAGGATCGCTACCGTTGCACAAAACTGTCGTTAAGGTATCGTAGAAGCAAAAATATTTTTACTTTTTTTAACTGTGATTCAAAATGTTTTGTATCCATTTAATACACTCAAACAATAAAGATTACAGCTGTTATATTATGCACCTGTTTACAAATAGTGTTTGTAATAAAAACGATGTACTAAATAAAAGAAATATAACGCTATCTAAATATTTTTATGTAAATGTATAGGAACCAATTAGGCATGATGATGCAACAAAAAAACTGTTCAAGTGCAAGTATGATTCGCGTATCAAATACCGAGGGTTCCGCACATTTTTTTATGTTTAAACGGGAAAATCGAGTATCAAATATTACAGACCGTTTATCAAGTATTTTCCTATTTTTTAAACTAGGTCTGCATTGCATGCTTGTGTTTGCAAATACTCAGCGAAGCACTACCTTACCTTCGTTTGTGAGTTTGGCGCCAAATTTCATCAATGTAGTTTCTTTCGGTGATTATTCCTCCATGGTAAAGTCTATTTTTTTTACATAGCCTATGTCCGTCAGGCTCAGAGTAAACAGGACTGGAGTAGCCATTAGTCAATATCTCGTACATATTTTTCTGCCATTTTTTGCGGGGGGTGAGGTTACTACTACATTCAATGCCAGCACACAGGAACAAAAACTCTTTGCGTGTTTACAAACGCACACATGCATAATACGACAAACATATTTAAAATACACGCACACGTGCTTAAAATAGTGTGTTAACGTTCTATTCAAACACACGAATGTCATTGTGTGAGAAGTGACATGACATAGCACGAGAATATCGATATCGATAAATCAGTTTCGTTCAATGAATGAATTTATTAACTTTGCGTTAGTATTCCTACAAATACAAATTGAAACTTGATAGTTTATTGCATTTAAAAGATATTTACAATAGGTGTTATTATATATATAGAATTCACTGTGGACCCTTTTGCGTATACCCATAATGGAAAGGAGGAACTCTGAAACATTATTTTTAACAAAGCGATAGTGAATATAGTTATATTTCTCAGATTTTTACTTTGACCGATTGATTATTTGTATTTTTTTGCGATTTGCTTACATCACTTTTTGCAGGTATTTCCTTTTCAACTTATTTTTTAACCTAAAATTAATACATTTAAATGTAATAAACTAAAACTGTTATAATATTACATGTTAATATCTATTTGAAGCATAACTAGTTTTATAATAAACTAAGAGGATCATTCAAGAATAACGTTGGCACAGCATGGGCAACTAATCTTCTTCTATTGTTAGATAATTTTTGAAACTGAGACGGCTCAATATGTATGGAACATATAGTACTTGTTCTTGAAGATGTCCAAGATGCCCTATTACCTATTACAAGCATGAATCCATTTTTTTCGTATGCTGTATTCTTTAGGAAAACTGAATATGAAAAATTAGATGTTTCCGGGCATATCAAAGCTTAAAGTATGAATACCAACAATTAGTATACCGCCTAGGGGCAGAGTATATTTGCCTGAACTACACATACCGATCATTTCTAATTTTAATACTGCAATACTATCTTCCAATAGCTTTCATTTATGTACAAATGACTTTTGGTACCACATACCTTACTCCTAGTATCTTGAAGTATTGCAGTTGGACAAGCCGGTTTTTAAAAGGAGCTATAAATGCTACAATATTAATAAAAAACTTAACTTAAATGTTGACGATGACATTTAGCTATTACCATACTAAAATGTCATCAAAATCCGTCGCGTAGTTTTTGGGTGATGCGTGCTCAAACATACATACAGACAGACAAAATGTTCAAAAATTAGTGATTTCGCTTCCTCTCCTCTCATTACTAGCCATTTGGTTTAAGGTGGACTTGACCTGTTTTATTCTATATCTTTACAGTTTTATTCTCGTATGTATAATATCGCAGGTAAATAGTATAATTCCGCACTTTACATACGGCGTCATCAGTTCAAAATCACATACCTTATTCTTATTTGAAATCATCATTAATACCTGGTAATAATTACTGAAACAAACTGTAATTTATCTAAGCTGTGTTTTATTATCGTTAAGAAAAAGAACTAAGAAAAGGGTATGTGTTTTTTAAACTGATGACGCCGAATGTAAACTGCGGAATTATACAATTTCCCTGCGACATACAGATTTAAATTAAAAATACATATTTCCAATTTAAGTATGTTACTTGCATTCATTCATTCATTACTCACTCGTAAAATCACAATATCGATGAAGTTGACATCACTATTGTGCAAATTAATATTGTACAAATTAATAAGGGTTGCTGATTACAAAATAAAAACAATTTGTCCTGTGGCTCGAAAAAAAATTTTGGTTTCTCGGAAATGATCGGGTGTGCTGGTTAGACGATGGTACCCTTTTAACCGTGTCTTTTTTATGAAGTCAGGGACACTGGAAGTATATACAGCATTCGTACTCTTAATGTTTATGAGCGCCGCCCAGCATGAATAAAAGGACAAATAGTTTGATTATTATTTTAATTAATTATTTTATTTATTATTTTATATTTCCATGTTGTGTGGCAAAGAATAGGCTTCAAGCAGCCGCAAAAGTGTAGGTATGTACTTAATACTAAACTAAAAATAAACACGCAACGTACATTGTTAAAACGAAATTATAATTGGTAATTAATTAATACAAAATTACAGTTATTTATTACCAACAAACTTTTTCTAATTTTTGTCTTAATTAATTGAAATGCGATAATGGTCAACCCTAGGTAGTCTCGTGGGGAGTGCAGCCGTGACGTCATCAAACGAACTTTGAGCGCGAAATTTGAAATTGTAGTCTGCTAAAACATGAAATTATGAATTAAATAATAATCAAAACCTAAAAATTATGCTTACAAATGAAAGGTGACACCATCTTTTTGCATACTAGATATTTTCGAATTTTTTTTACAGTAGAAAACAGCACAGGCAGGCATTTTCGTGGGAGCTCTGCACGGTAAGACGTTCTGATTATTGTGGTTTTAAAATGACGGCTCAACTAGTTTTATATAACGCACAGGATTCCGATGCTTGTGCATTTGGCAGAGGGGTAATGTTAGGCAAAGGCTACTCCAGTCCTGTTTACTCTGAGCCGTCAGGTTATAATCATGTATGTTCATGCCAAAATTCGTTCGACTCGGTTGAACCGTTAAGTAGCAGGATCTCAGAGTAAACAGGACTGGAGTAGCCTTTGCCTAACATTACCCCTCTGCCAAATGCACAAGCAGCGGAATCCTGTGCGTTATATAAAACTAGTTGAGCCGCCATTTTAAAACCACAATAATCAGAACGTCTTACCGTGCAGAGCTCCCACGAAAATGCCTGCCTGTGCTGTTTTCTACTGTAAAAAAAATTCGAAAATATCTAGTATGCAAAAAGATGGCGTCACCTTTCATTTGTAAGCATAATTTTTAGGTTTTGATTATTATTTAATTCATAATTTCATGTTTTAGCAGACTACAATTTCAAATTTCGCGCTCAAAGTTCGTTTGATGACGTCACGGCTGCACTCCCCACGAGACTACCTAGGGTTGACCATTATCGCATTTCAATTAATTAAGACAAAAATTAGAAAAAGTTTGTTGGTAATAAATAACTGTAATTTTGTATTAATTAATTACCAATTATAATTTCGTTTTAACAATGTACGTTGCGTGTTTATTTTTAGTTTAGTATTAAGTACATACCTACACTTTTGCGGCTGCTTGAAGCCTATTCTTTGCCACACAACATGGAAATATAAAATAATAAATAAAATAATTAATTAAAATAATAATCAAACTATTTGTCCTTTTATTCATGCTGGGCGGCGCTCATAAACATTAAGAGTACTAATGCTGTATATACTTCCAGTGTCCCTGACTTCATAAAAAAGACACGGTTAAAAGGGTACCATCGTCTAACCAGCACACCCGATCATTTCCGAGAAACCAAAATTTTTTTTCGAGCCACAGGACAAATTGTTTTTATTTTGTAATCAGCAACCCTTATTAATTTGTACAATATTAATTTGCACAATAGTGATGTCAACTTCATCGATATTGTGATTTTACGAGTGAGTAATGAATGAATGAATGCAAGTAACATACTTAAATTGGAAATATGTATTTTTAATTTAAATCTGTATGTCGCAGGGAAATTGTATAATTCCGCAGTTTACATTCGGCGTCATCAGTTTAAAAAACACATACCCTTTTCTTAGTTCTTTTTCTTAACGATAATAAAACACAGCTTAGATAAATTACAGTTTGTTTCAGTAATTATTACCAGGTATTAATGATGATTTCAAATAAGAATAAGGTATGTGATTTTGAACTGATGACGCCGTATGTAAAGTGCGGAATTATACTATTTACCTGCGATATTATACATACGAGAATAAAACTGTAAAGATATAGAATAAAACAGGTCAAGTCCACCTTAAACCAAATGGCTAGTAATGAGAGTAGAGGAAGCGAAATCACTAATTTTTGAACATTTTGTCTGTCTGTATGTATGTTTGAGCACGCATCACCCAAAAACTACGCGACGGATTTTGATGACATTTTAGTATGGTAATAGCTAAATGTCATCGTCAACATTTAAGTTAAGTTTTTTATTAATATTGTAGCATTTATAGCTCCTTTTAAAAACCGGCTTGTCCAACTGCAATACTTCAAGATACTAGGAGTAAGGTATGTGGTACCAAAAGTCATTTGTACATAAATGAAAGCTATTGGAAGATAGTATTGCAGTATTAAAATTAGAAATGATCGGTATGTGTAGTTCAGGCAAATATACTCTGCCCCTAGGCGGTACACTAATTGTTGGTATTTATACTTTAAGCTTTGATATGCCCGGAAACATCTAATTTTTCATATTCAGTTTTCCTAAAGAATACAGCATACGAAAAAAATGGATTCATGCTTGTAATAGGTAATAGGGCATCTTGGGCATCTTCAAGAACAAGTACTATATGTTCCATACATATTGAGCCGTCTCGGTTTCAAAAAATATCTAACAATAGAAGAAGATTAATTGCCCATGCTGTGCCAACGTTATTCTTGAATGATCCTCTTAGTTTATTATATAACTAGTTATGCTTCAAATAGATATTAACATGTAATATTATAACAGTTTTAGTTTATTACATTTAAATGTATTAATTTTAGGTTAAAAAATAAGTTGAAAAGGAAATACCTGCAAAAAGTGATGTAAGCAAATCGCAAAATATACAAATAATCAATCGGTCAAAGTAAAAATCTGAGAAATATAACTATATTCACTATCGCTTTGTTAAAAATAATGTTTCAGAGTTCCTCCTTTCCATTATGGGTATACGCAAAAGGGTCCACAGTGAATTCTATATATATAATAACACCTATTGTAAATATCTTTTAAATGCAATAAACTATCAAGTTTCAATTTGTATTTGTAGGAATACTAACGCAAAGTTAATAAATTCATTCATTGAACGAAACTGATTTATCGATATCGATATTCTCGTGCTATGTCATGTCACTTCTCACACAATGACATTCGTGTGTTTGAATAGAACGTTAACACACTATTTTAAGCAAGTGTGCGTGTATTTTAAATATGTTTGTCGTATTATGCATGTGTGCGTTTGTAAACACGCAAAGAGTTTTTGTTCCTGTGTGCTGGCATTGAATGTAGTAGTAACCTCACCCCCCGCAAAAAATGGCAGAAAAATATGTACGAGATATTGACTAATGGCTACTCCAGTCCTGTTTACTCTGAGAGCAGGATGGACCCGAGCGAAATTTGTGAGTTGCCCTAAAGAGAGCTTCGCTCAATAAAATACTTTTACCGGATTATTTGTGCAATTAATTTTATTTAATCCTGATGTTTCGATTCCTTTACAGGAGCCGTGATCATAGGATGACTAAGGTAGTGGTCATTATACATATATTTCTACAGCCTTCCAATATTTTAGTCGTTCAGATTCCTCCTAACTGTTAAAATTATACAAATGAAATTGTTTATTTTGTATTTTTATATTTTTTTATTATATCTTCGATTATTGTAAACTACTGAGTCTACGACCAGTTCTGAAAAGGGAGGCCCCTCCGAGAAGAACTGCCGAAGAAATTCGGACAGAGGGACTATCCACTATGTCTCGCAGTCTATGTTTTTGGAGATATTATGATCATCATAAGATCAAAATCAAAATAACTTTATTCCATAGGCCCTTGCGGGCACTTAAAATCGTCAATTTTACAAAATCAAGAAAATATTCTTCTATAATAAAGATAGCCCGTGCGCTAGCGGCAAGTACATCCGCGGAGTTGATGCCGCGCATGTTATCGCCACGAGCGACCCGATTCCGAACGTAGGGGCTAACATGAGAAGAATCGCGCAAGAAACTCATGTGCCAAAACTCTTATAAAATCGCCAAATGTCTCACAAATTGTGTATATTACAAAACGATTCAGAGAACGAGCAATTCATTTCTTTTAGGTCCGCGCTGCCTTATCATTCAAAAACTCTTTAACACTGTAATAAGCCTTTTTGCATAACTGAGTTTTAATTAAAATTTTAAATTTATTCACTGACAAGTCATGCATGTTACATGGCAGCGTGTTTATTATTCGCATACAGTGACCTGCAAAGGAGTTGCTTATTTTATGGAGCATTGCAAGCTTGTCTTTATTTCTTAAATTGAAATTATGATAGTCACATTTTCATTTTTTCTGAATTTAATATATTTATTCTTGTGTGCATACAGTAAGTTTTCATAAATATATTATGAATGTACAGTCATAATACAAATTTCTTTAAATTTTTCTCTTAATAACTCTCAGGAGCCCATCCCATAGAACGCCCGAACAGCTCTCTTCTGCAGCACAAAAATGCAGCCAATATCGGCGGCATTTCCCCACAGTAGTATCCCGTACGACATAATACTGTGGAAGTAGCTAAAATAAACTAAGCGCGCAGTTTTTACATCTGTTATTTGACGAATCATTTTTACGGCGTATGCTGCAGAACTGAGTCTGCACGATAGGCATTCAATATGAGGACTCCTTTGTAACTTAGAATCTAAAGTTATACCCAGAAATACAGTTTGATTGGCAGTTTGATTACAGCTCTATTTCCTCATCCCTAACCCTGACTTTGGCTTTAGCTAATTGAACATTTGGCATAGTGAATCTAATGCATTTTGTTTTACTTTCATTTAACAACAAATTATTGGCGCCATAATTGCTTGGAAACCCATATACAATAAAATAAGTACAATATTTTTTGCAATTAAACGAATTATTATTATCATTATCAAACACACATACTGAGGGACTTAATAACTAACTAATTTTATATTCCTTTATACAGAAAAACAAACACAGAAAAACACCACACCTAAGGGTGAGCAAACATTCACATTATTCTATTTATATGTCATTGCAAACATCAAGTCATGATTGGAAAGTACTGGAAGATTTGAATTTACCACATTTCCGCTATCCTCCGAAATAGGTTTAAAATCATTAGCTAACGTTGTCTAGCACATCTTGCACACCACGTTTTCTAAACGCGCCATCGACGCGCGCTTGTATCGCTACAAACGCGATACTCACGCGGGTCGAACGCAGCTTGACCATGAACTTATGTAGGTGTTCAAAGATCTACATTGGAATGCCTGCATAAATTCAGTCTCGCACTTGAATTAGTACAGACAACGGTGCAGACTGGTATTAAAGTCAACGCGATGCCGACGCATGTTTCTAGTTCGGCATTGTTTTTAAAAAACTCAGTGTACACAGGCCTTTAGGTGATTTGCGAATGATTGTTACTGATTGGCTGACATGAACTTTAAAGTCAAGTCAATCGCGAAAATTGGTATATAAGGCAAGAATAAATAGTCGAACACATAGCTAACTCGGATGCTAAATAAAATTAAAAAAGTTTCAAACATAATTGGAAAAAATATTTGGAGTCATTTTTACATTTATTTTTGTATTTTTTTCTATTTTATCCGTATTAGTTTTGAACGTGAGACCAAAGCAGTCGAGAGCGTCACCGGAAATAGAATCAACCAATGATCTATTCAAATATTTGAGAATACTTTTTGGCACTCTAAAGCTTTAGCTCAGCTTATGAATCTCCCCGAATACATTTTTATTTTGCTATAAATAAAGTAAACGTGTTCTAAACAGGAAAAAAATTCACTAAATTTTGCTTCAAGATAAATGACAATTGGCTTTTTTTTTAAGTTCAATTTTAATATTATTTGAAATTCGTTAGGAGCCTTGTATAAAAAAATACAAGTCATATGTTACTCGCTCGAAGAGCTGAGCAAGACTGAGCTTTTTACTGTGTATCTCCTTATAACTACTAGTCTGGCTAGTCTGGCCATAAATACTGTTACATATTACCCTTTATTTTTATCAACTTTTTAATAATTTTGAATCTGTAACGCGTTTATAATTTAAAAAACGGCTTTCGATTTTGTACCATTTCACATATTTTTTCGTGATTATTATCAAATTACAATATGGAATGGATTAAAAAAAATAGGATTGCAGTGATCGCTTTGCACATGGAGCCGTTGGTCATATTCCAGACACTTCAAAAGCTTGGTATCAGCCGTATGTTCGTATATCGTACTATCTACAAATACAACAACACTGCCTCTGGAGAAGACCATAATGATCGGGACAGCCGCGTGCTTAGTACGTGTTAGAACTACAAAGGCTGTTAATGCTGTTAAAGCCAGAATTCGTCAAAACCCCATTATGAAGCAAAAAATCTTATCACGAGAAATGCGACTCTCGCTAGGACTCTGTCGCATGTTATAAAACGCTCGGCTTATCGTCGATATACAGGACATGCCCTAACTCAATCTTTACAATTAAAGAGGACCGATCAAAATGCCTTCTGTCACGATAAGCAGTTGAAAGGCACAGAAATATCCTATTTACCGATGAAAAAATTTTCACGATTGAAGAGCCCTACAAGCAAAATGATAAAGTGTACGTGGTTTGATGGTAAGTGTCTTATCAAAAGGAGTGAAAACTTTAGACAAACTGTATCAAGAGACAGTCTTGCATCGTGTTGTGAAACCTCTCAGCAATAAACTTTTTGAAAATGTTTTTCCAGCAGGACTGCACCTGGTCACAAGAAACGAACTAACCAAGCCTGGCTTGAAACCAACGTTCCGGACTTTAAAAGAGTTGTAGACTGGCCCTCATCTAGCCCAGACCCTTCAGAGTCAACCCTTTACACTACAAATTATGGTCAGTTTCAGAGAACATGGCCTACTCTAAACGACACGGCGACATCGAGTCTTTTAAACAATCTCTGGAGCAAGCAGTGGCGAAATTTCCCATGAAAACAGTGCGTTAATCCATATATACTTTTTTTTAAACTATTTAAACTACTAATTTGTATTGGATTCGCGACAGTACCCACGCGCTGCTATCCCCTCCACGATTCGTTCAACGCTAGAGTTACGTGCCGCGACCTCTACCATCAGTTGAGATAGCGGTCAAGAACATACCTATTTATATTTTAAATAAATGTTAGGTTATTTAAAATATAAATTATGGTCTGATTTAATTTCCTGTTCCTTTTTTCCATTTGACATAATAAACCCTTAAAATGTTACAGTAAAATATATTTCCTCATAATTTAAAATTTAAGATACTAATTTTAAGTTGTGTTAACAGTTTTTAAGCACGCAGCTTTACACGAAAAATGTTTAAAGCCTACAATTAATATGCTCTCGTGTTTAAAATCCTCAATTTAAGAACAGGTGGTGCTATAAGGCGAGTGGGAATTACTTCATTATCGTAAAAAAGTCACATAAATATTATAAAAAGGAGGTCCCGTTTGAATTTTAAATACGAAGGTAAACAGTGGTTTTCAAAAAGTTCGTGAAGGTAACTTTCTTGAAGAATGGTAATCAAATTTCGTACTTAAAGTAAAGTTATTAAGGAATAAAATGTTGTTTCCTATTTTTTCATCGATATATATTTTTTAATAATAGAAAATAGTTCTGAGAAAAGACAACGACTTTGTAGAAGTGTCCTTTATACAAATATAGGTATAATTTTTTGTAACAACTTTTGAAAAATGATTCTATATCTTTGACGATGAATGGTGCAAAGGTAGCGATCCTGACTTTCGCAACGTCGGTGCTGGATTCGAGTTCCGGAAGAGGCAGATATTTTTGTCATGAATACGAGCATTTGTAGCTAATATAATATTACTACGAATATGTAGGTATATGTCATGATGGAAACAGGAATTTTGCACAGTATCCGTTTATTCGACTTCTTCATACATAATCAAAAATAAAAACTGCTCATTTGTAGCTCAGCTGCGCACTTTTATACATACTTCTATAGTCGTTACAAGACTTTTTATCAACACAGGAACCTATCATAACTATTAAAAGTGTCTGTTTGTAATATTGAAATAACCGTTTTTTACTACATGCATATGAATATATATACGGTACATACACCAAAATAACATTTTTTACAATTTTTGTCTGTCTGTCTGTTTGTTACGGCTAATCTCTGAAATGGCTGGACCGATTTTGACGGGACTTTTATTGGCATGTAGCTGAGGTAATAAGGAGTAACTTAGGCTATTTTTATTTTAGAAAAAATATTTTATTTATTATTAAAAAAAGCAAATTAAAATTACTGTGCCACAGCAACGCGTGGCTGGGTCAGCTAGTAAATAATAAATATAGAAACCAAAATATCTTTAATTAAATCCAAGTATAATTATAACTGAAACAACTTACGCTTAAAAAGATATCGTGATGCAAAATAAATGCAATATAAACTATGCTTATATGTGGATTCTTACATATGTATGTCTATCCGTTACCATAGTATCTATAATACAAACCTTACATCGCTTACTTTGGACTATTCTTATCATTGTAAATGTAAAAATATAATAATTTATCATAATCATAACTCAAAAAATGTTCTTTCTTCGATGGCTTTAAAAACGAATTACTGAAGTTTTCAACTACATCATTTATCAAAATAATAACCGAGACCAAATAATAATAAGTCAAATTAAACAAAATGGCGTCTTCGTAAGTTATTCAAAAATCTACGAAAGATAAAATAACATCTTTTGGCTGCACTTAATTATCGCGACTTAACTAATGAGTGACTAACGAGTAATTTATCTTATAAGAGAACAGAAGCTTGGAGATGACAGAGCTGAAAAAAAATTCCCAAGTGTAACAGCTGGTTTTGAAACAATAATATTAATTGCCATTGATATAAAACACGTTATATGATTTATATATCTGTTGCATTTTCAATTGCTATTTCATATAATTAATCTATAATCTAAGATCACAAATTTGTTGTTTGTCTGCCCGCTCTTTTTCCATTGTAAATGCGTTACCATAGCAAAGCGTTAACCGCAAGTAGTTTGTCTACCGGACGCTAGATGGCGCTAACGGAAAAATATTTTTAATAGAAAAAATTTAAAGAATTGTGTCCACCCGTGCGAAGCCGGGACGGGCCGCTAGTGTTTAAAGAAAAATATTATAAAAATTTAGTCGACGCACAAGTTGTTTCCAAGTTCTATCCGCTACGATTGTAAGCGCGGTCCACTGCTCTACTAATTGAGCAACTGAGCCTTGTAAATACCCGTCAAAATTTTCTAGTACTTTTTGCATTTTGTTACGCTGTAGACCTTCATTAATAAAAATAATAAATTTATTTAGTCAAGAAACAACGTCTCATTTAGGTTATCAAAGGAACTTAAAGATGTGTTAGTGTATATTATTTTGATTATATTTATCAAATTAAGAAATAAAGTCATATTACCAAAAAACTTATTAATTTTTTAAATGAAATCCTCAAAATAAAAGTCAAATTTCTAAAACTGCAAAACAATTCATCGCTTTGCTCTTCATAATGAACTAGGTTTTGCACGTTCGTCTATTTCAGTACCGATCGAAACATCACTGACAGAAATTTCTTCCATGTCATCCTCGATCCGTCATTAATGAAAGGAATATGTACATTCACCTAAAAAACCACGTTTCAATGAATAAATGAATATGAATATCCACTCATTCGAGAGAAACTTTTGTAGGGTTCCGTACCTCGAAAAGAAAAAATCGGAACCCTTATAGGATCACTTTGTCGTCTGTTCGTCCGTCTGTCTGTCTTTCAAGACCTTTTTTCTCAGGAACACGTGGAGGTATCATGCTGAAATTTATATGAAATACTCAAGTCTACTGCCCCTTGGAACTGTGGAAAAAATCAAACTGTTAAGCCAACGCAATCAAAAGATACAGCCATTTATGCCGCAAATTTTCGACACTCGCAAGGGAATCAAAACCTACAGGGTACTTCCCGTGAATTTGGTACGAATCAACGTCTTATAGCATAGATAAAAGAAAAAATGTGAAAACCGTAGTTTTTAGTTACATCATATAACAAAAATATCTTACGGAACCCTCGGTGCGCGAGTACGACTCACACTGTGCCTGTTTTTTACCAATGTTTGAAAATCGATTGAGTTGAAACAGCCATTTCATTTATGATTTTTATAGTTTTGCATTGCAAAAATACTAGAACAAATCTACTCAGCTCACAAGTTTGGATGGCCGGTCCACTGCCCTTCCATTTGAGTTACCAGGGCTTGTGATCCCCTATCGCAGTTATCTAGTACTTTTATTTTTTTTACGCTATTATTTTTCTGTAGAAGCATTTTCTAACAAAAGAATATTTTGCAATTAAAATTTAACAATAAACATATTATTTTATGAGTAGAACTTGTAAATTATGTTAATTGAGGCATACAACAAAGTAGAGGGATTGCTTTGCAAAGTTTAAATAACGATCCCTAATTGGTAAGCGTAAGTTTTTGTTAGAGTGTTAAAATTGGATTAATAGTTCCACGATACGAAAACAGTTTCTATCTAATACAGAAAAGAAAAATAGATATTTATTGAGCTCCGCAGTATAACTTGCTTTCAATAATTTTTTTTCTGTTTATTTGTGGCAACAAATAGTCATACATGTTAAAATTGTTATTTTTATAATTTTATTTAACAAATGTCATCGTATTTAAACTTATCCTAACGTAAATCGGTGCGCACAATTGCGTAGTGCGTGAATTAAAATAAATAAATTTAATTTTCCGATGGATAAAAATATGACAAAATTCTAAAAGAATACAATCAAAATTAATTGAAATATATGAACTTAATTAATTATCGATCAATAAGTTCTCATGATATTTTATTTATTTAACCTATTTGCTTATAAATTTATTTAGGTTTTACTAAGCACTGGTATCCGTTCAAGTTAACTCTTATAAATTTTAACAAATGTTGTAAGGTAAGTAGTAGGTACTGTTAAGAACATAAAGAATTTTTCATTACAAGTAAAGCTATAAAAAAATAAAAACTAATAATTTTAATATAGATTAATGTTAATTTTATTACTCTTCTGTTCTCTGCAAAATCTGTGGCTATAGCACAGTTTTATTTTGTCAGATTTTTATTAAAATAAATTATTTAAAAGTTCTTGCCTTTGTTTCTATTCAACATAGGCAAAGTGGTCCTTCGAGCCGGATATACGACTATAGACTACTGGCCAGGTACTTTACTTTATAATTTTACTATCTCCCATATTGGCCCGATGACAAAAATGTTAGCTTACGGACTACAAGTGAGTACACACGGGCGGATTCTTAGTCACATTTTTTTTCCTTTTTTTATTTTGATTTAGAAGAATAATTATTGATTGAATATTATATAATGATATTTCTTTTTTATATTTTTTAAATTAAATGTATAATTTCTTATTAACATGAAATAATACCAAAATAATACAAATAGCAATCAATCAATTTAATATATTATTTAATCTTCCAATTAATTTTATAGTAAGGAAACTAAATTAAAACTCTTTTATAAGTAATTATTTTGCTAGTCATGAATGTTCTTTTAAAACCACCCATGGCGTAACTTAGTATTGTTTGATTATTTCTTGTTTAGTAAATCATTTGAGATAATTAGTGGGCGGACAATCTATATAAATAAAAATGATATACAGTTCTACGGTAAGCAGTTCTATTTGGAAACGGCTTTTTAAATGTTTATAGTAGTCTAAGTTATTTTTTATATGGTGAAACATTTGGAAATATCTTTTAATTAACGATGAACTGATCTACTTTTTGTCTATAGTAATTTTAAACTTCAAGACTCACAGTTTTATTTAACTCTTAACGCCAGAGTTGCTTCATTAATGAGGGGAATATTCTCGCATTTGAAAGAAACTCTACAAATCTTTGACAATCGATTTAGATGAAAAAGCCATTTAATTTGTTTATTATACATTTTTGCATTTTAACGCTTTTTTATACAATACATTTTAATAGAAAAATACAGGAAAAAATTAACTCAGCTCACAATTCTCAGGCGGGACTCGAACCTGAAGCTTTTGGGTGTCCGATCCAGTGCTCTTCCGGTTGGGTTACCGAGACCTGTAAGACACCGTAGATTTATTTAGTTTCTTTCTGAGTTGATTCATCAATGATATGAATATCCTCGCATTCCGAAAAAAATATTCTTACAAATATTTGACAATCGATTAAGATGAAACAGCCATTTAATGTATGAAAAAAAATATGATAACTCATGATGGAAAGTATGGATATGATATCTTTTCTTGTTCGCGAAAAAGTAATGAGAAGAAAAAACAGGAGATAACGACTTAAACACGACGCTCAGTGGGTAGGCCCGCTACGAGGTGGACCAACGATCTGGTTAAGGTCGCGGGAAAACGCTGGATGCGGGCAGCACAGGACCGATCGTTGTGGAGATCCTTGGGGGAGGCCTATGTCCAGCAGTGGGCGTCGTACGGCTGATATGATGATGATGATGAACGACTTAAACACAAAACTAATTTTATACTACACCATTGTGCCGTTTTGACGATGCATCAGTAGCAATCTTGTCTATCGTATTGACGGTCCTTAGTTCGAGTCCCGAAAGGGTCAGATGTTTGTGTAATTAATACAAATATCTGTGACTTACTCTCAAATAAATAAGTGTATAAACACACTCACACACACAAGATTGCTACCGTTACACAAAATATAACGATTCATATATTTTTAATGGATTATCAAGATAACAATAGCTAGTCTATTTATAATATATTTATAACTAACAAATGTTAGGTCGACACGATATGACCGAGAAGCAATAAATAAATGAAAATATGATTTATCTCACTATATATTGGATGGGAACAAAGCACCGGCACGCAGATAAAAGTACTTCGATTTGTCGTGTCGACTCTTACAACTCCAGTAAAATATTCGTAAAGAAGTTATCAACTTTACCGAGTCACATTTCGTTGGTAAGTGTCTCGTGGGACTTTCATCTTCGATTCTTGGATATAATAAATTCCTTAAATATTAAGAAACAATTGGAAAAAATTGAAGGGGCTGTTAAGATTTCGGTAGCTTTATAACAAATACACGAAAAATATTACATTGTCTTTGAACACATTTCTTTTTTTGGTTCATTACTTTAGCGATTTAAACAGTCTTAGGTTGTAGGGAATAAGACTTATAATTCAGCTTTTAGTTCTGATATCAGCATCGTAATTTTCATAAACACTAATACAGACACTTAAATATCTTCGCACTTTCACATGTATATGTGTATGAGAGTATATATATATATATATATATATATGTGTGTGTGTGTGTATATGTATATGTACCTATACATTAACAACAATGCGTAAAGAAACCTCTTTTTCAACGCTTTTTGTAATTTTGCATAGTCCAAAGTGTTATGGATAGTAGGGTATACATATATGATACATAGATATGTAATACTAGCGGCCCGTCCCGGCTTCGCACGGGTGGACAAAATTCTTTAAATTTTTTCTACCATTAAATATAGCCTATGTTACTCAGCATAAATGTAACTTTCTAATGGTGAAAGAATTTTTGAAATCGGCTAAGTAGTTTTTGAGTTTATTTATTACAAACATACAAAAATACAAATCTTTCCTCATTATTATATTAGTGTAGATTTATAGAAATACTAGCGGCCCGTCCCGGCTTCGCACGAGTGGACAAAATTTTTTAAAATTTTCTAGCATTAAATATAGCCTATATTTCTCAGCGTGAATTTAGCTTTCTAATAGTGAAAGAATTTTTGAAATCGGCTCAGTAGTTTTTGAGTTTATTTATTACAAACATACAAAAATACAAATCTTTCCTCTTTATTATATTAGTGTAGATTTATAGAAATATATATAAATAAGATACGAAACTAGGACCGATAAGGCTTTTAAACCGTATTTAATGCAACCTAACTAAACAATATTCAATCAAACAGCACCAACATGAAATGGGAACAGAATCAAACGACGGCTATTGTCGATTTCTCGAAGCTCAATACATCACGCTCTATAACACACAAAACACACGATACAAAGATAAATTAATCTAGACCATTATTAGATTAAGTTAAGGTTGCCCCGTTACACTCGTGGGTTTGGATCACGATTTTGGTGATTTACAAATGGATCGATAGAGAACTGTCGATCGATTTTAATGCTCCGTTGGTTGGTAGCTTTACTTAAAATTAGATGTAACCCGGATGCACAGCTTTTAAGTTACATAATTAGTGACCAAAAATCTTAATAATTTTGCAGACATCTTATCATTTAGTTTAGTTTTAATATTTAAAGAGTGATTTCATTTGATGTTGTACTGATTAACGACATTATTCCTTAAATTAGACTACTTTTTGTATGAGGGTTTCACTATACTCCAAAGATCCTTGCATTTTGACACCAAATATCAAAATAAGAATAAGTAATAAGTTACTCAAATTATCTTTCCCAACGTAGATGGATTGGAAATCTTTTGGATGGATTGAAGCTTTTACCGCCCGATTTTTTTTTAAACCGATTTTCAAATTAATCATGTTCTGATGGAGTTTCAATGATTTTGTTGATGATTATTCAGTACAAATTTACCAGGCATCTGAGTGAAAACTGGGTACAATCGTGTAAATGATTTAAATTATCTTATGAACTGATGAAATATCATTTAAATTCAAAGAAATCATAACGAGAATGAAATTGTCTTAGGTGTCAGGCGAGAGTCAATTGAAAGAGTACTCGCCCGGACAGCGAGGGGATGTGATTTGCATCCCGTTTGATATCTGAGATAAGTTGATGTTTTAGTAACAATGTCTTTGGATATAAAAATCTTAAATGCTTGAACAACAAAAATGTAATAAAACCATTTAATTAAATATAATAAACTTTTGACGTGACAACGTCTTAAATTAGGTTGCGGCTGGGAGTCACTTATGAAAAAGTGTAACGCTCGGTAACGTTACGATGAGTCACCGAACGAGAGAGAGGCCCGCCGAATGCCTTTTTGAACGCGCTAATCTCTGGAACTACTAGTCCGATTTGAATGATTCTTTCAGTGTTAGGTAGGCCATTTATCGAGGAAGGCTATAGGCTATAGGCTTTTTTTCAAAATTAGGGATCCGTAATAAAATTGCTATTTTGTAACACAAGGTGTAAAATCGAAAACCTATTTTTGCGTGCGCTGTAAAAACTATTGACAATAGAACAAAATGATGTACTACGGATTTGTAGATCCCATTAAGACCTACAATAAAGTCCGCGAGAACATATATCTAGCTATCATGGTTTAATCACAATAACCGATTTTGTTCAAAATAATTATTAAATCGTCTGAAGAAAAAAAAACTCCGTTAAATATGTATCGTTATATTAATCTTTATCAAAATTAAGCATTATGTTATCAAGAGTATTTATGTAGAAGTAATATACTTTTTGTTTCATCTCAATCGGATATTTCGTTTAAAAGTTATCACCTGTGTAAGATGTTAAGAGTTGGTACCTATTAATGAGTTATGGGCCATAGAGATTTTTATCAACATAAAATCCTGTAATTATCTTTTTCGAAATATATTTGTTGATGATTGTAAGTATAAGATCTTTGAAGAGTATAATAAATACATTTCTAAAATAACTCTGCTAAGGAAATCCACGCGCGTGTTATCAAACGGAAAAGAGGAAATATTATGGAGTGGACCGATCGTGTTGTCTATGCTATGACAGGTAACACGTTAGACCAAAGACAATGATGAAAAATATTGTACTAAAAAGTGTACATAGTTAAATCAATCAATAAATCAATTTAGTAAATCAATAAATAATCATTTAAATATTAATAATGATAATGAATATGATTAAGTAACATAATTAATACACTCCGAATTATTCCTAATTCTAACACGCGCTTAATGCAAGCAAGACAAGACGCATGCAAAAGTGTCGGGATCTCATTGTTATCTACACTAATATTATAAGGAAGAAAGATTTGTATTTTTGCATGTTTGAAATAAACTACTAAGCTGATTTTAAAAATTCTTTCACCATTGGAAAGCTTCATTCACGCTATGTATCATAGGCTATATTTAATGCTAGAAAAATTTAAAGAATTTTGTCCACCCGTGCGAAGCCGGGACGGGCCGCTAATCACCTATAAATTAATGATAGTGTGCTTTCCGTCATAACTTGCCCGCTACTCGATTAGTAATACTTCTGTTTATTGCGAAAATGAAAGATATCGATTAGTTATTTTAAGGAAATTATCATTCAAGATGCTTCTTTTATACAAATACTAATAAAAAAAATAATATTGGTGGCAATGTATCGTTCGTCATCTATCACTTATGCTGATAATTTACTAAATTACATCTCGGATCCATAAAGCAAAATTGAAATATCGTAAAAATGGGTTAACATTAACACCATACCTAGTGATACAGAGCAGTGCTTCGAACGTAAGAATAGGTTTCATTACCTAGTAACTCATAGTATTATGATGGGACATAGTATACCGACCAGAGAGAAAGCGTCACTCAATCACGTTATGATAAAATTAGACGTGAATCTGCTCATGTGTTTTTGACGTGACAACGTCTTATAAATTGGTTTGCCGGGTGACACTTCAAGAAACTGCGTTACGCTCCGCTCACGTTATGCGCTCACAATGAGAGCGAGTGAGAGGCACGCGTCCCTTCCACTCGGGCATGGTTAGCCCGCCTAAGAGCGAGAGAGACAGACATAAAAAGTGGAAGGGACGCGTGCCTATAAATTAATGTTTTAAATATAATTCTTTGTATAAATAAATGTTTTAAATTGTTACTATTATTTCATCCTTCTTCCTACTATACGAATGAATATTCACATTTAAATTATTTTACCACTCAAAGTCGTTGTCACGTAAAACTTTCGCCCGTATACCGACTTTACAGGCAACCAATTTTTGTTATAATAGTCATGAGATCTATCGATTGCCTAATCGCGCACTTTAACCCGCAACCCAAAGGTCACAAAAAGTACGACTATCGTGCCTTAATTTAAAGGAATGTAAATATAGAAAGTTTGTTTACACGTTTCGATTTTATAAGACGGAATCATCAGTTGAAATGGGCCATCCATTTTTGAAACCCCCTCCCCTAATGTGACGTCACATTTTTTTCAATTTCATGCATGTACTTAAAAATAATCATTTTTTTTATTGAATCATATTTTATCAAAGCAACGTAAAGTCAAATATTTTACATAAATGACAGACATACAGTGAAAATTATAAACATGTGAGATCACAAAGCTTTTGACCCCCTCTGCCCATGGTCACACAATGGCACATTCCGATGGCACATGATACCCTTCTTCCCTTTTCACGTGTGACGTAATTTATGGATGATCCCAAAGAGGTCTACTGCTAGAAGACCGCTGCAGCCTCTTCCAACCTCATGGGGTCGCTGCCAGTGGACTGGGTATCCGTTAGTGGCATTGCACTCACCCTACTAGTCTGTGCCTGAATGTACTCAAGCATCAGCGATCCGTGGAGGAGTCCAAAGCGAGCCAATCACCGGGCAGTAGTGATGAATCCTAACAAAGGGTATGCGTTAAGCATTTCCCTAAAAAAGGTGGTGTTAAATCAGTCCGTTGTTATTATGTATATCATTTAATGAGTCTGACACAACTCTCGGGCCGCCGGCCTGAATTATCCTTGCACCTCTTTTTCCCTCAAATGGGCCGGTATCCATCTCATGACAGTTCATTCTTCTCAGGTGGAACTGCTGTTCCCTTGGTGACAAAACTCAAAGCCTGTGGGCATTTTTGGCCATCTTCAATACCACCACCAATGCGGTAGAATTGGAACAGCTCTACCGGAAACATTGCTACACTGCGTAGAAAAGTTAAAAAGTACAACCTCGATGAGGTCACCTACCAACTGCAGCATCCGACTCTGGTTACTGTATAGAATCAAAGTACTCGTCAATACGAATCAAACGAGCCCAAATTCGATGGGGCTGTATCGTTTTATTACAAAGTTCCTATGACCACCTTCCAGCTCGTACATCAAATCAGCTCCATAT
The DNA here is from genome assembly GCA_927399485.1 of Calamotropha paludella. Lineage (NCBI taxonomy): Eukaryota > Metazoa > Arthropoda > Insecta > Lepidoptera > Crambidae > Calamotropha > Calamotropha paludella. The sequence continues at coordinate 2,023,943 of OV656820.1, forward strand.
CATTATAATATTACATTGTCACACGATATACATATGCATGCCTCAGCTCAATAGGAAACCGGGAAGTAGGTTAAATTAAACAAGATTTCATTACAGACACCGGAATAGGTGATGGTAAATAAAAGCTTGTAAAAAATCTTCAGGTTCGTTTGCATTTGTATTTTTGGAGCGGAGCGACCGAACCGAGCGGAGCAAGCTAACCGAATGAAGCTCCCATGGATCAGCTTCAATGGCGCAATGTCTGTTACGCCATAACTTCCCGAGTTCTTAACCGATTTTAATATTTATTGTGTGGAATCGAATCAACAGGTTTAGGACCAGATTGTGACGGAGCCCGAATTTTGAAATTCACAAAAATTCCCATCGAAACTTTTTTTTTCTTTTTTTAGGTATTACGCTCCGCTCCAATATATGGTGCTAGCGTAGCTTTATGCTTAGCGACTGCATCGCCTTGTTTAATACAGTTTTAATGTAAGTATCGAATTGTGTCTTGAAACTAAATAACATATGAAAATCTAGCGTTTCGTTATATAACCCCTGCTTATAATGCTGTCTACGTTCGCGAGAAATGCTAGGAGACTTTTCTTAACAGAAAAATATTAGTTTTTATTCTGATGGCATTTCCATCGACAACTGCCCCTGCCCAGTCAGATTTCTTTTTGATATTCCTTTCGACGTAGAAAAACCAACGGTATTTGTTGCAGTTCTGTAAGTTGTTGTGAGCCGAGTTCATTATTCTAGTATTTTGCTATTAAAATAATTTGTCTTCTAAGAAAAATTATGGGTAAGCGTACTTATGTACGCGCGTGAGAAGTTATACTTCTTTGGCCTAATTAAATTAAATAGTTTATAATAAACAAATAAAAATTATACATACCGACAGTTAACCTCAAATCAATAAACGCACTTAAACAGTTTATAATATAAAAACCACTTTTAAATAAAACCGTTATAATGTTATGATCTATACATATAAATAAAATTGGTGTGTCTGTTTGTTATATTGATTTAACCGATTTTTACTACATGCATATGAATATATATACGGTACATACACCAAAATAACATTTTTTTACAATTTTTGTCGGTCAGAACAAACAGACAGACACTGTTTGTTCAGGCTAATCTTTGAAATGGCTGGACCGATTTTGACCGGATTTTTATATAATATGAAATTGTTATTATAATATTATATAAACTAGCTAACCCACACGTTGCTGGTATGGTAACAAACACACAAAGTATTGTCATAATGTAATGTATGATTATTGTTAACCACCATATATGCGGCCAACTTCATCCTGCTGGTTTATTTCATGTCGCTTTTGCACGCGCGATGCGATGCGCGCGCATCTTGAAATTACACTGATAATTTTTTCATAACACGCCTAAAGAAATATAACTTCAATAAATTTTAGATGGAATTTATCGGATTACCAGTTATTCCTAGGCGGGATAGACGGGTGAGCCGAGTCAATTTTTGTAGCTTTACAAGCTTTTATTACCTTCACCTGTCCCGGTGTCTGTAATGAAATCTTACAACTTAAATTTGACCCACTTCCCAGTTTCCGTTTGAGCTGAAATTTTGTATGCGTGACAATGGAATATTATGATGACATGGAGCTGATCTGATGCTGGAGTTGGAAGGTGGTCATAGGAACTCTGCAATAAAATGACACAATCCTATCAAGTTCGGGCTTTTTAAACTTTTTAGTTCGTTTTATTAAGAAGTAATAATTAATAATAAAAACTTTTTTTCCGTTCACAATGCTATATTTCTATAACATATATAAAAGCTGTTTTTTAAATAAACTTATATCTTAATTAATATGAAAATAATTTATCTTATAAGACAGCATTGAAGAATCTAAATAAAATATAAAACCGGCCAAGTGCGAGTCGGACTCGCTCACGAAGGGTTCCGTACAAACTTTTAATTAAGTAAAAAAATAACGTTTGTTGTATGGGAGCCCTTCTTACATATTCAAGATTTATTTTATTATTTATTTTATGAAAATACAACTGAGTATTTTGTGAATATTCCAAGTGCCTACCTGTTGCCATTATTGATATCGAACAAAAAAGGGCAAAAAAGTCGCATTTGTTGTATGGGAGCCCCTCTTAAATATTTGTTTTATTTTGTTTTTAATATTTGTTGTTATAGCGACAACAGAAAAACATCATTTGTGAAATTTTCAACTGTGTCTTAGTAATAGGGTCCCGTTTTTACTCTTTGGGTACGGAACCCTAAAAATAACACAATATCCTAAATAAATAATCGTTAAGCGATCATTAAAAACATGACTAATTAATGAAATTATATAATATTTATCTTAAACGTTAGATCATCAGCATTTACATCAAACATTACAATTTCGTCGTTTATCATTCGCCGTAAGCATCGTCGTTCTGAACGACAGTTAGCAAAGTAAACTTTGATTGAGCGTAAAAGCAGAATGTGCTGTTTAATTACAATTTCAAGTTGTATTGTCATTATACTTAATTAATAAGTAAGAATTCAAGTAATTATAATTAGAAAAAACATCTCTTCTCAAGCATTAGGTGGGATTAGAATTGTTGATTTATTTACTAGAATAATTTCTAATAAATAATTATATCGAATAATATAATATTTATTTCTAACACTTACGCGTCTAACGTATATTTAATTAAAATCAGTTTTACTCAATTACAGCTTTACCATAAAAACGCGTGTGCTAACCACTCCACCACGAAAGTTGTCATTGTTACAAAACACAATGAAAATTAAATATTAATAAAATTGTTTTTTCAGTATTATTTAATTTAAGTGTATTTCATAATGTTAGTACTTTAAAAGGATTTATGATATTTCGTAATCAAAGTAATTTGTATTTCACTTGAAAAATACTTTGACAGCAAAGAAACATTGCTAGGTAAAGAATATAAAGAATTTCCTAGAAATTAGCAGCTTAGTAACGATTGCTGGCAAATAATTTCTTAGTATTGAGCTGAAGTGAGTGGTAAAATATAAAGATCTTAATAAATTTAGTAAATATTTTATTGATTGACGAACGTTTGGTGCAGCGGTAACGATCCTGCCTGTCGAATTGACGGTCCTGGGTTCGAGTCCCGGAAGGGCCAGATATTTGTGTGATGAATACCTGCATTTGTACCTGAGTCATGGTTATTTATATATATTTCTATGATGTTACTTATTTATGTGTAATATATGTATGTCTATCCGTTACCCTAGCGTCCATAACACAAGCTGTACAGTGCTTACTTTGGGCTAGGCTAACTGGTGTGATTGTAACAAATGATATTGATATAAAAAAGAAAATGACTGTATATGTGTGCGCAGTTTTCTTGGCATATGAGATTATATATTAAACCAATTTATTGTAACACTGATATTAACTAAATCCTAACTATTTTTTTTAAAAGACGACCGTTTGGTGCAACGGTTGGGATCCTGCCCATCGCACTGGCGGTCCGGGATTCGAGTCCCGCAAGATAAATAAATAATAATAATATCTCTTACATTCACACCAATTAGCCTACCCCAAAGTAAGCACTATAAGGCTTGTGTTATGGATACTAGGGTAACGGATAGACATACATATATGATACATAAATAAGTAATATTAATAGAAATATGTATTAACACTCACGACTTAGGTACAAATGCTCGTATTCATCACACAAACATCTGCCCCTTCCGGGACTCGAACCGATGACCGTCGGTGCGAAATTCAGGATCGCTACCGTTGCACCAATCGATCGTCAAAACACTTTATCGAAAGTTAGCATGTAAAAAAGTATCAAATTTTTCAGTCAAATATTTTTAAATTCATAATACGTAGTAAAAACATTTTTATAAATAAATGTAAGCGAAATAATAATAAATATAAAGACAGTATCTCATGCAATTCTCTTAAACCCAAGTTATGTAGTTAAAGCACTAATAATATGGAACTAAGAAACAACGTTACCACAACACCCAAACTCAAGCCAGTATAGAAAATGTCGTTTTCTTCTTTGACCCGGCTGGGTATCGAACCAGGTACCTCGGTGTGGCGAAACAATGAAAACCGGTATACGATCCACTAAACTACGGAGGTCATCCAGACACTATATCAAAATATTGTACGATTGCTGACTGAGTGAAATAAAACGACCAAATCTCGGAAACGAATCGACAATGTATTTTCAATTCAAGGGGGTTTTATCTAACACAACCAAACTACTTATATAAAATACAAAAAGAAACCAAAGCGTGATACAGAAAGGCACAACGCCATCTGTTGTTACATTTGAACAACCATATAAAACAAAAGCTCACGATATACGAGAAGTCTCTAGATCTTCAATTCCATTGCAAATAAGAGACAAAAACCAACTCTACATTAATTAAATTTCTTCGTACTGCAAATATATTTGGTGGCCCGTCCTAAACAAACGGAATGGATTGACGCACAGACAGACGGTCGTACAATATAGAAATCGAAACTGCGAATAGACAAAGCTAATCTGTAAAACATGAGTTGGTTTAGGCAACCTTAGTTGTGAAGTAATGAAAAATTTAATTAAACTTTTAATATAATTTACGGTTAAAAACAACAAGATTTATATAAAAAAATATTTCGTGAAAAGTAGGTATAACAATTCAATTTAATGAACTGAAATTAGATTAATATTTATTGAAAACTCAATCGCTTTAAACCTTGGGTGAGATCTTTTTTTAATCCATCACCAGACAGAAAGTTATATAAAATTTGCCTTATATCCAAGTTATATAAAAAAGCGGGAATTTCATCAAGTTCTTTGAAGGTCAATTTTGCTCAACTTCAGCTCTCAAATATGATTTTTCATTTCTTCTAGATCCATAAGTCTTACAGCTTTCGAATGAGACCTTTTTGATGTCGCTATGTTTTCTAGATTCATAATAATCAATACTTCTTTAATATGTTTCTTAACCTTACCACCAGACTTATAAATAGGGTCCACCATTACATGGTTGATATACCAAAGAGTCACATTAAGCATTTCGGTGTCAATTTTGTGATACGTACCTCTAAGGAGTGAAAATCATTGCCTGAATCTGTGTTTCCTAACAAATACAATTTAGCGGCCTGAATAGGTATCTATTCTAGGCAAGCGCGTCACATCAGGCGAGATAGTGGTATTTACCAAAAAAAAGTTTTATGCTTAAAAACAAATGAAAAGAAAACAAAATGGCGTCCATTCTTACAGGTGGTTTAAACTTCTTAAAATGATAATCATACGTTTCTTTAAATTGCTAACTCATAATCAAATCATTACACACTGTGCTAGCCTCAATTAAAATAACAATATCAAAATAATCTCCACTCGTCTGTCTCACCGGTGAAACATCATTATTTTTTAATTACCACCGTGATGACAGATGCTGATACACGCAACTTAATTATAAAGCTCCTTGTACACAGTGCAACATAATTATACGACCGTAAAAGTCCCTCGAGTCATGCCACATTTGAGCTTTAAAAATGGGTTCTCGCTTTGTGTTTTAAAATACCGTCGCTTACCTTTAATTATGCAAGTGAAGCGACCGCAATTCCTGCGCATTTTTAACAATTATTGAAAAATCTGATAACGATGAGTGAAGATAATTAAAATTTTACCTTTTTTTATATGGATACGCTCTTGATCAAGCCTGGGGGCCAAGACAAGATCCACGAAAGAACGAGAACCCAGAACGAGGTAACTATTCACTGAGGACTTCAAAACGGATGAATTATAAGGAAATACAGACGCAGGGAGGGAGTTCCACTCCTTTGCTATGCACATTATAAAAGATGTTGACTGCTTGGTGCGATAGATAGGAATAGCGATCAAGAAAGGGTGGTGGTAGCTTTATTTTTAGGGTTAAAAGTGCATAGAACTTTTTCTTAAAATTTTTTGAAGATCAATTATAACCTCTTTTATCGTATTCATCAGGAGTCGAAATCCTTTACAGAAGTCGTGGTCACTGGATAACTTCATAGATTTGGTACCAATCTTTTAATCGGTCACTACTACTAAGTATTAAATTTATGCAAGCAAAATAATTTTGTTTTATATTTTATTAAGTTAATTAATTACATCTACTACGTGAAAGAAAGTCGGGCAGAGGGACAGATTCCATCTTTATATATAAAAATACCCTGTCACAGACCGTGATCAGCTTCGAAACTACTCAACCAATTTTGTTATTTTTTTTTCTTTTCGATGGATTTATTCCAACATAGGACGTAGGTTACTAAACACAGCAACGCGTGACTGGGTTAGCTAGTACTTTATAAATAAAAACAAAATTAAACCCGTGGTTAATATGGTAATAGTGGTCTTATTTAAATGTGTGATAGGCGTGCAAATGTTATAATTAATTATTTTTGACATTTCGTTTTATCAAATTATTAGTTTTCTGCCCTCTTTCTTTAGATGAACTGTGCCAATACAGTAGAACGCCGACTATCCGAATTAATTTGGACCGGGGTTGATTCGGATGATCGGACATAGACTGGTGATAAAGAAAATCGAACAGTCATACATAGAATAAACTTTATTTAGTTTAAACATTTCGATCAGAGTAAATAATATGTAGTGTCTTGCCTCTAGATTTCGACCATAACAGTTGAGTCCAGTGTAGTCCAGATAGGACTCGAGCGAGTTCCAACTTGATACAACAAAACAAAACAAAAATTACTTGGTTTTAATTTTTTTATTACGCTGAGGACCGATTCGGATAATTGGTTATTCGGTTAATCGGCGTTCGGATAGTCCACGTTCTACTGTACTTAGTTTTTGCTTCACGTTTTAATATACCTTTTTAGGTTGACAATGATGCCATAGTTAGAAGTCATAAATATGAAAAAAAAATTAGATTAAAAATTTTAAAAACCCCCGACACAAAAAACATAAGCTACCTTTAAAAACTAAAAAATAATAAAAGAAAATTAATCCTAAAGTATTTTAGTAGCTTATGTTTTTTGTGCCGGGGGTTTTTAAAATTTTTTATTTAATTTTTTATTTTATACTATTTAAAGGTAAACATACTTATAATATCTCTGGTTAAGTTGTAAATACATAGGTTCTTGTCGATTTCAAATTCATTTGAGACCCCACTTGAGCATATTTGCAGACATTCGGTTTTTCTTCCCCACTTTAACCCCCCATAACTTTTAAACGGCTCAATCGATTTTCATCAAACATGTCTAAGAACACTCGCCTATAAAACACCTGTAATACAAAAACAAACTAAATTGAAATCGGTTCATTCGTTCGGGAGCTATGATGCCACAGACAGACAGACAGACAGACAGACAGACAAACACGTCAAACTTATAACACCCCTCTTTTTGCGTCGGGGTTTAAAAATACAACGGAAGCAGACATGTTGTTTTCTTATAATATAAAGCGGTACATTTTGTTTTATAAGCGTTTACGTCAATTTTTAAAACAAGTTAAACAGCTTTTAATGTGCTGTATATTTAAGAGGTGATTAAAATATACGTGAGAAGAAAGCGATTGTTGACATACAAACGATACTGTATGGTTATCCAATGAATTTGAGGCCTATGTCATATGATTGTTAAAATCACAATTTAAACAGTTTTTCACCTATAAATACATACACGCCTTTCATAGAAGCTTGTCTATTAAGAGTACTTTTACCTAGCCTTTTTTCTGGACATCTTCTATTACCTGACACTTAGCCTTTGTCTGCCTTAACCACCCATACTGAGACTGAAGGTGCAAAATGCATTTTCATTAATAAATAAAAAACGCAGCAATATTATTTGACGATCGTTTGGTACTACGACCATGCCATTCACACTGTTGACTCGGGTTTAAGTCCCGGAAAGGGCAGATCTTTGTATGATGAGGGTATTCATATATATTTCTATAAATATTACATATTTATCATATTTGTATGTCTATCCGTTACCTTAGTATCCATACTTTGGGCTAAGCTAATTGTTGTGAATGTTAGCTTTTTTGTATAAGACACTATAATAATATTATACACAAATAAATATCACTCAGCATATGTTATATGGCCGAAGAGTCTGGTCAATCCCTATTGACTAGTTAAGTATTCTGGGGGAAGTCAATAAACAATTTCTTTTACTGCCCATGGGGGTAGCCCTATTTACCTACCTATTTGGATTGTTAGCATCAATTTTTTGTAAGCTCAAGATACTAATTTGGTCACCCATCCTTTAACAGACCATTACGAAAGTTGCTTAACATTTGTAATCACAGCTCAATTACGCTTACCACTATGCCACCAAACTCCTCTTCGCATCATTCGCCTAAAGTAATTTATAAATATACTGAAAAAGCTTTGAGGAATAAATTATAATTACAAAAGAAAACAATAAATAAAACTCATATTTTTAATTAAAGGCTCTCTTCATATTTACTGAACAGAAAGATAACTGGTGTCCGGCACACCCAGATATGCTCAGCGATATACTGCAAAGTCAGTTTTAGGGTTCCCGTAACTAATTTAAAATAATATTTGTATTATGATTTTTATATAATACGCTATGATATATTTGAATAAAGAAATTTTCTAGTAAATAATTTTATATATTTTTTACGCTGCAGACCATCGTTGCTCCATCAATAAAAAAATACCCTCGCATTCAAAAAAATCATTTTTACAAATGTTTGTCAACCGGATTAGATGAAATAGGAAGATCAGTAGACAGGACATCTAAAGGTTGCCTGTTCGAGTCCCGTCTGAGAACAACTTGTGAGCCGAGTCGATATTTTCTAGTTTTTTTCTATTAAAACTAGCTGACCCGGTAACGCGTTGCTATGGTAACGCGTATACAATGGAAAAAGAGCGGAAAAAAGAGCACACAGACAAATACACAAAAAACAAATTTGTGTTTTTAGATTGGCAATATTTTTCTTTGAACGTTGAGACATGAAAATCATTTAAAGCTGAATTTAATTTTAAATTTAATTGCTGTGCAATTTAAAGGCACTGGGTGGAGTTAGCCATAGGCTTAATTAAATAATGAAACTTGTAATATGTCGATTTACTAACAAAATTAAAATAAAATAAGTTATTTTTGTTACTAATTATTAGTAACAAACTATGGCCCTTAGTCTGAAATAAATGTTTTATTATTATTATTCATGATTAATTGAATATTCTTCACAGTTCAAAATGGCGTCCTGTGTATAATGAAGTATAATAAACAAATAAAACATACTTTTAATTATATATTATGTTTATACACCGTTTATGCGTGGAAACATTATCATTATTATAATTTTCGACTCGATCGATTTCGATTCGATTTCGATCGCAATTCGCTCACAAGTCCCTGTATCCCGTCTGAGATTATGTAAGCCGTGTCGATTTTTTCTAGTAATTAATCATTTAAACTAATCATATAAGAGAAAGTAGAAAGGGCATAAATATAAAAAAGTATGTGTGCAATTCACACGTGGTAGAAGTGAAACTTTCAAAAATAATACGTACAAGTATACAAATTATCACTGTTGTTGTGATGCCTTCTCTCAAGCTTTGTACTACACATGCGCACACAAACACTTATAAATACACGTACATAATGCTTCCTTTCTCATTTTTTCCTACGTTAAATCTTATGAATTTATGTGTCTGTCTCTTTTTACTGTCGCTTTTTCGTTTCATCGACTTTCAAATCGCAACGATGCTAAAGAAGTTTTCACTTCAAAAGAATCATAAAATAATAATTATCAATTTTGAAGTAGTGAAATCTAATCTACGTCCACCAGATAATCCCTAAAAATGTGAACCTTATCCCTTAACATTAGGTATGGAAATAAGGTTGACAAAGTTTATGTCTGAATGACAATGAAATATGTGTTTCTTATTTTTATTTCTATTTTTATTGATTGAATCAATAAATGATTAGGTGATCCATCGGTTGAAATGTCTTCAAAATTGACACTTCAAATCTTCAAAGCAAGCGAACTGAGTTCATAAAAAGCTTGTCAACTTAATATTGACGTAGACTTCGTAAAACGAGCTTAATTACTACAAAGATTTATCTCAAATATTATTTTTTATTTTTATAATATTTCGTACGGAATATTCAGATTCACTTGACAAATATTACACAAGTAAGTTTTGCAAAAATTTCTAAAAGAAAAATATAACGCATTTTCCATAATAAGATAACGTCAAGTCATAATCCTTAAAATTTCATAATTCTGTAATGCATCTCTTCACTCTTTTTGATAATATTTTATTGATATAATTTATTCCTATTGAATATGAAACCATTTTTAGTGTACAAACAATATTTTTGTTTAATTCTTATATTCTAATAATATCGCTTTCTAGAAATAATTTTATTTAGGTAAACAAAAGAAAGCATGTGTGCAATTCACACGTGGTAGAAGTGAAACCTTCAAAAATAATACGTACACGTATACAAAATACCACGGTTGTTGTGATGCCTTCTCTCAAGCTTTGTACTACGCATGCGCACACAAACACGATTTAACACGTACATAATGCTCCCTATCTCATTTTTTCCTACGTTTAATCTTATGAATGTATGTGTCTGTCTCTTTTTACTGTCGCTTTTTCGTTCCAAAGAGACACTGAATAATGCTTCCTATCTCATTTTCTCTTACATTAAATCTAATGAATTTATGTGCCTGTCTATTTTTACTGTCGCTTTTTCGTTTCAAAGAGACACTGTATAATGCTTCCTATCTCATTTTCTCCTTACGTTAAATCTTATGAATTTATGTGTCTGTCTCTTTTTACGACCGCTTTTAAGTTTCGTCGACAGATCACAACGATGCTAAAGAAGTTTTCACTTCAAAAATATAATAATTATGAGACACCGGTTAAAAGTTAAGAATAAAATATTTATTATCGTTAAGGTGGGCGAACAGAAATAGCAATTGAATGCCCGAGAGGACTCATCGGTAGTACTTGAAAGGGACAATTGAACAAAACAAACAGCCTCCCGTATTGAGAGAACTAATTTCTAGCTTTGTCCCATCTCAGCAAAACATAAATAATGGTAAAATAGCCATTATTTTCATCACAACGATGCTAAAGAAGTTTCCACTTCAATAACTTTTATCATACTTATAGTGAGTGAACACACTAGACTCAGTCAACTTAATGGTACACACCATTTTCAGTATAATATATTTTTTTAATTATTTGCACTATACACACTTATGGATAAAATGTAAGGAATAATAACATGTCGTGAAACCCTGTTATTGGCTAAGCGTTATTTTTAAGCTATTTAGTTTCCTAATAAATTAAGAAAAAATATTAATAATAGTTAATAATAGTATTTCCTATATCACAACAATTGGCCAAGCCCAAAGTAAGCTCTGTAAGGCTTGTGTTATGGATACTAGGTTAACGGATAGACAAACATATTAGCTAGATAGATATGCAATATTATTGGAAATATATATGAGTATTTGAGTCATGACTCAGGTACAAATGCACATCTGCCATCTTGTCATCTTTCAGGACCCAAACCCAGGATCGTTCGTGCGAAAGGATCACTACCATTGCACCGAACGGTCATAAATCAATAACATTTAATGTCATTGCTCCTCGCCTGTAATAAATCCATACAAGTGCTGTACGAAACATACCGACGGCGAAGTGCCAAGACCTCCTAACAGAAATTCGTCGATAAATTTAATTTTTTGGCATTTGGAAGTAAAATTCGTTATTTGCACGTTTGATGAAATTTTCTAAACGTATTTTTTGTTGCAAGTGCATCAAGTTAAAAAAAATAAACAAATTTTTTAACCAATTTTTAATTTGTCATGAAATGAAACGTTTTTTTCAGCTTGTGTATTATTTTGAATTTAGCAGTTAGGTGTTATTGGCACTTCACCGTCGATACGCAGTTTGTAACTGTGTGTGTTATATTGTCAAATCAAATCAATCGTAATTATAACTATTATTAATACGAACAAATAAAAGTATTTTGATTTTAATTAATTTCAGAAACATTTTTATGTATACTACGATACTATACATACTATTATATACTACTACGAAGTTCCGATTTAGTTGTAAAAGTTCTTTTTATTTTATTTCCAGCAGTTATTTTAATACTCTTGTACTAAAATGTACATAAATTATTTCTTAGGAACGTCCAACATTTTCAAAGTACTTACCACCTATTCAGGACGTCTTTTACTAACAAGATGAAAGGGAGCAAGAAATTCGTCAGATCGTGATATTTTAATACGGAACTACTAACTTAATACTTCATATATATTCTAACATTTCTTTGAATTTTTAAATATGTTGTTACGATTTAAAATATTCCAGTGTATCCCTTTTGTTGCGTAGTAATAGTTGCGTACTAAATAGTAGTTTAGGCGCTTTGAGAAGTTTAGTAAAAATTTGCACTCAACTAATAGGGGTAGGTAACTTAAAGAACAAGAGCTCATAGTATTTTTAACAATATTTTTAAATACAAGAGAAATTATACCAGTAGGGACCCATTCTTTTCATTCATTCCATAAAATAACCCAACAACTGACAGTTACAAAAACAAAAGCCTCTCAAAAAGTTTTAAAACATCAAGCCTATTGTACTCAACATATAAAACCTCTTTTCGTTAAAATTCCCTCTCACACTTTCCTTTTCCCTTTGAATAACGAAGCAAAGGAATGCATAATAAAACAGATAATAAATCTACCATTTAAAAATCGTTATCACAGATTAAAGAAGAGCCGTGAATAATGATTTGAATACACACATTTCGGCAGCATCACCATCGGCTTTGATAAGAATATAATTTAGATAAATCGACACTTCAAAAGTAATATTTTAAAGAGGGTGGTCGTAAAATTCATTATTAATTAACATTTTAGTTGACACGATTAAGATATTTTGAAATAATCTACTCTTTCATCTGATGGAGACATTAAATATTCAAATATAAAATTGTTTTATGGCGGCCATGTTGATTTTTTTTGTGAATCGTGGTAATCCGGAGACCTTACCGACGAAGTTGATAAAGAAACCGATAAAGAGATAAACGTAAAAATGTGGGAACAAAATTTAATCGATTTTATAACGTGATACCAAAATTTTGTGCAAGCTTTAAATTAAATCTTTAGTTCCGTTCCATATCCAATGTCAATAAAAATGTATAATAAATTTCCTGAATATTTATAAGCTTCGGTTTATTTATTTACATTTGTCATAAATAAATCCACAGATGCATTAAATGTCTGGTGTCTAAGGTGAAAACTTCTTGCCCACTTACCATGCCACCAATGAAGGTATGATTCCTTTAAAAACTGTAGGACTTTTCAAGTACTCAAGGCACTTAGTACAATCTGACCTTAAGCGGCTATACCACTGTAAACCATGAAAAATTAGTGCAAATTTCGGGATTTTTTTTAATAGAAAGTACTCGATAGAATATTTTAAAGTTTTTTGAAAATAATAAGGTAATATAACTTCATCTATATTTAAAGTTTTTATTTAGAAAAATAATAGAGTTATGTGCTGTTTTAGGAGGTGCCAAAAAAAAAGTAGTTTTCCATCTGCTGATATGATTCCGGCCGAATGCGTTGCTAAAACAAAAAAAAAATCAAAAAGGTTATTGAACGGGAACGTAAAGCGCTGTCATGTGAGCCAATAAGATAGCCCGTAAGTTTGCTTGCTGCTCCAAGGAGCCGAAAATTATATTATTTAAAATTTACTACACCTCCTTCTACATGAGCAGTCTGTGGACTGACTACACGAAGAGACAGTAAAGCGCTTTGCGTATCCAGTACAATAATGCGTTTAGGGCGCTGATGGGGCTGCCACGGTTCTGTAACGCATCAGGGATGTTCGCAGAGACTCGTGTGGATTAACTTCTAAGCCACCTAAACATAATTGCAATTAGGCTGCCGATACATCAACCATTGCTGTATGGTTCATAAATGTTTAGTGTTGTTGTGTTTTTGTTTATATTGTAAAGTTTTTACTAACCATTCGTTACCAGAAATTAGTTAAACAACTAATAACTTTTACGAAATAATCATCCTTTGTTATGAATAACTAGAAAAAATAATTCATCTCTCCAATCTATAATCTTCTATCGCTATCTACTTAGTAGATACTATATAAGCAACATACTAAGTAGATAGCGAACAGGACGGGAATCTCGGGACAACCTCGGATACTTAGATAAGTATTTAGGATTCCCGAGGTTGTATAGGGCATGCGAACAAATTTAATTAGATTTTCGGCGTCCATGATGGCGCCATGGATGCGCGAAACAAACCATTCACAACACTACAGCGTCAGGGAAGGTAAAGCGCATACGCGGCGGGATCTCAGACGGGGCGGGGTAATATTCACCGTCAACGATTTTTTTCTCGTTCCGTCCCGTCCTTTCCGTATTTCTCGGTACGTATATTTTGTTGCTGTGTTTTGGCATGCAACGATGTCAAGAAATCGTTCCGTTCTTTCCGGCACTAAAAAAAACACGTCACGTATGCTAATACCTTTATCTGTTAGATAGTGTTAAATAGCAGATAACTATCTGAAACTTTATCAGGAACTGGTGAAACTGGCCCAAAACGTGTTACACATTCCATAAAATTGGGTAGAATTATAACATAAAAGAGCCCGGTTCGGTGGCATTCACTCGTGATCAGTAGTTCACGTAAAAAATAGTCAGAGAGACCGTCATTATATTATAAATCCAGTTTCAAGTCAACTTGAACTTATTTAAAAAAGAATGAAACGATTCTTTTTGTAACGTAGAAACGTTCAAAATCTTTCGTTCAAAAGTAAAAAAAAAAAAAATTAGTAATCTTATTAGTACATAGATTTGGCCGAGTCAGTCCTCGTAAGTAATTACAAAATACTTGTATTGGGAATGACCCGCTACTTCCTTTGTGGACAACAGTAGAACACAAATATAATAACAATATTATATATTTCTGCCGCAAAGCAGCAGTGCTTGCATTGCTGTGTTCCGGTTTGAAGGGTAAGATATGGCAGTGAAATTACTGGGTACAGTGACTTTACATCTTGTGTCACAAGTTGGCAACGTACACTGTGGTTCTTGTGGGGTTGCAGTTTTGCTGCGAATCTCACAAGAACCACATGTATTATAGGTGACTGTTACCACTTACCATCAGGTGGGCAGTTTGCTTGTTTGCCAACTTTTGCAATAAAAAAAAAAAAAAAAAAAAATAACCAAACAAAATTTTGAAATTAAATTACATTTTATTTAACGAAGTGTTTGTGTTTGAGTTTGTGTGTATCTGTGTGTGTGTCTCTCTCTCTCTCTCTCTCTCTCTCTCTCTCTCTGTGTGTGTGTGTGTATTTATGTGTGCGTGGACACATCCACGCACACATAAATACATAATTAGCCTAAAACTGTTAGAATGGTCTAACTACATGTGTGTAGTTAGTTAATTTTAGGCTGGCATTAATTTTACTTTCACTTTATACATCTGGGAGGTTGAGGATGGGAGGATAAGGATGCTCCCAGATGTATCCTATGTATATCTGATCTGCAATCCACCCACATGAGTAAAGAAACGGAACAGAGACAAAGCTTCTAAAGAGCTAGCAAAATTTATACCTATTTTGGTAGGGTTGGCACAATTGAATAAATTAAAAATATAAATGTTCTCTTTTTCACATTTTTTATTAAAATAGGATATTTTTTACAAATAGCATACTCTAAATATTTAGTTTTTATTACTTTTGGTTTTTAATAATTTGTTGTGTCTTTTAATCGAATGATAAATTCTAAATCTAATATAAAGTTTTTTCAAATAATCCAATGGGAAACACTCACATGGCATATGAAATGTACAATCTTGCAAACGTGCTAATATGCTATTACCAATATTAACAATTTGTACATGAAGATCAAAATATTCGCTTTGGGAATGATACCAGAGGGAAGCCCCCTCTCCTACTTGCGAAATCCTGCGCTCCGATTCAATATATTTCCCAAAAAAGTTATTGTAGGTATCTATTCAGAATTACTTATACAATTTTACCGAAATATCTGGTATAATTTTCCGTAAAATATATAATAATGAGTAATGAGTATTTTTGATTATAGAGTTGTATACCTTTCAATCTACATAACACATATATTTATAAATATAAATTAAGTTTCAAGTACAAACTTACCTAGTAGATCCTTGGGATAGTTACAATAAGAAATATTTTTAGTCTTTCTATTATTATTCATGCACACGTACAATGTACAACCATATTCACAACACTTTTTAAATACTAAAACTAAAATATAACTACGTATTATGTGAGAAACTCGAAAAGAAAAACAAAACACGCACAACGTTCGAGCGTCGCATCACGCCTGCACGCCCTGAGATTGACCACTGGCTGATCTAGTTTAAAGCGGTTTCGGCTTATACGTGACAAGCGGCCAGTGGTCACGCACACACACACGTTGCACTTGTAGTGATGTACCTATCACAGCGCATTCGTATGTAGCTTTGTCTCTGTTCAGTTTCTTTGTGTCTCTCTCATGTGATCCACCTGTGGTGAATGACACGACCAATGGAATGGCCAGGAGGAAGCTACAAATTCTCAAAAACCCAAGTAAGGTAGCTAAAGCACTTTTGCTGTGCAAATCAGAATAGCGATCTTACCTCAACACCCAGATGTGAGCTAATATAAAATAGTTCGTTTTCTATATTAACCTAGTCGGAGATTGAATCCGGGACCTCGGAGAGACGCAACCATGAAAATTGGTATGTGAGTCATTCGATCCCTGATGTCGTCAAAATACTAATAAAACAAAAAAGGCAAAGAAGGAAATATGTAGTAATTTTAAATCGGTGGGTGGAGGTAAGTGGCCAATTTGTACGATATATTTATTACTTCTTATTGTAATTTTACTATTAAAGTTACTTTGTATTTTTGCAAACCCTGATTTACATCTGTATGTTGCAGCTTAGCATTTCGATGTTAAGCGTATTAAGCGATGACCGGTAATTAGATGGGTTTTTTATAGTGAAAAGGTAAGCGCTTTACCGCTATCTCGCCTGATGGTAAGCGACGATGCGATCTAGAATGTGACGCGCTTACCAAGAAGACACCTATTCACTCATTGAAGACAAATTCGGAATCAATAACACATCTATTATATTTCGACAAATAAAATCATAATTCCTATCATTCCTAATTAAACATGATAGCTATTTCAAAGAGGTAATATTTTCTAACTTATTTCTTCTGCGGCAGCACACCGGTTACCTTTTAGCTATTAAGAATAATGGCTTATGGAAACTTCTCTACTTTAATCCATAGTAAGTTTAAGCTGTGAAATATTTCACCCTCACTCCAGTATTATATTGGGAAGGAACTTAAACTTTTCACTTGACTATATAAATGGAACTGGCGTAAGTTAAGCTTGACTATGTTTTTCTTTTAGTCTGTGTTTAAACAAAAAAATTAGAATTCTTATTTTCGAGTAATAGTTAATCCTTTTTATCAACTATTTTTGTTACACGCACAAGGTTTATTTTTACTCATATTTTATTTTATTTTATTTTATTTCTACACAAAAGAGTTACAACAATTAACACAGTTATCGGAAACAGAATATTAGATTGTAACATGTTACTGCGTCTCCACAAACATGTGTAGTTATAAAGACAGCGCCATAAAATAAATTATTGTAAAACTTTACAAGATATTAATAAGAATATAGATCATTAATTAGGCATGAGATACAAAAAAAATACATGTGGTGACTTAAAATTAGCTTTAAATGAACAACATTACTAATTTATATATAATATATATATGTATGTCTATCCATTATAATACATAATTATCATCAATTGATAATTGACCGTTTGGTGCAAGGATAGCGATCCTGCCTTTAATATTGACGGTCCTGGGTTCGAATCCCGGAAGGGGCAGATGTTTGTTTGATGAATACGAACATGTCTACTTGAGTCATGTGTATTACTTATCTATGATACATATATGTATGTCTATCCGTTACCCTAGTATCCATAACACAAGCCTTACAGTGCATTCTTTGGTTAATTGATGAGAATGTAAGAAATATTATTAATATTATATACTAGCGGCCCGTCCCGGCTTTGCACGGGTAGACAACATGCTTTATTTCTTTCTATTATAAAAAAAAAATCTGTTAGCGCTATCTAGCGTCCAGTAGACGAACTACTTGCGGTTAACGCGTTGCTATGGTAACGCGTATAAAATGTAAAAAGAGCGAACAGACAAACAACAAATTTGTGATCTTAGATTATAGATTTATTTATTAATATAATAATAAGCTTATTACCTATATTAACTTTTCTATAAATCAATATGGTTAATGTTTTTGTTGTCTGAACATAACGGTAGGACGGGGACCTGGTGATTTGTGATACAGGTTCTTCCCATATCAAACAACAGCTTCCCGCATACTATATTTTTTGGATAATTCTATTATTTATTGCAGCTTTGTGAGGAGAAATAAAATGTTATCATTTTTTATAATGAAAGATGGTAACTGTATAAAGTTTTTTCTGTGTAATAGATTTTTTCTTATACTTTTTAGTAGTAAATGCTGTATAACTACATAATATAACACATAAAAAAGGCAGAAATCAGCTCTTGCCGAGTTTCTTGCGGCTTTTTCTCAGTACGAGGTCTTCTGACGTAGGACTGACAAAGCCATGGTGTAGCTTTGACGTTCAATAGACGCATTGCAATTGCAAAATTGACCTTTTTTATCATAAAAAAAAAATTAAAAAAATATATTTCATTTAACATTCACACCAATTAGCCTAGCCCAAAGTAAGCTCTGTAAGGCGTGTGTTATGGATACTAGGGTAACGGATAGACATACGTATATTATACATAGAAATGTAATCCTGATAGAAATATATATAAACACCCATGACTCAGGTACAAATGCTCGAATTCATCATAAAAACATCTGCCCCTTCTGGAATTTGAACCTAGGACCGTCGGTGCGAAAGGCAGGATCGCTAGTGTTGCACCAAACGGTTATCAAATATTTTTCATCATGTTTTATGTTTATGTTTAAGTTATGAAGGTTTTAATTAACACAGAGTTAGATTTTTTTTTTAATTGTGGTATTGAATATTTGAAATTTTTTAGAAGTCATAAGGTCCATAGCTAAACGTAAACTTTCTCTAAATTGGTGGTTTATTTATTTATTTTTAAGCAAACCCGGTACAAAAGATGGATCAAATTGCATTATTTTTATAATTTTTATGTATTTTATGCATTTTTCAATGTAATCTTATAAGATAAATTATTATAATAGAAAAATACAAAAAAAAGTCGACTCGGGACACAAGCGAATTCTCAGGCGAGAATCGAACCCGCAACCTTTGGAAATCAAATGCAACGCTCTCCCAATTGAGCTACCGAGCCTTGTCGAAATTTTCTAGTACCTTGCTAATTTTACGCTGTAGTCCAGCGTTGTCTCATCAATGAGAGGAACAACCTCTCGTATTCGAAAGAAACATTTTACAAATGCTTGGGCAATAGTTAAAGAATGAACAACCATTTAGTTTTATAATTTCCCGCTTGACAATTCACTTGTGGGTCAAGTCGATTTTTTCTATTAAAATGGATTAGGGTCAAGGCGGCAACAGTGGTTATAGCGGCAACAGTGGCGCACTGGTCGTTGTATCAAAAGTATTATAGGTATCTTTTTCTATCTCTCACTCTTCGGAAGGTCTCCTGATAGATACTGGTCACAACCAGTTTCCCTGGGTCAACCATGTAACAAACCCGTGTTTAAGTGTTTTCTTTGTTTTGACGAAAGAAAAAGTGAATTTTCAGGTGAGATATACTTGGTATTTTTTCACAAACCTTTTGTTTCACCAATGGACTTATATTTTTGCTAAGTAACAAACTTCGTTGAGGTCATTTTGGCGTATACTGCACTTCGATTTACGTATAACCATCACACGTGGAATGAGTTAAATCCAAAATGGCAGTTTTGTACACAGTGGCTCAAATCATTTGAGTTCATAGTGGTTCAGGATCCACTGTGTACTACTGGTACTGGATAATAACTACCCGGACATTAGTTTAGCAAAAATCAAGACGTAATATTTTTTCTTAATTTTCCCTTTTAGGATGACTTTTAGGATGACCATCAAGGCCCCGTAAAATAGGGAAACACATAGCTGACATGAAAAAAAGCAAAATTATATTTCTTATGTGTGAATGAAAAGTCACTTTGAGACTGAAGTAGTCAAAAAGTTACCTGATTATTCATTTTAAGGATGAAAATTCATTTTGTTTGATAGTTTATGCAAGATACAGAAAAAGTTTTCTGTTGATGATTAACTAAGTAAAAAAAAAAAAGATAATTTAGTAAATTTTAAATGTGTAAGACTGAACAGTCACTTTGAAGTGAAGTAGTAAAAAAAATTCTTTTTCGATGTAAAACTTATTGTTTGATTAAAACAAAAAATAAAGATCGATAAAAAGCAAAAAAAAACTTTTTTATTTGAGTTATATTATAGATGATCCACTGTGAACTTGCCTGATTCACTGTAAACTGAGGGCCGATTCACTGTATCCCACCCCCAGTACACAGTGGCTCAAATGAGATTTTTTTTTAAATACTGTTTATTTGCTTAAATATTACCTTGTTTAACTAAATCGATTGGAATAATCAATATACATTATATTTAGTTCTTACACTTCCGCGCACATTACACATCAGAATAAAACACTTTTTTACGGATTTTTGCGCATGTTTTATTTTATTTTATATTTAATCCTGACGTTTCGACTCCTTTACAGGAGCCGTGATCACAGGATGACTAAGATGATGGTTGTCATGTATTTTCTACTACCTTCACAATATTTTAATCGGGCACGTTCCTAATTATTAAATTATTTTATATAAATCAAGTTGTTTTATTTTATATTAAAACATTATTTAGTTATTTAATTAATTCTCACTACGATTACATTGTATACTACTGAGTCTACTACCAGTTCGGAAATTGGGAGGGCCTTCCGAGAAGAACTGGCGAAAGAAACTCGGGCAGGGGGACCGACCTCCATCTTACTGTTTAATTATTTGCAAAAAGAGCTAACTACATCATCAGGTCTTGCAGTGTGTGTTTTTGTAGGTATTAATTTATTAATTATGGGGTCCCAAGCAGGTGGAACGCTCCAACCTTCGTCTCTATTGAAATTAGGATGTTTCTTAATTTCAATAGCCTCGCGTAGCATCCTAGGAACAAATCTTTGTTCTCTAGCGAGAATTTGTGGTTTATCAAAACGAATATAGTGGTTTGGCCCCTCAAAAGCATGCTCACACACTGCAGACCTATTATCGCGCCTATGTTTCATGTCAGCTACGTGTTCTTTAATGCGCGTCCCTATACTTCTCTTTGTTTGCCCGATGTATGAGAGCCCACAGTCACAATCGATTTTGTAGACACCCGCTGCCTGAAGGGGTATATTACACTTGACCGATCGTAAGAATTGGTCAATCTTCCTGGCTGGTTTAAAGTAAGTTTTAATAGAAACCCGCTTCAGAATATTCCCAATCTTGTCAGTGACCCCCTTCATGTAGGGAAGGACAGCAGGTTGGCGCTCTACTGTGGCTGGTTTGGCGCGGCTTCTGTGACGCAGTCTTGGTACTCGCAACTTGTTATCTTGTAGTACTTGCTTGACATGCTGAAGTTCAGCAGTCAGATGTTGTTGGTCACAGATGCCGCGAGCTCTCTGAAACAAAGATTTCCCTACGGTAGCTAACTGTATAGGATGGTGGTGAGAGTCACCATTTAAATATCTATCGGTATGAGTTGCCTTTCTGTACACTGTATGACTAAGGGTTTGATTTGGATTCCTGCTGATTTGAATATCTAGGAAGGCTATTTTATTGTCTGTCTCTAATTCCATAGTAAATTGTATGTTGGGATGAACGGAATTAAGGTGACTTAAAAAGACAGAAACCATATCTCTTGGTAATATAGCAAATGTGTCATCTACATACCTTTTGTAAAAGCGTGGACACACCGGTGCCGTCGCTAGGGCCCTTTCCTCAAAGTCCTCCATGAATATGTCGGCGACTATGGGTGATACAGGAGAGCCCATTGCTACACCATCCACTTGTAGGTAGAATTCATCATTCCACAAGAGATAGCCCGATGTTAGGCAGTGTTCCAGTAATTTTGAATATTCACTTGGTATATTGTGTTTCTCTAGTCTCTTCCTAGTGACATCAATGCAATCTTGAACAGGTAAGCTTGTGAATAAAGATTGGACATCGAAGCTAACCATAGTTTCATCATCAGTGAGACGTAGGTGTTGTATCTCACTAACAAAATGGTAGGAATCCTTTACATAGGCAGTTGTTTTACCCCTTAGTGGTGATAGTATTTTAGCTACGTGTTTAGCCAAACGGTAGGTTGGTGAGTCAATTTGGCTAACGATGGGACGTAGCGGTACATCTTGTTTGTGTATTTTCGGCAACCCATACAACTTCGGCGGTTTAGGGCAGGAAGGAATAAGATAGTTGACGTCAAGATCTAATACCTCGGAATGCGTCTTGATGAGTTCACTGGTTTTCTTCAGTACCTTAGAAGTTTGGTCGTTTTTAACTTTTTTGTATGTGTTCTCATCCGACAAGAGCTGGAGCATTTTATCATTATAATCTGACGTATCCATTACTACCGTGGCATTGCCTTTGTCTGCTCGGAGGATTGTAAGATTAGATTTATTTCGCAGGTTTTTTAATGCGTTATATTCATTATAAGAGAGGTTAGGTTTCGGCGGTTTACTACGTCGTAGAACAGATGAAATGTCTTGACGGATTGCCTCCATATCCTCCTTTTTGAAGTTATTTTTAACCAAACAATCCTCAACGTTACATATAATGTCCTCATACGGTATCCTGCGAGGGGCAACCGCGAAGTTTAATCCTTTTTCTAAAACTTTTAAAGTAGGTTCATCCAATGTTTGTTTTGATAAATTGACAACTGCGCGGGATTGGTTAGGAACTCTATGGTCTGTGGTGGTATTACAGTCTGCGTTCCGATACTTATAATGACGGGTTGTTTCTAGTCTCTGGTATTTTGAGATTTGTCTATTCCTACATTCATTATATTTTGCTGTTTCTCGTTTATGAAGCAAATTTATGCAGTTATTAAAGTCTTCCCTAGACAGTTGTATTTTTAACTCATTGGATGAACAATCAATTTTATTATTTAATATATTTAAGTTAAAACGATGCTCCCGAATCAAACTGATTAGTAGTTTTTTGCTTGCCTGTTGTAAGATCCTGGCGCTCCCACGTATGTCACACTTAGGAGTGATTCGGACACAGTGCGGGATGAGACCTTGGTCACGGCATCTCTTCAAGAAATTCAAAGATGTTATCTTTCTTGCGCGCTTAGTCATCAGGTCTTCCAACCGGCGGATTTTGTTGGCGATGTCCAGCCCGTACTGGTTAACATATTTAGTTCTTACACTTCCGCGCACATTACACATCAGAATAAAACACTTTTTTACGGATTTTTGCGCATGTTTTATTTTATTTTATATTTAATCCTGACGTTTCCGACGACGAGCGACGGCACCGGTGTGTCCACGCTTTTACAAAAGGTATGTAGATGACACATTTGCTATATTACCAAGAGATATGGTTTCTGTCTTTTTAAGTCACCTTAATTCCGTTCATCCCAACATACAATTTACTATGGAATTAGAGACAGACAATAAAATAGCCTTCCTAGATATTCAAATCAGCAGGAATCCAAATCAAACCCTTAGTCATACAGTGTACAGAAAGGCAACTCATACCGATAGATATTTAAATGGTGACTCTCACCACCATCCTATACAGTTAGCTACCGTAGGGAAATCTTTGTTTCAGAGAGCTCGCGGCATCTGTGACCAACAACATCTGACTGCTGAACTTCAGCATGTCAAGCAAGTACTACAAGATAACAAGTTGCGAGTACCAAGACTGCGTCACAGAAGCCGCGCCAAACCAGCCACAGTAGAGCGCCAACCTGCTGTCCTTCCCTACATGAAGGGGGTCACTGACAAGATTGGGAATATTCTGAAGCGGGTTTCTATTAAAACTTACTTTAAACCAGCCAGGAAGATTGACCAATTCTTACGATCGGTCAAGTGTAATATACCCCTTCAGGCAGCGGGTGTCTACAAAATCGATTGTGACTGTGGGCTCTCATACATCGGGCAAACAAAGAGAAGTATAGGGACGCGCATTAAAGAACACGTAGCTGACATGAAACATAGGCGCGATAATAGGTCTGCAGTGTGTGAGCATGCTTTTGAGGGGCCAAACCACTATATTCGTTTTGATAAACCACAAATTCTCGCTAGAGAACAAAGATTTGTTCCTAGGATGCTACGCGAGGCTATTGAAATTAAGAAACATCCTAATTTCAATAGAGACGAAGGTTGGAGCGTTCCACCTGCTTGGGACCCCATAATTAATAAATTAATACCTACAAAAACACACACTGCAAGACCTGATGATGTAGTTAGCTCTTTTTGCAAATAATTAAACAGTAAGATGGAGGTCGGTCCCCCTGCCCGAGTTTCTTTCGCCAGTTCTTCTCGGAAGGCCCTCCCAATTTCCGAACTGGTAGTAGACTCAGTAGTATACAATGTAATCGTAGTGAGAATTAATTAAATAACTAAATAATGTTTTAATATAAAATAAAACAACTTGATTTATATAAAATAATTTAATAATTAGGAACGTGCCCGATTAAAATATTGTGAAGGTAGTAGAAAATACATGACAACCATCATCTTAGTCATCCTGTGATCACGGCTCCTGTAAAGGAGTCGAAACGTCAGGATTAAATATAAAATAAAATAAAACATGCGCAAAAATCCGTAAAAAAGTGTTTTATTCTGATGTGTAATGTGCGCGGAAGTGTAAGAACTAAATATGTTAACCAGTACGGGCTGGACATCGCCAACAAAATCCGCCGGTTGGAAGACCTGATGACTAAGCGCGCAAGAAAGATAACATCTTTGAATTTCTTGAAGAGATGCCGTGACCAAGGTCTCATCCCGCACTGTGTCCGAATCACTCCTAAGTGTGACATACGTGGGAGCGCCAGGATCTTACAACAGGCAAGCAAAAAACTACTAATCAGTTTGATTCGGGAGCATCGTTTTAACTTAAATATATTAAATAATAAAATTGATTGTTCATCCAATGAGTTAAAAATACAACTGTCTAGGGAAGACTTTAATAACTGCATAAATTTGCTTCATAAACGAGAAACAGCAAAATATAATGAATGTAGGAATAGACAAATCTCAAAATACCAGAGACTAGAAACAACCCGTCATTATAAGTATCGGAACGCAGACTGTAATACCACCACAGACCATAGAGTTCCTAACCAATCCCGCGCAGTTGTCAATTTATCAAAACAAACATTGGATGAACCTACTTTAAAAGTTTTAGAAAAAGGATTAAACTTCGCGGTTGCCCCTCGCAGGATACCGTATGAGGACATTATATGTAACGTTGAGGATTGTTTGGTTAAAAATAACTTCAAAAAGGAGGATATGGAGGCAATCCGTCAAGACATTTCATCTGTTCTACGACGTAGTAAACCGCCGAAACCTAACCTCTCTTATAATGAATATAACGCATTAAAAAACCTGCGAAATAAATCTAATCTTACAATCCTCCGAGCAGACAAAGGCAATGCCACGGTAGTAATGGATACGTCAGATTATAATGATAAAATGCTCCAGCTCTTGTCGGATGAGAACACATACAAAAAAGTTAAAAACGACCAAACTTCTAAGGTACTGAAGAAAACCAGTGAACTCATCAAGACGCATTCCGAGGTATTAGATCTTGACGTCAACTATCTTATTCCTTCCTGCCCTAAACCGCCGAAGTTGTATGGGTTGCCGAAAATACACAAACAAGATGTACCGCTACGTCCCATCGTTAGCCAAATTGACTCACCAACCTACCGTTTGGCTAAACACGTAGCTAAAATACTATCACCACTAAGGGGTAAAACAACTGCCTATGTAAAGGATTCCTACCATTTTGTTAGTGAGATACAACACCTACGTCTCACTGATGATGAAACTATGGTTAGCTTCGATGTCCAATCTTTATTCACAAGCTTACCTGTTCAAGATTGCATTGATGTCACTAGGAAGAGACTAGAGAAACACAATATACCAAGTGAATATTCAAAATTACTGGAACACTGCCTAACATCGGGCTATCTCTTGTGGAATGATGAATTCTACCTACAAGTGGATGGTGTAGCAATGGGCTCTCCTGTATCACCCATAGTCGCCGACATATTCATGGAGGACTTTGAGGAAAGGGCCCTAGCGACGGCACCGGTGTGTCCACGCTTTTACAAAAGGTATGTAGATGACACATTTGCTATATTACCAAGAGATATGGTTTCTGTCTTTTTAAGTCACCTTAATTCCGTTCATCCCAACATACAATTTACTATGGAATTAGAGACAGACAATAAAATAGCCTTCCTAGATATTCAAATCAGCAGGAATCCAAATCAAACCCTTAGTCATACAGTGTACAGAAAGGCAACTCATACCGATAGATATTTAAATGGTGACTCTCACCACCATCCTATACAGTTAGCTACCGTAGGGAAATCTTTGTTTCAGAGAGCTCGCGGCATCTGTGACCAACAACATCTGACTGCTGAACTTCAGCATGTCAAGCAAGTACTACAAGATAACAAGTTGCGAGTACCAAGACTGCGTCACAGAAGCCGCGCCAAACCAGCCACAGTAGAGCGCCAACCTGCTGTCCTTCCCTACATGAAGGGGGTCACTGACAAGA
Source organism: Calamotropha paludella (assembly GCA_927399485.1). Classification (NCBI taxonomy): domain Eukaryota; kingdom Metazoa; phylum Arthropoda; class Insecta; order Lepidoptera; family Crambidae; genus Calamotropha; species Calamotropha paludella. Next base: position 2,050,813 of record OV656820.1, read on the forward strand.
TTGGGAATATTCTGAAGCGGGTTTCTATTAAAACTTACTTTAAACCAGCCAGGAAGATTGACCAATTCTTACGATCGGTCAAGTGTAATATACCCCTTCAGGCAGCGGGTGTCTACAAAATCGATTGTGACTGTGGGCTCTCATACATCGGGCAAACAAAGAGAAGTATAGGGACGCGCATTAAAGAACACGTAGCTGACATGAAACATAGGCGCGATAATAGGTCTGCAGTGTGTGAGCATGCTTTTGAGGGGCCAAACCACTATATTCGTTTTGATAAACCACAAATTCTCGCTAGAGAACAAAGATTTGTTCCTAGGATGCTACGCGAGGCTATTGAAATTAAGAAACATCCTAATTTCAATAGAGACGAAGGTTGGAGCGTTCCACCTGCTTGGGACCCCATAATTAATAAATTAATACCTACAAAAACACACACTGCAAGACCTGATGATGTAGTTAGCTCTTTTTGCAAATAATTAAACAGTAAGATGGAGGTCGGTCCCCCTGCCCGAGTTTCTTTCGCCAGTTCTTCTCGGAAGGCCCTCCCAATTTCCGAACTGGTAGTAGACTCAGTAGTATACAATGTAATCGTAGTGAGAATTAATTAAATAACTAAATAATGTTTTAATATAAAATAAAACAACTTGATTTATATAAAATAATTTAATAATTAGGAACGTGCCCGATTAAAATATTGTGAAGGTAGTAGAAAATACATGACAACCATCATCTTAGTCATCCTGTGATCACGGCTCCTGTAAAGGAGTCGAAACGTCAGGATTAAATATAAAATAAAATAAAACATGCGCAAAAATCCGTAAAAAAGTGTTTTATTCTGACAATATACATTAGTTACGCTCGAATACTAATCCTTTTACATCTTTCCAACACTCACCCACATCAAGTTACATCACTGGAAAAAAAAAGTGACCCACTGTTGCCGCCTTGACCCTAATCTATATATTGTCAAAAAAATTCAGCACGCAGTTAAAACTAGTAATATAATAATGAATTACCAATTTCATAATTCAATTGTATTTAAAATATCATTAAAATTGTCAAAATTTCAACAATTAAATACTAATAATATTTATAAGCAAAGCCATTTAAAAGTTAATTTCCATCACCTCGCAAAAAAAATATATTTTGAAATATGACTCTTGTCTTATATAGCAAAATGTTCATTACAAAACTTTTATTATTTCATAGCCCTGTCTTCATAACAACTGCTAACCCATTGCACTCGAAACTTGCGTGCGAATAATTAGCTCGTATCATAGTTGTGTTGTGTTTAATTAAATCACACAAAAGCTCTTTGTTTCAACATATAATTAGGTCAGAGTACAATATACTGATATGTATTTATTTAATTTTTGACATTTACAATGTTATCTTTATTATATAATATACTAGAGGCCCGTCCCGGCTTCGCACGGGTGGACAAAATTCTTTAAATTTTTTTCTAGCATTAAATATAGACCATGTTACTCAGCGTAAATGTAGCTTTCCAATGGTGAAAGGATTTTTGAAATCGGCTTAATAGTTTTTGAGTTTATTCATTGCAAACATACAAAAATACAAATCTTTCCTCTTTATAATATTAGTGTAGATAAAAATTCCCAGTCACATTGATCGTGATGAACTCTGAAATTACTTTATACATGTTAATGATTTTCTTTTTCATTTCGCTGGATTTGATCCGAATCAGGACATAGGATAGGTTTCATTCAATTTATAATTCAGCAACGCGTGGGCGGGACAGCTAGTGTTTCTATAAGAAAAAATAAGCCTGCAAAACAACCACATCTCTGAACCCTAAGGTATTACGAGTATATTATAGAAATACGGCATTGTGAATATAAAATAAAATATTATACATTATTGCAGCTAGTACCATCTTATTCAAATATTTAATTTGTAAAAATATTACTTTATATATTGAAGGTAGTTAACGTTGTTTTTTTAATATTTTATTTATTCGAAATTAGGTATAACTGTTTCAAAATTATTGTAAAGTTTCAGTGAGTTGGGTTGGTAGAAAGAAAATTTTTAAAGACGTATTCACGTCAAAAGTAGAGAGAAATGGTAGTTAACGTTCAACATTGTTGGAATGATACTAGCTCATAGTAGAAGTTGAAACACGTTTGTAAATTTCGACGCGTCTGCCAGCGTCTCGGTAGCTCAGCGGTCAGAGCACTCGCCCGGATAGCGAAAGGTAGGCTCGAATCCTACCTTAAGGGTCGGAGACATGGTTGTTTTTGACAAGCGTATTTTATATCTTATAGCAATATGCTCTAGTCCCTTAAACTAAAACTATTGACAACGAAACATTCCAATTAGGCGATCGATACGATACGATAGTTAAAAACTTGTCCTATGTCATCAAACTACTTTCTAAACACGATATTTTTATGGAAATAATGCTCTCTTGTTCAAGTTAATTAACAGGTTCCACTTTATTGATGTTTCTACTATGAGACAATGATATAATGACAACAATTTGTTTTTAACGAGAAATGCTTTCTCTTTATACTGAATAAAATAAGAATTCGAAAATATATGATTTCGATGACCACCGTGGTAGAGTGGTTCACATATAGGACTTCATGGTAACGCTATTCCGACGTCTAGAGTTCGATTCTCGGCCGGGTTGAAAATGAACTTTTTTATATTAGTTCGTTTTTTGTTTTTAACTAGCGGCCCGTCTCGGCTTCGCACGGGTGGCGAAATTCTTTAATTTTTTTCTGTTATTAAATACTTTTCCGTTAGCGCCATCTAGCGTCCGGTAGACAAACTACTTATGGTTAACGCGTTGCTATGGTAACGCATATACAATGGAAAAAGAGCGGACAGACAAACAACAAATTTGTGGTCTTAGATTATAGATTAAACAAGGGATTTAAGCTTCTTAACTCAAGTTTAGAATAATGTTATATGTGTACGGAACGTGTAATTGTGTTCATTTATTGATTTATTTTATTAAAAGTCTTTCGAATTTTAAAGAAAATTTTAAAATTTCTTCTTATAAGACTGAATTAGCACAATTTTGATCCCGGTATCTTTGGTCGCTCGTGTAGAACCGCACCGTAAAACTAGTTCAGTATAATACGATAAGTATAGATAAACATACTTTAATTCTATGTTATACTCGGTTCTTCAATAACGTTGAATACGACAGCGTTGTGAAAGCGACAACAATCATACTGATACAAATTGAGACACAAATCACCCGCCTACTTAGGCGCCTTTGTAACTTTATGACCCTAACACACGATTCGTAGCGTAACCGTAGCGTAAATAAATAAATATTCTCTTGTTTTTTAAATATTAGAGCCAACCTTTTTTTATAAGAAATATCGCGTTTGAACACAATCTCGCCTGATGGTAAGCGACGATGGAAACTAGGATGTGACGTGCTTGCCTAGAAGATACCTATTTACTAGTAACTTGAAGCCCCTTAAGTTGTATTTATCAGGAAACACAGTTTCAGATAGAGTTCCACTACTTAGCGGTACGTACCTTTTTTCTACACGAGAAAATTCGTTACGTATACTATGCCGCACGTGGACGGTGATATTGTTTGGGTCGCACCTTTACTCCCCTACCACCACCATCATCCTACTACCACCCACTTAATACCCATATATGTACCCTCAATTCCGCCTAGGCTCGTTGGGGCCGTTTGTAGCAATCAACTGGTGGACCAGGGCATTCAGAACTAAGGCTGCCTCAAAAAATGCAGAATACTGAGGTACACGGTAATTATCCCTCAGATGGTCAAGACTGTGCAATGCCAGCGGTCGGATCACCCATCCACCGCCTCGCCGGGGGCAGCGGGCTACTATATGCTACCGCCTTCTTTACCCTAGGAAAAATATATATGGTATCTCCGCCGCGGGTTGATGGAGAGAATATGTGGGGACTGCCCCCAGCTCACGCAGTGTAGGCGTTGGATGCCCCTCTAAAGCCTCTGGCAACTGCAACCTACTGCTGCGAGAGGGTTAATGTTTACGGACTTTTCTCTACGAGATTCACTTAGCCAAAAAAAATGACATGGTCTGAAAGCCACGACACATGAGCTATCAGCTCCTCCATTCATAAGCATCCATAACCGCACTACGCCCGCATGGTGAGTTATGTACCATCCTGTCTATTTTCTTTTTATTTTTTTTAATGAGTTCTCCCTTGATCCCAATCAAGCCCGGGGGCCAAGACAGGATCCAAGATGCAACGATCCAACCCAAATGATGCCTATTCATCCTTATGAAGACTCGTGCCTCAACAGAAGAAACATTAGTGGAATGTATTGATCCCACTCCACTCTAGCAACCGTAATCGTCCTAATTTATGAAGCTTAAAAGCGAAGATAAAAAGATTCTTCGATAGAGATCTTAACAGCATATTGTCATTGGGTAAATTGACGCCAACGCAAATGAGTTGTCAATGCTTAACACGCTACAGTCGTTTACCGAAAACCATCAAATTACCGTTTAAAAGAACAAGTAAATGTCGACAATCTTATCAATGTCATCAAAACTTTCCAGGTTTGAGTTTGAAATTTGGGAACACCATTGAGAATGAGACATCGGATGTACCTAAATTAAATTGCTAAACAAAGAGGACGCGATGAAACACTTAGACAACCATATATACTTATAACGCACCTAATATCTAGTGGTGAGCGCATCCCCCACTACTCGGAGCTGCAGCAGCTGACGCAAACAAGAAAAAAAATAAAAATTATTTATTTCAGTACCAAAAATTGCTACAGCATGGTGATTGACTCCCTTTATTTAGTGCATCTGCACCTGTGCCAGATGGAGTCGCTGTTGTCGTCGCATCAGTCGCATAAGATGCGAGTAATAAAATACACAAATACTTAAGTGCTAACTAAGCGTGGCACATGCTTAAGTATACAATGGTTGCCTACTCCAAATCTATTTGACAATAAGGTTACCATTTTTCTTACTATTTATAGGGTATTTAGACATTAATAAATTTCAGAATGATAATTGCTTTATATAACGAATGATAGAATTCCGAAATTGTTAATTTGATGCTCCATTTTTATGAGGGTCTCCTACGGAAATCGAATGACAATAACGGACGTTGTATCCTATTTTATGTTTTCAACATGCTACTATTGTTAAAAAGCCGAGCAAATTAAAATTTCTTGCGTTCCCCTAAATATGATAGCTTTATTTGTGTCATCGATAAACATCAACATCTTTAAACACCGTTTATCCATTCTACCAGAGATGAAAATTTAGCAAGTCGTATGAAACGCTCCATTCATGTTACGTTAGAAATTATATACGCTGTTAAACTTTATATATTTTTTATACCCTGAATAGGTAAGGGCTTGACCGCTATCGCACCTGGTGGTAAGCAACGATGCGATCTAGTATGTGATGCGCCTGCTTAGATGAAGACCTATTCACTCGTGACTTGGAGACCCTTAAATTGTTTTATCAGGAAACATAGTTTTTAAAGGGAATTTATAATTTGTGTTTGGTAAATTTAAATATTTCAGATGAGGTAAAATTTTAGAAGCAAATTTCATTCAAAAGTTATAGAAGACAGAGAAAAACGTCGAAGATAAAATCTCTAAGGATAACGGATACCAACACGGAAATAAAGCAATTCAAAACGATCGTTTGGTGCAACGTTAACGATCCTGCCATTCGTATCGACAGTCCTGGGCTCGAATCCAGGAAGGGACAGATCTGTGTGTGATGAGTACGAGCGTATGTACCTGAGTCATAGGTATTTATGTATACTTCCAAAACTATTACATATCTTACCGTTACCCTAGTATCCATAACACAAGCGTTACAGTGCTTACTTTGGGATTGGTTAATTGATGTGAATGTTAGAAATATTAATATTATTACAATTCCGAGCAACGGATATAGAATCTGTAGCGTATCATGAATCGTGTGCGATGGCTTTTATTCCTGTCGTTCGCAATTATGTTATGATAGGATCGACGTGAGTGCTTGCCTTCAGAGCATTAGTGCCACTCATCTGATTATCTCTCGCAGTTATCAAATACTTTTGCTTAATTAGATTTTCGCGATTTTCCTGTTGACATCTACATCATCTTTAGAATTAAAATTATCTATCTGAATAATGTGATTTGGTAGATATGAAAGGCAATTAATTTAAATTGTGTTAATTGGAAATGAAACTAAATCTTCTTTTTATTTTGAATGTGTTCGTTTTTAATCTTAACTAAGCAATGACGATTTTTTTTAAATAAAAAACTCAAAAGCGTTGAGCACAGGCGTAAGGTAGCTGGGCGTATTCATCACACAACGATCTGCCCCTTCCGGAATTGGAAGCCAGGACCGTCGGTGCGAAGGGCAGGATCGCTTCTGTTACACCAAACGGTCGTTTTGAATTGCTTTATTTCCGTGTTGGTATCCTTTATCTTTAGAGATTATTTTCCTCTTTTTTCGCTTTGTCTTCTAACGATGTTTAAAAGACGTTTGCTCCTTAAATTTTAACACATCTGGAATATATAAATTTTCCAAATAAAAATGATAAATTCTTTTTTAAAACTATGTTTCCTGACACAATTTAGGGGCCTTCACGAGTGAATAGGTGTCTTCTAGGCAAGAGATCACATCCTAGATCGCATCGTCGCTTACCATCAGGCGATATAATGGTCAAGCGCCTGCTTATTTACAGTGAAAAAAAGGCCGGGGACCAAGACAGGGTCTACGATGCAGCGAGATAACCCAGAAAGTGTCTATTGACGCTGGCTTTGAAAACGGACAGGTAATAAGTACTCGGAATTAGAGACGCAGGGAGGGAGTTCCACAACTTTCCTGTGCGCATTATAAAAGATGTTGAGAACCGATTGGTGCGACAGGTAGGAATAGCAAGAAAGGATGGTAGCCCGAAGTGCGTCTGGAAATCCGATGGAGGCAAGGATATGACGGTATGAGCTCAAGTAACTGCTGAGCACATTCTCCAAAGTACAATTTGTAAAAGACAGACAGGCACCCTTGCGGTAGTAAGTCAAGATGTGAAGTTTGCTTTGTTTAAGTACAGGAAATGGTAATTTTAAAGTTTCAATATGATGGATATTTTTTATATACAGTCAGGATAAATAAATGCGACTAATGAAGTCATTTATTTTCAAAAGTTGCCTTTTAGGTTAGTTCTGTGTAGGAAAACCTATAGGTTAGTATTTTTTGGTTTTGGTCATTTTATCACTAAGAGTGTAATATTTTATTCAAGGCATCACGAAGTGGGTCAGGGTGAATGGCGCGAGTTTGGTATTAAAAGCAGGCTTCAAAACTATCTGATACTTATCATAAATATATAAAACTCGATATGTATAATATTCATCGGATATATAAAAAATTATTTATATAGATCATGAATCTTACTAATTCTTAAAATTCTTAGTAAATTTAAATTCAGTTATTTCTACAACGTTAGTGATAATTAAATAAATCAAAATTGAAATAATTGAAACTAATTATCATTATTCATGTTTTTTAATTATTAAGTAAAGTGCGTGATGCGAAGACTTTTGAGTTCCATCAATACATTTTTTTCTAGAAACAACATGATAGCGCGTTTTATAATACCATCTAACGTAAGCGTTTCGCAAAATATGCGTATTAGGGAGAATGTATGTGTGTAATTGTAAAATTAATAATAATTATTATATTTCTTACATACACACCAATTACCCTGCCCCAAAGTAAGCACTATAAGGCTTGTCTTATAGTGCTTACTTTGGAATACTAGGGTATAGTATAGATGTGCTTATATGATACATATCTATGTAGTATGGCTAAATATCTATGTTGTATTTATATAATTATATCTTTATATATATAATTCTACTGTACGTGTGTATATCACTGAACTCCTCCTAAACGGCTGGACCGATTTGAATATTTTTTTTGTATGCGTTGGGTTGCGCTCTGGATGGTTTAGATTCACAAATCAGCCCGGCATATGGCGCTGCAGTCGGCACAGCAACGCGTGGCTGGGTCAGCTAGTATATATCCAGGGCCCCACCCAAACGCGTACAAAAAATTCATTCAAATCGGTCCAGCTGTTAAGGAGGAGTTCAATGACATACATACACACACATAACATATATATACCAATGGTTCAGGTACAAATGCTTGTATTCAGCACACAAACATTTACCCCTTCCGAGACTCAACCCAGGATCGTTATTATGAAAGTACCATTGCACCAAACGGTGTTCGAAATTGATTTTTATGCAAGGGTAAATAAAATTTATATCATCATTTGAAACCCTGATTAAAAGCATTTACGGACTTCATTGGCCCAAAATCAAGGGATAGATAGGGTTTGCTGATATTGAAACAATGAAAATTCATCTAAAGCTGTCATTTGCTATCAAATGTAACGTTGTCCCTGGAATCATAATAGTCCTACAGTTACACAAAAGATAACTTTAATTGAATTAATACATGATTTACCATTTCAATAAAACTTTAACTGTATTCACGACCCGTTTATTCTTATTTTTCACATTTAATCCTGACATTTCGCCTTCTTGCCGTGATCGCAGGATGATTTTGGTAAAGGTCGTCATACCTGTTCCAACATTCCAACATTTTAATCGGATACGATTCTATATACTCCATTAATTATTGAAGTGGAAACTTCTTCGTTGTGATTTGAGAGTCGATGAAACGAAAAAGCGACAGAAAAAAAGAGACAGACACATAAATTCATAAGATTTAACGTAGGAGAAAATGAGATAGGAAGCATTTTACAGTGTCTTTTTTAAACGAAAAAGCGACAGTGAAAAGAGACAGACAAATAAATTCATAAGATTTAACGTAGAAGAAAATAAGATAGGAAGCATTATACAATGTCTCTTTGAAACGACAAAGCGACAGTAAAAAGAGACAGAAACACAAATTCATAAGATTTAACGTAGGAGAAAATGAGATAGAACGCATTATACAGTGTATCTTTGAAACGAAAAGGCAACAGTAAAAAGAGAGACACAAATTCATAGGATTTAACATAATGTGTGTTAATACGTGTTTGTGTGCGCATGCGTAGTACAAAGCTTGAGAGAAGGCAACACAACAACCGTGGTATTTTGTATACGTGTACGTATTATTTTTGAAGGTTTCACTTCTACCACGTGTGAATTGCACACATGCTTTTTTTTAAAGATGATTTTTAAAGTCCCTTATTCATTTAATAGGACAAGGCAAGATCTTATTTGAATTAGTAAAAATTATTAGTTCTCCAAAAGTCGCCTCGACATGTCTATGAACTACAAATAATTAAAATATATCATAATTAATCTTAAATTTACTTTAAAAAAATGGTATAAATGATATATTGGAGTAATATTATAATTTAAAATATACCTTAATATAACATTCCGTATATAAAAAATGTTTCGCCTCAATGAAAATAGGCGAAAAACTAAGAACTTAATACATATACATGTATCTAACGAACAAATGTGTGTTTGGGAAAGAAAGTAAAGAAATATTGGTTTTCTTAGGAAACATTAGCACCTGCCTTATCACATGGGAATCGACTTATGATGGAAATCTTACCAAATGTTTGAGGCTTAGCGAATAATAGCGAGGGCTATCAGTCTTCGGTATAATCAGAAACACTATTTAAGCTTTCAATAAGTAGAAATCGTAAAACTTACGTATCTGGGATTCGCTTACATTTGATTATACTTACAATAGAAGTTAATGATTGAAAACTAATAAATATTATGATATTTTTATCTTTCTTTTTCCCACGTTTTTCTTAGGTCGCTTTCTTATCTGTTTGCTTGTCTGTCGTCTTGTCTGTCCGGTTGGAATCTTGTATCTCAATTTTGAGGCACTTCCCGACCACCTTGCGAGTTGAAACTTTCAGGGTAGCTCAGAACCCGATGACAATGCACGCTTAAACATATTTCAACTTTCTAGGTGCACTTTCAGGTCAACTGTCGGCAACTTTCACTTTTGTATGGGGCTTATCCGATTGTTGCGTAACACATGGTTACTTCGTTGAGTGAATAATTAGAAAGAATAAAATAATAATACTAGATTTAAAAATCTAAAAATACCATTTTTCAGTGACCAAAAAAGAATAAAATAACCCGGCGGGGCTAAGCGAGGGGCCACTCAAAACGTGGGGGCGCATGTTACTTATGGAGATGTAGTGAGTTGTATGATATGCATAGATGTTGAGAGTATATGTAAAGATGCGCCCCCACCTTTTGAGTGGCCCCTCGCTTAGCCCCGCCGGGTTATTTTATTCTTTTTTGGTCACTGAAAAATGGTATTTTTAGATTTTTAAATCTAGTATTATTATTTTAAATGGGTTCGTTCTTGATACCAATCAAGCCCGGGGGCCAAGACAGGATCCACGATGGAGCTAACCCAGAAGGTGGCTATTCACACTGACTTTGAAATCGGAGGGGTGGTGTGTACTAAATAAGGACGCAGGAAGGGAGTTCCACTCCTTTGCTGAGCGCATTAAAAGATGTTGAGAAGAGCTTGGTACGATAGGTAGGAATAGCAACCAAGAAAAGGTAGTAAAAAAAGAGAGATGGCGGCTGACACAAGCAGCTCCTAAGCACACTCTCTAAAATACAGTCTGTAGAACGTCATACAGGTAACTTTGCGGCATTGACCTGAAGTAAAATACCAATTTTTTTCTTATTTTTTGATTTTTTTTATTTATCATTTAGCACACAAACTTTTAACATAATTGATATAACTTGCTGGTTGCTAATGGATAAAAAAACGTAACCTAACCTCACCGGCAATGTATGTATATCACATATCATGCATATTATTAGTGTGCCAAATTACATAAGAAGTAATTATTTTACACCGTTTTCTGAAATTACGATATTTTAATTCTGTGGACTCGTTTACAACTTAGTTTTAAAAAAGAAATTATAAAAACAGTGAATAGATAAGATAATTAATATATCTACATATTACACGGCAACATTTTAAACAAAATATATGTTTATGTCCATGATTATACCACTAGAAATCTCAACATACACAACACATAATATATCACACCGCTCCATCTTTTTATATTTAATTTAGATGTTTTGTTGTCTATAAATTAAGACCTTATTTGGCTGACCTTTTGCCGTTACGGGTCACCCGGTGAAACATGCGATTTCCAATTTTAAAATTAAAGATAAAATAATATAATTGATATATTGACTGAATTATTGACTTCATTGAAGTATTGACATACTTATTGAAGTATTGACTTCATTGGTACGATTTCACTCGAATTAAACGCCTTAGTCATTATTATTTTTAATTAAATATCACTTAACTCTTGCGTTGTTTTTGTTTTTTTTTAAAAAAGAAAAATTGTATTAAATCAAATTTTTATACAAATGCAAACCACACACAGAAAGGATGTCACTAGTCGTGTTCGTTACATTTCTTTATGCGCATGTGCGGGATTTTGCACATGCGCAATGAATAAAATTACTTGAACGCATGCGTTCTCGTGACATTACCTGCCATTTTAAATTTTCATAAAGACAGTTTAAACAAAAATAATAACGTAACTGTCATTATGCAATTTAAAAATGGCAGGTAATGTCATGAGAACGCATGCGTTCAAGTAATTTTATTCATTGCGCATGTGCAAAATCCCGCACATGCGCACAAAAAAATTTAACGAACACGACTTTTAACTCGCTTTATACACGCATGCGCAAAAGGAATGGTATCAGATCGTAATGCCGTTTATCGTGACGGCATACGGGTCGGTTTTACTGTCAAAAGATGTCATTTCCAAGTTTTGATTTAACGAGTTAAATATTTACCACTGGCATGGTAAGAGCATAATTAAAGTGTCCATTTATCATTAAAGATCAGACTGTCGTGTCATGTATCAAGAACATTACAGGTGTCACCATGTATCGATTGTCACTTCGTAATTTGTTGACGGCATCTAAACGAACTGTTTATTGTGATTCTAATTGTGTGTTTGGCTGTGGGCGGATGGGATGGTGAAATGTGGCAATGTATTCATTAGGCTGGTGATACACTGTACAATAGCAATTTTAATATAATAATAATAATATTTCTTACATTCACACCAATTAGCCCAGCCCAAAGTAAGCACTGTAAGGCTTGTGTTATTGATATTAGGGTAACGGATATACACGCTCTTCTCGCTCTTTTGCCATTATATATGCGTTACCATAGCAACGCTTTAACCACAAGTAGTTCGTCTACCGGAGGCTTGATGGCGCTAACGGAAAATTATTAATAATAGAAAAAATAGAAAGAATTTTGTCCAGCCGTGCGAACCTGGGACGGGCCGCTAGTATTTATAGAAATAAATATATGTATATATATAAAATACGCACGACTTAGGTTGTGAAATGCTTGTAGTCATCACACAAATTTTTGCTCCTTCCGGTAGTCAAACCAAGGACCATTGGTGCGAAAGGCAGGATCACTACCGTTGCACCAAGCAGTCGTCAATTAATATAATAATATTAATTAGTACTGAGTTTGATAGGAGATAGGATAGACTCGGCTCTGCTCAGCTAATTCATCAAAATACATGTTTGATAAACCGGCTAAGTAGGTCCAATAGTAAATTATTAATAAAAATGTTTATAATATTAATCCTGTTAATATTAATATTATAATATAATATTAGTAAGTTTGTTTGTTATGCTTTCACGCAAAAACTACTAAACCGATCATTATGAAACTTCGTTCATATATTTTTGGAGGTATTAGAAGTAAGATAGGATGCTTTTTATTGAAAAAAAAATTGCGGGCGAAGCCGCGGTTAAAAGCTAAAAATTAAATTAAATTAATTTTATATTGTACTTTTATTGAATAAAAAATAAATTAATCAACAATAACATAGAAATTAAGAAAAATTGGTACTAACATCTATGGGCTTTTTCTAAAAAGATTTTTTTTAATTATTATTTTTTTATTATAATAATAATAGTTCTTACACTAGCGGACAAAATTCTTTAATTTTTTTTCTTTTATTAAATATTTTCCCGTTAGCGCAATCTAGCGTCCGGTAGACGAACTACTTGCGGTTAACGCGTTGCTATGGTAACGCATATACAATGGAAAAAGAGCGGGAAAAAGAGCGGACAGACAACCAACAAATTTGTGATCTTAGAATATAGATTCACACTAATTAGCTTAGCCCAAAGTAAGAACTGTAAGGCTTATATAAAAAGAAAAATATATAAACACTCATGACTCAGGCACAAATGCTTGTATTCATCACGCAAACATCTGCCCCTTGCAAGTCGCTACCGTTGCACATAATTTCACAAAATTCGCCGCAATTAACTCCGAAACTATGTTACTTATCCGATTTTGATGTTTTTTTTTCATTTTTCTAAGACATTAACTGAGACACAGAAATGCGTGGCCAGGTCAGCTAGTAAACAATAGATTTATAATATATGTATAGCTTTGAGATCAGATTTTCAAGTGGATATACTTTTACTAAATGGCGTGTTTGGTTTCTCTACCTCGGTCTAGAATCTGTTTTAATTATCCCAGATTACTTCGCTCGAATAAGCTTTTCTCCTTAATCTGAGATAACTTAATGTAATTGAGGTAAAATTTCTCCAATTTATATAGTTCTAGCATTTCTAAAAGGCTGTGCCGATATTACTTTATTTGAAATAAATTAAATATGAAGTTTAAATAACTCTTTTTAGTATGATTTATAACAAGCTTCTTGCATGTTTTTTTTTGAGACTCTGATATATCGATTCCTTTTCATGCCATTTTCAGGAAGAGGATAATTGTAGGTTTTAGTAATGATCATAGTGATACAAAGTTAGATAATTATTTTACATTTTATTCATATATATAACATAGATTTATTCAGACTCAGAGCTTACATTTTCGATAAATGAATCAAGAGGCTTGTGATTACTAAAATACATACCACAAACATAAAAGACACTGTATAATTCTTCCTATCTCATTTACTGCTACGTTATATCTTATGAATTTATGTCTATCTCTTTTTACTTTCGCTTTTTCGTTTTATCAACATTCAAATTACAACGAAGCTAAAAAAGTTTTCACTTTAAAAATTTATCTAGGTGTGTATAAGTAAAAGTAGATATCATAATGAATCCAATGGTGCTGGTCTCATATTACATATTAGCTAGTATGATGGTGGAGCTAGTCTTAGGCGTGCACTTCTTCTTCCTGCTATTCATCTCCAATTAATGAAGGTTGGACATCAGCCTTGGAAGTCTCACTTCTTCCCTGGCGAGATGAAACAGTTTCGCAGCGCTCTTGACTCCGATCCACTTCGTGTTTCGAAGCCACGAGTTTTTCCGACATCCTACTCGACGTTTCCCCGCAATTTTGCCCATCATAATCAGTTACAATAGATCGCATCTCTCGTGTCTGAAGACATGACTGAGGTAGGCAACTTTTCTTGTTTTGATGGTCTGTATCAACTTGCAAATTTGACCAAGACGTTTACTAGAGCTACATATTTCACAACTTTAGTTATGTAAGTTATAGGCGAGGAAATATGGCACTAAATTCACCGAAATGAGGAAAATTTGCGTACTAAGTCGGATCAGAATACGGTTTTTTGCCTTCTGTTCGTTAGCTCATTTAGAAACTTTGTCCGCATTTTTTTTGCAACTCATGAAATGAATGCAGATATTAATTTTTTCCCATCACTCGAAAATATGCATTGGAAAGAATGCACTTTTCGATGCAGAAATGCAGTTTTCATAAGTTGCAAAAAAATACGGATAAAGTTTCTAAATGAGCTACGGAACAGAATGCAAAAAACCGCATTCCGATCCGACTTAGTGCGCAAATTTTCTTTGTCTAGTGCTTTATTTCCTCGCCTATTAGGAGATATTTTAATTATAAATATTATTCATAGTTTTGCGAATGAATGTGTTCGTCTATATGTGCGTGTGTTTTTGTACGTGTGTTCGTATGTGTATGCACTAGTGTGTGTGCATGTGTTTATAATCAGCAAAGTGCATATTACACGATAAAATAAAATAACACCTCACTAACTAACCTCCAGCTGTCAAAATCAAATCTTGAGAGTTGAGGCCACCGATCAGCACCAGGATAATACGAACAATTTTATTTTCACCGCCCTCGCAGTGTTATACTAAAGGCGGATTAAGGTTCTTGGAACCTTGATTATCAAATAATAAAATGTTATAGTTATTTTGGTCACTGAATGTGACTGACATTTGACAAAACAAAGTTTTGATTGATTTAAATTATTTTATTTATACGGTATATATTAACCAGCCCATATATTAACCTTATTATACGACATGCTAGAAAATTCCCCAATTGCTCTTGCTTTGTGAATTATTTAATATGTAAAAGAAATTCCAGTTAGGACGCGCGTGTCACTGAGTCACATATTAGCCTCCCGCTGAAAAATAGCGTCATGGCAAGATCGTGGTGTCGACATGCCGTAACATTATGCTGAGCTGGGGATTCTTTCACAATGGCAGCTCAAATATCTCTGTTATCTATGTTTTTTTTATTGTATGTCACATTTGTTGTAAAGATTTGCATTGCTGTGTGTGGACTGAATTATTTCTTTTCTATTTAAGACTGCAAATGAAGGCATAAACAAAGGCATACCGCCTTCTCCGTACAGCAGAGCTCGAAGTGGTGATAACCCCTTCACTAAAGTTGCTTTACATCTACAACTGAACGCCAAACGTGCACTTAGAGCCTGTGCACACTTCGTTCTTTAAACGTGCCGATAACGTGCGCTTGTATCGATACTTATGCGAATCCAACTCATCTTGACCATCGATTTAGATAGGTTTTTAAAGTTCTACCTTTGAACACCTGCATAAATTCAGTTTTGCGCTTGAATCGGTACAAAAGTGATGATAATGCCCGTTTTTATCAATACAAATGCATTAGTTTAAAATATTTTTTTATTATTTGATTTCAGTAATTTAATTTTTAATAATTTTATTTTAATGATTTGATTTTCAAATCATTAAAATAAAAATAAAATAAAATTTGACGACCGTTTGGTGCAACGGTAGCGATCCTGCCTTTCGCACCGACGGTCCTGGGTTCGAATCCCGGAAGGGACAGATGTTTGTAAGAAGAATACGAGCATTTGTACCTGAGTCATGGGTGTTTTTATATATTTCTATGAATATTACATATTTATGTATCATATATGTATGTCTATTCGTTAACCTAGTATCCATAACACAAGCCTAACAGTGCTTACTTTGGGCTAGGCTAATTGGTGTGAATGTAAGAAATATTTATTTATTTATTTATTTCATATTTAGTTTTGTTAGCGATTTGATTTTATGAATTAAAAAATATATAATTGAAACCAAAATAGAATGTACATACTAACATAGCTTTTAAGATTCTTTGTTACTAACAGATTATGAGACTTTGTTTCTCGAAATAAAATAAATTGAATTAGACATGCAAAAAATGCCTGTGAAATAAAAAAAACCAGTACCGTCTCCCTGATCCCGAAAGAAGCGAAGCTTTATAGTATAAATAAAGCGTAGGAACTAAGCGTTACAAAAATCATTAAAAAAGGCAACTCAGCTGGCTCCTTTATATATTGTGTAACTGTACTAAATCTGACGCTCTCGTGTAACTGTAAAATCTGACGCTTAGCTCGGATAGAGCGGCTGCGCGGTGAGCACTTATATGCGAGCGGCCCGTAGGTCCGTATAAAAGCTTCGCTACAAAAAGATACGCGGTGTGCATAGGCCCTTTAAGTAAAACCTTATTACTAGACAGCCTAATATACCTAACTTAAAGAAGCGTCTTGGATAGTTTGTACAAATTAAGAATTGTTGTTACAACGCTCAGCAATCACAAAACAATGTATTACAAACAATCGGCTTACTTCAAATATGAGGATACCTCATTTCGATTCCACTTTACATGTGGCGCCTGAACATATAATACTTAACCACAATTTTTAAGACCCATCAATAATATCACTTAAAATCAATCCTTACTTGCTTGTAATTAAGTCCTTAATTCGTTGGAACAATGTGGTGATGTAGAGCTTGAGCACTACTCAACAAACGGTAACGATTATCCGCACACGGTGCTCACCTGTCGCATGAAAATTGAACTTAAATGTTTTAAATTACAGTTGAAAATACGATGCGGGTGATGAATTACAATAAATTCAAGATTGAAATGTATTAAGTTTCTGACGCCAGACGAAGATTGCAATTGGAAAGTAATAAAACGACAGAATTAGCGAGGGTAGAATAATTTTATACGAGTTTTGTGGCGACAGGATTGCTGATTGGTAGATTGTAGAAGGCGGCGCCTTTGTCTTCATTCATCATTGTTTTTCACCTTTCATTAAGAAGCACCTTTGCACATTAATTATATTTTTTTTTTGTTTTATCCCATAGTACACAAGGATCTTATATTGGCAACCGTTTGGTGCAACGGTGGTGATCCTGCCTTTCCACCGACGGTCCTGGGTTCGAATCCCGGAAGGGGCAGATGTTTGTGTGATGAATACGAGCATTTGTACCTGAGGCATGGGTACATATATTTGTACAAATATTTCTATAAATATTATAATGATGATATCTGTGGTATGATATCTGAGTGTATATCCGTTACCTTAGTGTCCAAAGTAAAAGCACAGACACACACAAAACACACACACACACACACACACACACAGAGCCTTATCCAATGTAAATGATACAAATACAAAATATTTTATTTTCAAAAAACAAGTTCAAGCTCATAGGCCTGTGTCAGGAGACTCCACTCTTCCATAAAAGCGAGCATTTTACACTTATTCAGGTTGGTAAGTATGTATAAACATTCTTTATAATTAAATGCTTTAAAGCATATTTTTGCCTGTGTTTGGAAGTGCTTGCATGTGTTTGTGCGCATAGTTGTGTGTGCGTGCGTGAGTTTTGGTTTGTGTGTGTATGTTTGGGTGTGTGTACTTATGATTACATAATAAGTACTTTCCCATAAAATACTAAATTTCTGGAACGTCTGTTCTGCAGGTGGGCGCTTATGACTGCGACACAGTCCACGGCCACTGCGGTCAATAACGCTTCAATTGTTTTTTTGTGAAAAATTTTTTTTGGGTATCATATAATTTTTTTTTGTTTTTTATTTAATTTTATCTTCAACGCTTCCACGCACAGTTGGGAAAATGAAGTAGGTAGTTTTTTTCATAACATACTTCAATTTTAAACTTAACGCAATATGTCCAATACATAGGAACTTACGTCAAATTTTGCCATATGTGTCCTTCGATTACCCTAAATAAAATCCTCCCTGTTTTATTCGGCATATTATACTTGGTCAGATTTAAAATACTTGGCAGTTTAGGTTAGTTTAGCCTTTTTCATCTTTGACCAGCCAGCGAGCTATATCAATTATGCCATTAATTATTTAAAAAACACTTTTAAATGATTTTAATTTTAACTTTTTTTAAGGATTTTAAACCTGTAACAACGAGCACCATATAAACTGCACAAACTTAATTATCCTCATGACCTCTCATAGCGGATTTTCCACTTAGAAAGGATAGCTTTGTTCCTCTGAGGAAGTAAATTGCCACTTATTAACTTATACCAATTAAGCCACTATCTTATTTTACTGCAGCAGCTGTTGAGATTTTAACTTGTGCAATGAAGAAATGATATGAAAATAACTTTATTTAAATCCACTTATAAAAAGTTGTTTTTGATCGTCCAACATTTTTAACCTACCATCGATTATTATGTCTTTTGACTGGCAAGAAGAATGGGTGCAAGAAACTCGTCAGCTTTAACAGAAGAAACGACATTTACAATATTATATATCGTCATCATACTTACTCCAAAAAAAACGATATTATTTTTTTATCACAATAATGGTAGTGTTATGGTTTTTTTATTTAGAACTAGCTTTCCGCCCGCGGCTTCGCCCGCGTGGAATTCGGTTATATTGCGGTATAAAGCACAACTATAAGAAAACTTCTCATTCCCACGGAAAAATCTAAGAAGCGCGATGTAACGCTGGATACAATTAGTTGTTAAACCAAAACTGAATGGTACACTATATTATATGTTTTCCCTTGTGGAGCAAAAACATGCAGATTTTGGGCACTGGAAACCCGGGAACACGCTACATAGAGCTGACCATGCGAAAAACAATGTTTTTCCAAGTGTACTCCAGCAACCCTTAGAGTTTGGCCTTGTGCTTTATTAATGGTCATTGCAAATGAAACCCTTATAGGAAATTGTAGTCTTTTAAATTGAAATGGGAGGTCTGTTGGAATAATCGGAATCCGAGGAATGAGTCATTTAGTGAATCATTTAGCTTCAAAATTTACATGTTCATATTCGTTTGCAACATATAAGTAGATGTAAAAAAAACAGTTTAGACGATAAAACAAATTGTACGTCCTCGGGAATTCTTCATTTTCGGGGATTCATTATCGTATCATTTAGCTTCTAAATTTACATGTTTATATTCGTTTGCAATATTTTACCTTGTTTTGAACGACACACAGCGCCATCTACAATCTATCCATCAAGCAAACAATATTTTTGTTATTCCTCGGGAATACCAATTTTTTTCCAGGATAAAAAGTACCCTATTATTTAATCCGGACTTTTATCTTTACGTCTGCAAAATTTCAAAGCCATCGGTTCAGTAGTTACGGCGTGAAAGCGGAACAAACAAACAAACTCACTTTCCGATTTATAATATTAGTAAGGATGTGTCCGCTCTTGATCCCAATCCAAGATAGAAAGAGCTAACCCAAAAGGTGCCTATTCATCCTGGCTTTAAAAACAGACGGGTTATAAGTACTCTGAAATACAGACGCAGGGAGGGAGTTCCACTCCTTTGCTGTGCGCATTAAAAAAGGGTGGTAACCCACAGTGCGTATGGATGTCCGATGGAAGAATGGGACGGCGGTATGAGCATATGTAGCTCCTGGGCACACTCTCCAAAATACAATCTGTAAAAGACCGACTGACAGGCGACTTTGCGGCGGTGAGCTAAGATGTGAAGCTTGCCGTTCACCAATTCGCTGCCACTAATGAGCCTCTCAGCTCATTTCATCGTTGATTAAAACAAAGTCAACTAGTATCTGTTTTAAATAAGTATAATTAACCATTGCAATATAAAGAATTAAAGCAGACCCATAAGAATAATAAATGTTTACATCAATGTAAATATATTGGATGATTTATTTTATCTGTCATCATTGACGACCGACGATTGAGTGGCAACACTAACGATTCTGCCTTTTATACCGAAGGTACTGGGTTCGAGTCATAGAAGGGACCTGAGTCATGGGTGCTTGTGTGTATATATCTTTAAATATAAAATATCTATGTATCATATATGTGTGTCTATCCGTTACCCCAGTATCCATAACACTTACAGTACTTACTTTGCGCTAGGCGAATTGGTGTGAGTGTATGAAATATTATATAATAAATAATAAACAGCCTTTTCCCAAGAATAAGTACGAAGTGTCGGCATTTGACACGCAACTATTAGTATGTCAAATGCTGACACTCCGCAATTCGTAAGACACATATTGCGTACCACTGTTTCTAAATATACGTTTAAAAAACTATATGAAAAATTATTTTCTAAGATGGTCGCGAATACAAGTCTCTTGTTACATGTATTTTCCTTTAGTTGTCCGAATTAATATTTAATTATTTTTATTAACCTACTTCCCATTCAGGAAGTCTTTTAACTGACATCATTGATTACAACAAAGTCAACAAGTATCTGTTTTAAGTAAGTATCCTGTCTCTATCTATATCTGTTGTTTATTTTTATTTTTTTGCTAGCTTCACTTATTGCCATTTTTTGTCCTAATGTCATTCTTAATGGCTTTTTTTATTACTTATTTATTTTAGAGTTTGTCTGATTTGTATGTTTTAATTACAATATTGTTGTTCGTCCGATGTTGGCTATCGTTGTCGAGCTACATGGTTCGACATATATGCCGAGTCGTGACCGATTCCTTCTGCACTGTATTTTTTATGATTTTTTCTAGTTGTTTATGTGTATGTTTTGTGTGCAATTTGTGAATTTTTTTTTTTGATTCATTAATTTATGTGTGCAATGATAATATGGAATGCCATAAGCTACAGAATTGAATAAAACTAAGATACAGCTCCACAAAACTATTATACCAATCTTAAAGTACAGATGCGAAACTTGGAAGTTGATATATGATACATAGCAGTGGCGTGGGGTGAAAAAAAAGGAAGGTAAAGCCGGACCAAAAAACGGCTAATGCGTAATTAAACAAAATATCATATTATAAAAAAATATGCAATAAATTACATACCTGACCTGAGTGTGTTCATGTGTTGTGTTAGTTTACCTTTTCCATAACTACGACGAAATGTTAGGTTTGGTGATTTGCTTGCGTTGCGTGCGTTGTATGCAATTTATCAGTTGTTAGTGTTCACCACCTTCACCATACATGACATCACTGGTATTTTATGAACAGTGCATGTCGAGTATGATAAAAGTGGCTTTGAAAAAAGCCGTTTTAAGCACACGTCACTCGCACAGGGGTTATAATATATAGAAAAACAAGAACCAAAAATAAGTGAAACTTCACTTGCTGAACATATTCTACTAACTATATTATTACAAATGGTGAATGTTTTTACTTAATTACGCGAAAATGGCTTAACGAATTTGGATGAAATTTGGCATGCATGTAGCCTTGGACACGGAATAGAACAATCAACATGGCCTGAATTCCACACATACGAAATCGCAGGCATAAGCTAGCAAATAAATATCAGTAGAAATATTGGATGTTTTTATTTTGTTACTTGTCGTTTGTCGTCTGTCTTCGCCATATATATATTCTATAACCCGATAAATTTACGTAACATTTTTTTTGATAAATTATTTATTTATACATGATTTTAAATTATAAATTATTTTATTTGTATTCTAACATAATTCTACGGTTTTTCTTTACGAAATGAGCCAGAATCCTTTCATAAAAGTCGCTTTTTTGTTGCAATTTTAACAATAGATGTTTTTCAATTGATATTACTCCGAGATTTGATAATCTTGCCTCACTTTGGCTGTTTCGTGTATAAGTATGAATCCGCTTCAATGCCGAAAACGACCTTTCCGCGGAAGCCACCGATACGGGAAAAGTCAAAATAATTTGACATAAAATTAAAAGCTGAGGAAAAGCTTCATTCAACGTGGATTTAAAAAGATATAAATAAAGTTCGTAAACATCTAAATTACTAATTGATGAAGTACTGTATAAAACTTTTAATTCGTTTTTTAAGGCGTGAAAATCAAATATATTTGGAAATTCAGATATTAATTTAGACACGCTTTCCTCAGGAAAACTACTACGGTAACTCGCGTATTTCGATTTGTTGACTAAATCAAGAAAAGTTAAGTTCTGAAAAGATGAATAACGGGAGTTTATTTGGCTTTTGATGTTATCTATTATTTCAACGAATAAACGCTTGTATTGTGTTTTTAAGTCAATTTCTGTATCCAGCCGCCGGCGTCGTCGTGGTGGTTCACAATATTCCTGAATACTACTGAAAATAAAATCAAATTGCTTTAAAAACTCTTCTGACATCCAAGATTGAAATGCATTTATTTCTCTAACTGAGGTTTCGATGTCGACTTGTTCGGTTTGAAGCAAAGCAAATAAAATGTCAGTTCTGGCAAAAATCTCCGAAAAAACATGTAAAAGGAAACAAAATTGCATATCTTCTAATTTACTTACAAACGACTCCGACATGGATACAGAATCAACATCCCACGATTGGGGATCATCTAATATATGATTAAACGTTTCAATCATATCTAACCTGCAATTAAATATAACATTAATAATGCGTGAATGATAATGCCATCGCGTTTCAGCTACTCCAGGCATACGACGGTCGGAAAACTGTTTTAAAAGATTTGACCGCTTCGACGATTTGTTGAAAAACCTGACAATTCCATTGATATGACCAAAAAATGATTTTAATTCCGAAATATTTTCCAAGGATTTGCTTAAAACCAAATTAAGTATATGAGCATAACACGGTACGAAACGTGCGAGAGGGCATTGACCCCGTACTAAAGACTGAACGCCTCCGCGTTCACCTGACATAACGGCCGCACCGTCGTATGTCTGACCGATCAATTTGTCTTTGCATCGATATTGTTCAAGAATATTAAGCAACTGAGTCGCTAATACAGCCGCTGTCCGGCTTTCACTAACGTCGTAAAAACCTACAAATCTTTCCTCCAGACCGTTTTCGGTTAAATAACGAAATATGACTGATAATTGTTCCCTATGACTAACATCTGGGGTTTCGTCTATCATGACTGAAATGAATTTAACTTGGCTAATCTCAGACCTAATCTCGTCTAAAATTACCGCCGCGATGCATTGTATAAGATCATTTTGAATGTCTCCCGAGAGACCGGTAAACACGGAGTGTGAATTAGATGAACATTGATCAAGATGAGAGTCTATAACGCTGTCGTACTTACTCAAATAAAACAATGTTTCTACATAATTGCCACGATTGTCTGAATTTAAGTTTTCACTATGGCCGCGGAAAGATAACTCCTGTTTTCCAAGAAGAACAACAGTGTCAATTAAACGTTTCATTAAGTTTCGATTACGCTCCACTTTTCGATTATGGGCTTCATAACTATTACCGAAAAATGTTTCTATTCTATTATTTCCAAAATCGTGTAATAATAAACAACTGCGTAAATGTTTTTCAGTTTGAGTATGTTTCCTAGCCGAATTTGTCAAATTATTAATGTCTGAAAAACCCGTTTTATTCCAAGCACTGCACTGTTTGTATCGGAAAACAACAAACATGGAAAACAAAATAATTTATTTAATTTGCAACTGCCCGTTAACCAATTGTATTTATCATACATAGAACTGTGAAAATGTTTGAAAAATCCGTCTTTACGCCTATAATCAATTTTTATATCGGGACAAGCCCGTCCATTTTTTATGATATATTTTTTATTTTCGAAAGATTGATTGGAGAACGAAGTTAAGTCATTTAATAAGTAATCTGTAAGACAACAGTCAATTTGTATCAATGCCGCCATTTCTCGTCTAACCGCGTCACGACAAATAACAAAGTTAAATAAACTATAAAGACAAACCTTTACGAGGAAACGAAACAAACTATTTATTACAGACTAACACAACACTCGGCAAGTAAAATTTCACTTATTTTTCACATCTATTCATTCACATAAACAATAATTCACATAAATGCTAATTTATAGCATAAATTACCCGTGCTGTCCGTGACCGCGTAATGAGTAATCTGTGATCAATCAAGCGAGCAGTGTTGCCAATAATAATTTTGAAATTCCGCCAACTTCATAACGAAGTTCCGTTAGCAATCCGTTAAATCTCGCAATTTTCTCGTCAGTAAAATCCGTCGAATTACCAAGCGAAATAAAATAATAATTCAAGTTTAATAAAAATCAAGTGCAACAATCCATAAGATCACTTTTTTATCAAAAAAATAACAATATAATTAAACAAAACAAGAACAATACAAATATGTTTAAAGTGTGACAGAGTTCGCATCATTATTTTGCCTCCTGCTACCTTGTCTAAAACAAGAGAAATTCTTGTACATGTATGTCGTAGACAGTATCTTTGGTACATGAATAGTATTTACGCAGTAGAATTGACATAACAGAAACAAAAATTTAGCTTTGATTTTTGAAAAAAAATTGTTGTAATTTGATATATAAGAATAAATCTATCTTTATTTAAATAATAATCTTTTTCAAATTCCGCTAAACAATCCGTTAGCCGTCAAAATACTTTTTGTTCCGTATCTTCATAGCCCTAATCCGCTAGATATGACGGGAAATCCGTTATGTTGGCAACGCTGCAAGCGAGTGTCAGCCTCAAGGTCGAGGTCGCGCGAAACTAGACGCTCAAGCGAAACGAAACCTTAACGTGAGACAAATAAAGATTGGTAGGCTATCCGAGATCGAGTTATCTATAAACAATTATTACGAGGCTTTTGCATGTATTTGTTTATGTATGTGTGAGTGATTTGCATACATTTGGCATTTGTAAATTCCCAATATTTTGATCGGGTTGCCGGAGCGGAGGACCGCGTCGCACTTGTCGCGTCATATGATTGTAAACTGTGTTTGTGTGCGTTTGCTATTTCAAATACATTGCGTATCTTGTATACGGGATATAGAAGAATATTTTTACAAAGCGCGCAATGTAATTATGGCGTTTGCAATCCGAAAGCCGTTGAACTTCGGCTTACATTACAAAGCGGGGTAAGCTATTATTGAAAATAATAAAAAAATTATTAGTGATCGCCAAGGCAACCCGATGGGAATCGTGTTATATGCACGCGTGCGTCGCCACTGATACATAGATATGTAATATTCATTGAAATATACTTATTACTAGCGACCCGGCTTTGCATGCAATGCTCTACTATATTATGCATGTATTATACATTTAAACCTTCCTCTTGAATTACTCTATCTATTAAAAAAAACGTATCAAAATCCGTTGCGAAGTTTTAAAGATTTAAGCATACATAGGGATATAGGGACAGATAAAGCGGCTTTGTTTTATACTATGTAGTGATTATACCCATAACTCGTGTACAAATACTCGTATTCAACACACATCTTCCTCTCTGAAACTCAAACCCAGGACTGTAGGTGTTTTTACCGAAAGACTAAACGGTTGTAAAAATCTCTATTGTTTGAGGCTTAGATGCTATTCGATTCCCTGAGAACTACTTGATCGTCCGTAATATTTTACGCTAAGCTGTACCTACAGATGAAAATCGGTATGTCCTCGTATAACATTTTTATAGCAAAGACTTGACAGTAACGACATTTTAATGACTCGATTTGAGTAACAGCGTTATTCTGTTAGATCTGGCAAATTTGCATTTAAAAATACCAGTTTTGAAGTGAGCGGTAAAAAATGGGTGGAAAAACTGAAAAATACATAGCGGTGTTCACGACCACCATGTTATTGATTATAATTTTTGGAAGCATATTTTATTTCAATCTTCTTTTTAATTCATTTAATATATTGATAAATTATAATGCATTCAAATCGCAACAAATAAATGCTGATACCTTGCACCTTCACCGACTAAATTACACCTGTTTCGCCCCTACACGGAGCATCATCAGGAGCTGCTAGACCATGCAATATCGAGTATTGATTCCGATCATCACAACACCTAAATTATTGGACGATAAAGGGGGTTTGACTACTACTACAGAGAGGAAAGGTGTCGACGAAGGTGTTGCTGACTTGGTGCCTGAGGTATCTGCATTTGATTGCTAGTTAGACCTTACTGGCTTTTGCGGAAATCAAGTAGATATCTTTTTTATATTTTTTGAATATGGACTTACACCAAGTGATACCTGATTCTCCCTGAGATGACCCAATCACATAGGCTAATGCCCCTCCAATTTCTCCCACACAGGACAGACACAGTTCAGTTACTTACCACATACCACGTAGTATCTGCACACTGCACTCGTAAATCCAGAGTGTGAAGATCCAGTTTATACAAGTCGCGCTTTACCAGATTTATAAACATAAAAAAAATATTATTGTGATTTATTTTTATTAAGTGTGTCTAAGTGTTTTATTTATATTTGTCACAATGCAACAGATGCAAGCAATTTTGTTATGATTTTTCTAATGGGTCCAGCTGAAAATCAGCATAGTTATTCGACCCTTTCGGTAGCTTCTGTATTTAGTTATAAGAACTTCATTGTATTGTTGGCAATGTATAATGGAAGCACTGAATAAATGATTACTCTCCTCCACGACACTATGTAATATAGCCGAGGTCCGAGCCTTTATTGGCGCTCCGTGGCACCCCGTGCTTCCTTTCCGGCAGTCTAGTGCCGTAGTGAATATATACTGGTTCGGAGACTCCCTCATGGGAGATGCCGTGCGTCTAAAGAACCATTATAATGGCTTGCTACTCTCGGCTTTTGATTAATCTAAGATTCTCGCCTTTTCAAAGGCGTTGTGGCGGTTATCTGCGACTAACACCGATCACACATCCAAAAAACCTGATTCTATCAAATACTATTTTACCTTTGAACTGATGGAGGGGGTTCTTAATTCGGTTGGTATTATTTTATGTATGTACACCGATTACGCCAATATTTCTGATCTGATTTAAGTGATTCTTTTTTGTCATATGCGGAATAGTAGCCATTTTTATTAGGGTTCCGTACCCAAAAGGTATAACGGGACCCCATTACTAAGACGCTGTCCGTCTGTCACCAGGCTGTATCTCATAAACCGTGATAGTTAGACAGTTGAAATTTACACAGATGATGTATTTCTGTTGCCGCTATAACAACAAATACAAACAATAGAATAAAATAAATATTTCAGCTCTCATACAACAACCGTGATCTTTTTGCTCGTTTTTGCTCGATATTGGTAACGGCAACCGGTAGAAATATTCACTGAATATTGAGTTATATTATTCACTTTAAAAATAAATAATTAAATTAAAATTAAATCAATATTTAAGGGGGGCTTCCATACAACAAACCTGATTTTTTTATTCCCGTGATGCACTTTACTTAACTAAAAGCTTTTGCTAAAAGCCCTTGGTGCGCAAGTCTGCTTCGCACTTGACCGATATTTTTTATATTTAAGAAATCCAAGATTATTAATATTTTTGAATGGTCTCCATTCTACAGAATAACCCTGTGACACTGAGCTAGCAGCAACTCGCTCCGATCATTAGACGAGTTTAAAACAAACTTCTGAGTTAACATTCACCGAGCGGCGATTCACATGTCATGATTAAGAACTCACGAGAGGTTTGGCTTTGAGATTTGTTATTTTTTTGTTTTCGCTTTAATATGTCGTGTTGTTTGTATTTCAACATTGCGTGTCATGCAAGCTACCAAAAGCGGGCCGTATAATTATATTATTATTAAATTATACTAGCGGATAATCACTTGTATCTTAATATTTTTAATGACGAATTCTTTTATATAAATTTATTTCGCATATATCGGAGCGTATGTAATGTTTAAGACGATAATTTTTATTTTGATAAGATTTTGATTTTTAGGCTTGTTCATTGAATTTTTAACCATTTTAAAGTATTTCGTAGGTGCTGACTACTGCAGATATTAGTACCAACGATTAAACATGTCCTTCGAAGTAGGAATGACCTTAAGACAGCTAATTATTGTACAGCCCATTACTGGCTGATGAAAATTGGTAAATATCTCAAAATTGCAAAACACTGCTGATCGTTTGGTGCAATAGTAGGGATCCCGTCTTTTGCACCGGCGACGACCAGCATTCTTGCATTCCAGCAACTTTGATGGTGTTTTTTTATAGAAAATAGAAAAATTA
The DNA here is from genome assembly GCA_927399485.1 of Calamotropha paludella. NCBI lineage: Eukaryota > Metazoa > Arthropoda > Insecta > Lepidoptera > Crambidae > Calamotropha > Calamotropha paludella. The sequence goes on from OV656820.1 coordinate 2,079,265, forward strand.
ACAAAAATAATTTAAAGGCAGATTTATATATGCTGTAACGAATAATTTGAGATATTTTGGCAAACCCTGTCAAATACACTATTGCTACTAACAGTTAAGATTATTTTTAGGGTTCCATACCCCAAAAGGAAAAAAAACGGAACCCTTATAGGATCACTTTGTTGTCCGTCCGCCTGTCAGTAAGTCGAGGAGGTATCAAGCTGGAATTTTGATCAAAAACTCAGGTCTACTATCCCTTAGAGCTGTGAAAAAATCAAATTTCTAAGCCAACGCAATCAAAAGATACAGCCGTTTAGACCGCAAATTTTTGACACTCGCAAGGAAATCAAAACCTACATGGTACTTCCCGTGAACTCAGAATCATGAAATTTGGTACAAAGCAACGTCTTATAGCACAGATAAAGGGAAAATTGCGAAAACTGTAAATTTTTAGTTTCATCATATACTAAAAATATTTTACGGACCACTCGGTGCGCGAGACCGACTCACACTTGGCCGGTTTTTTTTAGCAAAAAGCATTCACAATGCCATATTTCTATACAATATAAAATACGCATTTAAAAACATGTAACCTACGCTAACATGTAGTTAGTGTTCAACATTGTTGGAACTAGCTCATAGTAGAATTTAAAATAAGTTTGTAAATTTCGACGCATCTGCCAGCATCTCGGTAGCAGCGGTCAGAGCACTCACCCGGTCAGCGAAAGATCGCGCGTTATGACCCCACCTATAGTCCATTTTTTTTAGCATTAGAAATTATGTAAACAAAGAAGCAGTGGTGGCTAACCTTGTGCTCGAGTCCACTTTGACCGGCTTCAGGCTCGTCCATTGTTGAACAGATAAAATAACAAATAACAACAAAAACTTAACAAAAAACTTCAACAAAAACAATAGAAACTTAACAATAAACCAAAGGTAATAGTCAAAACAGAAAAATGCAGACGTTGACATTTGCCGCTATTGTTGCAAATGGCTGTCATGTTAAGCGACCATTTTAAAAATCATCTAATATGGTACGTATTACAACATCAGCATGTACTTTTTAATTTTGTCGTGTCAAACTGACCAACGTTTCGTTCCACAAGTTTGCAACTTCTGCTTCTTAAGGTATTTTTAGTGTAAACTTTTCACGATGTTACGCTTTGCTTGTTACATTATGTGTGTACTTTATTGTACCCAAATTTTGTTCTTTCTAATGCTAAAAAAAAACAGACTATAGATCTCGAAGGCATGGTTGATTTTAACATGCGTATTTCGTATATCGTGTGCGTATTTCTACTATTTACTCGGTCGGTGCAATCACTTATCATAAAGCTTCGCTAGCGCCATATATTGGAGCGGAGCAGATAGGTGGTTTCAAAAATATAAGCTCTAGAGAGTTCAATTTCTATATACTGAATCATGAAAAAAAAAATGTTTTTCTGTTCATCCCATAGAGCCAATGTTTTCATCATCATAAGTCAGAACCTTTTTTATTTTTGCGTATTTTAAAATTTGGTCCGTCACGTTCTTCTCCTAAAGCTGTTGGTTCGATTCATTAAAAAAAATATGAAAAACACGAAAATAACTCATAGAGTTATGGCATCACAAACATTTCGTCATTGAAGCTGATCCATGGGATCCAGCTTCGCTGTTTTAAAAAACTTGCCATTTATCAATAAACCCCTACTAGTCTGATCATGTCTCATTAATTATTCTAAGTAGCCCGATAATATTGATACGCCGCCGTCTCGTCTGTAACAGGCGCCGACATTTGTTGCGTTGATGAAGTTAAATGATAGAGCCCTTAATTTGCAAATTCCACTGGTAATTAACACGGAATAAGGTCGCACGTGCTCCTGCAATAACTACATTTCATTTATTTAAATATACTCATTGATTTAATTAAAAATGTAGCAGTTAAATGTTTAAATAAAAATATGTAATTATATTATTATATAAAAACAATGATATAAAAAAATAACAATTAGAACCGTGCGCGATTAAAATATTGTGAAGGTAGTCGAAAATATATGACAACCATTGCCTTGGTCATCTTGAGATCACGGCTCCTGTAAAGGAGTCGAAGCGTCAGGATTAAATATAATATCAATATTCAGGATAAATATACGGTAGCAATTGCTACCGATAGCCAACAAACCTCGTCAGTCCCTGGTAGCAATTGCTATCATATTTAAATTTCCGCGTGGCCTAATCTTTTTTTTATTAGCATTAATTTTTGGGTTATAGAGATCCGTGATTCTGTGGTGGATTCTTTATTTAAGTAGATTTACGGTAGTATTTTTTTTTTGGTACTAGCTTCATTATTTAGTGAGAAAATGGCATTTTTATGTAAGAATCCGCCTTTTATTTTCACAATTCGCTCAGGAACTGTTGAGAGGGGTAGGGCGCACGATAGCGGACTGGTGAGTGAATAGGTAGCTCAGTTGGAAGAGAACTCGCCCGAATAGCGAGAGGATATGGATTCGAGTCCTGCCTGACAGCTGAGACAAGTTGATTTTTATCTTGTAATAATAATAATAATAATACTGAAAAAAAATTAAAAAGACTACTCAAAATTAATAAGATTATTTGTTTTTTGAATATATGTCATTTTTATATATATTGTTTGCATTTTTCAATGCTATCATATATGATAAAAATTCTCAGGCGGGTATCAAACACGCACCCTTTGATATCCGGTCCAATGCTCTCCCAATTATGCACCATAATTGTGGGGAAGCAGCATTTTCAAGTTATGATTTTTTACTGTGATCTTGACGCTACCTGTCACGCGTGGAGATAATTTCCGAATCCCTCCTCCATTCAGCATTGGACTTCTTTCGCTTGAGATGATAAGGCGCTTATAAAATAATTAGGATAATGGAGACATTTCAAAAATCAGGTAGTTGAACTATGTATTTTTAAATTTCCTAGTAGAAACAAAGCTTTACAGCCTTGCTGTACATTGTACATTCCACTTTCCCCTTTCTACCACCTGGAGTGCAGGAGCACTGCGGGTTATCATACCTTCTTCATTATCCAGGATTGCGTACCAAGCACTTATATTCATCTTTTATAATAATGCAGCCTGCTTTTGTTTTTGCGTACGCCCATAATCCCAAAATCTTTAAGACTCAGTGAATAAGTTGCTTTTGGACAAGTTCGTTCCATCGTTGGCTTCCACTTAATGCTAGTGCCCAAAGTGTAGCAAAGATCAAGCACATTATGTATAAAAGTAAACTTGAAGATATAAGAATTAAGCTTATTTTTTTAAAAAAGGTGGCAATGCATTTCTGCTTTATAAAATGCTCAGTATCTTTTTCTTATCTGTCACCGATTTATCTAGTTTTGTTAAGTTAGTATTTAAACGAGCTTTTTGGGCAATAAAAACTTTTTGGAAACAATTTTTCTTTTTTAAATAAAACTACTTATTTAATGTTTTATGAGCATACTTAATTTATTTTTAATTAAACGTCAGGATTAAATAGAAATTTTGCGCAAAAAAACCCTAAGCAAGTTATTTTATTAAATGTGCATGAAAGTGTAAGAATTAAGCTTTTCTTTTTCTAAAAATAACATCAGTTTCTGTAATTAATTATAAAAACAAATCAATTGTTTGATTATTTGATTGTAATTAATTTTTATGAAAATAAAACGTTGAAAACCAATCTCGAATTCTGGAAGAAAGGTATTCGACTCCATTCCTAATACAAATATTTTTTATTATTCTCAATGCGATATCAAATGAGCTACTGGAAAGGGATTAAAAAAATATTCTATAATAATAGACTGATTGCTTTTTACTATTTGATGATATGTAAACAGACAGACAGGATGAGACATCGCTTTTATATTTACTTAAGCATAAGGACAATCGATTAGAATCACAAAAGGGTATCGATTCTATTTGAATAACCATCGAAAAATGGTCATCAAACAAACCCTGTTATTTAAGTAGAAACCTAACTGTTCCATAAATATTAATTTTATAATAAAATAGTTCTTAGGACTAAAGTTTTGAAGTATATATTTGATTGAACTAGACATTCGAACTTTATTGTCATTGAGAGTCCTTAATATTTTACGAGAAGCTCTTAAAAGTTTTAAGAATTATTGGATGTCCGAAGATGAAATAGATAATTATTATTTATATATAAAGAAAAAATATAATAATATGTATCTACATATTATTATATATTTTTTAATGTTACAATAAAATAAAAAATTAAAATGGGATATCAAGCCGATCAAGCGCGAATAAGGCAATTTAAGCTAATGTTGTTACATCAGCAAAATTACTGCAAAGACGGAAGGTAGCTAGACTGTTTTTATAGGATACAATTCGGGAAGTGTGCAGCAGAATTGCACAGCCTTGGTCCGCCATCCCCATTTTTTCATCGGACAACCAGACTTACTTGGCGCCACAGTCGTATCGTTGATATACCATTGAGCCTCACTAAGCGTTTTAGTTCCAATTTTGTGATCCGTACCGCTAAAGAGTGGAACTCTTGGTCTGAGTCTGTGTTTCCTGACAAATACAATTTAGGGGTCTTCAAGTCACGAGTGAATAGGTATCTTCTAGGCAAGCGCGTCACATCCTAGATCGCATCGTCGCTTACCATCAGGCGAGATAGTGGTCAAGCGCTATTTACTATAAAAATTAAAGTAATTTTTTCACATTTATTTATTATTTAGAATGGGTTTGCTCTTGATCCCAATCAAGCCCGGGGGCCAAGGTGAAATCCACGATGGAACGAGCTAACCTAGAAAGTGCCTATTCACCTTGGCTTTAAAAACAGCCGGTTTATAAATACTCGGAAATACAGACGCTGGGAGGGAGTTTCACTCCTTTGCTGTGCGCATTATAAATGATGTTGAGAAGCGCTTGGTGCGACAGGCTGGAATAGCAAGCAAGAAAAGGTAGTAGCCCCCAGTGCATCTGGATGTCCGGTGGAAAAAGGGAGATGGCGGTATGAGCGTATGCAGGTCTTGAGCACACTCTCGAAAATACATTCTATAGAAGACCGACAGACAGGCAACTTTACGGCGGTGAGCTAAGGTGTGGAGCTTGCTTTTCACCAATTTGCTGACACAAGCAGAGCTGTCTCAGCTCTCCGCTGTGTCGTGTCCAGTGCAGCAAGTTGGTATTTTGCTGAGCCGTCCCAAAGGTGGCTGCAATATTCCATGCAAGATCGGACTTGAGCTTTATAGAGAGTTTAAAGCTGTCCCAGCGTAAAATATAGCTTGAACTTATTTAGAACACCCAGATTTTTAGCTACGGTTTGAGCCTTGGACTCGATGTTGGCGCCTTCAAACATAGATTTCCATTTAAGAGCTAACTCGACATATTTATGCCGCTAAACCCTGTTAAGAGTTACCCTTTAGACACTATTGTATGGATTATCATGAAGAATCCGTTAAAACGGACGGAGGGATAAATCCCAAAAATCATGGTCGCAACATGGAACAAAGGACATTAGGAGTAGTAAAATAATTAAGAATAATCACCTACCCTCACAATAGGGTAAATGATGGTTAGGTCACGTACCGAAATTATAATTCATATTCCTTTTGGATATATCTACTTTCAACAACCTATCACGATATAAATTACATAATAATCTCAGATTATGATAATAATGGACTCTATGTAGAGATATTAGAGTGAAATTTATTTATTTTTTTGCGTTTTTCAATATCGGCATCATCAACCTATTCGGAACACCCTAATATTATAAATACGCAAGTAAGTTTGTTTGTTTGTTACACTTTAAAGCTTTAACTACTCAACGGTTCATCATGAAATATTATAAACACTTTGTCAGGGGTACAGTAAAGGACATAGGATACCTTTCATCTAGAAAAAATACTGTTTCCAAGAGATAGTAATATAAATAATCCTAATTATATTATGACAATACTTTGTGTGTGTGTGTTTGTTACCATATTGTCAGTAATAAGAATCCCATCAAAAACAATACTTGTCAAAAAAACCAAGTCTCGCAACTCAGTTGTTCTACGGTAAAAAGTTGTGAGATCCATGTAATACCAAGTCGGTTATTAATTTATTCAGTCCCTACTTAAGCGAATTTCTGTCTTAATGCGTCCAGTCCCTAAGACCACGATCGTGGTCCATAACAATTGAAAAGCAATTGTGTCTGGAATCTCCGTACTCGAAGCATTAAGTTGTTACGTAATAATTAACAGCATCTTATAGTGACGCATATCAATATTAAAAATCTTTATTGTTTATATAAATATATTGACTCGGCCATCGCATGAAAACACGTGTAAATATTATTAATAAATTTAGTGTTGCAAGACTTGGTTTTTTTGACAAGTATTGTTTTTGATGGGATCTCATTGCTTTTTGTATTTTTTTTTTAGTTTTTCCTTGATTCATACACCAAACACTATTTATATTCCAAATTTGAAGCTTCTAGGTATGCTAGAACTGTCTTAGAATTTTGATGATCGGTGAGTCAGTGAGTGACAAAATTAAGAAATTTGACCCGTTATAATTCTTAAACCACTAGTTCAAATTGAATGAAATTTGAAATATACCGTGTCTTTACAATGCCTGCATGGTTACTGAAAATTCAGTCTTCTAGTTTTATCCACAACGAAATTACAGGGGGTCGAAAATGGCCTGAATTGCTTCGAGAAAAGGATGGTACGTCCGTGACGCTTTTTTGATTGACTTGGCGGGGGCACTGCCGTGCCCCCAGATAAAGGAGCCTTTCTTTCTTCCATATAAGTTAGGCTAAATATGTACCTAAGATTCAAAGATACCAAAAAATAGCAAAAAAATTGTATATTCCGAAAAAAATACTTATTTATTTTTAAATACATTTGTACCACTAAAAAAAATCATTCAAAAATATATATTACTTGCAACAAATGTTTTTTTTTAGCTGGCAAGCACAATTGTTTTGAATTTGAAGCGATTTGTAGCTTAAAGTTATATAAACATTTTACGATATTCAGTCTTAAACATAAAATGTATACAAGTTTATCAGCAACACTGCTTTATGAATTCTTCTGTTTTTAATAGATACAGTAGGATCAAGAGCGAAAATAGATATTTCTTGCTATTGCGAATCATTCTAAGCGTTTAGTTATTTTGTCAGCCTACGGACTTTACTTAAATACCGTGTTCCAGAGCCGCTAGAAACTTGTTAAAATCTAACTGACTGTCACACACAAGTGCCATCTTAGCGTTTCGTTCTACGCAGTTGTGATTTTGTGTATAATTTATTTTGTTTTATTAACTTTATAAAAATCTAATTTAACGGTATATTATATATGAAATAAGTGTTTGTACATTATTATGAATATTTTCAAATAACTTGTACCAAGGTACATTTTTGGCCCGAAAAGAAAGGTCTCCTTTAAAGATAGATTTCCACGCTTTCGCATTTCTACGAAAACAAAACACTATCCGCTATTGATACATTCCTGATGTGAGTGGCCAATTAAATTGATGCTCCATATCGCATCTATCGCATATAAAAGATTATTAATAATGAAAATTAATATATCTTAATTACTATGACATATGGTAATTCAAATGTAGGCGTTCGGGAATTTTATTTCGTATGTGGTGCATACCACAACGAGTCCGCGGGATTTCACTTAGCTTATTTTTCTAAAATCTTTGAAATCACTTAATACTTGTCACATTCACACCAATTAGACCAGCCCAAAGTAAGCATTGTAAGGCTTGTGTTAAAGATACTAGGGTAACGTATGGATGTATGCATATTTAAATGGCTGTTTCATCTTAATCAATTGTCCAAACATTGGTAAAAATGTTTCTTTCTAATGTTTCTCTCATTGATTAGACAACGCTGCTCTACAGCGTAAAAAGTAGAAAGGTACAAGAAAATTTCTACGAGTGTTCACAAGGCTCGGTAGCTCAATTGAGAGAGCATTGGAATGGACATTCAAATGTTCGATTACCGCCTAAGAATTCGATTTTTTAAGTAGAAAAAAATCGATTTTTTAAGAACGTTTCTTTTAAAATAATTTAACTTCAAAATGATTCGAATAATATAAAAAACATTTTATTACAAAAGGATTATTATAGAATCAGAAGTCGACAAATGTTTAATATCATGACATCTTGTGACTTTATAGAATTTTGTTTGTAACTGTCCAACTTCCTACTTTGATTAACCGATTTGTTGCTACATACAATTACCAGAAACGAAGGCTACGAGCCTGATTTACGTAAAAAATGAAGATAGTTTTATTGTGTGTAGATTTCCCTAAAACTTAATTTGAAGGAGTTATCAATAAAAAATGACACGGCTCTAGTGGCTAGCGCCACACGCAAAAGAAAGTGATGGTACGCCAGACGTGTCATCCGCAACGAATCGGTTAATTTATCTGTTGAAATTTTAAACACTATTGTACTAGTTAGTTCTTATACTTTCATGCCTCCTTACTAAACTACTTTTAATGAATAAACGACGCTTTTATTCCATTTTAATCCTGACGTTTTATTACTTTAGTCATCATGTGATTACCACTCCAGTAAAAGTCTAAACCTTATGATTTAATATAAAAAAATCATGTTATATATTTGACGATGGTTTGGTGCAACGCTAATGATCCGGACTTTCGCATCGACGATCTCGAGTTTAAGTCCCAGGAGGGGTAGATGTTTGTATTATGAATAAGAGCATTTGTACCTAAGTCATGAGTATTTCTAAATATTTCTATATTTTTTTTATTATTTTTTATATAGTTTTTGCCTTTTTTTAATGCTACCTTATAAGATAAATTATTTTCATAGAAAAATGGCTCACAAGTGAATTCTCAGGCGGGAATCGAACCGGCAACCTTTGGAAGTCCGGTCCAATACTCTCCCACTCTCTCCTCTCTCGCCTGAGAATTTACATGTGAGCCGAGTCGCTATTTTCCAGTATTTTTCTATTAAAATAATTTATTTCTATGAATATTACATATCTATGTATCATAAACTTATGTCTATTTATTACCCTAGTCTCCATATTACAAGCTTTACAGTGCTTACTTTGGGCTAGAATAATTAGTGTGAATGTGATTTTTTTTATAACAAATAAACTGTACTTGTAAAGAGTAGGTATGCGTATGCATTTTACACTCGTATGCTCTCAAAAATATACTTAAGGAACTATCAACAGTACACGAAAACTTAAAAATAATGTTATGCTCTTTCACAAAGACATAAAAAACAGTCAACCAAAAAGAAAGGTTATGTGATAAAATCAAACATTCTTATTCAAATAACCAAACTGACAATTAACTGCATATTAATAAAAACGACTTCCTCATCACATAAAAATACTATTTTGAATGTTACGAAACATTGTTTCTTTTTACTAATGACCGAAACTACACAAGGTGGCTTTAACAACCTGTTGGACAAGTAATTAAAACGGGCAGAGCCACGGGCTATAACAATGTCGGGATTAGGGTGATGGAGAGTTAATGGGGTCCATGGAATTTCCATGTTTTGTGTGATTATGGAGATGGAGTAAAATAAGATTATGAAGTTGTAAATCAAGGGAAAAGGTTACTATTATTTTATGTATTTATTTTAATTTTATTATACACAAAAATACAATGTATAAATGCAGGCTTAATGCCAATATACATTCTCTGCCAGTCAACCGGATGGTTGGAATCAGATGGGGTATTGATATGAAATGAAATGAAAGTAACTTTATTCAAATGCACTTGCAGTTGACTTTCAAGAACTGCATTGTAAATGCTTTTATTGAATATAAAGCATTATGTCTTTATTTTTTCTCTTTACGATTATTATTTACAAAAAAAAATACAACAACAATAGGTCTCGCAGTGTATCTTTATTAAAAAAAAAATATTTTCTACATTCACATCAATTAGCCTAGCCCAAAGTAAGCACAGTAAGGCTTGTGTTATGGATACTAGGTTAACGGATAGACATACATATATGATACATAGATATGTAATATTCATAGAAATATATATATAAACACCCATGACTCAGGTACAAATGCTCGTATTCATCATATAAACATCTGCCCCTACCGGGATTTGAACCCAGGACCATCGGTGCGAAAGGCAGGATCGCTACCGTTGCACCAAACGGTCGTCTATTTGTTTATTTATTCATTAGGTTGGTCAACGATTGCTTCAATTTATTCTTACTTTATTTAAAACACCACATGCACTTAATTAATTATTTTATCAAATAAGGACAATACCATAATTATAATTTTAAAATTAATTTGTGTCTTGGTGCAGGTTAACAAACAATCTCCGTTTTCTAACGCAGGAAAATGATATGTCCAGCTGAGAACTGTGCTGATTGTAAATTCTACAAAGCCCCGAGATTGGAGAATTTTGACCGAAGTTCGTCCTACGTGGCGTAGGCGCAAAAAGTTTTTCGACAATGTGACGAGGATGGTGGAAAAGGATTCTAAAATTCACTAGGCTAGTAGGTCTCGGCGATCCTCTAAACCGCTTAGCTTATTTTTTTTGTTATTTTCGTAATGTAATGTTACTTACTAATTTATAAGTTTTACTAACAAAAAGTCACTGTTACTTGTGTGGAGCAACAAATATTACTTTACATTAAAATATTTAAGTCTATCTACATAGGATTTAACTGTTTTAGCTGCCCCTTCCACGCTAATTAGTGCCACAAGAACCGTTTGTGTATCCTCTTAATTCTAAATACAGGAGTAGTCTTTGTCTGAGATATTATTTTACTAGCTTTCCGCCCGCGGCTTCGCCCGCGTGGAATTCGGTTATATTGCGGCATAAAGCACAACTATAAGAAAACTTCTCATTCCCACGGAAAAATCTAAGAAGCGCGATGTAACGCTGGATACAATTAGTTGTTAAACCAAAACTGAATGGTACACTATATTATATGTTTTCCCTTGTGGAGCAAAAACATGCAGATTTTGGGCACTGGAAATCCGGGAACACGCTACATAAAGCTGACCATGCGAAAAACAATGTTTTTCCAAGTGTACTCCAGCAACCCTTAGAGTTTGGCCTTGGTATCTTAAAAAACACTTCGTTACCACGTTTTAAAAAACACCCAGCGCCATCTTTTGCATACCTCTAGAACTAAATAGCGTAAGCTATCATTCCACTTCTTACGTATTTTAAAAACACATCGTTACCATGTTTTAAAAAACACCCAGCGCCATCTATCGCATACCTCAAGAACTAAATAGCGTAAGCTATCATTCCACTTCTTATGTATTTTAAAAAACACATCGTTACCATGTTTTAAAAAACACCCAGCGCCATCTATCGCATACCTCAAGAACTAAATAACGTAACTAATACTTATACATATTAGTAATTCGTTGACTTTAGTGATTTCAGGATAAGTAGATGTAAAAAAAACAATTTAGGCGATAAAACAAGTTGCACGTCATCCCTCGAGAATTCCTCATTTTCGAGGATTCATTTTCGTATCATTTAGCTTCAAAATTTACATGTTCATATTCGTTTGCAACATATAAGTAGATGTAAAAAAAAACAGTTTAGACGATAAAACAAATTGTGCGTCATCCCTCGGGAATTCCTCATTTTCGGGGATTCATTATCGTATCATTTAGCTTCTAAATTTACATGTTTATATTCGTTTGCAATATTTTACCTTGTTTTAAACGACACACAGCGCCATCTACAATCCATCCATCAAGCAAACAATATTTTTGTTTTTCCTCGGGAATATCAATTTTTTCCAGGATAAAAAGTACCCTTTTATTTAATCCGGACTTTTATCTTTACGTCTGCTAAATTTCAAAGCAATCGGTTCAGTAGTTACGGCGTGAAAGCGGAACAAACAAACAAACAAACAAACTCACTTTCCGATTTATAATATTAGTAAGGATAAGGATTGAATTATGGATCACAGTTAAACAATAAATAATCAATTTTTTTTAAGCACAATAAAATGATTTGACACGTTAATAACAAGACGAAAAGAAATTAAATGAAAATAACTATATTCAAATGCATCATCCAACACTTCCATCTACCACCCATTCAGGACGTCTTTTAACTGACAAGAAGAATGGGCGTAAGAAACTCATCAGCTTTAACAGAAGTAACGACATTTACAATATAATACGTCGTCACCATGCATAATCCACAAAATAAAAATAAATAAAATTATTCTGTTATTACAATAATAGTAATGTTATGATATAATTATTTCGTTGATTACAACAAAGTCAACAATTACAACAAACAGGGAAACCAGACTAAAATATAACAGGTCAGGAGGCCAGCTTCACCGAAGCGCTGTTTGTTTAACCACAGTAAATTGTCCATAATTAAGAATGATGCAATCTCAGAATCTCTCGTTAGGAGGTCGTTAACTAGAAATGTTGTTGATTACTGTTCCTGTCGCGCTAATGGGACGTGTGAAACGAAGAATGGGCACTCCGTAATCAGTCTTAAAAGATAGCATGAAACAGCTTTGATTATACATAAAACCGAATACCATACTATGCATATATTATAATCTATTTACATATATAAGAATTACCTGTCACAATGTTTGACCGCGTTGAACTTCGAAACTACTCAACCGATTTTGATGATTTCTTTTTATTTTGTTGGATTTATTGCGACTTAGGATATGTCCTAAGAATAGGTTTCATTTTCGTACGTTTTTCTTAGGTCGCTTTCTTGTCTGTTTGCTTGTCTGTCCGGTTGGAATCTTGTATCTCAATTTTGAGGCACTCAGAACTCAGAGCTCAGAGGGTAGCTCAGAACCCGATGACAATGCACGCTTAAACAACTTTCAACTTTCTAGGTGCACTTTCAGGTCAACTTTCGGCAACTATCACTTTTGTATGGGGCTTATCCGATTGTTGCGTAACACATGGTTACTTCGTTAGTTATTAATTAAAAAGAATAAAATAATAATAGTAGATTTAAAAATCTAAAAATCTCACGTTTTTCAGTGACCAAAAAAGCCCCCACGTTTTGAGTGGCCCCCCCTCGCTTGGCCCTGCCGGGTTATTTTATTCTTTTTTGGTCACTGAAAAACGTGGGATTTTTAGATTTTTAAATCTAGTATTATTTTAATTTATGACATAGCAACGCGTAGGCGGGTCAGCTAGTACTACAATATACATCAGTAAGGTCTGCCTGTACATTTATTTATTTGGTCAAATTACACATAGTTTTCACTCTATTGCGTTTTGTTTTAAAATTTACGTATGTTTAACGGTGTTGTCAGCTTTTAAAGTTTTCTCATCTCCTTTAAAGCTTAGAATGTAAATTAAATGATGTAGGTTAGAGACCCGTTTAATAGATGATTAAGAAATTAAGCAGTTAAATAAAAAAGTCTATTAAAATAATTTATCATATAAGATAGCGTACATAAAGTGTAATAAAAATATAAAAACAAAGTTAAAAAAATACATAATTGATCTTCAGATGTTTAAGGATTTGACGTTTTGATCATGTTAAAGCGTTCTAATATGTTATAATATATACTATATGATATTCGATTTTAAGAGTAATCGAAGCCCTGGTATTTAGGTCTTTCAATAGCGTACAGCTAAGTAGACCAGAACTACGCTTGATAACAGGCGCCTTTACTGGTTATGTCAATTTTAACAGACTTCTATGCAAAAGATGCATGGAAGCGGAAGAAACAGCCACGCCTGTCGTAATATAATGTAAAAGATAGTCCACTACCGCGCGAAACATCTCGGCTCGCTGGGTAGCCACCGGGAAACTCTCACCAGAGTAAAGGCGCTTGGAACTGTCCTGGCAGAGCTGGGACGGCTGGAATTAACAAGCAAACATCCTCCAGACGCAAAATGGCGGTTAAAGTCGTCGAGTTGCGGAAATCGCCTAATAAATGAAGAAGTAGAAGCCTCTCAAAGCTATCGATAACCAATTGATTTCTAAGCAAAACTAGTTTGATCAGCATGATGGATTATTATCCCTAGGGTATTATAAATCATAGGATACACCTCCACCATCATAACTCGTTCCTTAACAGTGAACTCATCACTTAGCACATTTAATTGTGACGCCGTTATTGATTGTATCAGCATAGTTAACTAATGGTTATTGAACAAGATTTAACTGAAGATTAGGCCAACCTTATCGCTGGCCATTCATACTTAGTTCAAATTATATAAGCGTTACTTTAACTAAGAGACGATTAATTTATCTGATGGGCAGTGAACTGGTTAAAGATGTGATTATTTTTTTGATAAATGCTGTTTTTTTTTGTTAAGTAGTTGGATTTGAGGACAGATGGAAAGAGAGAGTAATATGAATTTATAGTAAGAACTATATTATCCTACAAAATCTATAATCTAAGATTACAGTGGTTTGTGTGGTTGTCTGTCCGCTCTTTTTCCCGCTCTTTTTCCATTGTATCAATAAAGTTAATGGTAACTATGGTTGCTATGGAGCAACGAGTTAACCGCAAGTAGTTCGTCTACCGGACGCTAGATGGCGCTAACGGAAATTATTTAATAATAGAAAAAAATTAAAGAATTTTGTCCACCCGTGCGAAGCCGGGACGGGCCGCTAGTGTTATAAAAAATATTATAAAAGATTAGTAAGTAGATTTTCGTTGTTTAAAGTCCATGTTAATTTGTTGTATCAATATTGTGTTTTGTATATACAAATTGTATTTGCCTATAATTGTTTTTTACTATTCTTTTAATTTTAAGCACTCATATACTTTCTCTCCTTTACAAGATGCTATTAAATCCCATTTGCCCTCGTTATATTTAAGGACACTTCAATTTTCTTCGGTCATAAGAAAATCTAAGCCTTGTAACCCTATTACATAGTACTATCTTTTATAATCTTATTTTACTGTGCAAGCTAGGCAAGGCTCAGTCAATCACTACTTTCAAAGATCAAGTCAAAAAGTTTTATGAAAATGAAAAATGAATGAAATGAATGAAATATAACTATCTTTCCCAATATCTGCTAAGTTGCTTATTCGTAAACTTAGCTTATTGGATATTTATGCGTACGTTTTATTATTTATTTTGATTTATATACTTAGGTATTTGCTTGGGTATTTTATTTATGGAGTTTTTTTTTTATTTTTATCGTTACTCTCATCAACTTATTTATTTATTTACAATGGTTATGTATCATAACTAGAAAATGCTTCTTTTTGTTGCATCACACCCCTCTCCTTAATAGCATTATATCCCTTCACCCGCAGGTTGTCTGGGAGATATCGTTCCAAGCATCGTATCGTTCGCCTATTGTAACACTCCTTATCGTTCTCCATTTTTTATAACAATAGAGTATTTTTCATTCCATTCATTCATTTCATTTCAAAATTAAACCCGTATGTCTCTATAAATTTAAATTGAGTTATTTATATTTAAAATTTAAATAGCTCAATTTTGTTTTCATAATAACCTTAAAATTATAATTTGAATTCGAAATAATTTACATAAGCTTATATCGCTATTGGTTTATAGAAATTAAAATGGTATAAAGAAAATAAATCGCTAATATTTTTCAGAGGTATACCGAATAAGAGGTGGACCAAATAATTGAAACAGCGATTAATTTGAATACTAATAATATTAATTTATCATTCCTTCAACAAAAAAGGAGTTTATTACAAAGTTGTTAATAAAATTATGGTAATTAGAGTTCAAATTACCACCTAGGGAGACCCGACGATATCAAATACGGACAGCTTTCCTGTACAAAACATTATTTTCATTTATTCAACAGCCATTTGATTTGTCTCGAGTAATTTAACAAGATGGTATCGCACCTGGGTATCATTAATTAAATGAGATTCGAGTAAATTACTATAAAAAATAACTTTGATGTTGGTTATACGTCGTGTGGTAATTAATTGTAACTAAATACACAATTTAAGGCTAAAATAAGTCATTATGAATGAACGAGTTATGTGAGGTAAGAGAATTGATACCAGGACAGTTACAATAACTGTTACATCGAAATAAAGACATTTACAAGTTTTTATTTCCTTTCACCTGTCCCGGTGTCTGTAATGAAATCTTGCACGTTGGATTTGACTCACTTCCCAGTTGGTTAGTTCCCGGATACATGCCTCAGTTTTGAATACGCTATGTTAGGTATGTTGGTGGCATTAGCGGTTGATTATGATTGGAAATGTCCTCCCTGCTGACCTAGGTTTCATATAAGCCGTTAAAGTAGGCGCACGTGTTTTGTCCGTGTAAGCAAAAATCTTCCGCGGTGAAACTTTGACAGGCGTCGAAATTATATTGGTAAGTCTTTACTATTAAATATTTTTGTTATTAATTGTAGTTTCAATCAACTTTTTGTTTTTTTATATGCATTAGAGTTTAAATAACAGTGCTTATTAGGTTTTATTGTTAAATAGATTTTATTTATTTCGTAAATAGAAAGGGCCAGTATCCGTATCAAAAAGGATAGTTGCCCTTGTTACTTTTGCGGATAGTTGCTCTAAAGGCAACTATCCGTAACTATAAATTCTGAAACAAGCAGAAACATTTTTTTTTCTTTTGGTGCTCTTTTCAACTTATAGTGACTTGTTCTAAATAAAATAAATAATCAACTGTTTTATGCACTCATTCTAGGTGAGCAAGATGCCTCGCAAGTAAAAGTATAAGCGAAAACCTGGCGTGGTGCCACGTCACATTAGAACGAAACAAAAACCAATCAAAAGAAAAAAAGGCAAAACATCGATCAGAGTCGCTGAAAAGATATTAAAAGTGAAAAACGCTAATTCAGAAATATTGCGCAGAATGTTTTGATTTACAATTTTAGTTTTAATTTTATCGAAATCAGATTGAATTTAATGTAAGATGTGTCAAATGTGGTTGCATGAAACTTGTTCTACATTCAAAAACCATTGCATGAGATGTGGAAAGTTAAAAACCCTGGCTACTGGTGATAATAAATGCTAATGCCAAAGTTGTAAACCATATTTTTCTATCTTTAAGATAAATATTAATATTTCATTATTACCTAATCCTATTCAAAATTTCGAGACCATTTTTTTGTAATTTTAAAATTTCAAAACTTTAGGACATAGCACTGTTTTAGAATGTTAATTAATATTGTGGTAAATACTTAAAAAGAATCTCAGTAAATAATAAAGGCTTACTATAACTTAAATACTTAAATTACTTGAAACTGATCTAAAAAAAATAGAGAGTCGTCTATCCTTACACGAGGGAAGTATCCCCCGAAGCATTTTTAAAGTTAGGCTACTATCCGCTATAGTAGGCAACTATGCCCTTTTTGAGAGGTCAAATCAAACGGGATTTACTCGACACATATATTAATTATGTTTACAAAAATAGGCTGTTATGAAAAATTATAGACCTATGTTTCAATATAAACGTCGAATCGTTCTTAATAAACATATTTTTTTTAACTATGAAGCTTTTTTGAAAAGTAGGGCAACTATCTGGCTTTTACCCTATGTACATCGCATGACAATTCAATATTATGATGACATGAAGTCAATCTGATCCTGAAGCTGGAAGATGGCCATAGGAACTTCGTAATAAAACGACACAACTCCATCGAGTCTGGGATCGTTTGATTCGTGTTGACGATTACTTTGATCCTATATGGTAACCAGTCTGATGCTGGAGCTTTAAAATGGCCATAGAAACTCCGAAATAAAACGACATAATCCCATAGAGTTTGGACTATTTAACATTTGAGTATTTTTTATTGAAAAATAAAAATAAAACCTTTTTTAAACTCAAATCTGGTTTATATGTGTTCAAGCTCCCATAGAGAGCGCTTTAATTTATATTAATATTTAACTACGACAACACTCAGTTACCCGTTACAATCGTTTACTTTAACTTCAAATCTGTAACCGCTCAATACTCATTGTAGCTAGTATCACAATTATATTTCTTGCTCGGATCAACATCTTTTTTATTTCTTAGGAGCTTATCATCACCAAAAGGCGCAAACAATATGATAAATTTGATAAAAAAATATTAGAAGTTAGCTCAAAAGTTGTTCCTACTTGAGAAGTCGGATCGAGTTTGTCTAGTATTTTTCTATTAAGTATTGGAAATGCAAAATATAAATATTATAAACTAAATGGCTGTTTCGTCTTCTTTTTAATGCGAAGATGTTCCTATCATTCATGAACCAACGCTGTCTTAAAGCGTAAAAAAAATCAATAGTATATTTTTATATATTTTATGCATTTTCAATGCGATCTTATAAGATAAATTATTATGATAGAAAAATACTAGAAAAAATCGACTCGGGTCACAAGTGAATCTCAGGCGGGAATCGAACCCGCAACCTTTGGAAATCCGGTCCAATTATTATTATTTCTATCATAATAATTTATCTTATAAGATCGCATTGAAAATGCATAAAATATATAAAAATTATAAATCTAACATGGCTGTTTCATCTTAATCGATTGACCAAACATTTGTAAAAATGTTTCTTTCGAATACGAGAGGATGTTCCTCTCATTGATGAAACAACGCTGGCCTACAGCGTAAAATCAGGAAGGTACTAGAAAATTTCGACGAGTGTTCGCAAGGCTCGGTAGCTCAATTGGGAGAGCATTGGACCGGATTTCCAAAGGTTGCGGGTTCGATTCCCGCCTGAGATTCACTTGTGACCCGAGTCGATTTTTTCTAGTATTTTTCTACCATAATAATTTATCAATAGTATTAGATAATTTTGACGGTTGCTCACATGGCTCGGTAGCTCTATAAGCAGGACATTGGACCAGTCAATTAAAGGTTGAAGATATGTGTCCTGTCTGTGATCAACTTATGAGTCAATTCGATTTTTCTATAATCAGAATCAGAATCATTTAATCCTTAAAAAATGGTTACAATGTTGGTGCACAAGTTAGGTAATTACAAGCATCTTATGTCAAACTGGCGTAGGAATTAGGTGGTAAATTAAATTACATTTTATTACATTTCATAGTTATATATCACATATTTTGCAATTTAAGATTTAATTTTATTAATAAGGGTTATTACTTTCTATAATTTATATTACAATTAGGTCATGGTTATAATATCAGCTTACGAGTATTGTTATAATTAGTATATTTAAATAATCAGTTACAATATATATTTTATTTAAAACATTTGTCACCATCTAGTATATTTTCTCTGTAATTTATCATAAAAGATACAATTAAAAATATAAAAATCATAAAAACACTTTTTACCGGATCCACGTAACGTTTATTTTTGTTGTAATAAATTTTATCCTGACGTTTCGATTCCTTTACAGGAGCTGGATCACAGGATAACTAAGGTAATCACCTTTTACCTTAGTTATCCTTTTTTTGTTTTCGCAGCAAATGCATTAGGCATTCGCTCGTGCCAGGAGAGCACGAGACTATATGTGGGACTCTCCTCCATACCCCTACCCGGCCTATTGCCCGGTAAAGGATTGGAGGCCTACCCACTAAAACCTGCGGCGTCCCACAACACATTGGTGGGGGTCGCGTGTCCTTCCATAGTCATCCTGTAAGAAAGTTAGGTGAACGTGGTTTAATTTAAATTTGCAGTTGGCTCGGAAGTATAAGAACTCGATAGGTGTTACATGGTCATCATCAGCCTATTTAGGCCCCACTATTGGCGTAGAGGCCATCCATATGTTTGAAAACAACCTTATGGCGACAAATTTTACGACCGCCATCGGTCGAATGGCTCGCACACCGGTTTCCATGGTAACGCCAATCCGAGGTCCCCTATTCCTGGCTGGATAAACGAAATTTTCTATATTGGCTCGAGTCTGGGTGTTGTGGTACCTACCGTCTTTGATTCTGAGTTCTATAAAACAGGTGCTTTATCTACTTAACTTACTTAACTTAAATTTCTACGCCATTTTAGATTATTAATACTAGATGGCGCTGTAGCGCGTAGAAACACGTTATCGTATTGTTTTTGCGGGAACACGTAAGGGCAAGTTTAGTTTTGCAATGTTAGGATAGCGAGACATTATGGTAACAAACACACACATCCAAAGTATTGTCATAATATAAGAAGGATGATGATTACAAAACCTTGATCACTTATCCGATTACCGCTCCTTGGTCCTTGCATAACTTTTGCAGTGGTTGCAATGCGCCAACCAGAATCACCAATCACACACATAACTCATGTCTCCGCAATACGATATAATAACGAGAACGGTAATCCATCAGATAGAAGATCCTTGTTGCACGTCTGATTGTGGATGAATGATGTGAGGACTAATTAAAGAAATATTAGTATTGTAATGTAATTAATGTCTTTGATAAAGCCACATTTGCAATTGTTGTTAAAAAGAGAGAAAATATTAAGTTATTAAAAATCAAGAAAAAAACCAACATCTATACTTGCATTTACATGCACTCGCTCATATGAAATACCCAAATGTCCCAATAAAGTAAAACTGGAGCCATCTATTGGTAATGCAAAAAACTTCTTCTTCCATATTTAAAAATGGTTGTAACGTAAAAGCTTGGAGATACGCGTTCCCCGTAACCTATGCATACTTGTGACATAAGATTTGTCACGATCATGTCATGACACGTCAATATCTCTGACCGTTTTACCTGCTTCCTTGTAGCAATCTCCATTACAGTGAACCGGAATCTAAATGCAAAATCCGTTGTTATATAATGGATTTCATATCAAGCGTGTGTAACATGTTCACAAGATTGGGGCTTAAAAAACAGGTCACACGTCATCAGTGGAATTCTTGGTATTTTACGGGATAAGGAGCTAAAAAGTCTGGAAGGTCTAGAAAAATTCTCATCTCATTATCTTTTCCCGTTTTCGTGCTATCTTCGATTGGACTTAGAGAATGCCAATAAACTGTTATCTCCTCATGCTTTTACAAGCTTTCAGTCAATTAATTGACCCGCCATTCAATTGAGTACGTAAGACGAACAACAAAACAATATTGTTGCACCATGGAGCTGATCTGATGATGTAGTTTAACATTAGTTCAAAATAATCATAATAATTTATTTTAATTCAACTAACAACCTTGATATGTATCGCGGCGTTTGTGCAAAAATGATTTTTGTAGATAACGCAAACATATTTCACAAATCCACTGTCAATGGCGCTAGTATTGACAGTTTATCATTAGTAAAATGTAAACCTGACCAAGTTGATACTGACATGGTATCTAGAACGTGAAGAGATGGCGCTGGCGCCAGCAAAAGAAATACTTGGAAGAATTCAAAAGCTCAATTCGAAGGGTACTCACCCGCATAGCGAAAGGATGTGGGTGGGTGTGCCCGACATCAGAGTTAAGTTGAATTGTTACTAGTAATAATTTCTTAGGACGAAATCTAGCAGTTATTTTGAAATAATAAAAATATAATACCGTACCCTGCACCTGGAAACGGGCAGCGCAGGACCGGTCATTGTGGAAATCCTTAGGGGACGCCTTTGTCCTGCAGTGGACAATATTTGCCTGAGACGAACAAATAAACCTGCTTAATTCCCTTTCCAAAATTAGCCATCAGAAACCTTAGTGCGAGTTCATGCAGTCAGTACTAGGTATTGAGTGCGTTACAGATTTCTATGAAGATTCGTAGTTCTTTATGGTCACCGCTAGGGGTACTCATACAAAATCCATATTCACATTTTACGCAGACGACATCAAGTATCAACGCGTGAAATCACTCCAAGGGCTCATATCTCGACTTTTCCAGGCCAAATCCTTTTTCTTGAAAGGATTAAGATTAATAAAGTGTTCTTAAACATTAATATCATCAATAGCAAACATTACATGAAAATATTTTACTAGCGGAATGACTACATAGCCTAAAAGCTGAGCAAAAATATCTGTTCTTTTCTCTCAGTGAGAAATCTCGATAACCCAAAGTTATGTCGTTCGGCTGGCAAGTTAACCCAATGTAGACACATTTCCTTATTATATAAAGTTCAATTCAGCCCGTTTGCATGTCAGCAACGGCTGAGAAAGAAATAAAACCTTATCTTTATTGTACTTAGATATTCTGACAGCTTTTCACGTTCTCCTGGAATTCTTAGATTCACCGAATTATATAAGTTACATCAATAGATTAGCTTTTGTTTTAGAGATAATACGAGGATGATCTTCTCATTAATGAGACAACGCTGGCCAGCAGTGTAAAAAATACTAGACAATTTCAACATGTGTTCACAAAGCTCGGTAGCTCGATTGGGTGAGCAATAGCCGGCCATCCAAAGGTTGCGCCCGATTTCCAGCCCGAGAATTTACTTGTGAGTAGAGTAATTTTTTTTTAAGTATTTTTCTATTAAAATAATTTATCTTAACAGTTTAGTTAGGGTCCCAGTTTTTTTTCCAACAAGGCCTATGGTTGCCTAGCTACGCCTCTGCCACTAAATACGATGATATTCGTCGTATGTAAATTAAAATAAGATTATAAAGCCCGCGCCTAGAATCCGACATAAGATAAGCCATCTTGGTATGCCTCTGGGGATACGCCTGATGATGCCGACGTAACACGTTGTCATCGTGTAATTATGTCGACTTATTTGTACCGATATTTCCTGACAAAGTAAGTTTCCGATATTAATCTATAATCTAAGAACACAAATTTGTTTTTTGTGTGTTTGTCTGTCCGATCTTTTTCCCGCTCTTTTCCATTGTATCAATAACGTTACCATAGCAACGCGTTACCATATGAACGCGTTACCGGGTCAGCTAGTATATACCTAAGAACACAAATTTGTTGTTTGTCTGTCTCCTCTTTTTCCATTGTATCAATTAACGTTACCATAGCAACGCGTTACCGGGTCAGCTAGTAGTTTATAACTAACTTAGTGACTATAGAGCTGATATCACGGTATTATGTCTGCACATTGTTTATGTACCTACATATAAAAATTAAAGTCTCATATGTATATATTTTGTATGTATTTCATAATATAATAATACCCTGTCACAGTGTTTGACCGCGATGAACTCCGATACTACTCAACCGATTTTATGATTCTTTTTTTAATTTAGCTGAATTTGTTCCGACTTAGGACAAAGGATGGGTTTCATTTTAATTTATAACACAGCAACTCGTGGCTAGGTCAGCTAGTACTAATATAAAAAACATTAAAAAAACGTTGAGGGCGTGATTTGGATGTCAGGAAGCCCTGGAGCTACGGAGACCCCTAATTATTTTAGAATACAAAATTAATATCGCATATTGCGAATATGGGTTGTACAGTTAAAAGTTAAAAGACATTTTTAATTGTACCATCTAAAACTTTCAAAAAATCTGTTTAGAAAAAAACGTAATAATTGCGGACCTGACGATTTTTTTTAAATCTTTCTTGTAGTATATTCTCCCCAGGGCAGTAGTCCCGCCTGTCCTCTCCTCAATCCGGCCCTGGCAATATTATAAATGATTAAGAAGTCTTTTAAAGGTTACAATACATCATGGTTTCACACATTTATTGTCTAAAAACTTAAACAAATAATTTTTAGCGCAAACTATGATATTTCATATATCACGGAGATGACAAGCCCATTAATCAGTAAATGAAAATATCAATTTAGTATGGGCTTTGGTAATCTCTGACCTCGTATTTAAAAATAATAGCGTCAATCCTTATGAATCAAATGAACCACATAGTGGAATGAGTGGTCAGTAGTGCATCTTTCAATTAAAATTAAAAATTGTTTTTAGAGCTAGACTATTTAATAATAGTAATAATAAAAATAATAGAGAAAAAAACTATAAAAATTAATTGGTAATCTTTTACCCTGTATTTAAAAATAATAGCATCAATCCTTATCAATCAAATAAACCACATAGTGGAATTAGTGGGCAGTAGCGCGACAGTGGGCGAGCGCCTATATGCGAGCAGCCCGAGCGTTCGTATGGAAGCTTCGCTTCAAAAATTAGTTAATACATAGATCTAAAAAAAGAAATAACCAGATTATGGAAACAAGGCCTACTTCTTAGAGCGCCACAAGAAGCGGCTGTTAGCTATTTGCAGTCATCGGCTTCCTGCAAATCTTTACCAGAGGCCCTACCATTACGTCTTATAGCGATTCAAGATTAGCTGTTAAAAAAGAGACGCCACTATAGACCGCGTATAGTGGTGTCTCACTTTGACAATCAAACTTGAATCGCGCTAAAAGATGATGGTAGGCCCTCAGGTCATCGATCCACCTAGTGGGGGACCTCCCTACGCAGCGTCATCCAACTCGTGGTCGCTACTCGAGAACCTTTCTTTTCTAAGTGTAAAAGTTCTGTGAGGGGTGTGGCTTCATTTCAGCATAGCGACTCGAAGAACTGTGTTGGTAATTTTGGTTCTCTTGCGGATGTTCTCATTACGAAATATATCACGTAAGGAAACACCGAACATAGCTCTCTCCATAACACGCTGGGTGACTTTGAGCTATTGAAGGGGTCAACAATGAAGTTTAAATTGAATAATATGGGCTTATACAATACGTGTATTGAACGTAAACAACTAAGCCATGACGCCGTGAGTCTTACGTCCGTCGGGATACTTTGTAGCGAGAAGAAGCCGCAAGAAACTTGGCAAAGGCTGTCTTTTCTCTTGTATTATATGTTTCTTTGTTTAGTTAAAATTAACTTTTAATAATGAACCAGTGAGAGAGAACATACATCGTCCAATCAGAAATAGTCTCAGCTTTTTTTCTTGTCTTTTCAGCAATTGTTTCTTTCTAGTTTTTTAATGTTCTGAAACTTGTTACGTGTCGTGTCACTTTTTAGAGTGTCATAACTCGAAATCACATTCAAGATTTGTGACCTGCACACCAATCCCCACCGCCACCATTTCTCCGATCATGTGCCATATTTACAGAAATACTGTTAACAACTGAGTAGTTTGATTAGAAAGAAAAATAAATAATTTGCACTTTGTAATTAATTCAAAAGCTATAATTATTGAACGAAAATATATTGTTTTTAATTTCGACGCGTCTGCCAGCATATCGGTAGCTCAGCGGTCAGAGCACTCACCCGGATAGCGAAAGGTCGTGGGTTCGAATCCTATCTGAGGGTTCGGTGGCGTGGTCGTTTTTTACATGCGTATTTTATATCGTATAGAAAAATATCTTGTTAAAATAACTAAATGAATCTCATCGTGGCGTTTATATTTTTTATTCACTGCCAATTGTTATTGTGTTCTGTGTTCAAAATATTAACTCTACAAAATATTCGAGTTCTTCTATTCTCTCTTTTACTAGTTCTTAAAATTTTATCACAAAGCTTTTTATTCTAAACGTCAATAAAACCAATATTTTTTGTATTCACACTTTAACATGCTAAGGTTAATTTTTATACAAACCCCTATAACTTTTACTGTGATAATCGATAAAAAATCGCATGATCGATGATTGTATGGTAATTCGGACACGATTATTTCATACAATACGTCACACACAGCTGGTTGGCGCCCACACACCAAAACGTTTCATAAATACCATTCATATTGACCCCAGATTTGCATAACCACATTTTTATAGAATTTGCCGAGCTTGAAGATCTTTTTAACATCTCGTTATGAGTTATTAATAATATAAGTTTTTGAAGCATTTAGTGCTGTATTTATCTTATCTTAATCTTTTGCTAATAACAGAATAAAATTGCTTTAATGGATTATGTATGGTAACGACGTATAATATTGTAAATGTCGTTACTTCTGTTAAAGCTGACGAGTTTCTTGCTCCCATTCTTCTTGTCAGTTAATATACGTCCTGAATGGGTGGTAGGTAAAAATGTTGGATGATTCAAAACAACTTATTTTAAGTTCATTTGAATAAAGTTGTTTTCATTTCATTTCTATTCTTGCTCAATTCTAAATAAAAGGATACGATACCGCGTAACTTCTGAGAGAAAATGATTTTTTTCTAGTATTTTTCTTTATTTATCCAGCAGAAAATATGATGAAGAGCAAAAAAAATTGAATTGAATCAAATAAATCACAGAGTTGAAGAGTGTTCTTTAGGTCAACTCACTTAGGACTCCGTTACTCACGTTTAAGTCTGATTTATTTCGCATTTACATCATAGTAACGTAATCGTCTCACAATTTTACAAAATTGCTTGTAATTTACAAGAAATGCGGTTTTATTTACGTATATATCAGTAATAGCAGTGTTTTATCCCTAACTGCGTTCCTATATCTAGTAAATAATGTTAGTTTGATATCTGTATAGATATTATTGCTTAAGTCAATCGTGATATACACATATGACTTTTTCATATTTTTAGTTTCATATATGGTAAAAGGTTTGGCGATTATAATATAATAGGAGAGACTAAGGGCCCTACCCCATCAAGACGCCAAGGGCCTAACTTCTTTCGCAGGAATTTAAAATCCATAATTTTGTTCGGCATAATTCGAAAAAGCTTGCTGGCTGGTAATGAATAAAAAAATACCTACTCTAACCTAACCCTCCTCCTTCGTACTCTTTCTTTCCTGTCGCTCTGTCGCTCTTTCTTTCTGAATTCTTTTTCTTTCTGTTTTTGCTTCTAAGTGATAAGTATGCTTAGCTTTGACCCTCGGATGCAATAACGTTTATAGTAACAATGACCCCTACCTGAAAAAACTTTGAATCATATTTTGAATCTTGAAATTACAATAAATAAGAAAAAAAACCTAGCCTTACCTACAAGGTATGTTAATTTATGCCTTTTGATTTGTATACCAAGTGACTTTCTGCGCTAAAAAGATTCTGCCAGATAAAGAGTACGCCATAGCGACGTCGCTAGCTACGTAGGTATGGTTATTTCCTTCGTTTGCCAAATGAAGTAGCCAGTGCTATGGCTACCGCCTGCCAATCAGATTTGTTCATCGAAAATGGATGCTATAGGCATAGAAAGGAGCGTACTTATTTATTATGTTCGTCGCAAAACAAAGAAACCTAAAAAATGATGAGTCCATCCTTTTATATCGAAGCCGAAGTAGTATTTTATGGAGATTAAAGAAATGTGTGCATGTCAATATCATCTTTTGATGAATTAATGAGCTTATGTAGAAACTCATACTCTTTCGCAAAACGGATGGATGTAGGTGGCCGGTTGGACATAGTGAGTGAGACGCAGCTTACTCGTGTATATTTATTATCCAGACTCCACAAAGTGACCTGTTGGTTGTGGCTATGCTTCCAAATTGGCGACGTCGCCAAACCGTTGTGAAGTGAGTTAACTGCCATACATTTCAATATTATATGCTTGGATACGTAGCCATTGTTTTAGCGTCTCGGTGAGGTAGGGCTCTGAAGCGCCCATAGAATTCGCTTGCTTGGCCATTAATAAAAAATGGGTGAAGATCGAAGCATCAATAAGGCCTACATAGGTAAACTACTAGGGCGAAACCCGGTAGGCTGTTCCCATTATTAAAATAATAATAAAAGTTTATTTCTAAACAAGTGTAAGGATAGATACATTTACAATTTACTAATATAAAATAGTTACTGAACATCATATTATTATTGTATACATTAGTTGATATAACATAAATTGAGGTTAGTAGTGCATATAATTACTGGGTCGATGCAGTCGCTAAGCATAAAGCTTCGCTAGCACCATATATTGGAGCGGAGTGTAAAACTAAAAAAAAAATCAATAATGTTTAGTAAATTTTAAAATTCTATAAGAATGAAAACTTTCAAACATTGGGCGGTCTTTGTTTCATTGGGAAATTTCAGTGCTTTTTATATCAAATTTCTATACAAACTTTTAGTTCGATTTGCTTTAAAACCGTTTTTAATATGTACAGACGTGTTAACAGTTTCATCTCGATAGAAAACATACTCAAAGATTTCTTTGTTGCCAACATAAACAACGCAGACCGCGCTCTTGCTCTATCTCTTTTGTTCTTACGCAGAGGACTTGTATTAAAATCATTAATCCTGGCGATCCTAATTAGGGTAATGAGATGAGCTTATCAAAATATTGTATTGTCGTCGATCGTAGATAAGTCTACAACGTTTAAAGTAAATCTGATCGCTCTGATGAAAGTTGGGCAAAATCGAGCCCAAACGAGTCAGTTACTTACATACAAACATACAAGTGAAACTAATAAAACGTGTTAAAAATGCCCCATGTTGCTTTAAGAAGATTTCAATTTAAACAAATTGTATTTAGAATTATGTATTCTATAAATGTCCCAACTATATTATTCACAAGAGCTGGATCGGATCCGCTCATAATGCATCATCTTCATTAAGTAACAACTTGTAATATTGTTATTGATGATGTGGACGGAACTTCGCGAGTTTCAAGCTACCGACTCGCGAGAATATTGATTAAACCAATGGTGAAATACGCACACTATGTGTATCTCATAATTTTAATATCACATAATATGCTCACGAGAAATATTGCATACATAAATAATGCCATTATGTAATCTGAAATGAATCATTCGTCAAACTGATGTATATGTGTGCCGTACCATTAATAAACTCGTTGTACAGTCAGAGGTAAACATACAGACACATTGAAGAGCCTACAGACACTGCGTTCGGCAGTTTAATTTTTTAATTTTATGACCGAACAAATATATTGATCGAATTGAAAATCTTCGAAGTAGTGCTTATGCACACTGTGTATTTTTATTCCAAAGAGCAATTATTTTGCACGTTTAACGCATTTGTAGGTATCAATATAAATGCGTATCAACATTGTGTCTGTACCTATACAAGTGAAAATGAAATGAAATGAAAAGAACTTTATTTACAAACTGCACATAACATACATATACAAACATTAAGAAAGAAAGAAAAAGAAATACAGTGTGCAGAAGGAAATGGTCACGACTCAGCATATATGTCGAACCAGATAGCTCGAAGCTGATTTTCTGTCGTGCCAACATCGGACGAATAACAATATCACAATAAAAGTGCGAGACTTTCTATTAATACCAACGCATTAAATACACGAAATGATAGCTTTGTGGAATAAAACAAACGCATTGTGCATAGGCCCTTACTTCGAAGATTTTCGATTCGGTCAATGCATTTGTTTGGTAGAAGCTCTTATTCTGTTTTATCCACATCCGACCCATCCTTGATCGAACGTGTAACGTTTATGTTGTTTATGGGTGATTTGTGGGTAATCGCACAGCTGTAACATACAGATGCATATCAGGGTTGGCAAACACTAAAAATAAAGTCGTCTCAGCCAAATAATCACTGTTTTACAAAGGGTTTCCACAACGACAAGTCCTGTGCTGCCCGCATCGAGGTGCTTCCCGCGACCTTCACCAGATTCACCGCGTCGGTCACTGAATGAGAAGCCTGCCTACACTTCCTCTTCGTCTATTCCACTACAACAGTCCGTGGTCACCACTTGAGAACTTTTCTGCCTCAACAGCTATCAGTTCTACGAGCTATGTGTCCCGCCCACTGCCACTTAAGTTTGGCAATTCTGCGGGCTTTGTTACTTCCTACGGATTTCGTCATTTCTTATTCGATCGCGTAGGGAAATTCCGCATGCTTCATAGCCCTTTGGGTGACCTTGAGCCTTCTTACGAGGCCCATAGTAAGGGACCACGTTGCAAACAAAGTAACTTAAAAAATTACAATGAGAAGTAATAATAAATCGTACAATATGGCCATTTCCTGATCGCCCACCATCCTGAAATTACCTCGAATTGTAACTCCTACTAAGGGTCCACGTTCACTCGCGTGAACTCGTCAAAACAAACCTCTTGACTGTTGTCTAACAATTTATAAAGCTCTTTTTTGAGAAAATTACATCAGAATAACAAAGCAAATCAACATATCAAACATAAATTATGCCATGTTAAATATATTTATTTTTAACGATGACGCTACGTCCTACTTCGTTTTAAGATATTTTACCAAAGAGTTGGGCGTGGTTTTGATACTCTATGGTAGAGAATCTAAATTTTTTTCAATGTGGAAAAAAAAAATTCTTTTCATGTTTCTTATCAACAACCTACCATACTTATTCACACCGAAAACTAACCGGTTACTGATATTTCTATAATGAAAAGTAACTCCTCATGTGGTAGGCCATTTGACAGGTTTTAAGAAAATATCTCCAATTGTTTGTTATATACATCTGTCGTTTCACTAATTCTTCGTTTTTTTTCTTTTTCTTATATGTTCTGAAGATCAACGGGATGGATTTCCTGGCAGTGTTGGTACTATAGATTGTACACATATACCAATAAAGAACCCAAGGAAGAGTGGAGAAGTTTATCGGAACAAAAAAGGATATTTTTTTTATAAATGTTCAGATTGTGTGCGGCCCACATATGGAAATATATGACATATTGTTCCCGTGGAGTTCAGTTTGTGCTTGATAAATAACTCTCTCAAGCACGCCTTTTCCACTTCACTAAATCCCGGCCATAATTTCTTGCTAAATGCGCAAACGAACCGAAATTAACCGCAATCCTCTTTGCAAGTTTGCACTCGACAGTAGAGTTGAATAACAATGAGAGAAAGTCCCACGAAACCATTATACTCAGGGGATCACAGCCCACAAATGTTAAAAGAGAACCATAAACATATTTTCTACAGTTTGCCAACTTAGTAAAAGAATAAAAATGACGTCATTCCTTCACTCAACCTCAACTCGACCTTACTGGAGGTGCCTCACTGGAGGGAGAAGCCGTAGCTAAACATACTTATTTCAAGATTTCCTTGAGGTCTTCTCGACTTAGTTCGAGTGAAGGAAATCTCGAGAAACCGACTATGCATATGGGTGTTACTGTTAAGTTAACAACAGTTTGATCTATATTTTCATTGTAGTCACCCTATTTTAGATTAAGAAGAAAACATGTTGTAATTATGCATAGATTAATCCAATCGTGACGAATGTAGAGCAATTGAAGATGTTCAGCGTTATTGTCAGAGTGCAGCGAGAACGTGAGAGAGCGACAAATGCTGATGACTGCTATAAAGCGTCCTATAAAGGTTTAAAAACTCCTTTGAGCTTCATGAAAAAAATATTGAACAATTTTTTTTGCGACCTTAGCGACTGGGCACCCTTCGGTCTCAGGGGAGGGAGTTGGTAAATCCTACATGGATACTCCGGCCCAGTTTCGAAGTTATGTCAGACTCGTACTGACTAAACACCACCTGAGATTGGCTTGTAGCCGGGAAGGTTCAGAAGTCTTCGTCTGAGACTATCCCCTCCAGAGAAAGCCGGCGCAAGATTGAACAAAAATTTCTTTTAGTATTATTGCAACCAGTAAAGGAAAAGCAAAGCACGTTTCAAACGCCTAGCGCCATCTAGTTACACGATTTACAATCAATTATATATGGCGATTATTTATTTTGGCTCAAACTATTATTAGTATTACTTGAAGGCCGAAAGGGTGTGGAGTAAATGGCCCGTGCTTTAATATAGTTATTAAAATAAATGAACATTTTATAAAGTTTATTTTTCTAATGCAAGAAAACAAACGAAAGAAAATATTCCTTAATTTTAAAAAATGTAATAAAAAACATCCCTCGCTACTTGGCAAGTAACTCTTCTTGCTGCTTATTCTCGGCACAAGGTCTCCCGTCGTAGGTTTCACGAAGCCATGACGTAATTGTTTACTTTCAATAAATGCATTGTAAATGCTCATATTGAATAAAAAGCAATTTATCTTCATCTTATCTTAGATAGTAAAATAAATAAAATTACTGTTGAGTAAAACTGAAGTCATCCAGTCTCTCCATTCACGACAATAGGTGTTAAACTATGTCTATGACCCAAGAGAAGTTTTTAGTCTGTGGTGACATGTCTAGTTTCTGTACTCTGTGTTGATTGATTTTTTTAATATTAAAGAAAAAGCTATGTGTGTAAAAATTGGGTTAAGAAGAATTAAAACAAGTTAATTTGAAGATTTACAGTTTTATTATTTAAAGTTGCTCTACAGCAATAGTACAAGTGTGTTTTTTCGTTTTACATAAGAATATCAAATATTAAATCAGAAAACAGAAAATGTACACAATTAGAATAAAGTTAGGGTAACAAAATCAGGAATCAATCTGGTATCTACTGTGAAAAACAGAATACAAACTATCTGTCGGTTCGTATCAGCAAGTTTTGTGACAGCAATTAACGTGGGACAGAGACGAATGAGATTTTATCGAATGTTTTGCTTACATTGTTTTCCTATAGAAAATTGCAAAATCGACATTTAAAAATTGTGTTTCATTAACAAATTTATTTGTATTAATTGGGATAGATTACAAAATTATCACGAACTATAAATCAAATCAAATCCTTTATTACGTTCCATAAGTAGGTACATGGGATGTTACATAATGTTATTGACCTTCATGAGCCCTGTGGGGCATAGCAAAATAAGGGGTACATTTATAATTTTTTATACAATTATTTTTGCTACACTTAAGCACTATTTTACTATTACTATTGGAAAGCCTTGTGTGACACGTGATATAGTAGATATATATTTTATTTATTTGCATCAAACACACATACAAAAACACATGAAAACAGAAAAGTGAATAAAAAAAACTTCAAATACAACAAAATACATTGCACTTTTCTGACATTAAGCAAAAGTGTCACAGCGATGCAAAAAGGCAAAACAAGAGCAAAACGCTGGTTTTCAGCTTTTGCCCGTAGACAGACGGACAGACCGGGTAACGAAACCGGCCGTGTCCTCCTTATATATGTCAAAGAAAACTAAACATAAAAATAATCAATATTTAAATAAATAAATATTTCTTACATTCACACCAATTAGCTTAGCCCAAAGAAAGCATTCTAAGACTTGAATTATGGATACTAGGGTAACGGATAGGACATACATATTCATAGATAAAATTTAATATTTATAGAAATATATATAAATACCAATGACTCAGGTACAAATATTTTTGCCCATTTGCCCCTTCCGGGATTCGAACCCAGGACCGTCGCACGGAGGGACACGCTCCATACAAGGGCGGTCATAAATAGTTAAAGTCCTGTTACTATCAATACATTGTATTATTTTAGTGACTTATAGTTGTAAAAGTGTTTTAGGAACATTAAAATGAAAGAAGTACATGTATTTACGGAATAAAAAACGTTTACTTCAGTAAAAAACAAATATAAACAATAACATACTTTTACCTAAATTTATCATGAACAAACACTTAAAAATTGGAATGTAAAACATATATTTTAAATAAAATAAGAGTCAAAACATTGATAACATTATTTGATTATAATAAAATAATAGAAATAAATAAATTAAAATTAATTAAATACAAAAAAAAACAAAACAACTAACAAAATACAAATAAATTATTCTTATTCTAACAATATTAAACATGTAACAATTCTATTACACTTTGTGACAGAGTATTTTTCTTTTTAGGGGGAAGTTTCCGAAGACTTGTAATATAAGGATCTGAATGTAATAATAGTCGTTGTATTAAATCTTGATTGGTAACTTCACGTGACATTTTTCGAGTGTGACTTCGTCTATAAATTTTGATATACTTATTTGTCGCTTCAGCAGCTTCTTCGGAAAGTTCTCCCATAGATAACAATGCATAACTTATGTTGGCGAACGCCTTTTTATTATGTTTCATAATTTTGATTGACAAGAATTGTCATGTAATTTAAAAATGGTATTGCAATAATATATGGCGATCGTGTAGTACGTGATTTTATTTCCCCTTCTTCTTTATTCGTCAATTTATACAGTTTCACCAGATTTCAGCGGTGTTTTAATATCTGGCGACCGTCTAACAAAATTGCTGAAATTATTTTGCTGTTTCTATTGTTGACGAATCAATTTATTTGAAGAATAAAATCACATCAATATGACGTCTGTCGAAAAAGCAATCGATGAAAAACCATTTTTGAAAGCAAAAGCTAATCGTACCAGTTTGCGTAAGATTTTCACAAAATTATTTAAAAAACTACTGGATAATTTAGATAACGGCGTATTAACTGACGAAGTTTCGGTGGAGTTTGAAAATATCGAACAGAAAGCCGAACAGTTGAGGGTGCTTGATCAGGTCATAATGGATTGGTATTTAGAGCAAAACGAGGATCTTGATGACGAGTACGAAAATGCAGATAAGTATCAAAATGAATTTAGGCTTCTGAAGAGAAAGTATGATGCGATGTGTAAAACTCAACAAATGAAAGATGATCAATCTGAAGTCCGTTCCAAGCGTCAATTTAAGCTTCCGCAAGTAGAGTTGGTGAAATTCGACGGAAACATCAAAAACTGGATACCGTTTTGGGCGCAGTTTTCAAAAATTCATACGGATAGCGCAATACATAATCACGATAAGTTTCAGTATTTAGTTGCCGCCATCCCTAAGGGTACTACTGCTAGGGAATTAATCGATAGCTTTCCCCCATCCAGCGAAAACTACCCAAAGGCCATTGAGCATTTGAAGCAGCGTTTTGGACGTGAAGATATTTTAGTTGAGGTTTATATTCGTGAGTTACTCAATCTTATTCTTTCACAGGCCAAAAACGAATACGAGCTGCCACTAAGCTCATTATATGGCCAATTAACGACCCAGCTTCGCGCCTTAGAAACGATGGGACTAACTAGCGACAAATACGCCTTGTTGTTATTCCCGTTGGTGGAATCTGCGTTGCCGGCAGAAACTTTAAAGGCATGGGAAAGTACGCGAGCAGGTACTCTGGCATTTAATGGTAACGATTTAAACAACTTATTATTATTTTTGAAGCATGAAGTAGAGAGCAATCAGCGCATAACATTAGCTCGAAACGCGTTTTCTACTAATAGTAATTATTCAAAGTCTCTTGAAAAGGAAGACGTTATACCTACTACTTCGTGTTTCGTTGCAAATGATCAAAAGAATGCGAAATCAAAAGAGAATTGCGTTTGGTGTGATAAGGATTCTCATTCGAGCGCGAATTGTGTTAAGGCAGTCAATCTTAGTCTCGATGAACGGAAAAAACTTATTAAAAAAGTTAGAGGCTGTTCAAATTGTCTTAGGCTAGGTCACAATTCATTCAAGTGTAAAGCATTTATCAAATGTGTAGCATGTCATAAGCGCCATAATGTTTTATTCTGCACAGAAATTGATAAAAATATAACAGGAAAAAATCAGTTAGAATCAAAACCTAAAAGTGACAGTCAGCTGTCAGTTAGTCATCCGAAACATGTTACTCTTTTACAGACGTTACTTGTCAAAGTTATTTTCAATAACAAAGAGGTAATAATTCGAGCACTAATCGACAGCGGCGCACAGAGATCATACATCACGCGTAGTTTAGTTCACAGTTTGAATTAATCTTCTATTAGCGAGGAGGAATTAGCGCATATAGTTTTTGGAGGTCTAGAAACAAAAAGAAAACTTCATAATAAATTTAGTATAACTGTCTCTGATTTAAATAATACTTTTAAGTTTGCTATGGAGGTTTTAGATGAAGAGCGAATCTGTGGCTTTCTGCCTAGGGTACACGAGCGTAATATATTGAACCAACTTCTGTCTCTTAATATTTCTTTAACAGATGTCGGTCATAATGTTCCTGAAATAAGTCTATTGATTGGCGCTGATTATTGCGGTTTGTTATTAACGAATGAATTAGTGCAATTAAATGACAAACTTACAGCCGTTCACACCAAACTAGGTTGGACTTTACAGGGTGTTAAAAATATTTCAGAGACTAGTTTTCCGTTAACAAATCTTTTAGTGAACGATGTCAATGATCTATGGAGCTTAGAGCTTTTAGGCATTAAAGATCCTGCTGAAACAAAAAGTTTAAAAGAAATAGAGGACGTAACGCTACGTAAGTTTGAAAGTACTATAGCTATTAATCAGGATGGCAGGTACGAAGTGAATTTGCCCTGGAAGGATATTGTTTTATACGAGGATTCTCTAGGTACCAATTTTGATTTAGCATATAAGCGTTTATTATCAAATTCTAAAAGACTATATCGATTAGGTATATATGATGAGTATGAAAAGGTCTTTCAAAACTGGCTTAAGCTTGGGATCATTGAGAGATGATAAAAGTGGTCATTATCTGAGCCACCACGCTGTTGTCAAAAATTCAAGTGCAACTACTAGAGTCCGCCCGGTTTTTGACGCATCGGCTAAAGATAAGTCGGGCAGATCTCTTAATAGTTGTTTGCAGAAAGGTACCAATTTACTAGAACTCATCCCGAAGCTTCTCATTCAGTTCAGATTAAGGTCGGTAGGTATCACAGCCGATATAGAGAAGGCTTTCTTGCAGATTTCTGTAATGAACGAAGATCGACAGTTTTTAAAATTCCTTAGGTGGAAAGATTATGACAGAAAAGAGACGATAACTTACAGACATTGTCGTGTTGTCTTTGGTTTGACATGTAGCCCTTTTCTCCTTGGTGCTACTATTCGTCATCATCTTATGAATTCGCGAGAGGAAATGAGTAGAACAGCAGATCAGTTACTTAAATCATTTTACGTTGACAACTGTATAATTAGTCTTGACGAAGACGATGTCGACCGTTTTGTCAACGAATCTATTTTATTAATGAATAAAGGCAAATTCAATTTAAGAGAATGGGTTATCTCACCTATGGCAGGTTATACGCCTGAAAAAACAAAAGTTTCTATTCTTGGTATGCTATGGGACACAGTTAGTGATCAAATTTTGTGCAATTTAAATTTACCATCTGCGCAAAATAAGGACGTTTCTAAGCGTCAACTATTATCAATAGCCCAGAAGGTTTTCGACCCCATAGGTTTCACATCTCCTACCTCATTAGTGCCCAAATTAATATAACAGGAGGCATGTATTTTAAAATTACGGTGGGATGACAGTTTACCCCTTGATCTATCTAAAAGGTTTGAAGATTGGCTGTCTCAGATACATGTTTTAAGGGATTGTAGAATTCCGCGCAGATTGACAAAATTTCCCTTAAGTCTATGTGTAAATAGTATCCATACGTTTTGCGATGCTAGCCAAAGGTCGTTTGGCTGTTGTGTATATTTAAGGTCCGAATTCAATGGCATCACTACTGTCCGACTCGTGTTGGCGAAGGCTAGAGTTGCCCCAGCTAAACAGAAAGTTACAATTCCAATAATGGAGTTGATTGCTGCGGTAGTTGCCACACGTCTTTGTCGACAAGTGTTAGATTCCTTAGATTTTGAATGTGCAACTTATTATTGGAGCGATTCTACAGTCGTGTTAACGTGGATAAAAAAAGACGCTTCCTGGGCTTCATTTGTTCAAAACCGAGTTAGAGAAATTCGTAGCTCTACAAATAGTGAAGACTGGTTTTACGTTCCTGGCCATCTTAATCCAGCAGATTTACCATCCAGAGGCTGTGATGCAAATGTACTCTTAGAGTCACAATGGTGTAATGGTCCAGAATGGTTAGGAAATAGTAAAGAGCAATGGCCGAGTTATAGTAATATCGAAGATAGGGAAGCTTTCGTAGAGTTGAAGCGTTCAGCTGTATGTGTAAATATATTAAGTACGTCTAGTTTTTTGGAAGGGATTCTATATTTTTCTAAGTATACTAGGATATTAAAAATGGTTGCATATATTTTAAGATTTATTTATAATACTAGAAATAAGAATATATGTGACAGGAAAAATGGTGTAATATGTTCCGAAGAATTAGATGAAACAGAAATTTTAATCATGAAATTAATACAACAACAGAATTTAGAACTTATAGAAGGTAGCAACTTAACAACTTTTACCGATAGTCGGAATATTTTAAGATTAAAAACTAAACTACTTCTTTTAGATACGCCAGATAGTGTTAAATGGCCGATTGTGTTACCTAGTAAAGATCCTATAGTCCGCAGGCTAGTTGAAGAACGGCATATTTTTTTACAGCATGCTGGAATAAATATTCTCATAGTAGATCTTCGCCAGCGTTTTTGGATAATAGGTATTCGTAAACTAGTGAAATCAGTTTTAAATAGTTGCGTAGTTTGTAAACGTTACAGTGGCAGACATGCGAATGCTCCTACGGCGCCACTGCCCATAGATCGCTTAGAATCGGCTGCAGCATTCCAAATTACTGGAATAGACTTAGCGGGCCCTCTAGTACTACGCAATAATGAAAAATGCTGGATAGTTCTATTTACGTGCGCCGTTTATAGGGCTGTCCACCTGGAATTGACGAAATCCTTATCCACTGAAGCTTTTCTCATGTGCTTTCGCAGATTTATAGCACGCCGCGGACGCGTACAGGTAGTTTACTCCGATAACGGCACTAATTTTGTTGGCACTAAAAATCTACTCGCAAGCCTAGATTGGGATAGCATTATGCAGGATTCGTCAATTGGTCGTATAAAATGGATTTTAAATGTCCCTACGGCCCCATGGTGGGGTGGTTTTTGGGAGCGTTTGGTACGTTCCATAAAAGATCTTTTACGTAAGGTGTTAGGTAAGTCGTGTGTTAATTATGATGAACTTTCGACTATTGTGTGTGACTGCGAAGCGACAATTAATGCGCGTCCACTAACGTATGTAGGAGACGACAGTGGTAAGGAGCTGTCTCCCCTGACACCCGATAATTTTTTGAATCCCGTGTCACAATCACACGTGACACCAGATCTCGATGCTATAGATAACAAGTTATTGAACGCACGGTCACGTTATTTACAGAAATTGAGATCAGATTTTTGGAAACGATTTGTGACGAAGTACCTGTCAAATTTAATTCAGAGAGGTAAAGATAAACCCTGTTCACTTAAATTAGGTGACGTAGTGTTAATTGAAACTACAGAAAAACGAGTTAAATGGCCTTTGGGTAGGGTAATAGAGATACGACCTGGTAGAGACGGTGCCCCAAGGACAGTAATATTACAAACTGCTACTGGTACAAAGGCACGTCCAGTTCAAAGGCTATATCCCTTAGGGTGGCGTCAGAAGACCCGTTATGTAAATAGTAGAATTTTAATGTTTTATTTTGCTCGGGAAGATGTTGGCGAACGCCTTTTTATTATGTTTCATAATTTTGATTGACAAGAATTGTCATGTAATTTAAAAATGGTATTGCAATAATATATGGCGATCGTGTAGTACGTGATTTTATTTCCCCTTCTTCTTTATTCGTCAATTTATACAGTTTCACCAGATTTCAGCGGTGTTTTAATAACTTATAATATCTGATCCATGTACGAGCACCTTGTGGACAGAAGCAGGAAGACTATACCACGGATATTCCTCGACCAGGCTGTATGCTGTTTGTAATGCATAGTCTTTAAACTTGCATTCATTAATTTTATGTCCAGAAGATAACGTTTGTAATATTACACAACAACGATCTATGAGATCCTTATTCAAACCTGTAATTTCAGCAGATACAGCTGATTCCAAAAAAAACTTCCTGGCCGTGTTTCCGTCGTTAGACGTCCCGCTTCCACCACTACGCGGCTTGTCAACTATTAAACCTAATCGTTCCCTAAACTGGGACTGTACATATTGTTTTTTATTTGATAACAATTGTTTATCACTATCTAGCCTAACTTGCCATTTTTTTATGTCTAATCTATATGAAAGATGAATAAAATATTCGAAGAAACGTATCCAAGAATGTAGTGGTGACAATCCAAATTGGTATCTACTCTCTATTACAGGTTTTTGTAAACATTCGTCTATTTTATTCATCTCTTTAGGGGTAGCATTACATATATAACATCTACTTGTAGATGTTTCACTTAAAGCACTACAAATTTTACCATCTACCATTGAAAGCTGCAACTTATGAGAAACGACCAATTCACGATTGTCGATCTGAATAAAAGTAGGTTGCAAACTTTCAATTTTATCCTTAAAATAAGCTTCCTCTTGCAAAGACACTGCTGTGCTTTCTTTCAAAAATTGAAATCGAATAGGACGGCAGTACCTAGTGGAAGAGGGTCGAGGATTTTTCCATAAAATTTTACAATAATCTTCAGCTAATTTTACAATAATTTGAAGGGGTACATAAGATGTTACAAACAAACTACTATCTTCTAAAGTTGAATCTGAAAAAAATTGTTTGTATTCACTATGTCCAGTGCTGCCATCGAATCCCCATTTCCCAAGTAAAGAGATATTAGACAAACAATCATCAGGAATCTGATCTAAGACCTCTTTTTGAGATTCAAGGATTCGAGAAGCTGTGTGATCAAAAAGACTTTGTAATTCAACTTCAGCTGAAGACTCGGAAACAGTTATATTAGAAGGGTAACATCTCTGTTTCGCTTTAGTAATTTGTTGGTAACATGGTAATACATTAGGAGAAATCTTACTATTAACAAAGTTTTTAATTAATAAATACTGATGTTTTGTCAACTGAGCATCAGTCACAAGTGACAAGACATCATCAGTGCTAACTCTAGATATACACGAATCGAATGAACAGTCTGAAACATCAAGCAATGCACTCACAGTAGAATCATCAGACTTTGACAAATCAGCTACTCTCCGACGTTTAGTCCTTTTACTACATTGCGTAAAAGGTTTTCGAGGACGACCACGTGAATGACACGGCGACGTTTCAGACGGAGTACATTGCTTATTGTTTTTCACAAGTTGAATTTTTTCAATAACATTAAACCAATCGGAATTCTTATATAAAAGCTTGGTTTTATCCCTATTACATTTTTTCCAGAATCGAGCTATAGCTTTACATAAATTATTAACAATTTTCTCTAAATAATGAATATCAATGTTCTCAGCATCGTTCAGAGTAGTCAACAAACTTTGTAGGACTTGACGACACTTTTCCGAGTCATTATCGGTATTGACAGTTAGCCATATTTCAAGAATATGCATTCTTGAAAACGAGCATATATATAAATTACCTAAAACAAAAAAAAAACGGTTAAAATTCAGTCACAAAACCTACACAAAGCACTAAGACTAAATAAACTAATTTCGTAGCAAATGCTACGAGATAATCTGGCAACCGTAGCACCCTTGTCATCGCCAAAAGGGCAGATAAGGGCAGCCAAGTTTTAATTTTCCTAAGATAAGAAAGTCTAAAGATTATGGTGCAATATACCTCCATGGAGCGAGTGGGAACATATTTAAAAGTTTATTCAAACTTTGAATATTAAAATATAATACTCCAAGAAAAGTCGCCTCGTAGCAATGACATACTAAAGAAAATATATACTAAGATACAATTAAAATAAAAATATTAATTATTACATACCCTGTTCTTGGATATCCATTTCAGAAAAAACACACACAGCACTCACAGGTCCCGCAATGACAACAAATGACGTCACGCTTTTTAATGACTCACTGATAACAGTATTTACGATTGGCGATGCGCTCTCTTTGAATGCACAATAGATAATGAAGGCGCACTCTAATTACTGACCTATTTATAGTTTCAGAAGGTACCGCAACTATCCAATGTAACGACAAGGAATAAAATGTAAAACTAGAAAGCAGGTTTTTAAGATTTATGACCTATGGATGTCCCACAGTGCGTCGGTGCGAAAGGTAATAGCATAAAATAAATAAAAGGTAATCTTTAAATATAAATAAATACCAAATATATTATATTTAATAAAATTGAATAATGGTATGAAAGCATAATAATTTATAAAAAAATGTACAATTAATAAACATGCACAACGGTACAAATAATAATACTTACATAAATAATTTATTTGTTTAAAAAGTGGCAACCCTACTGCATCTGGTCTGCAATTATCAGTGATAGAAGATGTTGCAGCGATGCAGTATAATACATATTTCAATCGCGACAGCTTAAATAGCGCTACGCAGTTACCGATCGACATCTACCACAGTTCATTTACACCCAGACACATGTGTACTCACCGGTATACACTTAGATAGACAGAGCCTTTTTATATAAAGTAGAGGTATAGACAATAAATAGTTATAATAATATTTCTTACATTCACAGCAATTAGCCTAGCCTAAAGTAGGTACTATTAGGCTTGTGTATTTAAGTAACTGATATACATACATATATGCCACATAGATATGTAATATTAACAGATATATATATATATATATATATATATATACTCTTGACTGAGGTACAAATGCTCGTATTCATCACACAAACACCTGCCCCTTCCGGGACTCGAAGGACCGTCGGTGCGAAGGGCAGGATCGGTACTGTTACACCAAACAATTAACTGACGAGAAAATTAATGTCATTTTAAGAAAAGCGTGGGATGCTTCATACGACAATCTTTTTACACTAACTTTGCATTTCGAAGTAAAAATAATAAGGTATTTTGGTTATAAACAAATAAGTAAAAAAACACAACGATCGAATTCGAGTATCTACGTTTTTTTTAAATGACATTAATTTTCTCGTTTATTACTTAATTGTCATATTAAAATATACTAGCTGACTCGGTAACGCGTTGCTATGGTAACGCGTATACAATG
This sequence comes from Calamotropha paludella, assembly GCA_927399485.1. Taxonomy (NCBI): domain Eukaryota; kingdom Metazoa; phylum Arthropoda; class Insecta; order Lepidoptera; family Crambidae; genus Calamotropha; species Calamotropha paludella. Next base: position 2,121,556 of record OV656820.1, read on the forward strand.
GAAAAAGATGGGGAAAAGAGCGGACAGACAAACACACACACAAAAAATTGTGTTCTTAGATTATAGACTAGCTGACCCGGTAACGCGTTGCTATGGTAACGTTATTGATACAATGGAAAAAGAGCGGACAGACAAACACACAAACAATAAATTTGTGTTCTTAGAATATAGATTTAATATTTTTTAGTTCAGTTTTTAAACTGTAATTCATTACGGGTAAATAGAGATTCTGTGCTGTTTACCCACAGAACGATCCCATAACAAAACCAGATGTAGACGTAAGCATAATTTTTGTTTTGTATCCTTTTATGGCTACCAAAACCTCGCTTTAGGATAAAAGCATTGTCTGTACCCGTAAAAAAACTGTTTCAATCAGCAAGATTACAACATCGTTTTTCTCCTACCATTTCGGATTTACCAAAGATAACTTAGTTCGCAAACAATCGGAGCAGCTCTAATCCGGGCCACCCCCGGAAAATCAGCGTCTATCTAATACAGCCAACTTAATTACGAGCAGTTTGACAATGCCGCCAATTAATTAATTAGTTAATATGTCAAATAAGACGACATCATTAGTAGGAACATCGCGTCTCTGCTCTTATGAGGACACTTATCATGTTAAGATGAAGCTGAGTAATGTATAAAGCGTATGCCAAATATTGTATTGTTGTTATTTATAAATTATGGGAGGTATTATTATACTTTGTGTGTGAATATTCAAAAACACAAATCTTCTGAATAAAAAACAAAGTGTGTTAGCTCCAACAGACGACTGGAGTTTAAGAACGATTGTTTTTGAACAGGCACAGAAAACAATGAAACAAAACTTCAAATTAATAGTGTAAGGTACGCAAGATAGGTTGCGCACAAAAAACGTAACGTTACACTCTTCTATCCACTTCTGACATATCTTATATGTGTATGCAACCACGTTAAAAAAGTCGGTTTTTTTTTTTTTTTTTTTTTTGCCTGTAAAGTCGGTTTTACGGGCGAAGATTTTACGTGACAACGTCTTTTTCTCGGTAGAATATTTATTGATATGAATATAATTAAATTGCACAATGCGCGCGGCAGACCGATCATAGTTGAGTGGGAGAGAGACGCAAGGCATTCGGCGGGCCTCTCTCTCGTTCGGTGACTCATCGTAACGTTACCGAGCGTTACACTTTTTCATAAGTGACTCCCAGCCGCAACCAATTTATAAGACGTTATCACGTCAAAAAATAACAAAGTTCTAGCCCATTTCCTATAGCCCTTTACTGTACGATAACCCCTACATTTATTAAAAACATATTTTAATAACCTTTTGTGTTCTAACGTGTTGTACTGTGTTGTTTTTAGCCAACAAAAGTTAACCAATTCCTTGGATATTTTTAAAGTCTGTGTATCTCTCACTACAGGACATTGGCGAAATTTCTGTGCGAAACGGAAAAAGTCACATAATAAAAAAAAATAAAAAATAACGTAACGCTGTCATTCGATAACAAAATTTTACTCTTCATAATTTTACATATCGGGCGCCTTATGTGCAAATCAATTCTTAAGAAGTAAACGCCAAAAAGGTTAGACTCACTTTGATAACGAAAAGCTCGTCAATTGCTTCAAATTGATTCACTGGCTCATTATCAATATCAAAATGTAAGGGGCAAAAAATTTCCTATTGATGAAAACACAAAAATTTACCACAGCCCACAAGTAAGAGGCACAAGTTTGCCTGATCTCAACAACTATATAAGCAAAAAAGAGAAATGGCAAATTTTAAACTTGTGATTTGTCAACGAACGCGTTAATAATTATGCCACCAAGTTCCGTAATACATAGAATAGGATTCCAATTCACACCTCTGAACAAGCCAGAGCGTATAAAAATTATTGTCTTATTTGTCAAATGGTATCCATCTTGATATGATGATATTCATAAAATAAATGATAATGTGCTGTGGATGCTTAATCTCACATATGTTGGACTGTGTATGTATGTATGCATATAGGGATATCACTATCACTACATAGTATAAAACAAAGTCGCTTTCTCTGTCCCTATATCCCTATGTATGCTTAAATCTTTAAAACTACGCAACGGATTTTGATGCAGTTTTTTTAATAGATAGAGTAATTCAAGAGGAAGGTTTATATGTATAATACATGCATAATATTCGCATTGCATCCGTGCGAAGCCGGGGCGGGTCGCTAGTATATGTATATAAATATAAATACATAAATAAATAGATCATTACAACACACAAACAAACTCACAAAGACAAACACATGCGCACACAAACACACACACGCACACACACTCAACAATTCACAAGCACATGAATACATGCTCAGTTGAAATAGAAATACTGGTCTTCACGACATAGGGAATCCTAGTGTGAAGTCCAGTGATACTGCTAGCAATTAAATATTACTATCAAGATAATACTCAATGACCCTTTGATTGTAACCTTACGTAAGTTATCTATATATGTGCTGTGTTGTAAATCAAATAATTATTTTTTTATATTTATCGACAAATTCTCTCCCCGTTTTTGAAATTATTTATTAGATCAATTTTTGGTAATTAATATTCGTAGTTGCTTGGTGTTATTAGACAAAAATTTAAATAATCTCCCGAATACCTCTTTGAACATTTACTCCAAACTTTCTCTAGAACAATCTTATCTATATTTATTAAAATTCCCTGTCACATTGTTTGACCTCGATGAACACCGAAAGTACTCAACCGATTTTGATTTTTTTTTTTCATTTTGCTGGATTTATTCCGACGTAGGATTTTTTTTCTTTTTTTAGGTATTACGCTCCGCTCCAATATATGGTACTAGCGTAGCTTTATGCTTAGCGACTGCATCGCCTAGTTTTATTTTCATGTGTGATTGATGTTGGTCGCAGATGACCTTGACAGCGATACCGGGTTTTGGGACGGTGAGTTCCTTAAATGGACCTTAAGCCAAGAGTAGCGAGCCACCATAGTGGTTTTCTAGCTGGACGGCATCTCCCATGAGGGAGTCTCCGAACCAGCATAGAATCACAACGGCGCTCTAGCTGGATAGGAACAATTAATTTAAACATCAATTAACGTTATCGTACTGTAGCAATGTGAAACCGTTCCGCAATTCACAAAGGTACAGCTCCATCTAGTAATATTCGGTGAAAACTAATGTACTAAACAAATCTCTCAAACATTAGCCGTCATTGGACAGCGATAATAAAAACTGGCTACACAACCGGTGAGTTTAATTTAACTATACTTGCTGTGTTGTTCTGTCACTTTCACTCTCATTGACTATGAGCAGGATACCCTATAGTTATCTGTAACTCGAACTAGACCCACGAGATTTGAATAAACTAAATCCGTTACAGAAAGCTGTTCACACACATTAACGAACTAACTTCATTAAGTGGACGAACTCTCTTCAAGTGGACAATGTAACTTAAAACACTATTCCACAGTTTAAATCGAGTGACACTAATAAGTGCTTAAACACCAAAAACGTCTCTAACCTATTGTTCTATCCATAAACAAACTATATATGATTCTAGATACGTTAGAGTTGTCCATATCACACAGAGATATAAAAATACTTGGAATAAAAACTTAAGCCATGAAATTTTCTCATCACAACGAATATTTCTTTTGTACGAAACTGTAATTGGCACACATTTAAGATTTTAAGTGCCTCTAAATTAGATAAGCATTTTTTAAATATTTTGTACACAGTTGAATAAGAATAGTTCATTTAAATATTGCTTAGTGAGGAATTATGGAGCGTATCTTCTTGGCCTGTATAAAATAAAAAATAATATATTATATTTCTTTATATTAAAACAGCTTTTTTACAGTTTTTTGCTCATAATTTAAAAGTAATTCTGACATTTTTACACCTTTACAGGAGCCGTGATCACAGGATGACTAAGGTAACGTTCGTTATATATTTTCTACTACCTTCACAATATTTTAATCGGGCTACCGATAAAGAAGAAATCCATCCATCGAAAAATGAAGAATTTGCCCAAAATTAAATTTATGTGCGAGGGTTCAAGTCTTTGCAGTACAAGAAAAATAGTTGAATTTTTTATTGTAATGATTTATTTAGATGTAAAAATTTAGCAGTTATACTCCCAAATAACAAAAAAAATATATAATAATATAATTTAAAAAATATATTTTTTTATAATTTTTTTGCATTCTTCAATGCGATCTTATAAGATAAATTATTATAATAGAAAAATACTAGAAAAAATCGACTCGTTTCACAAGTGAATTTTTAGGCGAAAATTCACTTGTGACCCGAGTCGATTTTATCTATTATAATAATTTGTAATTTTTAATATTTTAAAATTTTATAATGTACATAATTATAAAACGAGTATTTCTTTGCGAAATTATGTAGTTACCAAAAATTAAAAAAACAAAAACAAAATTCAACAAACAAAAAGGCAGTTTATTCATTAGCAGCTAAAGTTAAGGTAAATTCCTCACTCCCCTCGTCATGTCTCCAAAAGGGGACAAGCAAGAATGAACATTACTGTCTGTTCCTGAATTTTAATTCACGTACCCAAAGGAACCATCGGGCTTTTCATATCTGTAGCCCCGAAGGATTTCGGTTTGTCCACGAATTTTAATAAGGCGACTAACACAATCTTAGTCTAGGAATTATTTAGGAACATATCAAAACTGTTTCGAAACTAAGAATAACTTCTTGAACAGATATGGATAAAAAAAACCGTTGTGTGTACTTATGTACGCACGTAAGAAGTTATACTTCATTATCGTTACTAAACAAAGATAAATTTAAAAAAAAAATATTTAAATATATTTTTAAATATTTATAAATTATATAGTGATCAGTAAGAAGCATCAAAAGATGAACAGATTGTTAACTGTTTAACCAATAGTAATGTAAAAATAATGGTAACTTATATTAGAAACAAATAAAAAGAATACATATCGACAGTTAACCTCAAATCAACAATAAACGCACTTAAAAAAGTTTATAAAATAAAAACCACTTTTAAATAAAATACATTTGTTACTTTTCCCCGCGGGGGTGAAGTTCGGGACGGTGGGATTTTATTTCTGATTGTCCTCTCGCGGGGGCAAATAGGAATATACAAAATTAAAAGAGCCAAACAATAGTAGGTTTTTTCCTCATAACCATATGTTCCAAATTTAACAAAAAATCTTTATTAATGTGTACCAGTCGCGGCATTATTTGCAAGGTAATTTTTTGTTTTACGTATTTTCTGAAGTAAATGCTGCCTAAGTTACTTCTTATTACATTAACTATCCACTAATGAACGTGCCATTAAAATCAGTTCAGTCGTTTTGGAGATTAACCGTTACAAACAGACAAGCAAGAATTTTTATTTTAGTTTTTTATCATAACTACCGTATACACTTTCATTTACATGGCGTAAAAAATTGTTATTTCGTTTTAACAAACAAATACACACATTATATAAATTTAAAGTTGACGTGGTTTATTTATTAACTCCAAATGAGGGGTTTTATAAGTTTAAATAGATACACAAATAACGATTTGTGTGTCTGTCCATTTGTTGCACTATAACTCTTAAATAGGTAAACCGATTTGGATGCGGTTTTTTCATTTGTAAGTTTGTTTTCTAGCCGTAGTTTTTATACTTATAATATTTCAATTAGTATAGCCGTTTTTGCATAGGGAGTCTATTAAATTTTGTGATTTAAAATATAGTAAACTCCCAACATAAAGACCAATTATTCTCTAAGTAACAAGACTACAATCTGTTATCATCTTCCTTTTGATAGCATTTATCGTTGCAGTATTTTATTACTATACTGCTGTAATCAAGACACGTATGTTCCAAGTAAATTAGAAAAAGTAACCTGTCTAGGAAGAAGCATCACTCCCCCGGGTCTTAAGCTCTTCATAGTTTCTGCCCAACCAAACTTAGTAGGATTATACATTAACGTACAGAAGCTCGATGGCGTAGTGGTTACGTTCGGTTATTTGAGGTTTGCCAAGGCTAAGCAATTTTAGCAAAGGTCAGTAATCTAATGGGTGACCAATGGGTCACAGTGTTCGACTTATGATCTTCAAAATTATTCAACCGATTTTGATGATTTTTTGTCATTTTCCTGGATTTGTTCTGACTTAGGGCAAAGGATAGGTTTCATTTTAAATTATATTAAGAAAATATTTATTGTAATTTTTTTAAACCAACATGTCGTTAAATATGAGTTCTGCTGTCAACTAAGTTAGATATAAGAATCAAATTGTTTTAATATTTCGAATAATTAATTATAATATACTAATTAAAAATATCAGAACTGAGTCACAGCAACGCGTGGCCGGGTCAGCTAGTTAAAATATAAAAATAACAATAATATAATAATTACGTTACAGTTTCTTTTTTATCGATTGTTTAATATATGTAAAAGGATTATATTCTTAATTGTAGTTACCTAGAAAATGAAAAGATGGCGCTGGTACTCCGCTAAAGAAACATTTCGAAAAGTTTAACGGTTCTGTCAAAGTTCAATGACCTGTCCAGTATTTTTATAATTTGTTTAATAAAATCATTTTTGCAATGAAATGGCTGGGTTTATGTGATAAATTGTAAATAGGTCTTAATAATGTATTTATTTTATTTTTTGCATTCACAATGCAATATTTCCTTGAGATTAAAAATATGCCTATAAAAATAATCATATTATCTCCAGAGCCCTACCTCGGAAATATGGTTGTTTTTATAAGTATTTTTGACGTGATAGCGTCTTGTAAATCGATGAACACCGGCTGCATGCACGAAAAAGTGTAACGTTCCGCCTGAGCCGAGCGTGCGAGAGCGCAGAACAAACGATAGAGAGGCACGATCGGCCTAAGCATACTTGTGGCGCAACTATCTCTCTTCCACTTCATGAAGTGAAAAGTTAATGTGGTTTCCATTGTTTATTACAATAACTTAATGTTTATTTATCGAAAAAAAAACAATTGACTCCGTCTTTGTTATAAAAATTATGATAATTCAGTGATAATAATTCAATTCAATTCATAAAAGTATGCAATTTTTCATCAATGTTTTCTTATGACGCTATCTCGTAAAATTATCGTCCGTAAACTGACTTTACAGACAATCATTTTTTTTTTAATTTTATGGGTTTCATAATAGCTCGATTGTATAAGTATATAAGATAGATAAACCAACAGAAATCTCACTAGATATAGAAATCTAGTGGTTAAATGATAATGTTACAAACAATAATATAAGACTGATTTATTTTTGTATTGTACCATTACAATGCAAAATCTTACTTTAGTAATAATGTCTTTCAAAAAAGGTTAAGTAGGTACTATTAGAACATCTTTCAATGCATCCATTTATAGCCGTTCGCGTATTTACAATGTCAACTGCCAATGTTAAGGCACCTTAAAGTTTTATTCCACATTGTGGTTGACAGAATACTGACGGAAATTGTATGCAAGTACTGCAACTCTTCGAGTGCAGCGGAGAACATTTTATTGCACATCTCTTATTTTTTTGTGGGCAGTTTTTTACATAACCACAGAATAAGTATTTTTATTCAAATATTTTGACTCGGCAGAATACAAAAACCGATCAAGTTCGAGGCGGACTTGCGGTTCCGTGCAAACTTTTAATTAAGTTCATCACGGGAATAAAAATCACGATTGTTGTAAGGGAGCCCCTCTTAAATATTAATTTTATTTTGATTTGATTATTTATTTTTAAAGTGCATAATATAACTCAATATTTTGTTAATATTTCAAGCGTCTACCTGTGCCGTTATCAATATCGAGCCAAAAAAGGAGCAAAGAATCACGTTTGTTGTATGGGAGCCTCCTTAAATGTTCATTTTATTCTGTTTTTAAGTATTTGTTGCTATAGCAGCAACAGATATACATCACCTGTGAACTATCACGGTTCATGAGATACAGCCTGGTGATAGACGGACGGACGGACAGCGGAGTCTTAGTAATAGAGTCTTGTTTTACCCTTTTGGTAAGGAACCCTAAAAATGTTCTGAAATTAAATTTTACTTAAACTAGAAAAGTTTTTTTATACTGAATAAGCAGGCGCTTGAACACTATCTCTAGCGATCTAGGATGTGACAAAGATGAAACCTATTCACTCGCGACTTAAAGACCCTTAAAATGTATTTGTCAGGAAACACAGACTCAGAAACACAGACAAAGTAACAACTACCGAAAAGATCTCCACTCAGCATATGTTACAAACATTAATTTGCAGCGTCGATCTTCCTTGGAGCCAACACGTACATTTAAAAATATACTCGTATAATATATTTATTGATAAAAAATTATGATAAATAGAATAAATTATAGATGTAGAATTTATTTTTTGTAGTTTGAAGATCTTTCAATTATAATTATGCCAAAATAGGGATGTTATAAGTTTGACTGCTAGGTGTAAGTGTGTCTGTCTGTGGCACCGTACCTCTTAAACGGCTAAACTAATTTAGATGTGTTGTCTTTATTTGAAAGCAGGTTTTCTAGCGGTAGTTATTAAACTAGTTTTATTTAAATTAATTCAATAGTTTCGAGGTCATCAGCTCAGCGATAATTAGTTATCATAACTGAGACAGGATTTATATATAATATTCTACAAATTATTAGTAAATAAAGGAAATTGAAATTAATACTAAAAAAGGATTTTCATATTACATAGCAAATTTCAAATAATATACATGTTTAAATAAAATGGCGCTTTTAATGGAGTTAACCGTTAAATGTAGTCTTATTTAAATGAATGATAGGCGTGGAAGTGTAAGAATTAAAAAAATATAATAGTGTTGGATAAAAATTCTTTACAATATTTTTATTACAATCGTTGTGTTATCATCTAACTTATTACTTAGAGCGTAAGGTTGACATATTTTAAATTGTTTACGCATGTAAAAAATTAGATTATGCTAACAGTTCTCTGAATGATTTGTTATTCTATATCCTAAATGATATCATAAAAGTGAGTTGTTTCTTACACTTTCATGCCCAAACAACTCAACAATCATCGTAAAATTTTGCATATACACTTTGTCAGAGGTAAGTACAAAATAAGACATAAGGTTCCTTTCATGCAGTAAAAAGGGATTGTTTCCGAGGAATAGAATTATAACTTTTAATCGGTAGTCTAGATAACCGCGAACGGAGCTACGGGTAACAGCTAGTCAAAAATAAAGGATTTTTATGTACATTAAACATATATGAGACAATATGGTCAATATTGTCAACTCACTGCTTATGCGTACAACCCATTTCATTATATGCAATTTAATTATCGAATAGCGATGACATTCAAATCTTGTGTATTAAAAAATGTTTTTGACCACCGTTGACAGTTCCTAAATTACAACAACTTTCGAATCCATGACAACAAGTCTTTAATTATGTGTAGATAAGTAAAACGACCACTTGTATTACGTAGAGACTAGAGCTTCCAATCTCGGTATACTGAGATCCCAAAATATGACGATCCCGAATGTTTTTTTAAATCCCACCCACTGCGGGATTAGATATAACTCTATATGAATCAGGAAGTAAATATATAAGGATAACTCACAATGCCCTAAAGTCTGTAGTGTCTACAAGTGCGAAAGCCGAGCGAGCGTTCTTCGCTGCTGGTTATCTTGCCAACAAGATACAAAGTTTGGGCGACGATACGTATGGACCGTTGTATTTCATGCAAAAATACTTCCAAAACATTAAATTCCTAAAAAAAACTTCATATTTTCGTACTTGTTTAAAAAAAGGTATGTTATGCTATATCGTATTTTACCGGGTTCTTTTACTATGCTACTTACTATATTTATCAGCAAATGCGAAAACCCGCTATACCGGGATCCCACACCGAGATCCCGCAAATTTGCAGGATTGGAAGCCCTAGTAGAGACGTTGAGAGTCATTGATCAATCGAGACTTAGTTTAAATTGAAAGCTAGTTGGGTTTTATTGCGTTTTGTGCGTAACAGGTTTGAACAGCGAAAAACGCGCCCAAAGTCACTAAAAAGACGCACGGTTGCTAATAGGTTTAAATACTTTCAAACATTATTAACAAAATGTTATCATACCGGCCAACTTTTAAGTCTAGTACTACGGATTTTTCTTACGTAAAAATAAATAAATTTTATTATCACTTCATTTATAAATAATCAAAACTAAATGTACCTGAATCATTTATCTTTTAACAGAGAATTACTTGTATTCCCTTAAATCAATTTTCTTTTTTGACGTGATCACTCTTCGTTCCGATGTGTTTTATTCAACGTGTTTCGTAATTTCAAATCCCAAACATGTGATCGTTCATAATAAGTATTCGTTTCATCAATGACCTCGACAGAGTTAAATATAGAAAAAAAATCCCCTTTGATTTATTAAGGTATTCGATTTATTCTTTTGGCAATTCTTTGGCAAACTGATGCGGGGTAACCGAAAGAAAACTATGTTACATGTAGTTCTATGAGTATTACTTATGTGTCATATATGTATATCTTTCTGCTACCCTAGTAACCATAAAACAAAGTGTCACAGTGCTTACTTTGCTGGGCTAATTCGTGGAAAGGTAAGTAATATTAATATACAGTAAACTCTCGATTATCCGCGCGCGGTTAATCCGCCAAGCGGATTATCCGCGTGGGCAAAAAAAAAAGGTAACAATATGAGTTGACGTAGCGGTTAGGAAGGGTATGGTAATTAATTAAGTTTATTTTTTTTAAATAGTGAACTGTTTACTCTTTAAACTGTACCTACTGTATTTAAAATGTTTATGTTAAAAACGGTGCAATAAATCAATCTTTTATATTGGAACTATTTTGTTGTGTGTTTACCTCCCATTTTCGTCCGTTTTGCGGATTATCCGCTATTTTCACTATCCGCGGTCCCTCAGCCACTCAATTCCGCGGATAATCGAGAGTTTACTGTAATTATGTTTAACAGCTCAGAAGGTACTTTCATAAGTCGAAATATATGACTTATTATTTTTCCGTCTTTGGCGGCCATTTAGTGCAACGGTAGCGGTACCTTTCGTGCTGATTTTCCAAAGTTCGAGTCCCGGAAGGGATATTTGTGTTATGAAAACGCGCATTTGTACCTGAGTCATGAGTTTTATATTTATTTCTATGAATATTGTTTATCATATATGTATGTCTATCTGTTACCCTAGTATCCATAACACAAGCATTACAATGCACACTTTAGGTTAGACCAATTGTTGTGAAATTAAAAATATTGTTTTTACTTGTTTGGTGCAAAAAGCGAAAAATTATTAACATATAAAATTCTATGAAAAAAGTGTCTTCGTGATTCTTACTGTATAATAAAAAAATCGGTTTAATGTTTTATTATTTCTAATCATACTTTTGTTATTTCGCCTGAGTTTTCCAGGTGGCCCTCTCTTTAAGGTTCATCCTAGAGCTATTTCTCAATTGGCTATTTCTCAATTAGAGCTGGGTGCGGCATTTTAAATCCGCACTCAAACTGCAGTCCAATTACCGCTGAAATCAGAGTTTACGACTATCGGCGTCTGCGTCTGTGTCGGCTCATTTGTGGACAAAGGCGGGGCGGGGTTGTAGTTTTATAGAAAGCAATGTACAGTCGCTGGCATATCAAGCTTTACACTCTAAAGATGAAACAATCTCTAATACAATCGCATAATCAGTGGCGTAGCTACCAAAGAGTACCGGAATAGTTCATAAGAAAATAAAGTAATTGCTTAATGCATCATTTTTAACATTTTTAACACAAACTATTGACATTCACTTGTATTTTAATTTGAGATAATTATAATATTTATATGGCTCACCAAGGGCGGTACATATTGATCTAGGTATTCTGCATTACCATGTATATTACGTCTTGGGGGCACTATAAACGGGAGCCATTCATAACGCATAATTTCGTCAATTGAAATTATGCGTTATGAATGGCTTAATGTGTCTACTTTACCTTAGGGTTAATTCACCTCTGGTTCTAAATCAAGAGAATGTCCAGAAAACTACCTCATATCTGACGAATAAATAAAATAGTTTTTTTGCGTGATTTGAACCCTCGTTTTCTAACTAGGCAGGCCTGACGCCGTCACCACTAGGCCACAGAGGCTCTGTCTTGAATGAGGCATAACTTTTCATCTCTATTCAGTTTTTCTTTTAACACAAAATATCGTTCGAATAATTGTATCATTTAATCACAACGTTATCTATCTTACCAATAAGTATAAAAAACGAAATCCGATGATTGGGATACTGCTTACATAAATCTATTATTTAACTTTCTATGAATTATCTTTAAAATAGGATAATTTAACCTATCTTTAAATAAAGTTTGATATTTTCCATTGTTGTAGGTATTTTAATTGTACGGAAAGCTAGAACATTAAGTAATTTAACATAATATTATAAAGCTGCAGAGTTTGTTTGTTTGTTTGAACGCGCTAATCTCTGGGACTACTGGTCCGATTTGAATTATTCTTTCAGTGTTGGGTAGTCCATTTATTGAGGAAGGCTTTAGACTCTAGAACATCACGCTGCGACCAAAAGGAGCGAAGCAACAGTGAAAAATCATAATAACAGAAATAGACGCGGACAAAGTCGCGAGCAACAGCTAGTTTAACATAAAATGTAATATTTAAGTTGACAATTCGTTATTATAATAGAAAAATACTAGAAAAAATCGACTCGGGTCACAAGTGAATCTCAGGCGGGAATCGAACCCGCAACCTTCAACCGGAAGCTCAATTGGGAGAGCATTGGACCGGATTTCCAAAGGTTGCGGGTTCGATTCCCGCCTGAGATTCACTTGTGACCCGAGTCGATTTTTTCTAGTATTTTTCTATTATAATAATTTATCTTATAAGATCGCATTGAAAATGCACAAAATATATAAAAATTATAATTTGACAATTCGTGTTGAATACGTTGATGTGCCGTTGACTGGTGCATTCATCTATTATTAATTGTTGTTTAAATTAGTATAGTTTTGCGAATATACCTGCTATAATATTTATATATTTTATGCATTTTCAATGCGATCTTATAAGATAAATTATTATAATAGAAAAATACTAGAAAAAATCGACTCGGGTCACAAGTGAATCTCAGGCGGGAATCGAACCCGCAACCTTTGGAAATCCGGTCCAATGCTCTCCCAATTGAGCTACCGAGCCTTGCGAAAACTCGTCGAAATTTTCTAGTACATTCCTGATTTTACGCTGTAGGCCAGCGTTGTTTCATCAATGAGAGGAACATCCTCTCGTATTCGAAAGAAACATTTTTACAAATGTTTGGTCAATCGATTAAGATGAAACAGCCATGTTAGTCTATAATATTTATATATTTTATGCATTTTCAATGCGATCTTATAAGATAAATTATTATAATAGAAAAATACTAGAAAAAATCGACTCGGGTCACAAGTGAATCTCAGGCGGGAATCGAACCCGCAACCTTTGGAAATCCGGTCCAATGCTCTCCCAATTGAGCTACCGAGCCTTGCGAAAACTCGTCGAAATTTTCTAGTACATTCCTGATTTTACGCTGTAGGCCAGCGTTGTTTCATCAATGAGAGGAAACATCCTCTCGTATTCGAAAGAAACATTTTTACAAATGTTTGGTCAATCGATTAAGATGAAACAGCCATGTTAGTCTATAATATTTATATATTTTATGCATTTTCAATGCGATCTTATAAGATAAATTATTATAATATAAAAATACTAGAAAAAATCGACTCGGGTCACAAGTGAATCTCAGGCGGGAATCGAACCCGCAACCTTTGGAAATCCGGTCCAATGCTCTCCCAATTGAGCTACCGAGCCTTGCGAAAACTCGTCGAAATTTTCTAGTACATTCCTGATTTTACGCTGTAGGCCAGCGTTGTTTCATCAATGAGAGGAACATCCTCTCGTATTCGAAAGAAACATTTTTACAAATGTTTGGTCAATCGATTAAGATGAAACAGCCATGTTAGTCTATAATATTTATATATTTTATGCATTTTCAATGCGATCTTATAAGATAAATTATTATAATAGAAAAATACTAGAAAAAATCGACTCGGGTCACAAGTGAATCTCAGGCGGGAATCGAACCCGCAACCTTTGGAAATCCGGTCCAATGCTCTCCCAATTGAGCTACCGAGCCTTGCGAAAACTCGTCGAAATTTTCTAGTACATTCCTGATTTTACGCTGTAGGCCAGCGTTGTTTCATCAATGAGAGGAACATCCTCTCGTATTCGAAAGAAACATTTTTACAAATGTTTGGTCAATCGATTAAGATGAAACAGCCATGTTAGTCTATAATATTTATATATTTTATGCATTTTCAATGCGATCTTATAAGATAAATTATTATAATAGAAAAATACTAGAAAAAATCGACTCGGGTCACAAGTGAATCTCAGGCGGGAATCGAACCCGCAACCTTTGGAAATCCGGTCCAATGCTCTCCCAATTGAGCTACCGAGCCTTGCGAAAACTCGTCGAAATTTTCTAGTACATTCCTGATTTTACGCTGTAGGCCAGCGTTGTTTCATCAATGAGAGGAACATCCTCTCGTATTCGAAAGAAACATTTTTACAAATGTTTGTTCAATCGATTAAGATGAAACAGCCATGTTAGTCTATAATATTTATATATTTTATGCATTTTCAATGCGATCTTATAAGATAAATTATTATAATAGAAAAATACTAGAAAAAATCGACTCGGGTCACAAGTGAATCTCAGGCGGGAATCGAACCCGCAACCTTTGGAAATCCGGTCCAATGCTCTCCCAATTGAGCTACCGAGCCTTGCGAAAACTCGTCGAAATTTTCTAGTACATTCCTGATTTTACGCTGTAGGCCAGCGTTGTTTCATCAATGAGAGGAACATCCTCTCGTATTCGAAAGAAACATTTTTACAAATGTTTGGTCAATCGATTAAGATGAAACAGCCATGTTAGTCTATAATATTTATATATTTTATGCATTTTCAATGCGATCTTATAAGATAAATTATTATAATAGAAAAATACTAGAAAAAATCGACTCGGGTCACAAGTGAATCTCAGGCGGGAATCGAACCCGCAACCTTTGGAAATCCGGTCCAATGCTCTCCCAATTGAGCTACCGAGCCTTGCGAAAACTCGTCGAAATTTTCTAGTACATTCCTGATTTTACGCTGTAGGCCAGCGTTGTTTCATCAATGAGAGGAACATCCTCTCGTATTCGAAAGAAACATTTTTACAAATGTTTGGTCAATCGATTAAGATGAAACAGCCATGTTAGTCTATAATATTTATATATTTTATGCATTTTCAATGCGATCTTATAAGATAAATTATTATAATAGAAAAATACTAGAAAAAATCGACTCGGGTCACAAGTGAATCTCAGGCGGGAATCGAACCCGCAACCTTTGGAAATCCGGTCCAATGCTCCAATATACCAATATTGGATATCCGGTCCAATATACCTGCTATTCGATCGCTGATCATAACTATATAGGTTTATCATCTGTTTAAATAAATGGAAAGGTCTGTTCATAATGATTTATTATTACTATCAATAACTGGAGGAGTTATTCTCTTCTCTTATTTATTCGTCCGCTCAATCTTTTCACTGCTCAATAAAGTCACTTGGCATACTAATCAAAAGGCATAAATTGACATATATTGCAGGTTAGGTTAGGTATTTTTATTAGAAGTGAAAACTTCTTTAGCATCGTTGTGATTTGAAAGTCGATGAAACGAAAAAGCTACAGTAAAAAGAGACAGACACATAAATTCATAAGATTTAACGTAGGAGAAAATGAGATAGGAAGCATTATGTGTTAATACGTGTTTGTGTGCACATGCGTAGTCGAAGCTTGAGAAAAGGCATCACAACAACCGTGGTATTTATATACGTGTACGTATTATTTTTGAAGGTTTCACTTCCACCACGTGTAAATTGCACACATGCTTTTTTTATTCATTACCAGCCAGCAAGCTATTTTAAATTATGCCAAGTGATTAGTATGCATTCTAAAATTGTGAATAAACAGCACCAAAAGCCAAAATTTGCTAGCACAGAAAAGGTAAGAGGGTTTGGAAATCAGCGCATTTTAAATTGAATAGATCAATAGTAGGTTGCTAATGGATGGGGGTAGGGGGTTAATGCCCTAAGCTATAGGCGGATAGCTTAGGGCATTAACAAGTCTTAATCCTCCGAAAGGCTAGACCAGGGCCCCTAAGCGAAGAGCTCTCGAACCCAGACCAGAAAACCTCTTAATAAACTAGCTAAAAATTCACCCACCTTTGAAATGTAAATCAAATAGGTCAATACACTTCGAAGTTACTATTTAAAATTATTTAATTAATTTTATAATTATAATTTTTTCAAATTTTCAAAAATGATGGTGGAATGATAATTTAACGATTTGCAACTGTTAAAAATAAAATTGACTCTCGATTTGTGGTACTTACATTATTTAATTTGTTTAATATTTTTTATGATACTCTAATAATTTTATGTTGTCGATTTTGACATAAACATTTGTACACCATCCATTTAAATATGTCCAAAATAATCGTTTTTATCGATACAGCGTATCGATACGTATCACAACCAATCGTATCGATTCAGCGATATATCGCAACGTCTTGTATCGATACATACGATATTTATCCATTTTTTAAACAGGTTTAAATGAAATAAAAGTATTAGTTCGAACAGCCGGTGGGGGCAGATGTTTGTGTGATGAATACAAGCATTTGTTCTCCAGTCATGGATGTTTATTTAGTATATTTCTCATATTGATATATAATTATTAAATATATTTATCCGTCACCTAGTATCCACAACGCAAGCGTGTAAGCTGCTTACTTTGGTCTAGTTGATAGGTGTGAATGTAAGGAGTTATTTATTATTTATTTTATTTATTAATCTCTTCTTACCAAAACATAACGGACGTTTTATACTAGGCGATGCAGTCGCTAAGCATAAAGCTACGCTAGCACCACATATTGAGCGGAGCGTAATCCCTTAAAAAAGAAAAAAAAAATCGATGGGAATTTTTGCGAATTTAAAAATTCCGTCACAATCTGGTCTTAAACCTGTTGATTCGGTTCCACACAAAAAATGCGATGCGTATGGTCGTGTATCGATACAAAATATCGATATATCGCATTGCTACGTATCGATACAGCATAATATCGATTCATATCGCGCATCCTTACATCCATTTAATTGTAGATATGTTAAGGCACTGTAATTGTAAACCGATGGAACAAAGACCTTTGTTCCATATCCAAGAAGCGATATTAACGTAAATTTTTGAAACTCCATTTAAATACAATTTGCTGTGTATTTCCTTTTTATTAAAGGATATTAATAATGCTATAAACTTGTCCGTAGTACCGGCGAGGATCTAACTCGGTCGGAAGATAATATCTTCTTCCTTGTGATGAAGTTGATTTATGAGCGAAGTCGAGGAAACCAATGTAATTACCGTCTCACCCGAAAGAAGTGCATTACTTATTGGAAGGAGGCCTCCCCCAAAATGAGGGGTTGTGATATTATCTCCATACTTGCCAGACGAGTTAAAGATTGTTGTAAATATCATAAATTTAGAAAAGAGTGCTGCCTTTTTACTCAACTGTGCCAGAAGGAGGTCATATTTTTCGAGAGTATGTATGTATAATTGTTTGGCTCGCTCTGCGGCCTGAACGTCTCAGTGTATTTTAGCTTGAGTAGTATTTACTGTGAGAGTGACACTGGGTATAATAAAATATAAAAAAACAAAATGGCGGATTTTTGGCGCCAAATTCAAATGTTTGGCACGCTCTGCAGGCTGAACGGCTCGACTCATTAAATAATAAACTATGTAATTTGGAAATGAATAAACCCTAAAACAAGAAGAAAAATTGTAGCAGTTGGGACATATTCTAGAAATGGAAGCTTAGTGAATTGAGAGCACATACCTATATTACATTGCAGATGAGATTTCTCCAGTATTGACTAGACGGCTGACTTACTAGAATGGGTTTCGACTGCTACAATTTTTCTTTTTATTTTAGGATTTTTTCATTTCCCAATTACACAGAATTGATGAGTGCTTTGATCCTCTATAGTAACCAGGGTCTGATGCTAGAGCTGGAAGATGGCTGTAGGAACTCCGCAATAAAACGACACAACCCCATCGAATTTGGGCTTTTTAACTGTTTTAGTTCATTTAATAAATAAGTAATAAATAAATAAAAATAAATATTTCCTACATTCACACCAATTAGCCTAGCCCAAAGTAAGCACAGTAAGGCTTGTGTTATGGATACTAGGGTACCGGATAGACATACATATATGATACATAGATATGTAATATTCATAGAAATATATATATAAACACTCATGACTCGGGTACAAATGCTCGTATTCATCATATAAACATCTGCCCCTACCGGGATTTGAACCCAGGACCGTCGGTGCGAAAGGCAGGATCGCTACCGTTGCACCAAACGGTCGTCAAATAAATATAATAAAAAAATATCAATAACAAAAATGTTTTTAAAAAGTTTTTTTTTTAACTATATCCAGTTGCAAAGTCTATCTGAGCCTTGATCATGGCTTGTTTTTGGTTATAATGTTGAACGAACGGTTATTACTCTTTTCAGTAAGAGTTTTATGATATTATTTTATATATCAAGTTATAAATAGCCCGCACTACTCTTTTTTTGGAGGGTAAATATGTTAATAATATTAGCCGCTGACCCCACAGCACTAGTCCATAGAACATTACATTTTAATATTTCATGATAACTATTTTAATAGAAAAATACTAGAAAAAGTCGAATCGGCTCACGAGTAAATTCTTAGGCGGGAATCGAACCCGCAACCTTTGGATACCGAGCCTCCTAAATAACCGTCGACATTTTCTAGAACCTTTCTACTTTTTATGCTAAAGGCTAGTGTTGTCTCATCAATGAGAGATCCTCTCGTATTCAAAAGAAACATTTCTACAAATGTTTAGACAATCGATTAAGATAAAATAGCCAATTAATTTTATAGTTTTTAAATATTTTGCATTTTTCAATGTGATCTTATATGATAGCTTCTTAATTCCAAATTTTTATTCATAGATATTTTCAGCGGTGGGTTGACACTAATCCATCTGATTTCTTTATTTTTTCTACTAACCTAAATTTCTAAAATGCTTTTATTTTCATAGATTCCTCTCTTTGATTACGCAACAAAACTTATATTCCACAAACACACAAACGTTTGATAAACCATATGTCAGTTAACAAGGCGTTTAAGTAACTCATATCAGTTCACGGGTTCCGTCTGCGAGGCGGAACTAATGAGGTCGCCGATTTAGGGATACGTATGTAAGAAATTAATTTTACTTACGTTGGATAGGATTTTACAAACTTTACGTTTGTAAACGCTACTTAAAAATAAATAAAAAATAAAAAACAGCGCCGCGCTTTGCTGTGATTCATTTGAATATTAATTATTTCCATTCCGTTATATAAAAAAGGATATAAAACACTCTTTAATAAAATCGTTTGTGAACTTTGTGACAAAACGTGATGTCAAATGTAATTTTTGACAAGTATCCAACAATCGATAAATAATAAGGAAGACTTATGAAGGTAATTAGGCGGTTCACACACTAGAGATGCGTCCCGCCGCGGTGCGCGTAGCGACAGAAAAACGCGCCCCCGCGCGGAGGCGCAGATCTGCCTAACTTAGCGGTTAATCTGCTTCCCCGCGCAGATTTTCAATACAAGTTGACCTTACTTCTTCACGCCCCGCGCTCCCGCGCAGAATCTGCGCGCGGGGCGCCTACCCGCGCATTCCCGCGTCGGCAGTGTGTTGTCATAGGCGTGTTTTCTATATTAATTGAGATTCTTGCATACAATAATAAAATCTGCGGCCACGCGCTACGCGACGGGGCGCGGTGCAGTGTGTTAACCGCCTTACAGTATAGGAGCGGAGCGAGCGAAGCGAGTGGACCTCCCAAGGATCAGCTTCAATGACGCAATGTCTGTTACGCTATAGCTTCCTGAGTTCTTAACCGATTTTAATATTTTTTGTGTGGAATCTAATCGACTCATTTAGGACCAGATTGTAACGGAATGTAACCCAAATTTTGAAATTCACAAAAATAAAAAAAATTATGACCAAAAAACTTTGGCTCTACGAGATTTCCAATTGAAACAAAAAGCGCGCTTTTTGAAAGTTTTCATTATTATGGAATTTTAAAATTTTCTAAACATTATTGATTTTATTTCTTAAAATTTTACGATCCGCTCCAATTTATGGTGCTAACGAAACTTTATGCTTAGCGACTGCATCGCCTAGTTTATAACGATATATATAACAAACAAAGTCAGCGCTTCAGTAACAAAAAATATTATAAAAAAATACTTTCTTCCTTATCGATTGTTGGATACTTATAAAAGTATTACATTATATCCACAACACCTAAAACATGATGTTTGAATTCATGGAACCATTCCACTGGTCTGTCAATCTCGGTAGCTCAATAGAAGAGTACTCGCCCAGCCTAGTCATGAGGGAATGATGGTCTTTTAATAAATAAACTGTAAAAGCCTATCCGCTTTTAGTAGGATACATTTCGGAGGGTGTGCAACATAATTGCACATCCTTCTTCCGCCGACCCCATTTTTTTACCGGACATCCAGACTTACAAATAGGCGCCACCAGTAAATGCTTGATATATCAAATAGTTGCATTAAGCGTTTTGGTTCCAATTTTATGATCCGTACCACTAAAGAGTGGTGCCCCTTTCCTCAGTCTGTGTTTGACACATACAATTTAGGAGTCTTCAAGTCATGATTAAATAGGTGTCTTCTAGGCAAGTGCGTCACATCCTAGATCGCGTCATCGCTTACCATCAGGCGAGAAAGCGGTTAAATGCTTACCTATTTTCAATAAAAAAATAATGTGGGTTCAGGTACCGCCTCACTCCAAAGAAAGGTCGATCTTTTTTCCAATAATAATTCTAGCGGTATATGCTCATTTACAAAATAGTAATTATTTTTATTACCAACAAATAAAAAGAATACATACCGACAGTAAACCCAAACCTAAACACCCAGACACGATAAATTACAATTTATACAATTTACATAAAATTAGCGCCCAACTTCATCCTGCTGGTTTATTCCATGTCGCTTTTGCGGCCAACTTCAACATGATAACTTTGTATCACAGTGATGCGCGCGTCTTAAAATTTCACTCTAATCATTTTATCATAAGGCGTTTAAAGAAGTATAACTTCAAAAATGGTTCAAATAAATCAAATATATTGTACGGAATCCCTTTGTCGTTGGTTCAGGATGAAATTTATTTCTTACATTAATACTTAGCAGGTGTTTTGTCTGTCTATGCACCTTTTCGTATAATGAATTGGTCGACTCACCTTCCCTAACGAATCTCTGTATGGGGCTTCGTGATAATGCTATGGTGCAATGAATGGGATTAGAAATGGTAGAATAAACAACTGTAACTTTGATAGTACCGAAACGAGATCTGTTTGTTTTTTTAATGAAGGTTGGAGAAGTATATGTTATTTATTATATGATTTGATTAATCAAAGGATGTTATCTGGTATAAAATTATATATTAGTTCTATTATGACACTTCTTTTAACCGACTTCAAAAATAAGATTGAAGTTTTTTTATGTAGGTTCCACGGTTAATCTCGGCTATTGTGAATCGATTTTGAAAAAACTTTTCTTTATTTGTTTTGATTTTTATTTTTAGTTCAGTAGTTTTAATTTTAAAATCTAATTAATATTCTTTTTTACAATGAATATATAAAATAGTGTAACTACAGTATCTCTGGCAGACGTGTCGAAATTTACAAACTTACACCAACTTCTACTATGAGCTACCTTCAACATCAAGAGTACAAATACTAAACATAGCTGGTTCCGTGTCAGTCGAAAATGTATCGAATCGAATATAATCGAGCGTCTCGGTAGCTCACCGGTCAGAGCACTCGCCTGGATAGCAAAAGGTGTTGGTTCGAATCCCACCTGAGGGCATGGACGCGTGAATGTTTTTACAGGCATATTTTATGTAATTCTATTCTGCTAAATATACAGTTTATGACAATAAAAGCAGTATATTTATGGTACAAAACCCAAAATGCTTACTTAAAATACGACCTGTGTCAAATGTAGCCGCTACATCGAAGAAAGCCCGGGCTGCTGCAGCAGCTCTGCGGAAAACAAAGTTCGTAAGTATGCAGCCCTTGCACGCAGTTACATCTTTGTACCCCTCGGTGTGGAGACTATGGGTTCATGGGGCCCGAAAGCCAACCTCTTTTTTAAAGAAATGTACGCCCCTTTATTTGTAGCGACTGGGGACAAAAGAGGAAACGCTACTAAACTTTTAGGCACCTTTTTCACCAGCAGCGGAGAGGCCGGTGGACCTTTTTTAGTTTTTTTTTGTTATTTTACTAGCGGCCCGTCCCGGCATCCCACGGGTGGACAAAATTCTTTAAATTTTTTCTATTATTATTTTTTTTCCGTTAGCGCCATCTAGCGTCCGGTAGACGAACTACTTGCGGTTAACGCGTTGCTATTGTAACGTTATTGATACAATGGAAAAAGAGCGAGAAAAAGAGCGGACAGACAAACACACAACTGTGATCTTCGATTATAGATTATATCTAGATAAAATAAACATTGAATTATATTACTAATAGTCATTTTGTAATTCATGTTGTCACTCCATTGAGCCATTAGTGTAAAAATTTTGATTTACGCCGTTTTACATAACCTCTGATCGTTGACCTCTCGATTGATAAACGTTTACGCAATTTTGCGTGTCAAAGTTCAATAATTATGTAAACCGCTAAACGTCGTTAAGATGTTTTACAAACTTGTTGTTTGACAAATAGCTGATTACTATTGATAGTGAATCTAAAGGAATATATCACTCGAATACGTCTACGCTTTTTTGTTTGTAACAACAAGTTTAAAATATGTCATTATTTCATATGTCAATTAATAAAAACACATAGCTAACCGCTCGCTAACGCTCAAAAACAAAGTATAAAGTTTTCGGCAAGGACAAGTTTTCTAACTTTCGCAGCTTTTCGTTTTCCGCCATTTTGCTTAGATAAGTTTGTTTACAAATTTGTAAATTAACCGGTGGTTTTATGCAATAATTATGCAATAGTTAATTAAAATATGATAATTAATAATGGCAGAGCAGAAAATAGTGACTTATGTACGTGGGAATAAGTTTGCGTCCTAACAGGAAATAGTCATTTAGCGCTCAGCGGCGCTTACTGCAGTCGCCATTTTATTTTCGAGCGCTGTCGAGCGTTTTTTCTGCTAAACGCATACATTGTGTAAGACACAAACGCACTCTGTCGCTACGTGTGTCAATTCGCATGTTATACAAATTACTATTTATCATATCATTTATCATTATCATATAAAATTTTCCAATCAACTATTTTTATTAATGTAACTTTTCTATACAATATTCATGTGTTTTAGAGTCGGTTGGGATGTTTTACACCCAAAATATGAGTAATACAAAATATGTAGCCATTCATATTGAACTTAAAATTCAAATTAATTGTATTTACATTTAATATCCAATAATAATATGATTCTTATATTCATATATAGATTCTTAGATTATTAGAAAGTAATTAGACATGCAAGCAGTATTAGAAAGAAACACAGATTGAACCAAAAGGGTACGTTTCCTTAAATGTACAGATAACAGCATGCAAATCTAAGACAAACTGACGATTTTTCTCAAATCATTTTAAGATCTATGCTTTAGACTATAAGCTGAAATCCCAATGGAGAAATATAGCAGTGTTGTTTAGGTTGACGTGCATCTATATTATAAATGTGATATTTTTTATTTTAAATAAACGCACTATTTAACTGATAAACGACACGTTTTGTTACTGAGAGTGATGATCAACGTCATGTGATCACGGATCCTGTAAAAAAGAAAAACGTCAGAATCAAATACAAAAGAAAGCCTGCGTGTACTTATGTACACATGGCAGAAGTTATACTTTGTTTTAATTATTTTTTGAATAAGTTAGCCTGTTCACTTTAATAGCTAACTTCATGGTGTCGCTTTCTCGTTGCATTCTGCGTGCGCAACTTCCATTACATGAAAAATTTCACCCTCAATGTGCCAAAAGACGGATAACTTCAATAAATACGTCGTTTTTAAGATAGAAGTTTTATTTATGTGCGATAGGTGTGTTCATGAAAGAACTTATAAATTTCTTAGAGTTATTAAATTTAAATATATTGAAAACCAAATACATCTTTAATAAAGTCATACATCCCAAAATAAAGATACTTCGTTGACCCCACTTATCGTCAAGCAGATGTCAATCAATCAATTATTATAATTCATTAAGAAAAACTTCCTACACAGATAAAGAAACCATTATGTCAATGTGACATACCATTTCAATGTTTATCGAATCGCGACAAATCACGAGTCGCTTTACACATAGGATAATCGTCAAATCGTGACTTTAAATCGACACAATCTCTCGATCACGAGACAGCTATCAATGACACTTTGTTGACGTAGTTCCAGTCAATAAGCTAACATGCTATCAAAATAGGTAATTAACCCACCAACGGTAAACCGTAACCATTTTCACGTATATTTTAAACTAGCTGACACAGCCACGCGTTGCTGTGGCACAGTTATTTTATTATTCTAAATTTTTTTCTTAAATAAAAGTAGCCTAAATTACTCCTTATTACATTAGTTACCTGCCAATAAAAGTTCCGTCAAAATCGGTCTAGCCATTTCAGAGATTAGACGGAACAAACAGACAGACAGACAGACAAAAATTGTAAAAAATATTATTTTCGTGTATGTACCGTATATATATTCATATGCATGTAGTAAAAAACGGTTATTTCAATAATAAAAACAGACACTCCAATTTTAATTATATGTATAGACTAGCTGTCCCGGCCACGCGTTGCTGTGCCGACTGCAGTGCCATCTGCCGGACTGATTTGTGAATCTAAACCATTCTCAGATCCCCTTGAACACACACAAAATAAATCATTATAATCGGTCCAGCCGTTTAGGAGGAGTTCAGTGACATACACACTCACAGAAGAATTATATATATAAAGATTAAATGCATAAAAAAAAGCTTTTTAATGGCTTGTATATTTTTATCTATGCTAGTAATAAACATGTTGTAATTTTATATATGTTTATGTATAAAACGTTACATTTATAATGTTTATTTTTTATTAAATCAGAAAAATTTAATAAAAGGTTTGTAAGATCAAGATAGATTCGATTTGTAAATACTGGTCTCTGAGACCGGGGTCACCAACTATGAACGTTGATTTCATGTCACCATTGGTGTGTTAAATAGTACATCAATTGAATTGAAGTAAAAGCATGCTTACTAGCAAATTTTTAAGGAGTAAATGCCAAAGTCAAAGCCACGTTGAATAGGCACCTTCTGAGTTAGCTCATTCTGTCCTGGCCCCCGGACGGGAATCAAGAGCTAATCCATTCAAAAAATCTCTTAAACCTTTTTATATCTCTACTTAGGTTGATCTTAGATTTGTGTTACCTTTTTTAATATACTCACATTGCTTATTGTAATAACTGAATTCTTGACCTCTTTATGACTAACTTGCAGGACTTGACTCTATGGGAATGCTCCTCCTGATGTCCACGAGATTATCACTATCCAGCTCTTTAAGATAAGCTTACCTATGTTAAAACTAATAATATTTCACAGAAATCACTAAATGTTCTAAAGTTCCGCAAATGTGAAACACAGAATAGCGTTTTGGTTTCGAATAGCTTTCCTTGGGAGAATAATTTAAACTAAGATGACGTAAATTTGTGCGTTATGCGTTATTATGAACTTGTTAAAGATATTATTAGAAAAAAATCTGATACTAAGTTTTCGTGTATCAAAGAAAAAACTTCCGGTCATAAAAGATATAAGAAATATAGATCTAAAATCCTCCTCGTTACGGCTCTTTTTTAACTAACATCATGAAGTCTTTGATAGAATGTAGGAAACTCTTTTTCTCTTAAAAATAATTGAAACATGAGTCTTGTTTGATTTTTATTCACCCCATGGAGTCCGATGGCCTTTCCTTAAGCCCGAGGAATAAACTTTAATATTTAAATGTTAAGCAATTTTATTTGAAAAATTCAACATATCCCACGTATCAGACGGATTTTTTTCTAAAATTGCTTTAGATATAAAAATCTAGCACAGCATTAAATGCGTGCGTAACGTTACTCAAACGAAAAATATAATAACACTTTAATTTTGTCATTCACTCGGATTCGGGTAACAAAAGAAGTAAAAACTGGCCCTAAACACACTCTCACCAATTCCGTTATTAAAAGACGTTGAGATTAAAAAACCATACCAAGTTTGTCTACTACACAGCTAATAAAAAAAGTGTGCGTCAGCTTCAACGCACGACTGAAAACTCCTTAAGAATGATTGTCTTTGAACAGGCACAGAAAATAATAAAACAAAACTTCAAAATGGAAGTGGTAGGTGCGCACGATAGGTTCCTCACAAAAAACGTAACGGTGTCATTCGGTCACAAAATTTTACTCGTCATATTTTTTTATACCGGGCGCCTTATATGAAAATCAATTCTTCAGGAACAGAGTCCAGTAAAATCCAAGAAGTTTTTAAATTATATTAACAAAACTGTAGGTACTGGTTACATTTTGATTGAAACACAAAAATAATTAATATATATAAAAAAATGTAATTAACTGTTTCCTTAAATCCCATTTAGAGTTACATTGTCTAAAAACTAGGTTATTCTGGCTAAAGATACATCGTGGTCATCGATCATCTTCGAAATTGCATGGTTGAAAATTTCTACAAAGCATTTTCTAACCGTCAGGTATTCGAATAAGACTCATTTTCGGTTGATATTACGAGAAAACGTACAAGAGGCAGACATGAATACTTCAAAATGGGTTGGCGTAAACATACAAATTGTATTTGTTAGCACATTAGTAGTAAGTCATAATGAGGATAAGAATAAAAAGGATATTAAACTTTTGAATGGTGATTTCAATGGAGACCACCCATTGAAATCACCATTTCCCATACAATTTCTCTAAAAATTTCTAGCAATTTTTTGTTCTTTCACTAGTATAAAACAAGATTATTCTTGGGAGAATAGTAATTTTTTATTGTGATTTGAAATGTTTGACGCTTAGATAAATGGGCAACGGGAGAACCCGTTATTTTTATAGAGTTAGGTTAGGTTAGGCTAGGTTACAAAATTATTTCCGTTCAGCTATGGACGAATTTTGAGATGTGATGCTGAACCATGATTCAGAAACAAAGGCTTATGCTAATCATTTATATACACCATACACATATGCCTCTGCCAGGTTTCCAAATCGCTACCGATGTACCAACCAGTCTTCTTTACATTCCATTAAGTTATTTATAGAAGGGTAATATAAAACAGTGTTTCTACAAAAAACTTGAGGACCTCATATTTTTGGTGGTTTTTTTTTATTTAATTTTTATATACTTTAACGTACTCCTTTAATAATATTTCTTGATCAACCACCCGTGGAACAGTCTTTATAAATATTGATTTAACTCCGCTAACAAAGTCTTTAAAAACTGCGTCATCGAGCTACTACGATTACATTTTTAAAGTTTTTAAAATAACACTTAATCAACAACGGACTTTAATAACTAGGGAGCCTCAGTCATCGGCATTTTGTTTCGCTTCAGCATATATAATAAAAAAAATGTTTAGCAATTTCAAAGTTATTATTCGACTTAGAATTGTTACGAAAAGCGCGCATTTTTCAATGTACTCTACCACAGGTAACTCGTTTTTTGATCATAACTTTTGTATTTTAGCGAAATTTGAAATTCGGCTTCGTCATGACCTAGATCATTTCAATAGTTTTCTATACCTGATAAAAATCGGAAAAGAACTCGAACTGTTACAAAAAAGTCAAAAAACTCTGAACCTGCGTGGGAGCTTCACAGATAAAGAGTAATTCTTTTTTCCAGATATTTTTTTCTTTATATTAAATCATTACGTCAGCCTTACGATGCCCACAGCTGGACATAATGCTCTCTCAAATATCTCCATAAAGACAGGTAGGTATCCGCAACTAATGATTAAATTGTGTAAACGTGAAATACAATTGCATATAGATCCTTGAACAACACGAAGCATAGACAATGAACTTCAAACCAAAGATTGAATAACCCGGGAAGGTGTCACGCGTGCTGGCAACACTATACTGTCCTTTAAAACCGGTAAACATCCATGAAATGCGTTTGCTCATGCTTCACGACGCGTTCTATGAGACGATCGTGCGTAAACCAAAGACTAAAGAATACAGATGGTTTAACCTATTTATTTTCGATTAAATGTGTTTATTTAAATACCTACTTTAAATATGTTTTACGAGTTTGGAAAATGGAAAATCCTTTATATTGTCCCCGGGAAATAAGTTGAACATGATTTTGAAATCACGTGATATGCGCAGTAGAGAATAATGTACCTAAACTTGCTACTGCTCATGTCACGTGATTTCAAAACCAGGTTCAACTTATATGCCGGGCACTATACCTATTTTATGGTTTAAGGGAGATGTATGGTAATACCCCACAGGATCATTAGTCACTTTTTACGACACCCTTAAGGGTGAAGGGTTGATGTCTTTTTTTATTGAAAAAATAACAACAGCCAACTTGAATATATGTACAAAAAAAATATTACTGGTAGTTAGAGTATGACATGCTCTCTTAATACATTTCTTGGGTGGTGGCATGTGGTGCGGATCGTTACGTTCCCTAAGATATGGTTGAGCGAAGCGATGGCTGTATCATGCGTCATGCTCGTGAACGGGTGCTGCCTTGGGAAATGGGTCTGCTTTAACCTTCAGTATTATTGACTAATACTAAACATAAATCTTGTTGCTTTCTTAAATTTGTCGTTTATTCCCTGTATGTTATTGCAATGTTCAGGGATACTTACTTTAAGTAAGTACAGATACTTGTTGACTTTGTTGTAATCAACGAAATAATGATATCATAACACTATTAGTATTGTCATACCAAAATAATTTTGTTTTTTTTTTGTGGATTGTGTATGGTGACGACGTATTATATTGTAAATGTCGTTATTTCTGTTAAAGCTGACGAGTTTCTTGCGCCCATTCTTCTTGTCAGTTAAAAGACGTCCTGAATGGGTGGTAGGTAAAAATGTTGGACGATTCAAAACTACTTATTTTTAAGTGCATTTGAATAAAGTTATTTTCATTTCCATTTTCATTTTCAAACATGTTTTATAGCTGATATGGATTAAGCCAGAACTGTTATTCATAATACAACCAAATAGAATTCAAGATATAACATATTGTTAAAAACTAGCGGTCGCCCGCGACTTCATTCGCGTGGAACATTGCAACATTACTTTATTTTTATAAAATAAAAGAATTTTTCTAAAATAAAAGAAGCCTAAGTTACTCCTTATTACATCAGCTATCTGCCAAAATAAGTCCCGTCAAAATGCGTCCAGCCATTTCAGAGATTAGCCGGAACAAACAGACAGACAGACAGACATACATTGTAAAAAATGTTATTTTGGTTTATGTACCTACCGTATATATATTCATATGCATGTAGTAAAAAACGGTTATTTCAATATTACAAACGGACACTCCAATTTTTTTTATATGTATAGATAAATTAAATTCTACATAACATAATTTATTTATTTATAAGTTATCTATCTAGATATAAGATATTATTTTAAAAGAGAAATAAAACATTGTTATTATTGAGTTTTAACATATTTGTATTGAAATCGTACAGGTTAAATTAGTGTTTTTATCTTTATTGTGTTCAAGTATATATATGAATATATAAATTATATATTTTATATAAATACTTTGGATGAACACAGAGCTGTCTTTTTATATATTTTTTCCTGTCGCAGTCCATTTTGTACACAATTTTATATGTTATTGAGCGAAGCTCTCTTTTAGGCAACTCACAAATTTCGCTTGTCTCCCTCCTGCTACTTAACGGTTTAACCGATTCGAACGAATTTTGGCATAAACATACATGATTATAACCTGACGGACATAGGCTATGTAAAAAAAATATAGACTTTACCATGAAGGAATAATCACCGAAAGAAAAATTTCGATTGTCAATCGCTGAGACTATACTGATGAAATTTGGCGCCAAAACTCACATAGCGGTCGTGACTAATGCGCAAAAAAATTTTTTAATTCGGACATACCATAGAGGAATAATCACCCTTCTAAAATCTAATTGCTTCGCTCAGTATTTGCAAACAGCAGCATGTATTGCAGACCTAGTATATGTTTGTATGTGAAAGAAACCTCTTGATTAGACTAAAAACTTTAGAAAAAAGCTAACCATTGCAGTTAAAACTAGGCTTAACATGCCAACTAAAGTACGAGGATTACAAATTTACGGTCACCCATCCAAAGACAGGCTTTGATAAAAGTTGCTTAATATTTAGAATTGGAGGTCTAATGTGCTATCTATCAAGTATTTAGCTTGACTATCGTTATTTTAAGGCCGTAGTTTAATGCTATAATAGCAAAAATACTGTACTTAAAGACAACTGCGTAATAGGATCAAGAAATTTTAATAAATGTCAAGCAGGAAAACAAATAAATCAAGTTATTTAAGTAAGGTTTTAAGATATACTTAGTTAAATAATTTGATTTGTCCAGAATTAGCGAATGTTTAAGAGATACTTGGAAAAAAATGACGGATCTGTCAAGTTTAATGGGTTAACACTTCCACTGAAAATAACTTGTGAGCGGAATTGATTTTTCTAGTATTATATTATTAAAAACAAAAAAGAAATTTGCATTGAAAATGCAAAAAAATAAGAAAAATCATGAAATAAAATTAATAAATCGCTTCATTCGTAACCATCCCTTAAATCGATTTGGGTGCGAAACCACATCTTGGGGTATTTTATTCCATTGTTAAAAATTTGTTCGTCTATTTTGCCAAGGCAGGGCAATATATAAATATTTGAATATCAAACGTTATAAGATTGTAAGATTCATATTTATAATTACGAATAAAAATTTGGTTTTCTGTAAAGTCAGTTTACGGATGATAATTTTACGTGATGGCGTCATAAGAAAACAGTGATGAAAAATTGCATACTTTTATTAATTGAATTGAATTATTATCACTGTATTATCATTATTTTGTATAATACAAAGAAGGAGTTAGTTGAAAATTCGATAAATTTACATATAGTTGTTGTAATAAACAATGGAAACGACATTAACTTTTCACTTCATGAAGTGAAAGAGACATAGATGCGTCAAAACCGAACGCTTAGGCTGATCGTGCCTCTCTATCGCTTGTTCCGTGCTCTCGCTTGCACGCTCGGCTCAGGCGGAACGTTACACTTTTTCGTGCGTACAAGCAACCTGCATAAAAGTCTTTAGCTTTTTGAAGGGTTATTTATTTATTCCAAGTTTGATGTTGATTTTATAGAAAAAAGAGAAATTAAGTACCTATCTTATAAGCGCTAAGCTGAGAAACTACGAACCAATCGTAGCCTTTTTTTGCACTCTCCCCGTATCCTAACCTCATAACTGTCATTTTTACCTGGTGTTTTAGAATTCATTGTTTCATATATTTATGTTAATATAATACGTATATTTGTCTTCATATTATATATATAGTTTTAGGTATACAGTTGCATAAGGTTAGTCACAATCATATAAATTAAATTAGTATGCACCGCCTTTTACTGTTTCTCTACTCAGCTCTCTGGTTGGCTGGTAGAGAATGACTAAAAGCATTAAGTCCCTAATTTGTACTGTTTTGTGGAATAAAATAAAAATGAAATTAACAAAGAATGAGTCAAATGGCAGATGTATTATGCTGTAATGATCAATTTGAGATATCTTCGTAATACCTATCAAATAATCTATTAGATTAGATTTTTTATCGTATTGTATATATTATATTGTATTCTATTGCATTGCATTTTATTGTATTCTATCGTATATATTATATTGTATTCTATTGCATTGTTACTTGCACTTTTCTACCCACATAGATGATAAATAATGCAATGAGCAAATCAAATGGCGTGACCAATGAGGACACATGTGCATTAAAGATCGCAGTTCGCTAGAGCTTAGATAAAAACAATGGTGTATTGCTTTTCGGTACCATTCCGTACCACCATGGGAATGCAGATATAAATCTGGCGATGTATTTAAAATTGTCGATATTAAAGGAAAATACAGTTTATTTCGATGCACTTAAAATAAGAGTTCCTGGCAAAAAATAAAATAAATATACATTATTATAGCAAGTTTCATCTTAATCGAATGTTTAATATTAGGGGTTAAAGTATGAAATTGCCGATTTGTACTGAAAATCTATATTGTTTATTTTTTAAATTTTTAACAAATTTATTTAATCAAAATAGTTGCCATTATTATCTATACATTGCTGCCATCTAATGGGAAGGTCATTAATGCCTTTGCGATAGAATTCCGACGATCTAGACTGCACAAACTGTGTGAAAGCATTTTGTACTGCCTCCTGGGAAGAAAACTTCTTGTCACGTAGATAATTGTCCAAATCACGAAAAAAATGGTAGTCCGTTGGAGCAAGGTCTGGTGAATACGGAGGATGACGAATGGTTTCTAACTGCAGTTCCTGAAGGGTCAAAATGGTTTCTCGTGCTGTGTGAGGTCTCGCGTTGTCGTGGAGCAATAATGGTGAAGATCGATTCATGAGTCGGGGCTGTTTTACTGCTAGTTTTGTCAACATGGTTCGGAGTTCGGCACAATAGACATCTGCCGTTATTGCTTGACCAGATCGGAGAAAACTATAGTGAATAACACCATGCTGAGACCACCAAACAGTTACCATTACCTTTTTATTGGTAAGTTTTGCTTTAGGACACTGTTGTGGCATTTGACCTGGGGTCAGCCATTGCATTTTTCTTTTCCGGTTATCATAAAGAATCCACTTTTCATCACATGTTACAATTCGATCCAATATTCCTTCATTTCTGTACCGGTTCAACAAGGCAACACAAGTTTCAACACGCGTTTCTTTCTGCAGATCAGTCAAATCATGAGGCACCCATTTTTCGTATTTTTTTATTTTATTGATTTGACGCAAGTGAGTCAATATTGTGGGTAAGGTAACGTTAAACCATGCCGCTAATTCCTGGGTACTTTGACTAGGATCGGCTTCCACTATCTCTCTTAATTCATCGTTATTTACCTGTGTGGGCGGTCTTCCTCGTGGCTCGTTCTTTAAGTCGAAATTTCCATCACGAAAGCGTTTAAACCAAAATCGCACGGTGCGTTCATTAGTAGACCCCTCTCCAAACGCAGCATTGATATTGCGGGCTGTTTCTGCCGCGTTAGTTCCGCGTCGGAACTCGTATTCAAAAATAACTCGAATTTTCGCAGTATCCATCTTTCTTGTCTAAATTGAATAACAAAAACAATTGAAAGTCGATATTCAAATGTTTTACATTTTTTAAAAAAAGAACATCATAGAAACCATTTAAAAAAAGTTTCATTCGAAAACCTCAAACCATGAAGATTCTATGTCAATTCAAAGAACCTATTGCAATAAAACGGCAATTTCATACTTTAACCCCTATTATTTGTAAAAAATTACTTAAGAAGTTAAAGGTAGTTAGCGTCAGCGATACTATGCTCGCTCATACGCTCATAGTAGAAGTTGGTATACGTTTGTAAATTTTGACGCGTCTGCAAGCGTCTCGGTAGCTCAGCAGTCGGAGCACTCGCCCGGATAGCGAAAAATCGTGGGTTCGAATCCCACCTGAGGGCTCGGAGGCGTAGCTGTTTTTTGAGAAGTGTCATTTTTAATAAATAGCTATAAACAACATAATAGTTGCTATGGTAACGTTAATTGCTGGTATAACCCGGCCAGCGTTGCTGGTATGGTAACAAACACACAAAGTCTTATATCTTATAGAAACATGGCATTATGAATGAAAAAATAAAAATACATAAGAGTTCCTTTTAGCCATATTTTATATACAACCCATGTAGGACGATCATTAATTAACAACGAGAAATGGCTTCAAAAACTCGTCAGCTTTAACAGAAATAAGGACGACAATAAAAACATTATCATATTATTATATTTGTCAAATTAACAAAATTTTAATCTCATTATAAAAAGACAGTAGAAGTATGTCATTATTTCATTAATTAAACAAAGCTAACATGTTTATATTTAAACATTGCCGTGTTATTAAAAGCTTGAAATAAAAAAGATTTTAATTACTGAAAAAAGTAGACGTATTTAATTGGACGTACTGCCATGGTAAGGATCCAACCCACAACTTCACTTAAATTGTCGTAAGTACCTATACCAAAATGGCCTTTTCTACTACTATACTTTCACGTCACGAAAACAGCTGTAGCAAAATATCAGAGCGAAGGGTCATTTTCTACTTATGCTACTTTCTATTTGCGTGACGTGAAAGTATATGACATTAAGGCCATTTTGGTATACTTATTACGTCAATTTAAGTGAAGTTGTGGGTTGGATCCTTACCATGGAAATACGTCCAATTATGAAAAAGATAAACTTATTTGAATGTCATCAAATAAGACATTGTGTAGGACTAGCTGGGTCATCACTCACCACTGCACTAATAATAATAAATAAATAAATAATAAATATTTCTTACATTCACACCAATTAGCCTAGCCCAAAGTAAGCACAGTAAGGCTTGTGTTATGAATACTAGGCTAACGGATAGACATACATATATCATACATAGAAATGTAATATTCATAGAAATATATACAAACATCCATGACTCAGGTACAAATGCTTGAATTCATCATACAAACATCTGCCCCTTCCGGGATTCGAACCCAGGACCATTGGTGCGAAAGGCAGGATCGCTACCGTTGCACGTTGCACCGTTGGTCGTCAAATCCACTAATTAAATCAACTAATACAGAGCATTGTATCGAATGTGTACATAAAACTTTATTAGATCCGATTTTGATATTTTTTAATTCAGCAAAGAAGGCCTTAATATTATATTCTATTGTAAATATATGTAGTTATTTAATTATTAATATTAGAGTATTTTCTAGGCCGGAAATTAGTGCGTGCTCATTGGTTTAGTTTACTGACGCATGTTGTGCTTACATCGAGTTGGTTTAAATATAGTTTAACGAATTATAAATGTATTTTTAGTTGGTCATCGTGATTATTGTAAACCAGATTTGTTGAACGAAGCTCTCTTTTGGGCAACTCAAAAATTTCGCTTGTCTCCCTCCTGCTACTTAACGGTTCAACCGATTCGAACGAATTTTGGCATGAACATATGTACATGATTATAACCTGACACACATAGGCTATGTAAAAAAAATATAGACTTAACCATGGAAGAATAATCACCGAAAGAAAAATTCAAAAGCTGATCACAGCCAAACCGCTGATAATATATTGATGAAATTTGGCGCCAAAACCCACATCGTGGTCGTGACTAATGTGCAAAAAAAACTTTGGAAATCGGATATACCATGGAGGAATAATCACCGAAAGAAAAATTCAAAAGCTGATCACAGCCAAACCGCTGATAATATATTGATGAAATTTGGCGCCAAAACCCACATCGTGGTCGTGACTAATGTGCAAAAAAAACTTTGGAAATCGGATATACCATGGAGGAATAATCACCGAAAGAAAAATTCAAAAGCTGATCACAGCCAAACCGCTGAGACTACATTGATGAAATTTAGGTGAGGTTAGGTAGTGCTTCGCTCAGTATTTGCAAACAGCAGCAGCATTGCAGACCTAGTTGTAAACCAGTTTTGTGAGCCTAATAAAAATAAAGTCGTGTGGTGTCACCGGATAGGAACCAAGTTTTGTAAAAATATTAATTTTAAGTTCTATTTGAGGTATAAAGAAAATAATTATTCGGGTATACATTTTTTATTATGATTTTTTTTTTATAAAAAGCATAGAAACTACTTTACAAAATTATCTTAACACCTTTATTTTATTTACAATGATTTTAAAAAATGTATAATAACAGTTATCACGTAGACTATACATAAGACACTGTATAGTCATCCCACATAGATTATACATAAAAATCTTACGCTTTTTGTTTAAGGCTACGGACGTTTTTTCCCGGCTACGGTACCCCTCCGCAACGCCCCATAAGGAACTTCGTACCAAAAAATGGAGAACAATTTAATAATTGTAATAGATGATTTTAAAAAGGTTTTTAATTGTTTTGAAATTGAAATAAAAATATTTCTTAAATTAACACCAATTAGCCTAGCCAAAAGTAAGCACTTTAAGGCTAATATTATGGATACTAGGGTAACGGATATATGATACATAGATATGTAATACTTGTATAAATATATATAAAAACCAATGACTCAGGTACAAATGCTCGTATTCATCACACAAACATTTTCTTTTCCCGGAACTCGAACCCAGGACCATAGATGCAAAAGGCAGAATCCCTACCGTTACACTAAATCGTCAGTTGTGAGCGTTTTTTCGGGTCTGTTTAAATGGATTGGCTATAACTTACGGTTACTCTATGGTCACGTAGACCGCGAGAATGGCTCTTGACCAGACAAGTGCCGCCTGGAGGCAAGCGTAGCTATGAAGAAAGGAATGATTTGCATGACACCATGGTACAGTTGGTCACAATGGTGAAAATAATGCACGCATTCGCATAGACTAAAGAAGATTGGATTAAAGGGAAAAAGCGCTTGTCGAGTTTCTTAGGGCTTTTTCTCGGTATAAAGCTGCGAATTGACAATCAGTTTTTCGCATCCAAAATTTGATCGTGAGTGTCGAATCATCATTCCAGAGTTTTAACTGACGACGCTCCACGTATTTCCGAGACTTTCATAAATCCAACTCAGCGCGTCACGCCAAACTGATCGTGAGTATGTGATCCTCAATCCAACTCAAACACGTAGTACACTTCCTAACAGCCCGGCCGATTGAAAACTGAAGAGCCGGAGTGACGCCAGTGAATGCGGAAATCGAGTTGGCCTAAAACCATTTGGAGTGACGCCACAGTTTTACGTCTGTACTGACGCGAAAAACTGATCGTCAATGCCCACTTTAAGGAATCCTGACGTAGGACTTACGAAGACATGACTGACATATCAATACAGGCATTGTAAATGTTTATAGTGAACTAGGTCGTATGCAGTCGCTAAGCATAAAGCTTCGCTAGCACCATAATAATATATTGGAACGGAGCGTAATATTAAAAAAAATATTCATGTTTAATTAATTTTATATTACCACTATATTATTAGTGCCGTGTAGTGCCGGCCTAGAATAGCACTACTCCCCTCTCATCCCGTGGGTGTCGTAAGAGCCGACCAAGGGAAACCTCACCTAAGGAGATGGGCAGCAGCATCTCTTTATGCGTACTGGTTATACTGCGATCGCCAACCCGCCTGCCAAGCGTGGCGATTATGGCAAAACCCCTTTATGGATAGGCACACCAAAAAACGGCCCCTAGTCCCCGGCAGCCAAACCATTCCTAGTTACGGTAGCGGCTACGGTAACGGTGCGGCAGGGGGTGCGAAGAATCCCCGGGTAGGTTGCGGCTACCAACACCGACGACTGGACCTGGCAACATATAACACGCGCACATTGAGGACCGACGCGAAAATTACAGAGTTGGAAGAAGTTATCGGCAAGTTACACTGGGACGTCATCGGGTTGTCTGAAGTCCGAAGAGAGGGAGAGGACACGATAATTTTGGACTCCGGTAACTTGCTGTACTTCCGGGAGGGCGACCAACTGTCCGTGGGTGGTGTCGGGTTTATCGTCCACAAGTCCCTCGTCAACAACGTGCTATCCATCGGTAGTGTTGCCAGCAGAGTGGCATACTTGGTACTCAGAATATCATCACGGTATTCGTTGACGGTCATCCAGGTATACGCTCCAACTTCGAAACACGACGATGACGAAGTGGAGGCTATGTATGAGGAGATTTCTAGGGCCATACATAGTCACAAATCCCACTACACGGTTGTGATGGGGGACTTCAATGCAAAGTTGGGGAAGCGCTGCAGTGACGAGTTGAGAGTGGGGCAATTTGGATTTGGGGAACGGAACGACAGAGGCCAGATGCTGGCGGACTTTATGGAGAGGGAGAACCTCTATATGATGAACTCCTTCTTCAGAAAGCCCATAACTCGCAAATGGACCTGGATAAGTCCCGACGACAAGGTCAAAAATTATACCAGATTTAAAAAATCTAAAAATCCCACGTTTTTCAATGTCCTAAAAAGAATAAAATAACCCTGCGGGGCAAAGCGAGGGGCCACTCAAACGTGGGGGCGCATATTACTAAGAGGAGATTTTAAAGAGATGAATGACATGCATTGATGCCGATTATTGTAAAGATGCGCCCCCACGTTTTAAGTGGCCCCTCGCTTTGCCCCGCAGGGTTATTTTATTCTTTTTAGGACATTGATAAACGTGGGATTTTTAGATTTTTAAATCTAGTATAATTATTTTATTCTTTTTAATTATTAACTCAACGAAGTAACCATGTGTTACGCAACAATCGGATAAGCCCCATACAAAAGTGAAAGTTGCCGAAAGTGGACCTGAAAGTGCATCTGGAAAGTTGAAAGTTGCTTTAGAGTGCATTGTCATCGGGTTCTGAACTATCCTGAAAGTTTCAGCTTTCTAGCTTATCGGAAAGTGCCTCAAATTTAAGTTGCAAGATTTTGCCCGGACAGACAAACAAATAAGAAAAGTGAGATAAGAAAAACGTGGTAAAATGAGATCGATTTTATCATGTCAACGAGGAAGCAAATATTCAATGACGTCTCTGTGATCAACGCTGTTAAGACAGGGAGCGATCACCGACTGGTAAGAGGCATATTGAATATCAACGTGAAGCTTGAAAGATCGCGACTGATAAAATCTACGCTCCGACCAGTGCCGACCCAGATTCAAAACCCCGAGCGCTTTCAGCTCGAGCTCCAGAACCGCTTCGAGACCCTTGAAAACAGCATAGATGTGGACGATCTGAACGACCTGGTGGTGGATGCTGTCCGTACGGTAGGGTCAAAATACTTCAAAACCCACCGTCCCAAATTGAAGAAACTCTCCGCACATACACTCGAACTCATGGATAAGAGACATGAAATGAGACTGCAAGACTCAGCGGGTGCCCTACGTTATAGACAGCTTAATAGACAGATCTCGAAGTCGCTGACGAGCGACCTTCGCCAATTTAATACCGAGCGTATCAAAGAGGCCATAGAGCGGAACAAAGGCTCCAAAGTGTTCGCTAGAGATCTGTCTATTGGGCAAAGTCAACTAACGAGGCTGAAAACTGAAGACGGCAGTATTATTTCATCGACTCCTGAAATCCTGAGAGAGATTGAGAGTTTCTATAGGCAGCTGTATTCCAGTATCACACCAGGCCAAAGCAGAGCTCGAGATCCTAGAGCCAAGCTTACCCGACACTATACTGAAGATATCCCGGACGTCAGCCTGTACGAGATTAGAATGGCCCTCAAACAGCTAAAGAACAACAAGGCGGCGGGAGATGACGGAATTACAACAGAGCTTCTGAGAGCGGGCAGCACGCCGGTACTTAAAGTCCTCCAGAAGCTCTTCAATTCTGTCATCGTCCAGGGCAAAACGCCGAGGGCATGGAGCGGAAGCGAGATGATTTTGTTCTTCAAAAAGGGCGATAAAACCCTACTGAAGAACTACAGACCCATCTCGCTTCTGAGCCATGTCTACAAGCTGTTTTCGAGGGTCATCACGAATCGTCTGACTCGCAGGTTTGACGACTTCCAACCTCCCGAACAAGCCGGTTTCCGAAAAGGCTTTAGCACCATAGACCACATTCATACGCTGCGGCAGGTTATACAGAAGACCGAAGACTATAATCGCCCACTTTGCTTGGCGTTTGTGGACTATGAGAAGGCCTTTGATTCGATCGAGACTTGGGCGGTGCTGCAGTCTTTCCAGAGGTGCCAAGTGGACTACAGGTATATCGAAGTGTTAAGGTGCCTGTACCAAAACGCCACTATGTCGGTCCGAGTACAGAGCCAGAGCTCTAATCCTATCCAACTACAGCGAGGAGTGAGACAAGGAGACGTTATCTCTCCGAAACTGTTCACTGCTGCATTGGAGGATATTTTTAAGCTTCTGGACTGGAATGGACTTGGCATCAACATCAACGGCGAGTACCTGACGCATCTTCGGTTTGCCGATGATGTGGTCCTAATGACTGAGACCTTGGAAGACCTGAGCACCATGCTCGAAGATCTCAGTAACGCATCCCAACGACTGGGTCTTAAGATGAACATGGACAAGACGAAAATTATGTCCAACGCCCATGTTACACCCGCTCCAGTAAATGTTGGGAACGTTACACTTGAAGTTGTTGACCACTATGTTTACCTAGGACATACAATACAGTTAGGTAAGTCTAACTTCGAGAAAGAGATCTCTCGTCGAATCCAACTCGGGTGGGCAGCGTTCGGGAAGCTGCGATACATTTTCGCGTCCAAAATACCTCAATGCCTTAAGACGAAAGTCTTTAACCAGTGTGAGTTGCCAGTGATGACTTATGGCAGTGAAACGTGGTCGTTCACTATGGGTCTTATAAGAAGGCTCAAGGTCGCCCAGCGGGCAATGGAGAGAGCTATGCTTGGTATTTCCCTACGCGATCAAATCAGAAATGAGGAGATCCGTAGGAGAACAAAAACCGCCGACATAGCTCAAAGAATTGCGAAGCTGAAATGGCAATGGGCAGGACACATAGCAAGGAGAACCGATGGCCGTTGGGGCGGAAAG
The DNA here is from genome assembly GCA_927399485.1 of Calamotropha paludella. Lineage (NCBI taxonomy): Eukaryota > Metazoa > Arthropoda > Insecta > Lepidoptera > Crambidae > Calamotropha > Calamotropha paludella. The sequence goes on from OV656820.1 coordinate 2,162,475, forward strand.
GTTCTCGAATGGCGACCGCGTGCCGGACGACGCTCAGTGGGTAGACCCGCTACGAGGTGGACCGACGATCTGGTTAAGGTCGCGGGAAAACGCTGGATGCGGGCAGCACAGGACCGATCGTTGTGGAGATCCTTGGGGGAGGCCTATGTCCAGCAGTGGGCGTCGTACGGCTGATATGATGATGATGATGATGATATTACCACTAGCTAACTCGGCCACGCGTTGCTGGTATGACCCGGCGTTGCTATAGTAACGTTAATTGATTATAAAAAATATTATTCTTAGGCTTATGGTAACTATATATGGTAACACACCCACAAAGTCCTTCTTTTATAATATGGTAGAGATAAATAAAGCGCGCGCTTTTTGTTTCAATTGGAAATCCCATAGAGCTAATGTATATTGGTCATAACTTTTTTATTTTTGCGAATCTCAAAATTCGAAGTGACGACCTGATACTTTCTGTTCCGTGTCCTAAAGCCATTGGTTCGATTCATTTCAAAAAATACGAAAATCGGCTTAAAACTCATAGAGTTATGGCGTCACATACATTTCGTCACTGAAGCTGATCCATTAGAACTTCACTCGCTCCGCTCCAATAAATAACATTTCATTTTTATCAGTTTATGTTATTCTGTGGGTTTTTAACTTAAAATATTTTACAATAATACACATATGTACATATACGCCTTTTTCAGCTATAGTTAGCAGATATCGCAAATTTCCACGACCCTAACATACATTTCTCGCTTCTTCAATGCTCACCAGACCTTTCATACAAGCTCATACATACAATATATGATAAAATAATATATCCTACACTTACAATAATTAGTCTGGCATAAAATAAGCACTGTAAGGCTTGTGTTATGGATACTGTTGGAGTTGTAAGATATAGAAACTCCTTAACAAAAAAAAGTATGTAAACATAGACTAGACTAGTGTCTAGATTTATGAAAAAAAAAATATCTGTCGGTTCGTGAAGTAAAACAAAATAACAAGACTGTGGTTTCGATGAAAAAATTCTAAAACATCCGCGTCATTAATTCTTATTTATAAAAATGTGTTAGTATATTATTTCGTAACTGCCTGTGCTCTGCGATTTAAAGATAGGACTTTGGTAAGATCCTTAAATTATATCAGATACTAGGGTAACGAAAATGAAAATGAAAATAACTTTAATCAAATGCACTTAAAAATAAGTAGTTTTGAATCGTCCAACATTTTTTCCTACCACCAATTCAGGACGTCTTTCAACTGACAAGAAGAATGGGCGCAAGAAACTCTTCAGCTTTAACAGAAGTAACGACATTTACAATATAATACGTCGTCATCATACACAATCCACAAAAAAAAAACAAAATTATTTTGTTATGACAATTGTTACGAGAGCACGTAGTAGGGGTTATGCTAAGTTAGCAAGCGCAAGATACAACATTGCACACGGCACTAAAAGCTGAGTTAGCGATTGTACGTGCATCGACCGCTGCAATTGACGCAACTGGCGTAAACCGCTGACACCGCGCCTCGTGTCTTCGCCGCGGTGTGCTACGTGACCGGACGATGTCGTCACTTCGATTCCTACTTCGATCGGGTCGACATTTAGAAATAATTAATTATAGTTTTTTCTTTGTATTTCTATTTTCTTATTAAATTAATTTTTATAAATTTAAATCGGTTTTTTTTGAGTCCTCCGGCCGTGGCTAACGTAATTGGCGCAGTCGGTAGGATTCCCGGGTCGTCGCGTTGACTATCAGGAATCACAAAATAGGGTTCACGCCGCGCTTCGAACGCCTTTTAAGTGCTCACCGGGATTCCTGCAAAAGGTACGAGCCTATAGCGGAGTATCCAGAAATCGATAGCAGCTCAAAGGAACCGAGATCTACGATGTTCATGTAAGTGCACCACTGAATTTTCTCTAGTGTTGCTCTCCTTTTAATTAATAGATTTTTTATCCTTTAGTTAGTGTAATCCTTCAAGATTTTTCACCCACGTAGTAACAGTAGCCATAAGGCTATTAGACATAGTAGAGTAGCCCGTACCATTGTCGATAGTCGTAGAAATATTGATAGTGATATAGAAAGTAACTGTAGTTTTAGTACGATTAGTGAAGTTAGCACAATGACTACTGATCCCGATGTAATTTTTAAGGCCTTACGCCTGGTGCCAGAATTTGATGGCAACCCTAACGTATTAACTAGGTTTATTAGATTATGTGACCAATTAGTTGAGAGCTTTTGTGACCAAAATGATAATTTAGCCAAGTTATATCTTATTAATGGAATCCTTAATAAAATAACGGGTCCCGCTGCTAGGACTATTAATTCGAACGGGATCCCCGACTCTTGGAACGGAATTAGAAGTGTTTTAATCAACAATTTTACCGACCAAAGGGATGAATCCACCCTCTATAATGACCTCGCTGTTCAAACTCAAGGGAGCAACACGCCACAGGAATTTTATGATAAATGTCAAACGTTATTTTCTACCATCATGACGTATGTCACCTTACATGAGACTATAGAGACGACTATAGAGGCAAAACGTAATCTATACAAAAAGCTTACAATGCAATCTTTTGTTCGTGGACTAAAAGAGCCTCTAGGATCTCTTATAAGGTGCATGCGCCCTGACACTATTGAGAAGGCACTGGAATAAGTACAGGAGGAGCTGAACACAATGTATTTACAAAATCGTAATGAAGCATTGCCAAAAACTATTCAGAACGCATCTAATTATAAACCTCCCGTACATATGCCAATGCCCATGTCTAATGCTTTTAGTGCACCGAAACCATTTTCATTCCCATTCAAATTCCCTACCATGCAAGGTCCAGCCCCTCGCTTTAATAATAATTTCATGCCAAAACCTCAATTCCATCAACCCATGCCACCACAACCGGTCATGCGTATGCCCACGCGCACTCAACAGATGTTTAGTGCGCGTCCTTCTAATTATAATCCACAATCAAATATGTTTAGAATGCAACCCAGACCAAGCTATAATTTTAATAGTAACCCGAAGCCTATGAGTGGCGTCAGTCACTTCACACCTCGAGTTTTACCTCCATCGGGACATGATTGGACTAAACATGGTAATCCACCACCTTCAAATTATTTTAAATCTCGAGACGTTAATGTGAATGAATGTGTTCCTTATAACGACTATTCTAACTACTACTACAATGACTTTTATGACAGTAATTTTTACAACGCTATGTCCGATTTCCAAAGTAATTATGAATATGATAATGCGGTTTCGAATCAATTTCCATACGATGAGATGCCACCACCTGAGGGTTGGTATGGCCAGGTAGAGGAGCAAGACCAGCCCTCTACATCATCTAATAATGACGATCAGGATTTTCAGACGGACAAGAACTCAAAAAGCTTAAGATAGAAGTCAATTTGCAAACACAAAGGCAACTGCCATATATCCTCATTTCCGATCCACCATTAAAATTACTAATAGATACCGGAGCCAACCAGTCTTTCTTGAGCCCTGATGCTGTTCAGAAATATTATTCATACCAGCAACTTGACTATGAGCCATTTGAAGTATCCAATATACACGGAACCAGTAGAAGTAATCATTCAATTACATTGCCATGCTTTGCCGAATTAAACGAGGATAGTAATATTAAATTCTTCATTTATAAGTTTCACGGTTATTTTGACGGACTGATAGGACTTGACCTACTGACTCAATGGGAAGCGACTATAGACTTGAAGGACAAAGTTTTAAAGACGCGCATCACCAGTAATCCGATTAAGATGTATAATTCGCGAAACGTCAATCTTTATGAAGATATGATACCAGCCAAATCATCCAAATTAATTCGATTGCCTATTAACGCGTTAGATGGGGACGTCATAGTAAACGAACAGATACTATGTAATTGTATTATTTCAGAATGCGTCACTAACAGTAGTAACAATCGCGGTTTCGTAGAAGTTACGAATCCAACTAACAATGACGTCATATTTTCACTAGACCGTCCCGCAGTAGCAGAGGTATTTAATTCAGAATCTTTCGACGTTAAATATGGTAGTAAATTAAACTCTAGTACACGCGCTAAGGAAGTTGTCTCGCGACTTAGGACAGATCACCTTAATCTGGAAGAAAAGGCTAACCTTATACAACTTTGCTCTCAATATTCGGATATTTTTTATATTGATGGTGAACCGTTAACGTTTAACAATAAGATTAAGCACTCGATTAAAACTAGTGACGAAGTACCCATCTACACTAAGAGCTATCGGTACCCCTTCGTTCATCGAGATGAGGTTCGTGATCAGATTACGAAAATGTTAGAGCAAGGTATAATACGCCCCTCTGACTCCGCTTGGAGCTCACCGATATGGATAGTACCTAAGAAGGCAGACGCGTCAGGTAAACAGAAATGGCGTTTAGTTGTCGACTTTAGGAAAGTTAATGAAAAGACCATCGACGACAAGTATCCCATCCCTAATATAACGGACGTTCTGGATAAGTTAGGCAAGTGTCAGTACTTCACGACCTTGGATTTAGCAAGTGGATTTTATCAGGTGCAAATGAATCCTGATGATATCCACAAAACTGCGTTCAACGTGGAGCACGGACACTTTGAATTCCTGCGAATGCCCATGGGACTTAAGAATTCTCCATCAACCTTTCAAAGAGTGATGGACAATGTCTTAAGAGAGCTTCAAAATGTCATATGCCTGGTTTATTTAGATGACATCATAGTTTTCAGTACTAGTCTCCAGGAACATATGATCAACCTTGAGAAAGTATTTATAAGACTAAGGGAATCTAATTTCAAGATTCAGATGGATAAATCTGAGTTCTTGAAATTAGAAACGGCCTATCTTGGTCATATAATAAGTAGAGAGGGCATTAAACCAAACCCAGATAAGATCAAGGCTATCCAGAGCTATCCTGTGCCAAAAACTACTAAGCAGATTAAACAGTTTCTAGGGTTACTAGCATACTATCGTAAATTTATTCCAGACTTTGCCAAAGTAACGAAACCGTTAACTAACTGTTTAAAGAAAAATAAAACTATCACTTTAGATTCAAATTATATTGCGAGTTTCGAGACCTGTAAAAAGCTACTTACCAACGATCCCATATTGCAGTACCCCGATTTTAGTCGCGAATTTAACTTAACAACCGACGCGTCAAACCTCGCTATTGGTGCTATTCTATCACAGGGTCCCGTAGGTTCAGACAAACCAATTGCCTATGCCTCCCGTACACTTAATGATAGTGAAGTAAACTATAGCACCATTGAAAAAGAACTGTTGGCTATAGTATGGGCCACCAAATACTTCGACCTTATTTATTTGGGAGGAAATTTAAAGTAATCACAGATCATAAACCATTACAATGGCTTATGAACTTAAAAGAGCCCAATTCTAGACTAACTAGATGGCGTCTTAAGCTCAGTGAGTATAATTACACCATAATCTATAAGTCAGGTAAAGCGAATACGAACGCAGATGCACTTTCTCGAATTGAAATAAACAACGAAGAGACTAGCTCTATGTCTGTCAACCCTTCAGAACGACCACCGACCTTAGGTAACAACTCTGACACCAATACTGTCCACACTGATCAGGAACACCCTATACTCGAAGTATCTATAACTGACGACCCTTTGAACAGATTTCATCGACAACTGTGTCTTACTGTTGTAGGAGATTTAAAGAAACGGACGGTTGTAACTAAGCCCTTCGACACACATACACGTATATCAGTTCAATTATCCGAATCTAACCTAGAAGAAGATGTAGTAAATGTAATCAAAGAATACGTTAACCCCAAAGTTAAAACTTCTCTTTTGATAACGCCCCCGTTAGCCATGTATAAAATAGTACCTATTTTACAAGAAAAGTTTAAAAATTCGGCCATGAACCTTGTTATTGCAAAATTTGAGCTTGAAAATGTTAAGGAATATCTACGACAACAAGATATTATAAGGCATTACCACGAAGGCAAAACGAACCATAGGGGTATCAGTGAATGTCACCTATCCTTGTCCAGCAAGTATTACTGGCCAAAGATGAAGGAACATGTCACAAAATTTATTAATGAATGCACCATCTGTGGACAAGCTAAGTATGATAGGAACCCTATTCGACAACAGTTAAATGTTGTACCTCCTGCTAGTAAGCCCTTCCAAATAATTCATATGGACCTTTTCACGGTCCAATCTGAAAAGTATGTCACTTTTATCGACGTTTTCTCCAAATATGGACAAGCTTACCATCTAAGAGACGGTGCAGCCCTTAGTGTGATCCAAGCCTTATTGAAGTACTCCACCCATCATGGGTTACCTCTCACCATCATCACTGATCAGGGTACAGAGTTCACTAATCAAATGTTTTCTGAATTTACAAGAGTCCATAAAATTATACACCATAAAACTCTTGCAAACGCACCAAATGATAACGGGAACATCGAAAGGTTCCATTCCACTTTATTAGAACATCTAAGAATATTGCGCCTTCAAAACAAAGAGGAAGCAGTAGTTAATATCATGCCTTATGCCATTATAGAATACAACAGTAGTGTACACAGTTTCACTAGATGTAGACCTTACGACCTTATAAATGGACACCTTGACCCTAGGGACCCAACTGACATAGACATAACAGGACATTTAATGCAGCAATATATTAATAACCATAGGGATCAAATGAAGACCGTATATGACTTAATCAACGACTCAAGTTTAGCTAAACGTACCGCCATAATCGAAAGCCACATTAAGAATAGAGAGCCTGAACAGGAATATCAACCTCAACAACAAGTATTTATTTCCAATCCCTTGGCGAGCCGACAAAAAATCGCACCGCGTTATACACAGGATAGGGTCCTCGCCGACTTACCTATTCACATCTATACTTCAAAGAAACGAGGCCCCATAGCGAAATCTAGTCTAAAACGTGTACCAAATAGCGCAAAATTGTTACAGGATAACGCTGACTCTAACCCTGAGCCTGGGACTAGCAGAGGAGTTAAGACTTGAAAGTTTGGATGACGGACCAGGACTTTTACCGGTTAGACTTGGACCTATGAACCTTATAACACATTCCCACAGCTTCTTGCAATATATAGAGTTAACTGATATTCATAGTAAGATTAATATTGTTAGAGGTCAGATTATCGAGCTAGAGAGGAAACTACCCAATGATACTTATATACTCTTTGAAATACAGATTGATTATCTCAGTTCAAAATTAGACAAAGTAAGTTACCAATTAGAAAGTTTAGAGCCACATAGGACGAAACGAGGTCTTATAGATGGATTAGGATCTGTTATTAAATCACTTACAGGAAATTTAGATTACACAGATGCAATCAAATATAGTAATGCCATAAAAAATCTCAGAGATAACCAAAACAAGATTAACTCTCAAATCAATAGTCACATTAGTCTAAGTAAGGAGTGGATGATGCACCACTCTAACATAATCTCAAGTATAGTGCAAAATCAGATGAAAATCAATAGTACCTTACATTTACTTTTAGATACGGATGCCTATGTTAAACATAGCTTAATAAAATACGCCAAATTAGCCCAGCTTCTTGCAATTATTACAGATAACGTAGATGATTTATCTCAGGAGTTGCAACGTATAGAAAATATTATAGCTTTTACACACACTGCAAGTACTCACCATTCAATGATAGGCATAGAAAATCTGAAAAAGATGCTAAGTGAACTAGAACATATTTACAGTAACGATCAATTAATAAATCTCGAACTTAGGGAATATTATGACGTCATAAAATCAGGTTCATTCTATTCAGATAAGCAGATAGTTATAGTATTTAAAGTCCCAATAATCTCTCCTTATAATTATGAACTTTATAAACTTCCTATTGCACCTAATAAAGCTAACGAAATCCTTATTCCTCCTCATCCCTATATAGCAACCAATGAGAACTTTTACGTGTACATAGAGGCTGAATTCCCGAAGTACAATACTCGGTACCTTTGTCAAGAAAAATTTAATCAGCATCTTAGATCTAATCCAGACTGCATCCGGGAGCTTCTCCATCACCAACGATTAAATGAACTTTGTAAACCAATACCCGTTACCATCCTGAAGGAAGCCATCCAAAGACTAGACGATCGCCACTACGTAGCAACATTCCCGGTTCCAACACAAATCCAACTCACATGTGACCGCAACGATTATCAAACGCTAAGAGGAAGTTACCTACTCACCATCCCATCTCAATGTTCAATACGTACGAAAGATTCCACCGTGTACAACAGTAATGACCTGATAGAAGGACAGCCCATGAAGATGCTTAATATTTCGGGATATGTCACCGACACCGAAGCCCCAAACCGGGGTTTAGCTGCAATGCAGAGGTGGCTCAATACTCTGGGTGGGGCGGTCCGTCGCCTGGCTCCAAGGCAGGTTCTGGTGATGGGGGACTTCAATGCGAAACACCCGGCTTGGGGTTCCCGCACCACGGATGTGAAAGGGGAGGAAGTTTTGGACTGGGCCACGGCGATGGGGCTGTTGGTACTGAATAGGGGCACGGTACCAACATGCACGCGGGGAAGGGGTTCACGAGTGGACCTGACATTCGCCACTCCCTCGCTGGCTGCTAGGGTCCAAGGTTGGCGCGTATTGGCAGACGTGGAGGCGTTTTCGGATCATGACTACATCCGATTTGACATCACTTCGGGAGGGAGCGTGGTCAATCGCAATCAACCGGGGGCAAGAGCACAAGCGCTCTTTCCAAAATGGGCCATTACCAGACTGGACCGAGTCATGGCAGAAGAGGCGGCTATTGTCCAGGCCTGGTGCATGGATAGCCGAGAGACAGATACGATCAGTCTGGATGAACGCGTAGCTCAGATGACCGAAGCCCTCAACAGGGTATGCGACTCATCGATGCCGCGAGTGACTGCTCCCCCTCGTAGAACACGGGTGTATTGGTGGACCAGCGAAATCGAGAGCCTCCGTGCCGCCAGCCTTGGGGCCAGAAGAGCTCTTCAACGCTGCCGCCGTAGGTGGCATCAAGAGGCCGGCGAAGAGGCCAGGCTATGCCAGGCATACAGGGATGCCAAAAAGGCCCTGCAGGTGGGGATCTGCCAGGCCAAGGAAAAGAAATGGGAGGAGTTCCTAGGAGAGCTAGAAAGGGATCCGTGGGGGCGCCCGTTTAAAATGGTCAGGAACAGACTCCAACAGAGCGCGCCAACAACGGAATCATTGGATCCGGAACTCCTCTCCAGGACGGTTGCGGAGCTTTTCCCGGAGGAGCCCCCAGCAACGATCCCCCGGATGGCCCCCTGGCCTCCTCTGGTAGACTTGAGTCAGGGTTATTCGCCTGTCACGAAGGCGGAGATGGAGGCCGTAACGGACTGCCTAAGGCAGAAAAAGAAGGCCCCTGGGCCGGACGGTGTCCACGGTCGAGTGCTCTCCATTGCGCTGAAGCACTTGGGAGAACATCTCCGGGCATTATATAGCTCTTGCCTGGAGAAAGGGGAGTTCCCCAGGGCGTGGAAACGGGGCAGGCTCTGTTTGTTGAGGAAGGAGTCGAAACCAGCAGATTCTCCGACTGGTTATCGCCCGTTGGTGCTGCTCGATGAGATGGGTAAGATGCTCGAACGCATCATTGCGGAGCGTGTCGTGCAGCACCTGGGTTTGGAGGGCGTTGACCTGTCGGAGAACCAGTATGGCTTTCGGAGGGGGCGCTCGACGGTGGATGCCATCATGGCCCTTAAGGACCTCTCTGAGAGGGCATTAGAACGAGGGGAGAGGGTGATCGCGGTGTCATTAGACATTAGAAACGCGTTTAACACCCTCCCCTTCGAGGCCATACGCGATGGTTTGGGGTACCACAACCTGCCTCCGTATCTCATACGCGTGATAGAGCACTATCTTGACCAAAGAGAGGTGCTTTATCGGGCGCCGGACTGCGAGATAAAGACCCGGGGGATGGTATGCGGTGTTCCACAAGGGTCGGTTCTTGGCCCCCTTCTGTGGAACATCGGATACGATTGGGTGTTGCGGGGCGTGCTCCTGCCCCGAATGAGTGTCATCTGCTATGCAGATGACACTTTGATTACGGCTCGAGGCAAGAGCTATGAAGAAGCGCGGCGTCTGGCTCGTGCTGGGGCCGGCCTGGTGATTACCCGGATTAGGGCTATGGGACTTAAGGTCGCTGTGGAGAAAACCGAGGCCATTATGTTCCACGGGCCTCGAAGGGGACCCCCTGCAGATGCATACGTCAGGGTCGACGGGACGAGGATACCAATAAGGCCGTCCATGCGGTATCTGGGGCTGGTGCTGGACGGGCGGTGGAAATTCCACGACCACTTCCAGCAGCTGGCTCCAAAACTTGTTAATGCTGCGGGGGCTATGGCGAGGCTCCTGCCCAACCTAGGCGGGCCAAATATGGCTTGCCGAAAGTTGTACGCAGGAGTCCTCAGGAGTATGGCCTTGTATGGGGCCCCGGTATGGGCAGAGGCTCTGGATGCACGCAACTGTGCCTGCATCAGGAGGGCGCAAAGGGTCATAGACATCCGAATAGTGCGGGGCTACAGGACAATGTCCGGAGCAGCAGCGTCCGTCATGGCCGGGGCGCCTCCCTGGGAACTCGAGGCCCAGGTTCTCAGGGAGACGTACCAAGAACGTAGGACCGCCAGGATGAACGGCCAACAGCGACCGGAGCATGAGGTGCTCGTAAGTGCTAGGCGCCGAGCTGAAGACGAGTTGCTGGCACGGTGGGAGAGTCAGCTTGAGGCTCCTATATATGGGGCGCGAACTATAGAGGCCATACGCCCTATTTTAAGGCACTGGCTTAAAAGGAGGTTTGGGTCCTTAACTTTCCGTTTGGCACAGGTATTTTCCGGGCATGGTTGCTTCGGAAAATACCTGTACCGGATAAGGAGAGAGGAGACCCCTGCCTGTCACGAGTGCGGCGCTGCGGAGGACACCGCACAGCACACCCTGGAGGTGTGCCCGGCATGGTCTTCCCAGCGCAGCACTCTGGAGGCGGTGATAGGAGGTGACCTCTCGCTTGCCGCCGTGGCTGAGGCCATGGTGACAACCGAGAGATCGTGGGAAGCGGTAGTCTCCTTCTGCGAGGAGGTTATCTCGCAGAAAGAGGCCGCCGAGAGAGAGCGCGAAGAGAGCGCTAATGCAGCTCTCCTAAGGAGCAGGCGGGGTAATAGGAGAAGGCGGCGCTATGCGCAGCAAATCCCACCATAGCCCGGCCAGCAGGCCGTGCTAAGAGGTGAGTGGGTTGTCCGACACCACCTGGACAGCCCTGCCACCCTGAACAAAATGCAGGGGGTGTGGGCCGCTCTTCCCTCTCTTCCAAGAGAAGAGAGTGTTCAGAGGCGGCCAGGGTCGGTCAGGGAGGTTCCAGACCGAACCAGATCGGGCGAAAGGGGATAAGGTTGCCTTGCGGTAATGCAAGTAGCCTCCTGCCCCTGGGCAAAGCTAGCCGACGGAGGACTGGGAATCCGACCGTCGGTACTGCACAGCCTTGCGAGTCTGGGGGGATGCCCAGTGTGCCCGGGCATCCCCCATTTGAAAAGGGGCCGTCTAGCTGCCTGCCGGGGTTCCACGTGGTGACTGCCACAACGGACCCACGGAACCCAACGGCTGCGGAGAGGGTGCACCGAGGGGTTTTAGTGGGTATGCCCGTCAGCCTTTTACTGACGGGCGAGTCCCACATAACCCCACCGTCCACCCAGCGGTGGGGTATGCGTAAAGCATTTCCCCTCGCTAAAAAAAAAAAAAAAAAAAAAAAGTTAGCAAGCGCAAGAAACAACATTGCACACGGCCCTAAAAGCTGAGTTAGCGATTGTACGTGCATCGACCGCTGCAATTGACGCAACTGGCGTAAACCGCTGACACCGCGCCTCGTGTCTTCGCCGCGGTGTGCTACGTGACCGGACGATGTCGTCACTTCGATTCCTACTTCGATCGGGTCGACATTTAGAAATAATTAATTATAGTTTTTTCTTCGTATTTCTATTTTCTTATTAAATTAATTTTTATAAATTTAAATCGGTTTTTTTGAGTCCTCCGGCCGTGGCTAACGTAATGCAATACTAATAGTGTTATGATATTATTATTTCGTTGATTACAACAAAGTCAACAAGTATCTGTACTTACTTAAAGTAAGTATCCCTGAACATTGCAATAACATACAGGGAATAAAAGACAAATTTAAGAAAGCAACAAGATTTATGTTTAGTATTAGTCAATAATACTGAAGGTTAAAGCAGACCCCTTTTCCCAAGGCAGCAGGCAGTATAACAGCTATACATACATACTTCAAACTTTTATTTTCTTACTAAGTGTAACATATATAGATAATATTTTACCAGGCCACGCGTTGCTGTGGCTCAGTTATTATAAGTTGCAATTTTTTTTTAATTTAATGAAACCCATCCTATATCCTAAGTTGGAACAAATCCAGCAAACTGAAATAAAAATCATCAAAATCCGTTGTGTATTTTCGGAATTCATCTCGGTTGAACACTGTGACAGGGAATTTTTATATATATACATTTAAAATTAATACAGAACTATATATAAGGCGGTTCACACACTAGAGATGCGTCCCGCCGCGGTGCGCGTAGCGACAGAAAACGCGCGCGCGGACGGAGGTGCAGATCTGCCTATCTTAGCGGTGTAATCTGCTTCTCCGCGCGGAGTAGCAATACAAGTTGACCCTACTTCTTCACGCCCCGCGCTCCCGCGCAGAATCTGCGCGCGGGGCGCCTACCCGCGCGTTCCCGCGTCGGCAGTGTGTTGTCATAGGCGTGTTTTCTATATTAATTGAGATTCTTGCATACAATGATAAAATCTGCGGCCACGCGCTACGCGACGGGACGCGGTGCAGTGTGTTAACCGCCTAAATACCCACGACTCAGCTACGAATGCTCGTATTTACCACACAAACATCTGCCCCTTCCAGTACTCGAATCCAGCATCCCAAAGTCTCATACAAACCTATCTTCGTAATATTGGAAGCAATAATAAGTAAGCTTTTTTTTAATGTAAACAATATCTTCATTCTCCTACGTAATACTCAATGCATAATGAAATCCAATATAGACGAAGTCAAATTTGTTTGAACAGCTGTTAATGAAAACGGCGTCAACAAAAAAGACGGTGTATCAGCATGTTATTAACATTTAATTTTATGTAATAAAACCTTTTTACCTTATGAAACGCATTTTATTTAATATTTTTTGAAGTTATACTTCTTTAGGCGCGTTATGAAAAAAAGTGATGACCTCAGAACAATAACTAAAGCTATAGAAGGAGCGCTAAAATAAAAACTGTATAACAGCTCTCGTATTCACTTAAAGTAATCTAACATACATGGGTAAGAGCGAAATAGACAACAATTGTAAGGTTTTATTTTCACGTCATTGTCACAAACTCTCAAAGTACAAATGTCAAATGGTTGTAATTTGGTTGTATATTATAATATCAAATTAAAAGTACGTCTTTAATGGACGTTGTTTCTGAAGTAAGACCAAATTCAATGCGGTCGTATTACAGTGGCCGAACAGCTTTGTGAGCGGCTATCGTGAAATTTTATTATTTTGCAAGGAAGTTCGTGATAAAATAACAGGAAAGTGTGCATAAAGACGCTTCAGACATCTTAGAGTCCGCGCCCAGGATGGCTTGTGTTGTTCCAGACTGCAAGTCTTACACATCACGAAAAGAAAATACGGATGAGGTGTTATCATTTCATCGGTGAGTTTTGTTTCTAAATTCTCATATTTTGACAATATAACAACGGTATATTCAGAAAATTGTAGTAAATTAATATTACAAATAGATTTCTCCGTGAGTTTTGGTTTAAATTGTCTTATTTTCATGCCTTTTGTTTTGTATATGATAGTATGATAGTGATGTGTTTTTTGTTATCGATGTCAACATTATTTGGTTTTTACTTTTTGCTTTAGTTTTCCCAAAGATGAACCTATTAGAACTGAATGGATACGCTGTATATCAAGGAACAATTGGACACCGAAAGCGCACAGTCATATTTGTTCGAAACATTTTAGACTGCACTCATTTCAGTCACATGAAAACATTTAATTTCGGCGGCTGAAAGCAAATGTTATACCCACATTACATTTACAGAACATGAAATTGCTCCTTTTTTATTCCAAACATTATCTTAGTCTTGCTTTGTCAAATATTTTTTTTGAATCCTACCAATAAATATTCAGGTTTTTAATTAACATTTTGGCACCGTATATTCCAAATAACTAGGTGATGCAGTCGCTAAGCATAAAGCTACGCTAGCACCATATAATGGAGCGGAGCGTAATACCTAAAAAAAATTTTTTTTTTTTTATTTTTTGCGAATTTTAAAATTCGGGCTCCATCACAATCTGGTCCTAAACCTGTTGATTCGATTCCACACAAAAAATATTGAAATCGGTTAAGAACTCTGGAAGTTATGGCGTAACAGACATTTCGACATTGAAGCTGATCCAGGGGAGCTTCGCTCACTTCGTTCGCTCTGCTCCAATAATGATAGCTTGTTTACAATAATATTTTTATGTTTCAGAAACCACTATCGGATTCAGAAGGAATTATGAAGCACCAAGTAAACGCCCCAAGTCTATGACCACAGTTGAAACAAATACTGATTTCGATATCTCTGAACTGATATCTAATTTACAGAAAATTGTAGCAGATTATAAAAACCAAATTGGAATATTAAAAAAGAGTAAGAAAGTTGGTGTCAGTGTTTCGTTTCTGAAGGAGCATACTTTGAAGTTGATGAAATAAATTTGGATGAATAACAAACATTTTGTATATTATTGATCTTTTCCCGATACTTTCTCGACAGAGTGGTATATAAAAATAGGTAAACAATAAGTAAATCTGTAAAAAATAATAGCTTGTTAATTTAATTTAAATAATCGATTAATTTTCTTTTTTTTCCTCTTTTTAATCTATACCTATAAAAAATATAATTTTAAATGCAGTGTTCACCAATGTACTAGAGCTAGAGGTCTAACTTAAAATATAAACATGTAGCCTAATAGGATATGCCTATACAAGGTGCAATTTTTTAACTGTACCTACCTGGTTTCTCTAGATACAAGAAAATTCTAATAAATAAATTGATACGGGTCAAAAATTCTACCCATAAATACTGCATTATAAAATGTTCATATTGAAGATTCTACACGTGTTTATTATGACACATTTCCGTCCGTTCTAGTGTTATTGACATACCAACAGCATAAGAAAAATGTTGAGTATGTTTTTGATTTCATTTTTATCGATAGTAATATCGATGCCATTGCATCACTGACGTAAGGGAAACTAGTGACGACCTTGTAAATTACGAAACAAAATCTGTATACTCATTTCTTTCTTACACATTTGCAACTGTATAAGTAAAAATAGTACGAACTAACGTATTGTGTTGTTATTTTAGCGCGGCTTCTATAGCTTTAGTTATTGTTCTGAGTACAAAATAATCATGTTGAAGTTGACCACAAAAGCGACATAGAATAGACCAGCAGGATGAAGTTGGTCGCTCTTTATGAATGTGTGATTTTAAATTATATATGGTAGTTAACAATAATTTTATATTATATCATAACAATATAACAATTTTATTTAAAAGTGGTTTTTACTTCTCATTTTCTCCTACGTTAAATCCTATGAATTTATGTATCTGTCTCTTTTTAATGTCGCTTTTTCGTTTCATCGACTTTCAAATCACAACGATGCTAAAGAAGTTTTGCTTCGAAATATTTTGAATATATATATTCAATCCTGACAGTACATTTTAATGTGTAGAGTTTTACTCTTCCAATGGACAAAGTACTCGCCCGGGTATCGAGGAGATATGGATTCGAGTCGCGCCTAACGGCTGAGACTAGTTGATTATTTTTGTAGTATTAAAAATATAACAATTACATAGCTGTTTCTTCTATATCGATTGTTCCATACTTGGACGTTACAAAACCTAGGACGTTAAAAGATGGCGCTGGCGTCAGCTTAAGAAATACTTGTAAGAATTCAACAGGTCTGTGAAGATCTCGGTAGCTTAATTGGAACAGCACTCGCCCAGATTGCGAGAGGATGTAGGGTTGAGTCCCGCCTGACTGTTGATTTTTTTGTAGTGGTAATTTCGTTGCAAATAAAAACCAAGTAAAAATAAAAGAAAAATAGATCGGTTTTTCTTTTGAACATTTCACACATGGAATACGCTAAGCGTTCGGACATTGGTTGCTGAGGATAGGATTGCGGCAGCAAGCTTTTTTGGTGCACAATAGTATATTTCATTACGAGTGCGGAAAGCCTGTCATTGCAAAGAGTGCGGAACAAGTTGCAATGACGGTTCCGCACGTGTACTGAACAACTATTTTAGTACTGTTGCGAAAAAATGAAGCAAATTAATAAATTAATTATAATCTTTTTTTTAATTATTAAAATGGCGCCAACCATAAAAGAATATAAGCAAAGATTTTTTTTTGTTTTCTTTACCCATTCTGGATAGGCAAAGGGAACTATGCCCATACAGCCAAGCTTTCAGTAGATTTTTTTATTGATATGAAATGAAAATGAAATTTCACGAGATTAAATGATATAAAACCTAAGCTAACTCACGGAATCAAATCATTAAATCTGATATTGAAACAAATTAGTAGCTTCTTTTTAGAAATATTTGCATGAATCATTAAAACTTCTATGATTTTTTTAGTAAATACTTCTTGGTTGGTTTTTTTCTTTTGAATAGACATTATTTGACAGTTGGGAAAGAGAACGCACGAGTTCGGAAAGGTAAAGAAAAAGCTCGAGTATGTAATTAATAATGCCCACATCCCGAACGCTATACGTCACTGCAATACGCCACTTTTTGAGCGACTGTATAAAAAAAATTGAATAATAATATTTATATTTCTTACATCCACACAATTAACCTAGCCCACAGTAAACAGTCAACTTTTTTCAGAATCAATCAATCTGATCATACTTTTCTCTCATATCACACATATGCACTTACACACACACGCTCGAATATAACTTGATTTATATATACACACTCGAGCTTGAATTGTCATGTATTGACATAAAATTGCATGCTATGTTCACCTCTAAGAGCCGATTTCAACACAAAAAGTAAACGCGATCAATTCGTGCTAAACTATGTTTACGCTATAAGCTGAGTTACGAGCATGATTGTGTTTTTCACCAATATATATCAAACATAGTTTTAGTTAAACCTTGTTCAAATCCTGGACTGCCAATTTTCGACGTTTAATGTTATACGGGTCAATGAGTTGCACTTTCATTACAGCTGTTTGCTAACACAGAATTTAATGTTTTTAGAATTTTCACTGCATGATAATAAAACGAGGGGTAGCACGAACATTTCTATAATGATTATTTTTTTATTCCTCGTCCAAGATTGCCCGTTTAAGACCAATCCCAGTTTTAGCTGGCGAAATCGATCTGATGTAAACGGAGATCATAATCGCCAGTTGAACTTGGTATAAGCAAATGGTGAAATTAGCCCTAATGTTAAATGGGTTAGTTAGGTGTCACTGTCATTACAACTTAACTAAACAGAATTAAATTATTTCAATATTTAATTGTATGATAATGAAAAGAGCGTTAACACTAGCTTTGAATAAAGGTTTCAATGACGAGTGTTCTGTTATTTGTCATCCAAGGCCTATTTTAGACCAATACCAGTTTCCGTAAACGCGATCAAAATATAGCTTGTTACATTGATGTTATGTAAACGGAGATCAAAATTGCCACTTGAACTTGGTAATGCAAAACTTAGTTTTATTAAACTTGGTTTAAAGCAGATGGTGAAATTAGCCCTAAGTAATTGTGCATTAAATTAAATTAAAAGTATATTTCTATATCATAAATTATCCTAATAAATTAAAAAGCATTGTGTTATAGATACTAAGTTCATAGTTAGACTTAAATAATATATACACTTGAGAGCAATGAATCCGGGTCACTTAAAGAATCCTAAAAATCTCGGAAACTAAAAATGCTAGGTTAATGCAATAAATTGTATTTAATAGACAATGTAATACTCCTTAAATGAAGGTATTAAAACTTCTTAGTTATTGTAAAGTTATATCATAAAAAAATCAAATTTGAAAAACGGCCACTTTCGAAGATGGAACTACGAAATTACAGCATTTGGTTTTGCTTTTGTTTGTAATCTGTCATTTATGTGGGTACATAAACCATGTTGATAGTGCTCTATATTCATTATTCAAGCTGAAATTATGTCGCTTACGCCTGAAGAATGCACCAGAATACTTACAATGCTGGAAACCGGCCGGAGTCAGCGCGATACAGCCAGGACTGTCGGTGTGTCGCTGTCAACAGTACAAAGAGTTCTCCGACGTTACGAAGAAACTGGTTCTAACCTACGCAGACCAGGAACGGGCAGAACCAGGTGTACCACAGCACGAGAAGACCGATACTTGGTGAACACCATGCTTCGAAATCGCTTTCTCACAGGAACTGAACTCACCAATCAGTTTCGACGCCTCGGAGGAAGTAACCCAAGTGCATGGACAGTAAGACGTCGGCTTGCTGAATCTAACTTAAAACCCCTTAGACCTGCAAACGGCCCTAAACTGGAGCGTGGGCATCGTATTTCAAGACTAAGATATGCCCAGAGCCACGTAAATTGGAGTATTGAAGATTGGTCAAAAGTTATGTTCTCCGACGAATCAAAATTTATGCTCTACAAGCACGATGGAAGACACAGAGTGTATCGAAGACCAGGGGAAAGATTCAAGCAAGCATGCATCGAAGAAAAAGTAGCCTACGGTGTCGGGTCTGTACTTGTATGGGCCGGAATTTCTTCTGAAAGTCGCACAGAGCTGGTGATCATAGAAAACGGCTCTTTAACTAGCGTAAGATATGTGGAAGAAATCCTCAATGATCACGTTGGTCCATTTATGGTCAATTTAGGTGAGGATGCTATATTTATGCATGACAATGCCCGACCTCATACAGGTAGTATTGTGAATAACTACCTTCAAGAGATGAACATTACTCGTATGGAGTGGCCAGCGCGCAGCCCGGATATCAACCCGATCGAGCATGCTTGGGACGAGCTAGGCAGATGCGTAAAACAACGAAACCCTCCCCCAATCACGCTTCGTGAGCTCAAAATTGCTCTCACAGAGGAATGGGAGAATATTACCCAAAATCGTATAAGGAACTTGGTGTACAGCATGCCAAACCGCGTAAACGCAGTAATGGAAGCACGAGGAGGCAATACGAAGTATTAAAATTCAAGAAAATCGTAATAAAGTTCAAACATTTCATGTTTAAGGAGAGATCAGCAGTTTTTTTCTTTATGTAATTTTGTGTTAATAAAATGTATGGTGACTCATATTTTTTTTACTTTCATTTAAGGAGTATTACATTGTCTATTAAATACAATTTATTGCATTAACCTATCATTTTTAGTTTCCGAGATTTTTAACATTCTTTAAGTGACCCGGATTCATTGCTCTCGAGTGTAGATATGTAATAAACATAGAAACATATATTTTATATAAACACCCATGACTCGAGTTCAATGCTCGTTTCCATCACACAAACATCTCCTCTTCTGGGAATTCACTCCAGGATCGTCTGTACGAAAGGCAGGAAAGCTACCATTGCACCAAACGATCATTTAATTAAATGTATAAAAATTATTATTATTATCAAATTTTTAAATAAATCTTGAAAAATTTTGTTAACTGATTGACGTGCCTAATTAAATAGAATAATCCACTGTCCCTTTTGCATTTTTTTTACTTAATTACATCGCATTTGGTTACATTTTAATTGGCTTACTGCAGCTTTTGTCGTCCAGCCAAAATTCAGTTGTCTTTAATTAAGTATGGTCTTTATTTAGAACAGATTCTTTTTATATCATTATTCAGGTAATAAACTGTAAATATAAATATTCTTATGGTACACTATTTTACATAAATATAAAAAAGTTTGCATAGAATGTAATTAAAAAAAAATTGCGTTTAAAAATGGAAATAATGTATTTTATAGTTTAGAAGAGTGCTACTCCCTATATCTATACACTCAAAATATTGTATTTCCCTCTTAACATTGTATTACCGACTACGATCTTGGAGCGGAGCGAGCGAAGCTCCCATGGATCAGCTTCAATGATGAAATTTATGTGACGCCATTACTCTATGAGTTCTTAGCCGAGTTTCGTATTTTTGTAATGAATCGAACCAACAGGTTTAGAACTAGTCCAAATTATGAAATATGCAAAAATAAAAAAAAACATTGGCTGTATGGGATAAGCAAAAAGAATTTAAGCTTCAGCATATATACACCAAACTCTCTAGAACTTTTGAAACCACCAAATTTTTTAAACCGCCAATCCTAAATATGCTGATTTGAATCTTAGACCGTATTAACAACTGCATAAACGAACTCCTTACTACATTGTGTTTAACGGAATACTCTTTCTATTTCCAGTGAGACTATTCATTTACAAAACCGACTTTTACAAGCGTAAATTTCAATCGGAACAGATGTTGCGCGCACCACATCGCAAATCCAAACTTACCCATTACAAAGGCATCATAAAAAGCTAAAAATATTTTTGCGTCCGCTTGTGAATGAGGGCGGAGGAATGCGCAGGAGTGCGCAGGAGAGTCGTAAATCATATCGTCAATTTGTCGGGAGTACATCATGCTTTGTTCGGCCCCTGTTGCATTTTGCAGAAGTGATTCTAAAGGTGGTTACACACTTTCATGAACATTTACTATCAGTTTGGTGCAACGGTAGCGATCCCGGCTTTTGCACCGACGGTCCATGGTTCAAATCCCGGAAGGGGTTATTATTTGTATGGTAAATACGAGCATTTGTACCTGAGTCATGGGTGTTTCTATATAATATTATAGTATCATAAATTTATGTCTATACGTTACCCTAGTATCCATAACACAAGCCCGATAGTGCTTATTTTGGGCTAGGCTAATCGGTGTGAAAGTAAGAAATCTTTATTACTAGCGACCCGCCCCGGCTTCGCACGGATACAATGCTCTACTATATTATGCATGTATTATACATATAAACCTTCCTCTTGAATTACTCTATCTATTAAAAAAACCGCATCAAAATCCGTTGCGTAGTTTTAAAGATTTAAGCATACATAGGGATATAGGGACAGAGAAAGCGACTTTGTTTTATACTATGTAGTGATTATTATTATAATATATTATTATAAAAAATACCTGACAGATTTTAATATTTTTTTTCATTTAGCTGGACTTGTTCTTACTTTCGACATAGGTTTCATTGTAATTTATGAACAAAAAAAATTTTTTATTGCAAATAATAATAAGTGAGCTACAGCAAAGCGTGGATGGGTCGGCTAGTATATAAATAAATTCCTTGTCACACTGTTTGACCGGGTTGAACTCCGAAACTACAGAACAGATTTTGATGATTGTCTTTCCTTTTTTCTGGATTTGTTTCGACTTAGGACAAAGGATAGGTTTCATTTTAATTTACAACTAAAAAAATATTTTTATGGCAAATAATAATACCTGAGCTACAGGAAGGCTTGGCCGGCTAAGCTAGTAATTATATATTATGGTCACTCACATTAGTTTAAGGCAGTCGCTTGGTGCAATAGAGATCCTACTTTCTCCGCCTCAGGTCACGGATTCGAATCCCGGTTATTTGTATACGTGTTTATGAATTCTATACGTCATTAGTTACTCATAGTACAAACTCAGCTTAATTTAAGACTAATTCGTTGTTGTAAGATGTTCAAACTTTTTTTTATTTCTTTATTTAAAACGGGATCATTATCATATTTTTATTTTATTTTTGAGACTTCTAAACTTAAAGAACTGAAGTTTTTGCGGGTGGATGTTATTGGCAAACATATCGGTCTACGCTCCATGTAGAGTATGGCTCTTCGCATCGTTCCTAAATGTTTTAATTTTTTACTTAGCCAATAAGTTTTCTAATTAAAATTCGCCAAGCAACTAAAATACAACTTCTTTTCGAGTTATATATTTTAAAAGTGACATTGACCAAGATATAAATGGAATAGAGTAAAAAATAATATAGTATCTAACAAAACCTCTTTACGATTTTTGTGACACTCCATTTTAAAAATAAAGTTTTCACAGATAAATATAAAACAGTGCCAACGAACAAACACCAAAGCCATACTTTGGCGTCTACAACGAAAGTATAGCAAAAAATAACTAGGCGATGCAGTCGCTAAGCATAAAGCTACGCTAGCATCATATCTTGAAGCGGAGCGTAATACCTAAAAAAACATTTATTTTTTTTCGATGGGAATTTTTTCAAATTTCAAAATTCGGGCTCCGTCACAATCTGGTCCTAAACCTGTTGATTCGATTCCACACAAAAAATATTAAAATCGGTTAAGAACGCTGTAAGTTATGGCGTAACAGACATTTCGCCATTGAAGCTGATCCATGGGAGCTTCGCTCATTTCGTTCGCTCCGCTCCAAAACTAGGCGATGCAGTCGCTAAGCATAAAGCTACGCTAGCACCATAAATTAGAGCGAAAATTTATACCTAAAAAAGAAAATATTTTTTTTTGCGAATTTTTAAAATTCGGGCTTTGTCACCATCTGTTTCTAAAGCTGTTGATTTGATTCACCATAAAAAATATTAAAATCGGTTAAGAACTCTGGAAGTTATGGCGTAACAGACATTGCGCCATTGAAGCTGATCCATGGGAGCTTCGCTTCGCTCCGCTCCAAATATATTTATTAAAAATCATTTTTTCTGATATTTATAAATTCGAAAACTACACAGCTCTTTACTTTTTGATATTACACTGATGAATATTTGACGAACCCATTTAGTACTCACAAATTTTTTCTCGTTATCAAAATCACGTTAAATCGAATTAAAAACTTATTTATCCCTTTAAAAAATGCAAACACTGGTTTCTAACCTGGTTACAAAACTTTTTAATTAAGTGAAGTGTGATAACATACATTTAACCATAAAATTGTATCAATGTTTATGGGTTTATATCAATTTTATGATGGACGAGTACCATTATTACAAGAAAGCTTTCCCTTCAAATGTAATCAATTTATAAAGTATCCGAACAAGTCTGACAAGATGTTATAAATGTTAATTGTACTAGTATACGTTACATTTTACGTTATTTTTGACGTTCTCACGTTACCTCATTAAGCATCAAAAATAGGAAATTTCCAGATACAGAACTGTTGAACGGTTTTATGATTATATATATATTTCATTTTTCAATGCTATCTTATGTAATAATTTTTAGTTAGTGTATAATATTTTATTTTATTTATTTTTTAATTAATTAATTTTTTTTAATGAATATAGAAAATTTACTGAGAATTTACTTGCGTGCTGAGTCGATTTTTTAATAGAAAAATAAGTGTTTTTCTATTAAAAATAAAATAATCATATAAGGTAGCATTGAAAAAGAAATATGTAAAAAAAAATTATAAAACTAAATGGCTGTTTCATCTTAATAGGTTGCCCAAACATTTGTAAAAATGTTTCTATAGAATACGAGAGGATGTTCCTCTCATTGATGAGACAACGCTGGCATACAGCGTAAAAAGTAAAAAGGTACTAAAAAATTTCGACGAGTGTTCACAAAGCTCGGTAGCTCAATTAAGCGAGCATACGAAGGTTGCGGGTATGATTCCCGCCTGATAATTGAATTGTAAACGTAATATGAGTATCCTACTGGGGTATATATTATATCGTCGCCCTATTTAATTTTTTGGCACACAAACTTTTCGCTTAAACTGATATAGCTTGCTGGCTAGTAATGGATAAAAAAAAATTAACCCTACGTAACCTGCAATGTGTATATAATTATGCCAATTGATTAATATGTCAAATGAATTAAGGACCAATATTTTTTGCTAGGCAAAGGATATTCAATCTACTCAGATTAAGAAAAAGATATTTAAAGGTACAATTCAGTTAAGATATGATATATAATAATAATAATAATATTTCTCACGTGTTAATTAAAGACTAAGTCACTCTACTTCACTAGTCCAAAGTAAGCACTGTAAGGCTTGTTTTATGGATACAAGGGAAACGGACAGACATATATGATACATAAATATGTAATAATCATAGAGATACAAATGTTCGTATTCATCACACAAAAATCTGCGCTTTCTTGGACTCTAACCCAGGACCGTCAGGCAGAAAGGCAAGATCGCTACCGTTGTACCAAATGGTCGTTTTTATTAATTTAACGGTTGTTATTAATTTTAAAAAAATCAAAGCAAACCGATTTGTCCATCGTAACATAGGTATAACATTTTAGCGATCATATTTTTTCACTCTTCCTTGGTCGAGTGGCTCGTATACCGGATGTTATGGTAATGTCACTCCGAGGTCCCAGGTTCGATGCTGGCCGAGTCAATTAATAAAACGAACTTTTACATATTGGCTAGGGTCTGTGCGTTGTGGTACCTTCGTTGTTTCCGATTTCTATAACATCATAATGCGCACAGCAAAGGAGTGGAACTCCCTCCCTGCGTCTGTATTTCCGAGTATTTATAACCCGTCCATTTTCAGCGAGGGTGAATAGCTAACCTTCTGGGTTAGCTCGTTCCATCATGGATCCTGTGTTGGCCCCCGGGCTTGATTGGGTTTAAGAGCTAACCCATTCTAAATTTAAAAAAACAAGTGCTTCAGTTATTTAAGTTCAGGTTCAGAACAATGTCTCGTATACATTTATTCTTAAAAAGTGATTTGAAATTATCCGCCATATTCATTACTGATGTTATTGCGTGTTAGCTTACTTTTATTTCCGAATGTATGTCTCTTCCCGTGGGAATATTTTCCAATGAACTCCATAAAATTGGTTTAATAAAACAGACAGAGATAAATTATTTAATAGAAAAAATACTAAATAAAATCGACTCGGCTGACAAGTTGGGGTGGTTGGGATCTGCCTCCTAGCGGTCCACCCCGGGCAACGGCATCATGGACCAACTCGGCCCTTGGTGACGGCTGATGATCCCAACGGCGGTGGTAGGCTCCGCAAGGGGCCGCCTGGCTCGCGACCACCATCCTGCCGAAGTCCGCCGCCAAGCAGCTTTGCTGCGTTCCGTCGGAGGGCGGGAATACCAGTGCCAATGGGGGTTGGTAATAAGTCAGTTGCGCAGCTTAGGACCGGTCTTGGTATCTTGGCTATGCTGTACCTGGTAACTCATTCTGGAGGGTAGCGGGATCCGAAGCACGGTTTAAGCCGCTGGCCGACCGCAGTTAGTAGGGGGCCCAACTAGCGCGCTAGCTACGCGTGAAAGGCTGCCCCGCCAACTCGCGAAAAATCCCGAAATGCTCCACCGTGCCAGTTGGCGACTCGACGGGAGGACCCGGTGGCCATTTCGGGGGGGTTCGGGCGTCCCCGCAGTCTCCAGATGAGTTCCCTTTTTTGGTCAGCTTAGCCCAAGAAAACTTCTTTTGGTCGACTAAGTAGCGTCTCGACTAAAATCCTACCCCCCAACATTCACCATTATGAAAAAAGAAAAGAATAAGACGAATCTCAAACAGCGGCTGCACTTCCTCCCATTTAAAGTGCACCTTGAGAACATTAGAGGACTGAACTCAAATCTCCATCCGGTCCATCACCATCTGGAGACCGAGACGCCGCACCTATTCTTCTTGACGGAGACTCAGATAGCAACCCCGTCGGACGTGGCGTACCTCAACTACCCTGCTTACACACTTGAGCATAAGTTTAAGATGTGTGCAGGGGTCTGTGTGTTCGTCCGCAATGACATATGCTATAGGCGTCTCCGTTGCTTTGAAAAATCCGGGTTTTCTGTTATCTGGCTTCTGGTGGACACAGGGGTAGAGAAGATGCTCTACATCTGTGTCTACCGATCGCACAGCGGTGACCGGGAGACGACTCGGCTCATAGATTACCTCACAGAGACGGCAGACTTGGCAGCTCAGCGATATCCAGCGGCGGAGCTTGTTTTTCTGGGGGACTTCAACGCTCACCACAAAGAGTGGCTGTTCCCATACCAGAAAACTGACCATGCTGGGAGAGAAGCGCGACGATTTGCCCCAGCGCTAAATCTTACCCAGCTGGTGGATCAAGCGACGCGAATTCCAGATATTGCTGGCCACACACCCAATTGTCTTGACCTACTGCTGACAACTGATCCACACAAACATTCGGTATCGGTCTCAGCTCCACTGGGATCGTCCGACCACTGTGTGGTGAAATCCGTATCAATCTGCTCTCCTCCAGATGATAGCCCTAAGGGCATGAGGCGAGTATGGCGTTACGAGTCAGCAGATTGGGACGAGATGCGTATTTTCTTTGCTTCTTACCCCTGGCGGCAAACTTGCTTCTCTTCAAGCGACCCTTCGTGCACCGCTGATGCGATCGCGGATGTAATTCGGCAGGGAATGGAGTATTTTATTCCATTCTCCGACATCCCGCTCGGTTACAAGTCCCGACCTTGGTATAATGCGGCCTGTGCTCGTGCTGAGGCCCGAAAACAATCTGCTTACCAAGCCTGGGTGCAAATCCGCGATCGCGGGGTTCGTGCACGGAGAATTCGAGCGAAGAAGAGAGCCTATAATTCGGCCGCCAAGTCATGCAAAAGGGTGTTACTAAAGGCGAGATTCGACCACATCAGCAGAATAGGGATGAAACTGTCTTCCTATCCAAATGGAAGTAAACAGTTCTGGTCCCTCTCGAAATCAGTCGAAACGAATTTCTGCCGTCCTATGCTACCGCCATTGCTGAAATCTGACGGGTCACTGGCCCATTCTGCAGCTGAGAAAGCAAGTTTACTTGCCTCTCTGTTTGCGAGCAATTCCCGTCTTGACACCGGCTCTCAACAACCACCAATCATACCTCGCTGTGATTCTTCGATGTCGGAGATCACAATACACAATAAGCAGGTCCGTAGAGTCTTACTTAGTCTGGACGTGAATAAGGCCAGTGGTCCTGATGGCATACCAGCAAGAGT
This sequence comes from Calamotropha paludella, assembly GCA_927399485.1. Taxonomy (NCBI): domain Eukaryota; kingdom Metazoa; phylum Arthropoda; class Insecta; order Lepidoptera; family Crambidae; genus Calamotropha; species Calamotropha paludella. The sequence continues at coordinate 2,189,500 of OV656820.1, forward strand.
GCTGAGGTATTGTGCGCCTGAGTTGTCTCCTGTGCTAACACGCTTGTATCGCCTCTCTCTCAACACAAAAACCGTCCCAAAATCCTGGAAGCTTGCCAATGTGCAACCAATACCCAAAAAGGGTAGTCGTGCCGACCCATGCAATTACCGACCGATCGCCATCACTTCCATACTCTGTAAGGTTATGGAAAGAGTGCTGAACAGCAAGTTGCTCTCATACCTAGAAGACAACGATCTCCTCAGTGACCGTCAATATGGCTTTCGCCGAGGACGCTCAACTGGGAATCTTCTAGTCTATGTCACGCATTGCTGGGGCGAGGCCCTCGAGATGCACGGCGAAGCACTTGCCGTGTCACTTGACATCTCGAAGGCTTATGACAGGGTCTGGCACGCAAGTCTGCTGCGCAAGCTTCCTGCGTACGGTATCCCCGCTGACTTTTGCAGTTGGATAGCCGACTTCCTGACTGAACGATCGATCAGAGTTGTTGTCGATGGCTGCTCCTCTGACTCAGTGCCTATTGATGCCGGAGTTCCTCAGGGGTCTGTTCTTTCTGCGACGCTTTTTCTGCTGCACATTAATGACCTGTTAATACCAGGAATTGTTGGGTATGCAGACGACAGTACTGTTGTAGAGAGATAGCTAGATACCTGTCTAGCGCAAAAGCCAGCGGCGACGACGTGATGTTCATGAGAGAGGCCATGGTTGAGCGAATAAACCAGAGGCTAAACTACGTTTCCCAGTGGGGCGATAGTAACCTCGTAAATTTCAACGCCTCCAAAACACAAGCGTGTCTTTTCACGGCAAAAAGGAGTTCCTTCCACCTCACTCCTACTTTCCGAGGTACATCTGTACCTGTGACCGACAGCCTCGAGCTTTTTGGCATGGAGTTGTCTTCAGACCTTAACTTCGGCGCCAACATCGAATCCAAAGCTCAAATTGCAGCCAGAACGCTGGGCGTCCTAAATAAGGTCAAGCGATATTTCACGCCAGGACAGCTTTTAACACTCTATAAAGCTCAAGTCCGATCTTGCATGGAATATTGCTGCCACCTTTGGGATGGCTCAGCAAAATACCAACTTGCTGCACTGGACACGATTCAGCGCAGAGCTGAGAGGCTCATCGGGGACAACAAATTGGTGAAGAGCAAGCTTCACACCTTAGCTCATCGCCGCAAAGTTGCCTGTCTGGCGGTCTTCTACAGACTGTACTTCGGAGAGTGTGCTCAAGAGCTGCATCTGCTCATACCGCCATCTCCTTTTTTCCATCGGACATCCAGACGCACTGCAGGCTACCACCCTTTCTTGGTTGATATTCCTACCTGTCGTACCAAGCGCTTTTCAACATCCTTCATAACGCGCACAGCAAAGGAGTGGAATTCCCTCCCTGCGTCTGTATTTCCGAGAACTTATAACCCGTCTATTTTCAAGGCCAGGGTGAATAGGCACCTTCTGGGTTAGCTCGTTCCATCGTGGATTCTGTCATGGCCCCCGGGCTTGATTAGGATCAAGAGCAAACCCATCCTAAAATAAAAAAAAATAAAAAAAAAGTGACGACTTTTTCTAGTATTTTTATATTATATTATTTTTCTTATAAGATAATCATTGAAAAAATACTAAAAAAAAATATAAAAATAGACAGAGTTTACATTTAATTAAATTTATAACGTTAAAAACAATGCTGACGACCGTTTGGTGTAATGGCGAACCTGCCTTTCGCAGGGACGGTCCTTGGTTCGAATCCCGGAAGGAGCAGATGATTATATGATGAATACGAGCATTTGTACCTGAGTCATGGGTGTTTAAGTTTATATATATTCCTATGAATATTACTTATCTATGTATCATATATGTATGTATACAATACCGGATTTACCTCAGACGGGGCCCCAAGCAACAACTGATTTTTGAGGCCCTCGTTTTAATATAACCCCCCCCCCTTCTTTTTAAAAAACAAAAAACAGATCAATTTTGCAAAATCAATATATTATTTGAACCATCTCCATTACAACTTCTTCCTACTTTTTTCAGTCGCAAATTGATTAATAATATCATCAAAGTCAAGTTCTCGAATCTTGTCTTTTCGACAAACAGAATATCATTTTTATTTTATTTAAAAAAAATTTAATATTTTTAATTATTTTTACATTTTCAAATAATTTTTAAATTTTTTTCAAATTTTGGGGCCCCTCTCCAAGCGGGGCCCCAAGCAATTGCTTCCTTTGCTTCCTGGTAAATCCGCCACTGTATGTATATCCGTTACCCTAGTATCCATAACGCAATCCTTACAGTACTTACATTGGGCTAGGCTAATTGGTGTGAATGTAAGAAATATTTAATATTATTATTAATGTATGTGATGTTGTCTAATATTCATATTGATATAATTATCACTACAATTCTGAATATGAGACTAAGGTATGATAGTGTGTTCTCAGCTTTACATGGTGTACTTGGAACCATTCGTAAAGAAGCAAGGAGCCGGCGGTACACGCCTTTATTGGTCGCAAATCAGATTTTGTATGCAGGAAGTATACGTCAAGACGGATTCAAAAACGAACGCGCTTGGATATAACTTAAGATTTCAAATGAGTTGAAGAGTGTGAGCTTTATCTAAATATAGTATAGTAATATCTATCTAAATATATAATAAAGTAGGTCGGTGCAGTCGTAAAGCATAAAGCTCCGCAAGCACCATATATTGGAGCTGAGCCTAATACTAAAAAAAACAATAATATTTAGTAAATTATAAAATTCCATAAGAATGAGAACTTTCAAAAAGTTTTTTGGTCATAACTTTTTAAAGTGAAAACTGCTTCAGCATTGTTGTGATTTGAAATTCGATGAAACGAAAAAGCGACAGTAAAAAGAGACAGACACAAAAATTCATAAGATTTAACGTAGGAGAAAATGAGATAGGAAGCGTTATGTACGCGTGTTAATACATGTGTGCGCATGCGTAGTACAAAGCTTAAGAGAAGGCATCACAACAACCGTGGTAATTTGTATACATGTACGTATTATTTTTGAAGGTTTCACTTCCACCACGTGTGAGTTGCACACATGCCTTTTTATATTTATGCGAATTTCAAACAATCTGGTCTGGCTGTCACAATATGGTCTTAAATGTATTGAATAGATTCCACACAAAAAATATTAAAATCGGTTAAGAACTCGGGAAGTTGCGGCGTAACAGACATTGCGTCATTAAAGCTAATCCATGGGAGCTCCAATTATATTAAAATTTAATAAATTAAGACGTTGCCGGCTTTACAGGATCCATGATGCGTTCATTATTTTTTTATGTTTAATCCTGACGTTCGTGTTCTTTAAATAAGCCATAATCACAGGATGACTAAGGTAATGGTTATCATACACGAGCTAATATTTTAATTGGCCAAGTTCCTTACTACTTAATTTATATTCATATTCTTTATTGCAAGTCATAACAAGTATGTATACAGGTATGTATACAGGTGTGTATACACATACAGGTATGTATACAGGTATACAAATGTACTTAGCTCTAGAGTTGCATGTGACCCCTGTGAGGGCGTAGCAATATAAACAAATAATATTGTTACTTATTTTTTTTATTGCAATAGGTAAGCGCTTGGGCGTTCTCTCGCCTGATGGTAAGCGATGTTGCGATCTAGGATGTGATGCGCTTGCCTAAAAGACACCTATTTACTCATGACTTGAAGACCCTAAATTTTATGTTTCAAGAAATAGACTAAAGCAAGGAGTTTTACTCTTTAGCGGTACTGATCACAAAATTGGAACCAAAACACGTAGTGCGACTCTTTGATATATCAACCATATTTATAATATACTAGCTGCCCCGGCCACACGTTGCTGTGCTATAGATTAAAATCAAATCTATCCTATCTTTTAAGCCAGATAAAATAACAGATAATAACGAAGTTTGATCAAAATTGGTTAAGTAGTTTAGGAGTCCATCGCGGACAAACAACGTGACACTTAATTTATATATATTAAGATTTTATTAAGTTTTTTTTAGCACATCTATAACGACCATTACCTTAGTCATTTTGAGATCACGGTTCCTGTAACGGATTCAAAACAGGGTTAAATATCAAATGTCTTTCTGATACGTTTTTTGCGCCGCAGTAGCTCAATTCGGTAAGCACTCGCCCGTATGGCGAGGAAACGTCTGTTGCTGTGCGGAAACGAAACGATGGCGAGGAAACGTCTATTGATGAAATATGGAATAATCACCGTAATAAAAATTCAAAAGCTGATCACAGCCAAATCGCTGAGACTACATTCGTTGTGCTTCGCTCAGTATTTGCAAACAGCAGCATGAATTGCAGGCCTAGTATATTGATGATAAGGATGAACATTTTTTTAATACCTAAAAAAATAGTAACAGTTTTAAAATGACATAGCCTAAAATTTAGAAAGCAAATACACAAGTTGCGGAGCACGTTCTAAAAATGTTCACGGTTCAATCAATTGAACTGAGTTTCGTTCAAATTAGATAGAAAGTTAGTCCTCGTGGAGGTCAATCACGACGTGCATTGGTCATACTAAACATAACCCAAGTCTCTTAAACTTAAATTCAATTTTTAAGTTACATTTTTAGGTCAAATATCTCGTTCATAGGTCTCTCAGGGAGTGGAGTATTTTGTACAACGTGTCCCGTCACCAGTGTCGGAGCCTTTAATGGTGTGACATATGGCATTTTTTATCGAAAAAAATGCCCCTAAAATTTTGTTTTTCTCTTACGGTTATAAAATGGCCGCCATTTTGTTTTCTTGGTATCCAAGACCTTTTTTTTTTTTTTTTTTTTTTTTTTTTTTTTTTTTTTTTTTTTTTTTTTTTGTTTTCGTAGAAAATGGCATTAGGCATTCACACCGTGTCGGGAGAACACGGTGGATATGTGGGACTCTCCTCCATGCCCCTACCCGGCCGAGTGCCCGGTAAAGGCTTGGAGGCCTACCCACTAAAAACTACGGCGTCCCAATACACAGTGGAGCGGGTCGCGGGGCCCTTGGCCGGAATCGACCGCAACCCGCTCCAGTGTGGGTCCGCGCTCGTGGGCGGACCTCGCCTATGCTCCGTGAGGGACGGAGCAACGGGGTGAACCGTGACGCCCTGAACACCCCGCACGCCTGAGGGCCAAGTGCAATGCGACTGCCGGTCTCCCGCTCCGACAGCCGCTGGCCCCCTTTTGGTGAGGGAAGGAATAAACCACACCCCCCGACCGACCCCGACCCACACAGAACGAGACTCCCGCGCCCGCGATGATCACCCAAGAACAAGTTCCCGGGCGCCATCGCAGGCGGCGCGGTTGCCCCGCCCAGTGCAGGCCGGAGGCGGCCGAGGTGTGCTAACGGCCTTCCCCCCCCCCACCTCATCGGGATGTGCGTCCGCGGAAGTCCCCCGGAAACAAAAGTTCCCGGAGGGCTTCCGCGGTCGCCATCCCATCGGACCCCCTCTCGGCCACGCCGGGTGATAACGGAGAAAACTCCGGTATCACCCGTAGTTTCCGAGTGAGGCTCCTACCCTCGGGGGATGGTACCGAGGGTCCTCCTCAAGCGCTCCGCGTGCGACCCCCGCACGCGCCCGCGCTTCCGGCGTCTTCACGCCCCTCCCGCGAGGGAAGGGTGGAAGAGGCTCTCTCCCCCCCGAGCGTTTTACGGGGGGGATTGGGCACCCGATGGGCTGGGTGCCCCTTCCTCCATGGGGACCACCGGTGGTGGAGGGGCCCACCCCTTCACCACCGGTGGGTCGCACCTGCGACTGCCCATCACATGGTCGGCCGGCCGCCCGAAGGCGGCGCACACCGAGCATGCTGGCTCCCTCTTACAGGAGGCGGCCATGTGACCAGGCGCCCCGCACCTGAAGCACAGGCCACTCCTGTCCGTCGTCTCGGGGCACTTGTGTTTCGTGTGCCCGAGGGATAAGCACTTGAAGCATCGCAGAGGGAGAGCAGTAAACACCCTCACGCTTGCGGTGCTCCAGCCGACGCGGAGTTTGCTGTCTTCACTAACGGCCTTGGCGGCGGCTACCGGCAGTTTTGCTATTGTCCATCCCATGCCATCAGCGCCAGTTCTCATGCCCCCCATTTTGATGGCTGTTCTTGGGCACTCTGTCTTTGCCATCATGGCTTCCGCCACGTCCTCTTCTTCGACGGAGTCATCCAGTCCGGAGATCCGCAGTACTGCAGTCTTCTCCGGCCTGGATATCTCCGCCACATCTCCAACGGCCTCGCGGAGCCTTTCTGCCAGTCTATCGGCCAGCACCCCGCTTGCATCCTTCACCTCAATGAGGCGGGCTCCCGCCTGCGTCTCTTTGGTTCTCACCCCATCCGTGATTCCCATTTCGGAGAGGGATACCGCCGCCTTGGCCCTCCTCAACACGTGGGAGTAAGACTCCCCACACTCCAACGCTTCTGGTCTCAGCCTCAGCGTAATTGCCGCCGTCTTTGGTGGATTGAGCCTCACCTTACGTCTTGGCCTCGGTCTCTTCGTATCGGTCGCTCCTTGTTCAGCGCGTTTCGGTTGGCTGGCCTCAGCCGCTTTGCGCTTTTCCGCCTCCCTACGCTTTTTGCGGCTGATCGCCTCCGTCCAAAGTTCGCCTTGCTTGGACAATGGGGGCTCCGTCGCTACCTCCCTGCGTGCTGGGCCTGATGGTCTGGTCTCCGTCACCGGTTGCACGTCTTTTGCTTTCGGCGGGAGAAAGGTCTGCTTCTCCCACGCCGTAAGCCGTTCTTCGACTGCCTGTTTTACCGCCTGCAGCAGCTTCCCATCGTTGACCGCCAGCCGCTCGTCGACAGCCTGGGTTACCGCCTGTAATATGCTCTCCTTGCTAGGCGCCTTTTCAGCGTGCCTCGGGGACTTCGCCGCCTCTTCCTTTAGCTTCGCTATGTCTCGGCTGAGCAGCTGCACCGTAGCGATGAGCTTGCGGTTCGTCTTTAGCAGTCCCGCCATCCTTTTCCCCTCGCGGGTGAGCACCTGCCTGCAAAGGTCAGACATGCCCTGCATTGCTCTCGTCATCCCACGCAATCGTGTCGCTAGGACGTCCCTGGTGTGGAAATCCAGTTCCTCATCTTGAAGCTGCTCTTCCATGCTCCGAGCATTCCAATCAGCGTCGATTCGGAGCTCCTTCCATGAATCACGCTCGTCTTTGTCTACGGATTTGAGGCCTAAGAACCTCTCCTCCGCTGCCTCGTCTTCTACCTCCGACTCTTCGTCGGAGCAACTCTCCTCCGACTCTTCCCACTCTTCGGACATAGGCTCCTGAGGAGACTGCTCCCTCCGGGTGGGGGGAAACCTCAGTGTCACCTTCCTTCCTTCTCCTTTGGCCGCGGTTGAAACAGGGGAGCGCTCCCTCACCGCCGAACCCTCCTTTGGGGGTGTGATCTTCCTTTGTGCACTGTTTTGCCCCGGACTCTGTGCGCTGTCCATCTTCCGTTCTCCACCAGATACTGGTTTTGAACCACGTCTTTGGTTTTTTATTTTTGTTTTTATCAGCATTCATTTTGATACCCACGAGTATGGGAGAAACGACGTCCACCCGGGCAGAGATCCCTGTACCCGGGTAACCCTACTTACGCCTGGGGGGTCGGGAGGTACCCCAGGGCGACCGCTAATGGGCCGACTGCGCTCCGCCGGCCACCTCCGAGAGGCGCCCCGACACCACGAATCCCAGTGCCGGGACTTTGACGATTTTTTATAGTGGTTTTCTCCACGCGGCCCCCACCTAAGTGGCGGCCCCCGCTCCCGCACCACGTACGAGGTTACGGTTGGGCCGGAACCGATCCTCGGATCGGAACACGCCCCGACTTGCCCGCTGACGCGAGCTGGGCCCGAAGGCCCCCTCGGGTGATTTTTTAGAGGGGTTGTCTTCCCCGCGGCCCCCACCCAAAGGTGGCGGCCCTCGGCCCTGCACTATGTACAGGGTTACGAGTTCCTTCGACGACACCAGGCAGAACTGGCATCGCCTCAGACTCCCCATGCTCGGCTACCGCTACCCGGGATGCCCAGGACGCCAGCCGAGCTCCCCCTTGTTGGCCCGAAGGCCCCCCCGCGGGTGATTTTTTAGAGGGGTTGTCTTCCCCGCGGCCCCCACCTGAAGGTAGGGGCCCTCGGCCCTGCACTACGTACAGAGTTACGAGCTCCTTCGGCGACACCAGAACTGGCGTCGCCTAAAACTCCCCATACTCGGCTACCGCTACCCGTGCGAAAAAATTCCACCCGTGCGAAGCCGGGACGGGCCGCTAGTCTCTTTAAACCATCTAAGCATCCCTATTTCTATCTTTCTCACTATATCTTCTTCCACACCACACCGTTCTCTGATTTATTAATTTTTTTATTAATTTATATAATTACTCAACATAGTAGGTGGGCTTCCAAAAAATGAGGACGGCGAAACAAAGCTGTGCAATTCTGCTGCACACTTTCCGAAATGTATTCTATAAAAGACGGATAGGTAAACTACCTTCTGTCTTCGCTCGAGTGTTTATAGCTGATTATAAAAATATCGTCTTTACCGATTAACGTCTTGGCGCTCCTCACAGTGGACTCTAGCGTCTGGAGCTGGTACTGGGCGGCACCGCACCAAAGAAGAGAAAAGGGCTCCATACACAATCAAACTTGCACTTAATAGAGATTGGGCAACTGTTCCAGAGTAAAGTACCTTCTCATTTTCGCAAGAATGCCAAGTTTTTTTCTTTTTCGAGCGTGCTATTTTTTCAGTAAACTAACAAAACAACAAGACATTGAATTTATCAGTACTTTCTCCGTATCCTCATCCTGTGATCACGGCTCCTGTAAAGGAGTCGAAACGTCAGGATTAAATATAAAATAAAATAAAACATGCGCAAAAATCCGTAAAAAAGTGTTTTATTCTGATGTGTAATGTGCGCGGAAGTGTAAGAACTAAATATAGTACTTTCTCCAGTCAACTTAAGCAACTTGGTAAAAGTTTCTTAAATAAGGTTAAAGAATTGCCATTGTTTTCATTTTATTTAATTGTAATGAATAGAGACCGGATTATATGCATTTGCATATTCGCTTATGCATTTGCATATTCGCATATGCATTTGCATATGCGAATAGAATACAGTCTCGCTGTGTGCGCGCTCGCAAGCTAACGTTCGTGTCTTCCTGCCAGCTATAAGCAATGGCGTCGGATATCGTGAAGTGTATAAACTGCAATATTGTGATTAATGAGTTACTAGCCTATATTCAGAACAAAGTGGATGTAATGGACGAAATTTCGCTCGTCCAATTGTGCCGCGAAAATTTCAGTGACGAAGAAATATTACGGTCAAAAAAACTTTTATTTGAATCCGTCCCAAACTCGAAACGTAAATTGAGAAAAAACAAGGGAAAGAACGTACGCGACATCGATGATATCATCGGCCTTATTAAATCTTCGGATCCAGATATCGTTCCAGTTTTTGTGGCGAGAGAGCTCCACAAGCTACCTCCTGTTACCTGGGATCACATAGATGCTACTAAAACCCTTAAAGACCTGGTATATATGCAAGAGGAGATAAAACAGTTAAAGAAAAACTATGCTCTTGCGTCGGACCTTGTTGTTTTGCGTAATGAGCTGGAAAATTTAAAAAACACCTCGATGATTCACAACCCTTTCACGTATGTAAACAGTAGACGAGGTGCTTTGTGTGTGGACAGTTACGACCCAGAGAGTGGATCCATGGCGTTAACTCCCCAGATACATGAAGAGGGAAACAGGATCGCTAATAACAGCAGCAACAACAAATTTAGTAAATTTGAGAGAAACATTAAAGATTCGGGAGGTAATCAGCAAAAAAATACAATATCTGCTGATTATAACACAGAGCCAACGCATGATTCTACCCGCATCACTGCTGTGAATGTCATAGATACACACAATAACACTAGTGTTGACTCGACCCCACGCGGGGTGCTTACGGGGGAGTCAACACAGTGTGCTATCTCTGTCATGCCTACACCTGTATGCGGTGAGTCACCGTTGCCGCCGTTAGTGACCGCTTATCACAAGTCCCCTACTATGAATACTTCTCTCGATCGTAATTCGAAAACACAGAGGCAAGTGTGTTCTACAAAAAGAAATACCGTCGTAGAATCGAAGGACGCGAAAATTCCGCAACAATTGGTAGGGGACCTGGCGCAATGGACTTTGTCTTTACCGAGAAAGAAACGGATAAGATTATTGAATGCAAATCGTATTGGTAAAGCGAATACAGGACAAGATGTTAAGTTTAAAGCCATCGTGACTAAAGTTCCGTTATTTATATCACATGTATCCAAAGATACGACGGAAAGCGACATAATTGAATATATAGAACAAAATGCGCGGGAAAAAGTCACACTTTTTAAAATTAATACTAAAACTGAGAAAAATTACAACTCGTTTAAGCTATACGTCTTAAAACAAAACCTAAGTTTGTATTTAGACGACTCTTTTTGGCCAATGGGCATTAAATTTCGGCGATTTGTACATGATAAATTCCGTACAACTAGCGTATCTGGGCCGAAACCTCTTTCATAAAATCAAGTGTAATGGATACATGCAAGTCAAACATCAGATTTATTAGCTTTAATTGTAAATCCGTAAGGCGATCGATCGATGACGTAAGAATATTATGTGGCACGGCTCACGTGATTGCTTTGCAGGAATTATGGCTGATACCCGAGGATTTATCTTTATTGAATACAATTCATTCTGACTTTGAATATACCGGAAAGTCTCCAGTGGATACCTCTAAGGGGTCTTAAGAGGAAGGCCGTATGGCGGCGTAGCGATATTATGGCGTAAGGGCATGTTTCAAGCGGTATCAGTGATTAAGTGTGAAAGTGTGCGTCAGACCTGTATTAGAGCATCTATAGGTAATGGAAGGTCAATTTTAGTGTTTAGCGTATATATGCCTAATGACACGTACGACAATCTACTAGAGTTTACTGAGTGTCTATGTGAAATCAGTGCGATTATTTCAAACAATGATGCAGAAGCTGTATACGTCCTGGGAGACCTTAATGCGCATCCGGGTGAGCCCTTTTGTACTGAACTTTTAGATTTTTGTTCAGAACAACAGTGGAGATGTGCGGACATAGAAATGTTACCAGCCGACACATATACTTTTGTCAGTGATGCACATGGTTGTCGCCGATGGTTGGACCATTTAATTGTAAGTGAGGCGGCGTGGCATACTATAGGAAATATAAGTGTATCATACGATACTTACGTTTCAGATCATTTGCCTGTTATAATGGACTGTAAATTAGAATTACTTATACCTAAGATCACCACAAGGGAAAAAGTTTGTAATAAGATAATCTGGGGAGAAAGAAACTCAAAACAGATAGCTAGTTACGGTAAATTATGTCATGAGCGTTTAAGGTTAATTGATTTTTCTCAAGAGTTTTCAAGTTGTTGTGATAGTCATTGCGAAAACCAGTATCACAGGCTGTTATTAGATAAATTTTACTGTAATATTGTTTCTATACTTAGTGATGCCGCAATCCAGACATACTTGCCACCAAAAAGCAACATAAGAGGCAAGAAAACTCCTCTGGCAGGCTGGAATAGACATGTGCGTGAAGCATACAGGCAGGCCAGGCTTAAGTATCAATTATGGCTTATGCACAATAAGCCTCAGACCGGGCCTGTATATGAGAGTATGTATCATAGCCGAAAATTTTATAAAGGCAAATTATCTTGGTGTCAGAAGAATCAGGAGCAGATTAAGCTTGATATTATGGCTACGCATAGAGCCTCCAAAAACTTTTCGCAATTCTGGAAGGCCACAAATAAATACAATCTTAAGCCTGGCGTGCCTGTAAACGTAGGGGGTGCGGATGAGCCCGAGTGTATAGCTAATATGTTTGTTGACCACTTTAGTGTGTCAAGCCCTCTGGGCTCATGTCTGCAGGTGTCTGATGTGGGCGAATGTCGTGAATCGGATTTGTTGCGCTTCTCTGCCGGGCAGTTGGGGGAAGTGGTTAGTGGAATGACCAGAGGAAAGTCACCGGGACACGATGGCCTTAGCATCGAGCACCTGCAGAATGCTGGTGTTCATCTGCCCCGTGTGCTTGCGATGTTTTACTCTCTATGCATGGGACACTCGTACCTTCCTAATGACCTAATGCGAACTATTGTTGTGCCCATCATAAAGGATAAAACGGGCGACGTAGCCGATAAAAACAATTATCGACCCATCTCCTCGGCTACTGTACTGGCGAAGGTGCTTGATGGCCTGCTGGACTCCCATCTTCAGGACTATTTACTTATACATGATGCTCAGTTCGGGTTTCGACCTGGATTATCAACTGAAAGTGCCATTCTTGCCCTGAAGCACACGGTACAGTATTATACGAGGCGTCAAACGCCTATTTATGCATGTTTCCTAGACCTATCGCGCGCTTTTGATACAGTGTCTTACAGTGTGCTTTGGGCCAAGTTACGGGATAGAGGTGTGCCAGCGGAGCTGTTGCGCATCCTTCAATTTTGGTATGGTGGTCAGGAAAACTGTGTAAGGTGGGACAATAGTTTGTCCCGATCATTTAAATTGAATTGCGGAGTTAGGCAAGGCGGCCTTACCTCACCTAAGCTCTTTAACTTGTACATCAATGACCTCCTCGTCGAGCTCAGCAGCAAATACCTGGGATGTCGCGTGGATGACGTAAATATAAACAATTTAAATTACGCTGACGATATGGTTTTGCTGAGTCCGACGGTGAGGGCATTGAATGAGCTTCTTCATATATGTGAAAATTACGCGCAGGTACATGGTTTGACATATAATGTCAAGAAGTGTGAATACCTGGTGTTTAAGGCCGTCGGTGGGAAATGTCCTGAAAATGTACCTGTCATTAAATTAAATGGCACGGAGCTGACAAGAGTTAATAAATTCAAATACCTAGGACATTTTATAACCGATGACCTTGGGGACCAAGCCGACATAGAAAGGGAACGCAGAGCGATGGCGGTTCGATGTAATATGCTCGTTCGCAGGTTTGTACGTTGCAGTAAACAGGTCAAAATAACCTTATTCAAAGCTTACTGCCAAGTATTCTATACGTGCAGCTTGTGGACCAGTTATACTCAGAAAGCCGTCAGCGCTCTGCGAGTCCAATATAATAATGGCTTTAGGATGCTGATGGGGTTGCCCCGCTTCTGCAGTGCATCGGGTATGTTTGCGCAAGCGCGAACAGATGATTTTTACGCAATCTTGCGCAAGAGGACCGCCTCACTGCTAGGCAGAGTGCGGGCCAGCTCCAGCGGAATCCTGCAGACCATTGCGAGGAGATATCACACTCCGATTATGTGTCATTGGTTCAAAGTTCTTAGCAGAAACAATGACACACTTTAGTATAAGTAGTTATTTTATATTTTTTACTAACATAGTGAGTAAGTTTGTTTTGTTACTAACAAGAATGGATCTTTGTTATCTAAATCAATAAATATTATTATTATTATTATTATATTCGCATATGCATTTGCATATTCGCATATGCATTTCCATATTCGCATATGCATTTGCATATTCGCATATGCATTTGCATATTTTAGCCATTCTCAGCGGTAATAGCATAATTTACCTAAGATCTAGTTATGATGCATATTATCGGTACATTTACAATTTTTTCACTAACCCTGCGTTCCGAAATGCGACCAAATTTAATAACAGTCACAAAATATAAGGGCTTAGCTAATCTAAGGAAACATTTAAGGATCCCAAAATTTAAAAATAAACATAGCCCTGATTTGCTCTCTATTTTCCTACATACCTGAAAGTATTAAAAAGCTTGAAACTCGCGGTTTGGCATTGACTGAATCTATCCAAACAATGAATAAAATACGCCAAATGAACTCCGCGTTGCCAAAGACACTGCCGCATAAACTTAAAGAAAAGTTTGAAAACATATTGAACAATAACCCAGGTTTTCAAAGTTTGTGTCCAATTGATAGTTTCATTAATGGGACGGCAGAATTTTTGCCAGAAACTATAAGTGCTAACATAGCACCCTAATTCAAATTCTGCCCAAACTACCTCAGTGGATGTAGAGCGAACCTTTCCTACTTATAAAAATATTCTAAATGATCGTAAATCTTACCACTGAAAATTTAGAAAAATATTTGATTGCTTACGTTTACAAAAAAATTAAATAATTTTAATCGAATATAATGTTACTGTGCCTATTATCGCCTATTATCAAAAAATAATTTACTAATTGTATGCCGATTTTGAAATAAAAAAAAAAAACCGGTTGGTTGCCTGTAAAGTCGGTATACGGGCGAAAGTTTTACGTGACAACGACTTTGAGTGGTAAAATAATTTTAATGTGAATATTCATTCGTATAGTAGGAAGAAGGATGAAATAATAGTAACAATTTAAAACATTTATTTATACAAAGAATTATATTTAAAACATTAATTTATAGGCACGCGTCCCTTCCACTTTTTATGTCTGTCTCTCTCGCTCTTAGGCGGGCTAACCATGCCCGAGTGGAAGGGACGCGTGCCTCTCACTCGCTCTCATTGTAAGCGCATAACGTGAGCGGAGCGTAACGCAGTTTCTTGAAGTGTCACCCGGCAAACCAATTTATAAGACGTTGTCACGTCAAAAAATGAATAATTACTTATGTCTTTTTTTTGGGGATTCCTAAAATTTATCATTTGTTTTCGCATATTCTGCCAATTTTCGTGCATATTTCAAGCATTTTTCATGCATATTTGCATGCATATAACAAGCTTTTTATGTTGCATATAATCCGGTCTTTAGTAATGAACTTGAACTACACTACACTGAAACTCGATATCTACAACATAAAAGAAACAAATATGAATCCAAATATATTCTACTAGCATAACTTGCGGCTTTGCTCGCTCAGATCAAAAGTTATATTTCAATCTCTCGGAAACCTAAAAAACTGACAAAATGTATGCAAAATTTCAAGATGATCGGTTATATTTATTTCATTTCAACTATCATTTAAAATGTTATATAAACATTAATTTTCAGAATGGGTATTCTATAAACTTCTACAAATTTGGTGGAAAGTGTAATATTAACTTCGCAAAGGGCTAATTTCTTTCCTCGGAGCCATCTTGTTGTCCTTTACAATCAAACTTATTTGCTGTGAACTTTTAAAATATATCATTTTGAAATTATAATGAAAATATAAAGATATAACAGTGAAAAGTTAAAGGGCGTAAATTAAATATAATTGGAGTTCAAGGCCTTCTTTCTGTTTATTATTATTATTATTAAATGAGAGATGAAAATCCGTTCTCTGTTATTACACAGAACGGATTTTCTACATTTATACATAAAAAATGTACTATTATACATTTTTTTATACATCTTGTAATTTTTTTATACAAAATGTAACTTCGTTGATTCTATAACACATAAAAAGGGAGAAAACAGCCCTTGCCGAGTTTCTTGCGGCTTCTTCTCGGTACAATGTCTCTTGACGTAGGACTAAGAAGCCATGGCGTGGCTTTGACTTTCAATACACGCATTTACAATGCTCATATTGAATAAAAAATAGTTTTTATTTTATAATTGTTGTAAAAATTTATGCTTCCGTTCTGAGTATTCCATATAAATAATTTAATCGTATGTTTTTTTTTGCCGTGATAACGTCTTATAAATTCATGAATGCCGGCTGCATGCACGAAAAAGTGTAACGTTCCAGCTAAGCCGAGCGTGCAAGCGAGAGCGCGGAATTGAATCCCGGGTTTGAATCCCGGAAAGGGCATATATTTGTGTGATGAATACGAGCATTAGTAACTGAGTCATGGGTATTAATATATATTTCTATAAATATTAAATATCTATGTATCATATATGTATGTCTATCTGTTACCTTAGTATCCTTAACACAAGCCTTACAGTGCTTACTTTGGGTTAGGCTGATTGGTGTGAATCTAAGAAAAAAGGATAGGAAGGAAGGAATATATCGATAAATAGTTAGTTTTACGGCGATATTTGATGATGGCAAAAATGTAGTTCATAAATTTTCATTCATATTTTTCTATAGCTCACATATCGCGAATTACTATTATAATATAATAATTTTTCATTTATATCCATCCCAAGGTTGCCTGGAAGAAATCTGTCATACTAATAAGCCCGCCATTTGTGTTTCTACAAGAGATTGTGTATACAAAGAGACTTGTGTTTTTATAATCATTAATGTATTTCTGTGTACATTGCGCCATAACACCGAATAACTAAATCCAACATTGTTTTTTTCATCTCATTTTCACCACTAAATCAACTGTAGGAGCTAATTCTAAGTTTATATTTGATATCCTCTCATTATGACGCGAATGCAAATTCCCTCTCTGGACTCTCATTTTTCTTTAGCCAAGCAATTTTGAGAAATATAATCAAGAAATAAGCTACCGGCTTAATCCTAAGGAAATGTTATGACATAAATTGGGATATTTTTCATAATAATTCATATAAAAAGGTAACAGGAAATATGCAAATAAGAGATTATTCAGATTCACAGCGGTATATTTAAAAAGTGACTGCATTGAAAAGGAAACTTTGATTTTTCATTGTTTAAGTTTATTTGGAAAAATTACAGTGTTACTAAATATTAGATAATTATATAAAAAAACTATTTAACGGGTTTTTGCGAATACTTTTGCTGCGCATCGTAATTTAATGTTAATAAAACAATTTATAATACCACCACAATGGTGGATATTATTGTGATTTATTACCATAATTATATCCACCATTACCTTTAAAAAATTATATGTTTCCTTTTTTCCTCTCACCCACCCACTTCATCATTATCCTTTTATATTTAGTTATTCTTTTCACCCAAGGTTGCCTGGAAGAGATTGCTGTTTAGCAATAAGGCCGCCTGTCTGTGTACTTTTCTTTGTTATTTTTTTCTCTTTATCCTATATGTGTGTGCAATAAAGCGTAATTTATTATTATTATTATTATGATTTATATAAATTTTAAAAGAAAGAATCATGCCCAACTAAAAATTTGTGTAGCAGAACATGTATGACGACCATTGCCTTATGCTGTGATCACGGCTACCGTAACATTCCACCTTCAACATTGATGGAACGATATTTTATTTAAATTTTATACTAATTTTATCATTATAATAATTTTTATTTTATTAAAAAAATTTTTGATATAAATATTTAAATTAAATTAAATTTTATTAACAATTAAGTTTATTTATAAACAATTATAATTTTTAAACAATATAAATTTTAAAAATCTTATCATATAAAATATTCTATTTATTATAAAAATTCAATTTAAAGATTATACTAGAAGTTGAAATGGGCTTATAAATTTTGATGCGTCTGCCAGCGTCTCGGTAGTTTAGCGGTCATAGCAATCGCCCGGATTGCGCAAGGTCGTTGTTTTGAATGGCGTGTTATAAATATTAAGGAAATATTTAATTTTATGGTTTTTAATTATATTTTAATAGCTCATTCTCTAATCAATACATTAATAGACAAAGTATAATGATCAGTGATAAATAGATAATTTGGAGATTATGCTACTACATAATTACAAAATTACAAAACAAAGAAAATAAAATGAAGTTGATGAAAGTTTCCGAGTTGGGTACATTTCGTCTGGCCTTACGTATCAGGTGTTCGAATCCCACCTGAGATTTATTTCTATATTATTATTATGTATAAATCACCTATCATACGGGTCTGGCTAGTGTGGTATCGTCGTCGTTTCTGAATTCCATAATACAAGTGCTATAGCTACCAACTTAACTTTGGTTCAGAAAAACATATGTATAGTTTCTAATATCAGTACATTATATTATGACACTACTTTATGTGTGTGTGTGTGTGGTATTATTACCATATATAATAACAGTTTTAATAATCAGTTAACATTACCATATCAACGCGTGGCCGGGTCAGCTAGTTTTTATAAAAAAAATATTTATTATAGATCCCAATTCGCATTAGATATCCTAACTAATATTATAAATACGTGAGTTCTTTTTTTAAACTTTCACGCCTTAAGTACTCAACCGGTCATCACGAGATTTTGTAAATTCTTTATCAAAGATACTAATAAGAACGTAGGCTACCTCGATTCAGAAATATTACTGTTCGGAAACAGGGATAAAAGTAATAATAGAAGGAATTATTATAAATAAAAAAATGTAAAAAATCAATGTAACAAAATTATTTTTGTCCGAAATAAATAAAATCAGTAACAATTTATGTTATTTTCCACGAATATAAAGTTGGCATGTATGCTTAAATGGAAGCTTCTCATTAGTTTTGTTTTCTCATACCATAATCCTAAAATAAGTGTAAAAAGTCAAACCGGATCTCCATCCAGAACTTGGCAAATTACTTGTAATCGAGAATCGTTATATACCGTAATTGTTACGGATTAGCCTTGAGGATACTTAAAGCTATTCTATTATTGCGATAAAACTGGATTTAATAACAATATTTTTTATTTATTATTTATTATTTATTTATTTATTTTGAATTTTGAATGTTATCCTACATGATAAATTTTAATATAAATATACTATCCAAAATCGACTCAGTTCAAAAGTAGTTCTCAGGCGGGACTCGAATTCGCAACCTTGGAATGTTCGTTACTATTCTTATATTTTCCTATTATGATTTATTATTTAAAATAGTATTGAAAATGGCTACTTTATCTGATTTATATTTTTGGGGGTTCAAGTTTACTTGCGTCCGTGGGATTTAGCCCTCGATGTCCCACACGTGGCCCCTAGGAGGTGCTAAAGGAATTAATCCCTTTCAGGCGGTAGGCTTCGACCGTGGGGTGTTACCACCCACCTGTCAAAGATAACACTGCCAAACGGTCCCAACCGATCGTGTTCTAATGCTGAAGTCTGGTGAAGCGTCATTGGATAACGAGTCAGAACAGTTGTGCTGGTTGCAACGGCTGGTTTTTTTAAGATCTGTAGGGGCAATGCATTGGATATCGAAATTCGGAGAGCAACAGGATCCGAGGCACGGTTCTTCCGCTGGCCGACCGCAGATAGTTGGGAGCCCAAGTAGTAAGCTAGCTGTACCCCATGGCCTGAAGTTTTTCCTAAGACTTGTATATTTCCACACCAACGTCCGTAAGATTCGAAACAATCACAATACTTCATAGTATATAATTTACTGCTTTTAGTGTGCACAAGCCTTACGAGTTTACAGCTGGACATAAAAAACAATATCCGAACAAGGCCATAATCATCAACTATATCGCAAACTTATCGTTAATCATGTAGTGTAATCACACCTTGTCTGAGACTAATTTAAACAAAAAGTCGCCGCAGGTTTTTCGTCATAACACTGTTATTTAAGGTCTTTTGGTGCAAAAATAGGGATCCTGCCTTTCGCACCGACTGTTCTGGGTTAGACCGCAAGGGAAAAATGTTTGAGTGACAAATACGAGCATTTGTACCTGAATCATGGGTTTTAATATATATTACATATCTATTTGTACATACTATGTATCTCTATCCGATAAAGTGCTTATTTTAGAGTATTTGTTTTATTTATTTTATTTACCACTTTGAAAAATAATGTTATTTAAACATTTAACGATTTTTTTATATCCGAATCAATTTTCATAACAAAAAAATATTTGAATATACTTAGGAACTAGATAATAAGTGCAACGTAGTGCAACGGTAGTGGTCCTGCCTTTCGCATCGACGGTCCTGGGTTCGAATCCCGTAAAGAGCAGATAACTGTGTGATAATTACAAGCAATCGTACCAGAGTCATGGGTATTTATATGTATTTCTATAAATATTATATATCTATGTATCATATATGTATGTCTGTCTGTTACCCTAGTATTCATAACACAAACCTTACAGTACTGACTTCAGGCTAACCTAATTGTTGTGAATGTAGAAATTATTATAATTACACAACGTCGAAAATAAACCTTTTAACATCCATTTTAGTTACATATAAAAACAAACTTTTCCGTTATTCCATTTTAATATTATTCGTAGGTAATTAGTTAAAATAGCTTTCAACATGGAGATCTATCGAAAACAAATAACCTAAGAGCCCTCTCACAAAATAGGAAGAAATTAACAAACTCTTCAGACAAAAGCTTGGCAACAAAACCCACTTTGCCAGAATACACTAATTGGTTTGTATACGAACCATCGTCTCTCTTATCTTTATTAAACTTCTAGTTTATTTATAATAAAAATGTTGTTCTTAAAAACTTAGAAAAAAGAGTTTTTATTATTACTTGTTCATAAAACGAACTAAAACTCCAAAGGCCTTAGAGCGAGTTAACGGATTCGTTACTCGTAGGTTCGTAGTTCCTGATGGTTACCGCTAGGGGCGCTAATATAAAAATCCATATTATTATTAAGGCCTCTGATGACTAATACGGGATGAATCGTGTAGCGCCGGCGAACCTACCCGCTAGAACTCCCCGCTGTACGTCACGACACCGATTGACCTTGTGGGTCCATTTTTGGACCATTACGGTCCAGTGATTGGTACACTTCAGGCTCCTCCACTGATCGGCGATGCGCGACACGGCCATGCGTTGCTGTGTCATAAATTACAATAAAGACTATCCTTTGTCCTAAGCAGGAACAAATCCAGCAAAATAAATAAAAATCATCGAGAATGCTTGAGTAGTCTCAGAGTTCGTCGCGGTCAAACACTGTGACAGGGAATGTTTTTATATATATAGACTAGCTGACCCGGCCACGCTTTGCTCTGTTATAAATTAAAATGAGACATATTGTATGCTCTAAAATGGAACAAATCCAGCAAAATGAATAAATATCATCAAAATCGATTGAGTACTTTCGGAGTTCATCGTGATCACTGTGACAGACAATTTATATACATATATTATATATAAACATATGTAGTATAATAAAGTGTTCTACATTTTAATTGTAAAAACAATTATGTCATCGGAGTAAAACCCGTATAATTATTGTTGTGTGTAAATAATAATCTATAATCTAAGATCACAGTGGTTTGTGTGTTTGTCTGTCCGCTCTTTTTCCCGCTCTTTTTCCATTGTATCAATAATGTTACCTCAGCAACGCGTTAACCGCAGGAAGTTCGTCTTCCGGACGCAAGATGGCGCTAACGGAAAAGTATTTGATAATAGAAAAATTTAAAGAATATTGTCCACCCGTACGAAGCCGGGACGGGCCGCTAGCATATATTATTAATATTCCCGAAAGCCCCCGTTACAAGAAAAAAGCTTAGGTAACGAAGTGTTCCACGCCTGTTGTACATTGTCATAATTCGGTCCACTATGGACATATTAGCTATGGGAACAGCCACCCCAAATTTAAATATAAATTGATAACTCCATTTTTTACCCATAGATAGACAATGTTCAACTCCAAAATGGCGGAACCTCCCGACAAATAAATTGTTATTTAAAAACCTCGCTCGTTGCCTGTCTGTTTCAAATTAACAAGATTCTAATTAGCTCCGTGATCGAGTGCCTGACATGGCGATTTTCATAATAATGCCACTCCAAAGTCCAGGAGATCGAATCTCCGGTCGAGTTGTAATTTTTTCCCCTCCGGACTCGGTGGAGGGAGGTGGTGAATCCTCATGGATACATCGACCCGGCCCCGGAGTTTTGTCAGACTCAACACCACCTGAAAGTGCCATTAACCTAGGAAAGCTACATAGGCTTAAGAGAAGCGATCGCCTTAGAAAACCAAAGCGACAAAGCAAGACAAAATTGCCAATCACGACAACATGTACGTTTGTAAAAGCTAAAGTAGTGTGCGATTAAGTTTCGCATAGTGCCATCTAGTAACAACTTTAGGAACTATTATATATTGATTTAATCAAGTGTTTAACTTTTATAATAACTGGCTGAACCGGCCACGCGTTGCTATGGTAATGTTTATTGATGACCCGGCCACGCTTTGCTGTAGTAACGTTAATTGATTACATAAACTTATTCTTAGGCTTATGGTAACTATATATGGTAACAAACCCACAAAGTCCTTCTTTTATATAGTAGAGACTAGCTGACCCGGCCACGTGTTGCTATGGTAACGTTAATTGATGATAAAATCTGTTATTTTTAAGCTTATGGTAACTATGGTAACTATATATGGTAACAAACACACAAAGTATTATCATAATATAACGTACTGATTTACTAACTGACGGAACGCTACCTAAACGCCATTACACGTGCGTTGATTATGTAGTATATTTACCCGATCCTTCTTTACGATGAATAGAGAGTTTATACATAACATTTTATTTATAACATATAAAGCTTTGTGTAGCTGAGGGATAAAGTGGTGATATATCATTCCGAACATGACACATATTCAGAAAAAAACAAGTAATATAAGGGAATATCAAACGATATTAGATCCTTGACTGCGAAGAGAATGATGGTAAGTAGTTGTCACAAGGTTACACTATTTTTTTTAAGAGACGAGACTTCTACCATATAGATGGCGCTGGTTTACTTCTCGAACATGCTCTGTAGTATATTATTATTTGTTGCACTTTAGATATGTGCATTGGCGAACGTATATAGATCGATGACTTACGGTACTATGCGATTATTTTGAACCTTTTATTAAGAAATGTATTTAGTTAAAAATACGCGACCTCGTGTGCGTAACTTAGTTTAAAGGCATTTGTTATATATTTAATTGTTTTTTTTATATAGAAAATAGGTATGCGCTTGACCACTATCTCGCCTGATGGTAAGCGTCGATGCGATCTAGTATGTGACGCGCTTGCCTAGAAGATACCTATTCACCTTTGATTTGAAAACACCTAAATTGTATTTATCAGGAAACACAGACTCAGGCAAACAGTTCCTTAGCGGTACGTATCATAAAATTGAAACCAAATCGCTTAGTGTGACTCTTTGGTGTATCCACCATATAACGGTGTCGCCAATTTATTAGTCTGGTTGTCCGATGAAAAAATGGGGACGGCGGAACAAGGTTGTGCAATTCAGCTGCACACTCTCCGAAATGTATCCTATGATGTACTTGTAATGTACTTTGTCTCTCTAAATATACGACAATCAAAGAAACAACATCTTTAATTTTGCTCGCTATGATCCTCATAGTTCAGCTCGAAGCAGTGACGATTCTATCAACAACGGATGGTCCAACTATTTAAATAGAAGTAAAATTTAATTGTTAAAACAGTTTTTCGATCAGACTCTTTTTGCATCAGGAAAAGCGGCCAAATATCCTACGATCGTCGTTGGTCTTAAGTTTTAGGTTGAACTAGGACCGCCACTGGCTCTAACAATCCAATTTACTTATTGAGGAGAGGTTTTCGTCTAGCAGTCGTCGCTTTTCAACCGAGATAAGCCTAGCTCAAATAAACACTGTAAGGTTTTTGTTATGAATACTAGGGTAACGGATAGACATACATATATGATACATACATATTTAATATTTATAGCAATATATATAAATACCCATGACTCAGGTACAAATGCTCGTATTCATCACACAAGCATCTGCCCGTTCCATAAAACAATTTTATAGTTACATAAAACATTTTTTAGTTACATCATATAATAAAACAATTTTATTATATGATGTAACTAAAAATTTACGGTTTATGCATTTTTCCTTTATCTGTGCTATAAGACGTTGCTGCGTACCAAATTTCAAGATTCTGAGTTCACGGAACGTACCCTGTAGGATTTGATTCCCTTGCGAGTGTCGAAAATTTGCGGAATTTTGTGACATAAACGGCTGTATCTTTTGATTGCATTGGCTTAGAAGTTTGATTTTTTCACAACTCCAAGAGACAGTAGCCCTGAGTATTTGATATAAATTTCAACTTGATACGTCCACGCGCTCCTGAGAAAAAGGGTCATGACAGACAAACAGACGGACGGACGGATGGACGGACAACAAAGTGATCCCATAAGGGTTCCGTTTTTTCCTTTCGAGGAACGGAAACTTTAAAACTAAATAATGTACATTTCTGAGTATTATATTTTGTAATCATTTAACTTAGTTATTTTAGCTATTTTATATATACCTGTAAAGCAATGTCAATCTTTTTATGTAAACTAATTATTAAGTAATTAATGACTCAATAGAATATGCTGGGCATATTTAAAATCTAATGTCACCATATTCTCGCAAATAAATAATTTATTAAAATTAAACAAATGATAAAATAACAACGTAGTGTTATCAGTTACATTAAAAAAGAAAACAATGTCAAGTTTTTTTGACGTGACAACGTCTTATAAATTGGTTTGCCGGGTGACACTTCAAGAAACTGCGTTACGCTCCGCTCACGTTATGCGCTTACAATGAGAGCGAGTGAGAGGCACGCGTCCCTTCCACTCGGGCATGGTTAGCCCGCCTAAGAGCGAGAGAGACAGATATAAAAAGTGGAAGGGACGCGTGCCTATAAATTAATGTTTTAAATATAATTCTTTGTATAAATATACAAAGAATTATATTTAATTCGTTACTATTATTTCATCCTTCTTCCTACTATACGAATGAATATTCACATTAAAATTATTTTATCTACTCTGATACTATAATACAAAGATTCTAAAACTGAAAACAAAATGCTTATGACAAACATTACGTACAGGCCAAAAATAATAAAAAAAAAAGTTTAATTACGATACAGGTCTTGTATGGACACCTGTATCATAATATAACTTTTTAATCATAACGATACACCTATACAACCTCCAGCTGGACCAAGGAGGTTGAACCTCTACTTTAAAAAGGTTTCAATGAACGAGTCCGCGACGACGCAACACGCATTCACAATCGATGTTTGCACCTTGGCGCCAACATTTGACATTTAAAAAATCTTTTCAATATTTAAACAAAGTTTGGTTTTGTTTGCAACATTGTTTTACGTAATATAGTATGAGAGTAGATAAAGTAGTGTATGACACTGTACATAACTTGGTCTTATAACACTCGTGTGATACTATAAAAAAACTCGCCTACGGCTCGTTTTTTTAAAACACACTCATGTTATAAGAACCCTTATTATGCAACAGTATCATAAACTACTATTACCACTCAAAGTCGTTGTCACGTAAAACTTTCGCCCGTATACCGACTTTACAGGCAACCAACCAGTTTTTTAAGTTTAGATATTATTTGCCTTGTGATTGTGAACACCCGTCGTCGCAATTTTCTAGTACTTTTCTAAATTTACGCTGTAGGCCAGCGTTATCTAATCAATGAGAGGAACATCCTCTCGTATTCGAAAGAAACATTTTTTACAAATATTTGGACAATCAAATAAGATGAAACACCCATTTTAGTTTTATATTTTTAGCATTTCTTCAATGGTATCTTATAAGATAAATTATTATAATAGAAAAATACTAGCAAAATTGACTTCGCTCACAACTTGAGGATTCGCTTCCCTTGAGAATTCACTTTTGTCTTGTGTCTCATACTTATATTCTTATATACTGTTTAAATAAATGTTTTTAGATATTTTTCTCGCATAAAGATTAGAAATTATCCGACATATTAATTACTAACGGCCCGTTCCGGCTTCGCACGGGTGGACAAAATTTTGTCTAGCATTAAATATAGCCTATGTTACTCAGCGTGAATGTAGCTTTGTAATGGTGAAAGAATTTTTGAAATCGGCTCAGTGGTTTTTGAGTTTATTCATTGCAAACATACAAAAAAACAAATTTTAATCTTTCCTCTTTATAATATTAATATGTAGACATGATTGGCGTGAAATTAGCTTACCTAAATGTATGTCTCCTCCCGCGGGAAAATTTTCCTATGAACTCCATAAAATCGTTTCCGTTGTTGCGCTATGAAAACAAAACAGACAAAGTTAATTTCGCATTTAAAATGTTAATATGGTTTATTTTCAATAGTACTATTTTTTGTTATTACATTAGATTCACAACTACAAAAGGGCGTTTTGATGAAGCCTTAACAAGTAGACTCAGTTCTGCGGCATACGCTGTCAAAACAAGGATTTAACTGATAATGAAACGGAGTCTTATTCATTTGACATATTTACATAGTTTATTGTTCTATGTGTTATTGTTATGAGGCTCAGATGCTAATATAGAACTATATTCTTTACAGATTCAGACTTATTGAATTTAAACCCGCGAAATGTGCAAAAACTTGTGGTACAGAAATGGTTCGCCGGTTCTTTTGACAGTCCGTTCCGATTTTTTATTGTATTTAGGTATTTGGGTTTATGTAACTTATATATATTTAAATTACATATTATTATGATTGTTTCGTGCTATATTTGTATTTATCGTGTACATGCATGTTTTCTTTGATTTCTTTTTTCTATGTACATACTTATAAAGAAAGAAAAGCCTTGGGAGGTGGGTCTGCTATTAGTATTATTACAATCGACAATTATCTTTACTTAAATTGTTATATCTTTATGTTTTTAGAGTTTTCTCCTTAAAAAATGATTTTCATTTTTTGTGTTACGTTTTTTGTGCACAACCTATCGTACACACTTCTCACTTTTAATTTGAAGTTATGTTTTATTATTTTACAAAGTACAAAGATAATCGTTCTTAAAAGTAGGAATTGACGATCAGTTTTTCGCGTCAGTCCAGACGTAAGACTGTGGCGTCACTCTAAATGGTTTTAGGCCAACTCGAATTCCGCTTTCACTGGCGTCACTTCGGCTCTTCAGTTTTCAATCGGCAGGGTTGTTAGGAAGTGTTACCTTACGTAGGTAAGTAGTAGTACTACCTGTTTGTGTTGGATTGACGAGCATGTACTCACGATCATAAAACCATCGCCTAAAACCATTTGGAGTGACGCCACAGTTTTACGTCACAGTTTTACGAAAAACTGATCGTCTATGCCCACTATAAGGAGTAAACTCCAGTCGTGCGTCAGAGCTGACACACACAAATACTTTTTTTAAAACATGGGGTTATTATCTTCTGTATGTAATAGCAGTGTTTACGTGTACTTATTTCAAACAAATAATTGTCAAATTTGTTATAATCAACAATGCAATGAAGCAATAACGCAACTAATATTGTGATAATAGAATTATATGTTGGAATATATGTAGTGACGATGTATAGATATTGTAAATGTCGTTAAAGTTGTTGATAGATAGAAAGATAATAACTTTATTCATTACTCCACACGTACACACAATATAAACAAAAATACTGTAAGCATATTTTAGAGCAAACAACTTAATCGGGTTCTTAACAAAAATGTGTGTGTCTACTACGCATGGATCGCAGCTAGGGTTGACAGGCGTCCGGATAAAGCTGGACACAGTTAGACTTGTTATTGGAACGAAGCCGAAGTTCTATATCGGGCGTTGCGGAGGGGTACCTTAGCCGGGAAAAAACGTCCGTAGCGTTAAACAAAAAGTGTAAGATTTTTATGTATAGTAGATGTGAGATGGCTATACAGTGTCTAATGTATTGTCTACGTGATGACTGTTATTATATATTTTTAAAAAACATTGTAAATAAAATAAAGGTGTTAAGATAATTTTGTAAAGTAGTTTATTTGCTTTTTATCGATTAACAAATCGTAATAAAAAATGTATACCCGAATTATTATTTTCTTTATTCCTCGAACAGAACTTAAAATAATATTATTATATCCGGTGTCCCACAACACCACATGACTTTTTTTGCATATGCGGCCAAAATAGACGGTATCTGGCATGTCCGGCTATTGTTAGGCTTTTCAATTTTTACCTTTTTTACATTTATCGTGTTGTTTGCAATTATAGAAACCAATATTGTTATCAATATTAAATAATTAATAAAAAATAAGAGTGATTCATTCAATTTTGATTGTTGTTTCATTAGAAATTATGAAGATGTTGTGGTAAATGATAAAAAGCTTTGTATGCTACAAAAATATGTGTCTGGCCTTTTTACCAAAATGTCCGGCTAAGCTGGCTGATCTGTCCGGCTTTTCGGCTTTAAGACTTGGCAGCCCTACGCAGCTCAGCATCGTATTAACTTACATCACGAGTAAATTGCTGATTTTCAAGAGTTGCCACAAAGAAGACGACCGGAAACATTGGTGCGTATAATATTTAAAGAACAACAAGGTTTCAATGAAATATAATCTAATTATAAACTGTAATATGGCGGAGTATATACCAAAGTTAAACGAGTTAAGAGTTAAGCATAATTCAAAGCAAATTTTGTTATAAATAAGGACATTATATAAATATTATAAGTTTGTTACGCCCGTGCTTCCTTTCAGGTAAAGACGTCCTGAATGGGTGGTAAGTTTTATTTCATTAATTTGATTAGTTTAAGAGTGTTAACGCCATTTACTAACTTTCAAGTTCAAATACTTTAAAATAAAGGAACTGATTCTTATGAAATTTTATAACATCGCCAAAAGTCTATAGTATAAACACAATTATTAAAAATATTTTTTAACAAAAAAACCGACTTCAAAAAGTAAACTAAAAGCAAAAAATAAATTTACTTCGCACAAAGTAATACGTATTTTCATTTAATTAAATAGAAATTATTAAATTATTATTTTATAATTTTTATAAAGTGAAGATAAACAAGTATAAATACAATAATTAAAAGAAATCCATCTAAACAGAGAATAAATGTAAAAAAATATTACAGGAAAAATTCAACTAGTCTTAGGGGTTAAGCGGGAATCAAAACCTCATCCCCCATTATCCGGTCGAGCGCTCTTACAGTTATGCTACAGAGCCCTTATTCGAAAACACTTGCCCGAATAGCGAGGGATGTCGGTTTGAGTCCTTTCTGGCTCCTGAGACAATTTGATTTTTTTCTTGTATTTCTTTAAATTTATTATCTTTTTATATGTAAATCTTAAAATTATTCTAATTGTATGTAAATTTATGCTCCTTAAATGTATAAATTCGATGAGAATAAGTTTTTGATTTTTTTTTATAATAATTGCTTGGTATGGTCAGAATTTGCCTACAAAATTAGACGTTAAAATAATTATATCTATTTAAAAGATATCATTAAATAGAAAAATAAAACGAGCAGTGAAATGTTTAAATAAAATATACAATGAGTAAATAAACTTTATTTAGGTACTTTGAAATTAAACATTCAGAAATAGTTATCTTAATTATTTAAGATGTATAATAAGTATTCTTATGTAAACATTTGACAAAAATCTAATTAATAAACTACATGAAAATACAAAGAAGACATATTTAGGTATTACACTTCTGCGCACATAACACATTTGAATAAAACACTTGTTTACGGATTTTGCGCATATTTTATTTTATATTTAATCCTGACGTTTCGACTCCTTTACAGGAGTCGTGTTAACAGGATGACTAAGATAATGGTTGTCATATATTTTCAACTACCAATTAAAATATTCTGAAGGTAAATTAAACTTTATTTAACTAAATTAAATTAAATTAAAAAATGTAATTTAAACGTCAGGATTAAATATAAAATAAAATATACGCAAAATCCATAAAAAAGTGTTTTATTCAAACAAGATATTTTAATTATATTGTAAGAGACTGCATCGTTAATATTCTAACGGATATGACGTTCAATATTCGCGTTTGAAACTTTGTGGGACAGCAAGCTCATCACATTTCCTTTGTCAGAGATATTAAGAACACAAGGATATTTAAGCATACTCAATTATTAAGTGTACTCAAACGCCGACTTTGAACTTAACGGACCGACTATGCATCTTTACGATCGAATCAGTAAAGTAGCTAGCTTAGTTAATCTTAATATATATAAATTACGTGTCACGTTGTTTGTCCGCGATGAACTCCTAAACTACTTTACCGATTTTGATCAAACTTCGTAACTATCTGTTATTTGATCTAACTTAAAAGATAGGATAGATTTTATTTTAATTTATAACACAGCAACGCGTGGTTGGGTCAGCAGCTAGTCTTAATATATATAAATTACGTGTCACGTTGTTTGTCCGCGATGAACTTCTAAACTACTTAACCGATTTTGATCAAACTTCGTAATTATCTGTTATTTGATCTAACTTAAAAGATAGGATAGGTTTTATTTTAATTTATAACATAGCAACGCGTGGTTGGGTCAGCTAGTCTTAATATATATAAATTACGTGTTTGTCCGCGATGGACTCCAAAACTACTTAACCGATTTTGATCAAACTTTGTAACTATCTGTTATTTGATGTAACTTAAAATATAGGATATATTTGATTTTAGTTTATAGCACAGCAACACGTGGCTGGGTCAGCTAGTTTCTTATATTTATTTAGCTGTTCTAATATAATGGATAGTTTTTTTTACAAATATTAAAAACGTGTTTATTATAATAAATAATATTTTTGAAATTTTCAATTTTCAATGCTATGTTATTAAATTAAATTTATCATATAAGAAAAAAATCTATATTTTTTTACCGTGAATATGTAAGCGTTTGACCGCTATCTCGCCTGATGCTAAGCGACGATGCGATCTAGGATGTGACGCGCCTGCCTAGAAGATACCATTCCCTCGTTACTTGAATACCCCTAAATTGTATTTATCAAGAAACACAGACTCAGACAACGAGTTCCACTCTTTAGCGGTACGGATCAAAAAGTTGGAACCAAAACGCTTAGTGCGACTCTTTGGTATATCAACTATATAACGGTGCTACCTATGTATCTGTAAGTCTGGTTGTCCGAGTTATTGTCTGATCGGCTCACAAGTAAATTCTAAAGCGGGAATCAAAATATTATTTAAATTGTAAATTATAATTTATCTTTTTAGATAACGCTAACATTCAAAATTTTAATGCTTTCCGTACCTCAAAGATATGGTCTGCTTCCCAAATAAATAATGCACTAGTTATAAGTTTTGTACAATGTGTATGAAAAAAACTGCATATTTATAGATAAGAAGCTAATACAACGGATAAGGTCTACACAGCCCGTATAAAGCTGTTTTCCTATAACAAGATCTCCAGAAGCCGATTAAATTGTTCTTGCGGGAATGGTCTATTCAAGGCGCTTTATAAGTAATAGGTTTAACACAGGAGATTAATCATGGGGATATAACAAAGAGAAACAAAAAATATACTCACGACGAACATAAATAATACAACACATAAAGACCTAGCACCTAAGCATACCAAGCTTTTTTATTGTAGTACTCGCTGTGCAGACAGTTCGTTCTGTCAAAATTTAATACATAAAATTAAATAAATAAAATATATTTCGGAGGGATCACATTATTTATGTGTCAATAAACAACGATTATAACTCGGTTACAATATCTGTGGACCTCGCTGAAATGTCAAGCCCCCTCCCCATTCTCTTGAAAAAGAATAAAAAAATAAAATAATAAAAGAGAAAAAGTATATTTTATTTATAGTTCATAATTATTATTGTTTACAATACTATCCCCATGATGCTTGTTTTGTGCACCGTACCTAAGCGCTGACGTGACGTCATCAGGTCCACAGATATTGTAACCGGGTTGTAGAAACAAAAATAAGTTTATATTTTCTTACACTGCAAAACTTTGTAAATGTGATAATATACATTCTAATGGTTTATGGTATACGATACTTTTTGTTTGATGGCCTGGCGCGTAAATAAATAAAGCTGACGGTTTCTCAACGGAGCAGGCAACATGCAACTATCCATGAGAAAAGCTGAGGTTTATTTATTTATTAAGCCTTGAAATGAAGTTTCCTGTCTTCGTCTGTATTTCCATAGATTTTTTTATTTGGTACAAAAACATCAAAAAACTCAAAAACAGGCAAAAAAGAAAATTAACTAAAATACAATTATACACAATTGGCTACTTTCATGTTGTGACAAAAATAATTGAAATATGTTATTCAACATAGCTTAATAATTAAACAGTATGTTTTGCCAAAAAAAATAACAAAATATTATTTTCAAATACATTTGAGTTTTTTATCTGTAAACACTAGTACATAAAAAATATCCACTCGGCTCACAAATAAGTTCTTAGACATTTACTTGTGAGCCGAGGCCATTTTTATAGTATATTTCTAATAAATAATTTATCATACAAGATAGCTTTGAAAAATGCAAAAAAAATATATTATTGTCGTCATCATGATCGTGGGGCTATTTATTTATTTTCTTGTATGGGCATTTTTTATATTTTTTATTGAATAATTAACAAATTAACTTCTTAACTTAATTAATACATAAAATTTTCAAAACAGACCCGCGGACACGGCTCTTATCTCTATGAAATGTCAAAATTAAATATAAAAAAAGAATTAGCGCATCGTGGATCCAGTAACAATTATATTAATAAAAGTTTAATTAAAAAAAAAGTTACTACTAGTTACGTTAACTTGTATTTGTACGAATACTTAATGCATTCATTTATTTAAATTAATATCAGATAAAAACAATAAAGTGACGGTTCCCGCTAAATCAGCTGTCTTTAGACAAATGTTTCCATCAGATATTTGTTTTTAAAATGGTTTTACTGGCCCTGGCTTCTATGGTTTTTGCTGATTCTTTCCCGGCAATTAAAGACACATGAATCAAATTATTAATTTCAATTTCCGAAGATAAAATATTGAAAAACAATTTTCAGTTTAATCTACCGTTTTGACACTATAAAAATATTCCAATTCAATAAAACTCCTTTCATTACAGCTGTATATTCCATTTTTGAAACGACGACGCTACGTGCAATTCTCGACGTGATGGCGCGAAAATAAAATTTTATCGAGCTTACCAAACACGAACATTTCTTTGAATTTTGAATGTTGCACATTAAATATGGCCATCGCTTAACGGTGTAGAAAAAAATAAAAATCGTGGTAATTATATACCTTTTTAATTAATAATAATGTGAATGACCATGAAAGTTGAAAATAATACATTTGATCTACTCTGATACTATAATACAAAGATTCTAAAACTGAAAACAAAATGCTTATGACAAACATTACGTACAGGCCAAAAATAATTAAAAAAAAGCTTGATTGGAGCGGAGCGAAGCGAAGCTCCCATGGATCAGCTTCAATGGCGCAATGTCTGTTACGCCATAACTTCCCGAGTTCTTAACCGATTTAAATATTTTTTGTGTGGAATCGAATCAACAGGTTTAGGACCAGATTGTGACGGAGCCCGAATTTTGAAATGCACAAAAATATTTTTTTCTTTTTTTAGGTATTACGTTCCGCTCCAATATATGGTGCTAGCGTAGCTTTATGCTTAGCGACTGCATCGTCTAGTTACGATAGTGGTCTTGTATGGACACCTGTAACATAATATAACTTTTTAATCATAACGATACAACTATACAACCTCCAGCTGGAACAAGGAGGTTGAAACTCTACTTTAAAAAGGTTTCAATGAACGAGTCCGCGACGACGCAATACGCATGCGCAATCGATGTTTGCACCTTGGCGCTAACATTTGACATTTAAAAAATCTTTTCAATATTTAAACAAACTTTGGTTTTGTTTGCAATATTGTTTTACGTATTATAGTATGAAAGTAGATAGAGAAGTGTATGACACTGTACATAACTTGGTTTTATAACATGAGTGTGATACTATAAAAAAACTCGCCTACGGCTCGTTTTTTTAAAAAACACTCATGTTATAAGAACCCTTATTATGCAACAGTATCATAAACTACTATATGAGCTCACCTGGCCACGCGTAACAATGGCTTAATTATTATATTTTAAATTAGTTTTAATTGTTCGATGTATTGCAACTACTTAATGCTTAGGGGACTTAGTTGGCACAAAACTCATACTTAACGTCCTCACGGTTAAAAAATAATAGCGAATTTTTTTAAATATAATTTTATATGAAACCTATCCTATGTTTTAATATGTAATCCAGCAAAATGGAAAAAGTCATCAAAATCGTTTGAGTAGTTTCAGAGTTCATGGCGGTCAAACACTGTGAAGGAAATTTTAAATAAATAGACTAGCTGACCAGGCCACGCGTTGCTGTGGCTCAGTTATTATAATTTTCATTTTTTTGCAAATTAAAATGGGTTTCATTTTCAATCGAAACAAATAAAACAAAATGAAAAAAAAAACACTGTGACAGTTCCCTGTATGCTAATACGACTGTTGGTATTTATTACACAAACATCATGTTTGCAAACTAAGTGTTTTATATATAAATTCATACAATGTTTCCCGGTAGGTACTTGTAACTGTAGAATTTGAAATTAAATGTAATAAGCAAAAATTTATCTTATTAAATTAATTATTTGAATTGAATTTACATTAAAGAAAATTATTAATTGTCTAGTAAATTGAAGTCATTTGTTCATTCATTCGCCATTCATCAAATCCTCACTCATTCAATCCTCACTTATTCAATCTTTCACACGTTCCATTCAAATCAATTTCATTTCTCTCTCTATATAGCTCCCTGGTGGAAAATATTTTAGAAGAGTATTGTATATATTTTTGTTCTACCATAATTCCGCATTTTTAATTTAGCTCATCTGACCTATAAAATCAATAATAACTCAGTCCTGATAGGGTAAAGCAAATCAATAATAAAATAATCAATCATCAATTTAACAGCAACTCATTTACAATTACTATAACTTGGTATAATTATTTATACTTTATTGCATAAAACTGTACAAATGGCGGAGTAACCGCCATTAGGCATTTTCTATCAGTCAACTGGAGAGCTGAGCACAGTACCTATTTAATTTAAATCATTGTTAGTAACCGAATATACCTTAATACTAATTTCAGTAACAATTTCAGCTTTTAATAAAAAAGGGTATTTTTTTATTAAAATGTCAATTTCAGGACTATTCCTATCTGAAGAGAAAATTTTACAGTTTCAAACAAGAAATTTATAATTCCTTGATAAAAACAACCTTAGCAACATAGAATAAATAATAATCCGAACTAAAACACAAATAAAGAGAACAAAACAAACTTAATACACTTAACAAGTGATGTTTTCCAGGTTAAAACAATCACTTCCATCATGTTTTGTTGAATTATAAAAGAGTTTAATAACAGAGTTTAACCATTTTAGTTTGAGGCGAGAAGTTAATAAATCACAAATTCATTGTTCACTAGACGATGGCTTAAAACTACCTCCATTATAATTTTCTAGGAAAAATGGACGGTAGTACAGGAACATTTTTACTTTATTTATAGTGGAAAACTTTGTTGTCCGGGGCTTATGAGAGTAATGGTACAGTATTAATTATTAAAAAAATGGATGTCCTACATTACATAATTTTGGACGCCAAATTATGGCAAAATATATTGTTTCTTCGAATTTCGAATGTTGAACATTAAATATGGCCGTCGCTTAAAAAAATAAAAACGTGGTAATGATACCTTTTTAATTAATAATAATGTAGGTGATCCTGAAAGTTGAAAATAACATATT
Organism: Calamotropha paludella; assembly: GCA_927399485.1. Classification (NCBI taxonomy): domain Eukaryota; kingdom Metazoa; phylum Arthropoda; class Insecta; order Lepidoptera; family Crambidae; genus Calamotropha; species Calamotropha paludella. The sequence goes on from OV656820.1 coordinate 2,224,853, forward strand.
GTATTAGCCCATTTGGCCACACGTTGCTGTGGCTATTTTTTTTTTTTATTAAATTAGCTCTTGTTTTTTTTAGGATGACCAACATTACATAATTTTGGACTCCAAATTAGGGCAAAATATATTGTTTTTATCCTGTGTGTCATCTTTATTAACCATATTCAAATAAATCTCTTGATTGTTGAATAAAAACATTATCAACATATTTGACGATCGTTTGGTGCAGCGGTAGCGATCCTGCTTTTCCCCCTTGGGTTGAATCCCGGAAGGAGTAAATGTTTGTCATGAATACGAGCATTTGTACCTGAGTCATGGGTTTTTATAATATTACAAATCTATGTATCATATTTATGTGTGTCTATCCGTTACCCTAGTATCCATAACACAAGCCTTACAGTGCTTACTTTAAGCTAGGCTAATTGGTGAAAATTAAATATTATTATAATTATTATTTTTTGAGATTCCGATATTATAAGACAAATTATTTTAATAGAAAAATACGAGAATAAGTTGACTCGGGTCACAAGTGAATTCTCAAGCGGGAAATTCCCGTCTAAAATAATTTATTTTATAAGATAGCAGTGAAAAATGCCAAAAAATATATAAAATTTATAATATAAATATTAAAAATATATAAGAGAGAGATATATTGAGTGTATTTAAAGATTAAGACAGAGGGTAAACCGATAAGTCTGCCAATAACGTCTACCCGCAAGAAATTCAGTTCTTTCGTAAGAATGGCGTATGCGACTGCGTCGAATAATTGGAGTTCCAAAAAAGTAAAACAAGCTGATGATAGTATTAAATTTTGTTGAGAATGACTATTTAACTTTAAAACAATATAGTGATTGCTTGAATTAAAAAAAAAGCTTCATCACAATTTAATTTTCATAAATACTTATAAAAAATAATATTTGTTTTCTCCTTGAAATAGAATATCCTCCTAATATAACTGTCAAAATCGAATAATCTCGATATATACTCCGATTCATTGAACAGATTAAGAAATATATGTCTAAGCAAACCTACATAATTTACAGAAGTGAATTATTAATAACAATCTGTACTACACTAAATTAGTTTATATAATTACAGTAGAACGCCGACTATCCGAATTAATTGGGATCGGGGTCGATTCTGATAATCGAAAATTCGGATAGTCGGACATAAAGAAAAACGAACTGTCACCCATAGAGTAAACTTTATTAAGTTTAACAAACAGTTCTACAATAACGCTGAGTTGAACATCTCGATCAGAGTAAGTAACATGTGGCGTCTTGCCTTTAGCTTTCGACCATAACAGTCATCAAATATATCTGGGCTCCAGCGAGTTCGAACTTGTAGCAACAGAACAAAATAAAAATTACTTGGTTTTAATTTTTTATATTACGCTTAGAATCGATACGGGATTGACGATTCGGTTAATCGGCGTTCTCGCATCGCATGCCGTTATCGCTTCTTATAAAGATTTCACTTGATCAAGTTATTATTATAAGAAACTAGCTTTCCGCCCGCGGCTTCGCCCGCGTGGAATTCGGTTATATTGCGGTATAAAGCACAACTATAAGAAAACTTCTCATTCCCACGGAAAAATCTAAGAAGCGCGATGTAACGCTGGATACAATATTAGTTGTTAAACCAAAACTGAATGGTACACTATATTATATGTTTTCCCTTGTGGAGAAAAAACATGCAGATTTTGGGCACTGGAAACCCGGGAATACGCTACATAGAGCTGACCATGCGAAAAACAATGTTTTTCCAAGTGTACTCCAGCAACCCTTAGAGTTGGCCTTGTGCTTTATTAATGGTCATTGCAAATGAAACCCTTATAGGAAATTGTAGTCTTTTAAATTGAAATGGGAGGTCTGTTGGAATATTCGGAATCCGAGGAATGAGTCATTTAGTGAATCATTTAGCTTCAAAATTTACATGTTCATATTCGTTTGCAACATATAAGTAGATGTAAAAAAACAGTTTAGAGGATAAAACAAATTGTACGTCATCCCTCGGGAATTCCTCATTTTCGGGGATTCATTATCGTATCATTTAGCTTCTAAATTTACATGTTTATATTCGTTTGCAATATTTTACCTTGTTTTAAACGACACACAGCGCCATCTACAATCCATCCAGCAAGCAAACAATATTTTTGTTTTTCCTCGGGAATATCAATTTTTTCCAGGATAAAAAGTACCCTATTATTTAATCCGGACTTTTATCTTTACGTCTGCAAAATTTCAAAGCAATCGGTTCAGTAGTTACGGCGTGAAAGCGGAACAAACAAACAAACAAACAAACAAACAAACTCACTTTCCGATTTATAATATTAGTAAGGATTATAATGGGCTAATGAGAGTTCAAGGAGCTAGAAATGTATGTCGGGAACTTGTTAACTAGAAATCTCTGATTTCTACGTACCCCTGCGAGAGAAATACGTCATTTTATGTATGTAAGTAATTATTATGTTTTTATTTCTTTTATGATTAAATTTATGCGACCTAGTTAGTGATCCATTATATAATATATATAATAATATATATAACTATAATCTAAGATCACAGTTGTTTGCGTGTTGGTCTGTCCGCTCTATTTCCATTGTATCAATTAACGTTACCATAGCAACGCCTTAACCGCAAGTAGTTCGTCTACCGGACGCTAGATGGCACTGACGGAAAAATATTTAATAATAAAAAAAAATTAAAGAATTTTGTCCACCCGTGCGAAGCGTAAATATCCCGCGAGCATTAGCCCTTGGCAGATTGAATACAGAAAAGATTTTTTACTATGTCAAAAATATAGAAAATTTTCGATACTGTGCCACCAAATGGTCTTCAAAGGAAACTAATTGTACAGAAGATTTTGCGAAAACATTCCCGTCTGTAATACTGTCATAAATGAAAAAAAAACATTACCTTCTTATACTATCAACAAGGACCATTCTTTCCATATTGGTTCCACACATCAAATAATAGCAGAGCGATGTCAATTTACGCGTCAACTTGGTCCAAATGACAATTGACTTTGCTCGCTCGACTTGGTAGAGAAGCGCTTTGGGTGACCACGGAAAGTGTTTACCGTCACGCTCTCTGACCACGTATGCATGCCACTAACAGCATACCATGGAATAATGGAGCGAATACAAAAAAAAAAACCTTGTACATCAACCTACCGCAAACTAAGCTACGCTGAATACTAACCCAATGCAAAAAACTCAACAGTTTTATTTATAAACATAATATAGTAATAATTATATTGTTTTTAGCCAACGTTTGCGTATGTATACTGAATGATGTGTACATGTATATCGCGACCTTAAGCGTAATTGCAAATACCGTACATTTAAGAAAACACTCAAAACTTTTCGTTTTGTTTTTCTCAATCATTTCTTTTTTGGCATGAAAATGTGATTTAATTTGAACTTTAAATAATTCTTAGATTAATTTAAAGTTTAGGTTTAAGTTTTTTCTTGATTATAATAACTTATTTAAGTTACAGAACACCTACATTTTGTCATTGTTCCATTAATAGGATAAAAAAGTTACGAGAAAGCCGATGTTGCCTTCTTTCGTCTGTTTAAAATGTTTGCTACATATTTCAAATCTTGATTGCTATTTGGCCAGAATACCAAAGCTTCTGCGTCACTCTGTCCATCTTAGGTACGATTCAGACCGACCGGCTCGCATCGGCCCCGCCCGGAAGGCATTTCACAATGCGGTAAAGGAAATTGAAACTTCTTATAAGAAATTACAGTTCATATTTCTGCCACACATACATTCCGCGACGGCCCGTCGACTCCGGTCGGCGCCGGTCGGCTCCTGCCGGCGCCGTTCGGATAAGAGCGGCTCCCGACGGATACCGCGGGCGCTGTCGGCTGTCGCAGCACGCATATGGCAGTCGCGGCAGCTGTACGGCTCCGTCCGCATCCGTTCCGGGCCGAGCCGATGCGGGCCGGTCGGTCTGAATCGTACCTTAGATTGACGCAGACGTATATTATATGCCGCGACAGGGATCGAATAGGCCTCGCTGTATGTTATTTTATTTTAGTGTTTAAATAAATGGACTATTTGTGTTGAATGTTTTAGTTTTTTTTTTTTTTTATGTAATGTGTTATCAATAAAGGTAAATATCTTTCTTTACAAGTATCCAACTATCGATAAAGAAGAAACAGCTATGTAAATTCAGATGTCATCAACGATCGTTTCACACTTTCAATTTTCCAATAACTCTTAAAATAATTGACATAAAACTGACATCTCAACTTTGAATTAACCAATCTCCAAAATGGCTTTCCAATTTTATCTTCCATTTAAAATATAAATGTTTCCCATTATAATATTACTTGTGAACAAAAGAAAATCAATTGAAAACAAAAGGAACATCAATTATGAATGTTTTCATAGAGATCGGTCAGACAGTCCGTGTATAAACATTTGAATTAATTAAAATGCTCCTTTTAATTGGTTCTGTCGGTGCAAGGGCGGATTATTTCGAATTAATTACCACCCGCCCTCATCATGACTCTACATAATAAAATTGAAAGCCTCCGAGAGCTCTTCATCGTCTGGGCTTGAAGATATTAATTATGATTATAATATTTTTATTCTGTTGTAAAAAAACTAGCTAGAATAACAAAGCGAGGATAGTTTTGAGTAGATATAAAAAATGTTTCTTGCTTTATCGAGGCATTGGTGTTTATATATATGTTTCTTTATTCTATATATGTATCATATATGTATGTCTATCCGTTACATTTTAAATATAATGCAAAGTATCATTCTATTTATATACAGATTAATCAAATACATATATTTATGTAGTGTAAATTTTAATATATTAAAAGTAATTTTTATTAATATTTAAAAACACGTAATTAAAACTTATTAATACAAGTACTTCAGTTAAAATTAAATATAAAAATAATTAAAATAACCTTTTCAAATATTGTAAAATAATATTGTAATATAATTAAACTGTTTCTATTTTGTGAAGAAATAAAAAATATGAACTTGTGAAAATATAGATTTAGAATTGACATGACATTGGAGCGGAGTGAGCGAAACTAATGGATCAGCTGCAATGACGAAATGCATGTGACGCCATAACTTAATGAATTCTTAGCCATTTTTCGTATTTTTCTAATAAATCGAACCAACAGGTTTAGGACTACATCGTAACGGAGCCCAAATGAATTGAAATTGGCAAAAATAAAAAAAATATAAAAGAACTTGGGAAGTTATGGCATAACAGGCATTGTGTAATTGAAGCTGATCCATCTCCATTGACTTGGAAAAAATAAAATTATAATCAAACATATCTATAAATATAAAATATACCATTCACTATGTTTGACCACGATGAATTCCGAAATCACTCAACCGATTTTGATAATGATTTTTTGTACACTGCTGGATTCGTTTCGACTTAGAACAGGATAGGTTTTATTTAATTTTATAATAACAAATATTGCAAGTTAAAATAACTCAGTCAAAGCAACGCGTGGCGGGTCAGCTAGTATATTTTTAACGTAACATATAAATTTCTTTAACGAGCTCCGTGGGTTAGTGGCTCGCATACCGGTACCTAGGTAAAGCCACTCCGAGGTAACGGGTTTGATCTCCGGTTGGGTCGATTTTTCTATATTCGCTCGGGGATAGGTGTTGTGGTACCGTCGTTGTATCTGAATTCCATAACACAAGTGCTTTAACTACTTAACTCAGAACAATATATGGGAAAATAATATTTCTTACATTTACATCAATTAGCCTAAACCAAAGTAAGCACTGTAAGGCTTGTATTGTGGAAACTAGGGTAACGGATACGATACACTCACACACACACACATACACATACACACACACACACACACACACACACATATATACCCATGATTCAGGTACAAATGCTCATAATCATCATAAAAACATCTACTCTTCCGCCCTTCGAACCCAGGACCTTCGGTGCGTAAGGCAGGATCGCTACCGTTGCGCTATACAGTCGTTAATATGATGTGATGTTGTCTAATATTTCTCGTATATATATCCTAATTATAATATGACAATACTTTGTGTGTGTGTGTGTGTGTTTGTTACCATACCAGCAACGCGGGGCCCGGTTAACTAGTAAGAATAAATTTAAAAATAGATTTTCCACGCTTCCAAATTTCCACGAAAACAAAACACTATCCGCAATTGATACACTCCTGATGTGAGTGGCAAATTAGCATCGGTTGATGCTCCATATCGCATTACGGAGCTCGGGGCGCGCGTGGGGCTAGGCTTTTTTTTAAATTTGGAACCCATCAATTGTTCTGTTTCTAAAACTATATTATAAATATACGGTCTCAAATTTCAATACTAGGTCTGCAATACATGCTGCTGTTTGCAAATACTGAGCGAGGCAATTAGATTTTTGAAGAGTGATTTTTCCTCCATGGTAAGTCCGATTTCAAAACTCTTTTTTGCACATTAGTCATGACCACGATGTGAGATTTGGCGCCAAATTTCATCAGTGTAGTCTCAGCAATTTGGCTATGATCAGCTTTTGAATTTTTCTTTCGGTGATTATTCTTCCATGGTAAAGTCTATATTTTTTACATAGCCTATGTCCGTCAGGTTATAATTATGTATGTTCATGCCAAAATTCATTCGAATCGGTTGAACCGTTAAGTATCAGGAGGGAGACAAGCAAAATTTGTGAGTTGCCTAAAAGAGAGCTTCGCTCAATAAAAGAGAGCTTCGCTCAATAACTATTTTATTATAAAATACCAAAATACCAAAAAAAATGGCAGTATACCGTTTAAAAAAGTGCAATTAAATGAGAATGCTCCCAACACAATGTTGCATTTAGCAAAAGTTCATATGTACTTCAGTTGAAATTACAATAAGGGCGCATCCACACGTGAGACAATTTTATAAATAAACTAGCATTATGGACCGACTTCAGATTTATACCCAATCCTCAAACACTTATTGTCTTCCATAGCTTACAATGGTTTTTTAGAAACAGTATGGACCCTAACGGGCAAAACAACAAATTATACAACATAATACTTCTTACTTTCACACCAATTAGCCTTGCCCAAAGAAAGCACTGTGAGGCTTGTGTTATAAATACTAAGGTAACGGAAGGACATACATATATCATACATAGATATATAAACTTATATAAGTATACAATGTGTCCCGTCACCAGTGTCGGAGCCTTTAATGGTGTGAAATATGGCATTTTTATCGACAAATTGCCCCTCAAATTTTGTTTTTCTCTTACGGCCGCCATTTTGTTTTCTTGGTAACCAAGACCTGGGCTCGCATACTAATTTGAACACCACTACTCATATAAATGTCCTATCAACATTAAAAAGGTGTCATTTGATAGCTAAACATATGGACAACAGTTACACAGCCATCATTTTTCAATTGTTATGGAATAAAAAATAGAAAAAAATAATTAAAGAAAAACAAATAGATTCTTTTTTGTGTATTTTTTTATTATTGGCTTTTTGAGAAAAACCAAATTTGAGTGGCAATTTGTCGATAAAAATGCCATATTTCACACCATTAAAGGCTCCGAAACTGGTGACGGGACACATTGTATATAAATACCCATGACTCAGGTTCAAATGCTCGTATTCATCACACAAACATCTGTCCTTGTCACTTTTACATTTAATGCATATTTCAATAAATATAACATATTATCTATGTATCATAAATATATGTCTATCTGTTAACCTAGTTTCCATAACACAAGCCTAGTGCTTATTTTAGGCTAGGCTAATTGGTGTAAATACAAGACATATTATTATTATATAACTACTAGCGGCCCGTCCCGGCTTCGCACGGATGGACAAAATTCTTATTTTTTTTCTATTATTAAATATTGACGTGACAACGTCTTATAAATTGGTTTGCCGGGTGACACTTCAAGAAACTGCGTTACGCTCCGCTCACGTTATGCGCTTACAATGAGAGCGAGTGAGTGGCACGCGTCCCTTCCACTCGGGCATGGTTAGCCCGCCTAAGAGCGAGAGAGACAGACATAAAAAGTGGAAGGGACGCGTGCCTATAAATTAATGTTTTAAATATAATTCTTTGTATAAATAAATGTTTTAAATTGTTACTATTATTTCATCCTTCTTCCTACTATACGAATGAATATTCACATTAAAATTATTTTACCACTCAAAGTCGTTGTCACGTAAAACTTTCGCCTGTATACCGACTTTACAGGCAACCAACCATTTTTTCCGTTAGCGCCATCTAGCGTCCGGTAGACGAACAACTTGCGGTTAACGCGTTGCTATGCTATGGTAAAATGGAAAAAGAGCGGGAAAAAGAACGGACAGACAAACACACAAACCACTGTGATCTTAGATTATATATTTACAATGTATTTTTTTAAAATTGATTTTCAACCTTTTTAAAACACTTATCCACTCAACATTTTAAAAATGTTAGTTATATCTTTTGGTATTATCTATTTTCACGTCGCTCTTATCTCATTTTAACCCATATTTAATCCCAGATAATGTAGCTAAACAATTCTGTAATTGAAATAAGCAGAAATATAACAAAAAATAGAGACTGAAAACACTTCTAAAATAACACAAGCGTATTTTTCTTGTCACAAATTGCGTTTTAATAATGAATCCACCAACTAAGTAGTTGGTAGTCCGTGATAAATCGTGGTCCATTTATTTTACGTTGTTTTCATCTGTAGGAATACAGGCCCAGCAGTGGGGACATTTTAATAGGGTAATTATGATGACTGATATAAATAATATTTCGCACATTCACACCAATCAGCCTAGCCCAAAGTAAGCACTGTAAGGCTTGTGTTATGGATACTAGGGTAAAGAATAAAGTCGCGATCCGTGGAAGTAATATGGAATTGGAACTAATATGTATCGTTCCATCATAATACTATTTATTACAGGGTGTGTCATACACCCGTGCTTCGGGAGTGGTGTGGAAGGCGCCATGGGTTGGTGACCTTCAGGCTGGCGCTGGACTTTACTGGGCACGGGTGCTTCGGTAAATACCTGTAATGGATTCGAAGGTAGCCGAGCCGTCGTGCCATCATTGCGGTGCTGCGGAGGACACTGCCCAGCACACCAGTAAAAACGCTCGGGGGGGAGAGGGTGTCTTCCATTCCCGAAGGAATTCTGCGGACGCAGACGTCCCGGAGGAAGTGAGGAGCCTGCCGGTGGCGGGGTGGCTGCGTCGCCTGGGAATAATAGTTCCCGGGAGACCTCCGCGGGCGCGGGAGTCCCGTTCCCTGGGGGCCGGGGTCGGTCGGGGGTGTGGTACTCCTCCCTTCTACCGAAAGGGGGCCAGCGGTTGTCGGGTTGGGAGCCCTCAGGCGTGCGGACTGTTCAGGGCAGCAACGCAGTGAGCCGTGACGCTCACTCCGTTGCTCCATCCCCCACTGAGCATATGCGACGTCCACCACCCCCACTAATGTTTTGTGGGACCCCGCAGGTTTAAGCATGTAGGCCTCCAAGCCTTCACTGAGCACAGGCCGGGTGGGGGCATGGAGGAGAATACTACAAATCGACTCGTATGCTCCCTTCACGAGCGAATGCGCAAAGTATTTCCAAAAAAAAAACAAAAAAAGGTTGTATTATACAGCTATTAGCATTTGTTAATTTTTACACTAATTTATTACCGGTAGTAGGAATCTGACATGCTTTTCTAAAACATTTCTTCAGTGGTGGCATGTGGTGCGGATCGTTATGGTGAAGCGAAGCAATGACTGCATCATGCGTCATGCTCGTGAATGGGTGCTGCTTGAGAGACGGTCTGCTTTAAACTACAATATCATTGTCATATATTTAGCATTCATCTTTATCATATATTATCACTCATCTTTCTCAAATTTGTCGTTAATAAATACTCTGTACATCATTGCAATGTTTAAGTATACTTATTTAAAACAGATACTTGTTGACTTTGTTATAATAAATGATGTAATTAATTCTACTGCTATTATTGTTGTGATACCAGATTAATATTGTTTTTTGTGAACAATGTAGGTATAGTGACGACGTATATTGTAAATATCGTTACTTCTGTTAAAGCTGACGAGTTTCTTGCGGCTATTATTCTTGTCAGTTAAAAGATGTTTTAAATATGACAGGTAAAAATGTTGGACGTTACAAAACAATTTATTTTAAGTGCATTTCAATAAAGTTATTTTCATTTCACGTCATTTCAAACATCTGCCCCTTCAAGATCTCAGATACCATCGGTGCGAAAGATTAATAAACATTTTTTTAGTCGAATAATAATAAAATAATCTTGTATTTTCCGTCATAATGGCGTGCAGACGGCAACTGGCAGAAGTATCTCCGAAAACAAATTACCATAGACATTATCTTAAAAAAGGAACAATGCTTATTGAATTAGTGTCAAGAGTGATTCTGCCCTTACAACGATGTGAATCCAGATGCCCAGTCCTTTAGGTCATTAACTCGGGAGGGTCGTTACTTCAATTACCTCAGTAATTGTGCTCCGAGTAGTTTCTTTCGGGTTTCCACGGTATAACTGTGTTTTTATATTAACCGGGAAGATGGAATGGGGGCGTAATAGCGTTATTTGAAAAAAAAAAATGTGACTGCTACAATCGACGCCATTTTGTTTATTCGATTTAATTGTGACTGTTTTTTTTTCTTGAAATGGGTAAAAAGTACGTATATTGTAGAGAAATTGTTTAAAGTGGTTGGAACTAAAAAGTAAAAAACATTTTTTAAACACTTTTGATTTGACAAATTAAATACTCGTTATATCAGTTGTTTTTCAAATTACAATCAAATATGAATCAAATTCTTAGGTTGTCCAATGGGAGTCAAACCCGTTATGAAACAGTCAAAAATAAATTACAGTTTTTGAAGCGAAAAACTTCTTTAGCATCGTTGTCATTTGAAAGTCGATGAAACGACAGTCAAAGGAGACAGACACATAAATTTATAAGATTTAACGTGGGAGAAAATGAGATAGTAAGCATAATGTACGTGTGTAAATACTTGTTTGTGTGCGCATGCGTAGAACAAAGCTTGAGAAAAGGCATCACAACAACGGTGGCATTTTGTTTACGTGTACGTATTATTTTTGAAGGTTTCACTTCTACCACGTGTGAATTGCACACATGATTTTTTTATTATCTCGTTCTACGAACCCCATGTTTTTCTTACAATATGCAATGACATTAAATTTGCAATTTATTTTTTACTTCATAGTGCGGTTTATACTTTATCAAAAAATGTATTTTTTAGATTTTTTTATCTATATTTTTTTATTAAAATGTATCATATAAAATACCTTTTAAATTTCTCTATTCACGATACTTGATCTATCTTCTCGTATCACCTATAAACATAACATGATCATTCTTTTTAGATATACCATCTCCAACATCCGTCGATCTGTGTGGCCAAAAATAACTGTTTCTTAATATAAAGTCGACCTCCTTTACGTTGTCGAAAACCATCACTTGTCGACATAATTAATAAGGGATCGTTTCACAGACGAAGCCAGTAAACGATTGTAGGTGTAAAACTGATCATCAACAATATTTCAACGCGTACTGTAGGTTATAATCTTCTCAGTTTCGTTATGGAAGCGAAATTATGTGGTAAATATGATGTTGGTAATTTGTAATAAAGAGGTTGAAGAGTTTTGAAGATACAGATATCCTAAACGGAGATGAGAACTCGTTGGATGTGACAGTGCCGGTTTTAGACTACTTGATGCCTTTACTAAGCTATCTATTTTTTCTCTGTATATTATTACAACGTTAAAAGATATTTACTTAAAACAGATACTTGTTGATTTTGTTGTAATCAACGATGTAATGAAATCATAACACTTCTATTATTGTGACAACAGAATAACTTTGTGGATTCTGTATGGTGACGACGTATAATATTGTAAATGTCGTTAATTCCGTTAAAGCTGACGAGTTTCTTGCGCCCATTCTTCTATAAGACGGCCTGAATGGGTGGTAGGTAATAATGTTGGGCGATTCAAAACAACTTATTTTAATTGCATTTGAATAAAATTATTTTAATGTTCACCCGCGCCTGTGCCTCCTATCCGTATGTAACCTAGCATCGATCTTTAAAAAAATAACGTATTTATTACAAACAAATTGATCATCATATACTTTAGAATATTTATGAAGGACTAGAGAGATATGGCGAGTTGGTATTACATACAATAAAAATCTAAGCAATTTTTATTTAATTATTAAAATGTGACTAGCGACTTTTACAGGTTAAAATTAAATTCAAGGAAAATAGTTTTAAAGTCTAACGTCTCTAGTATGTCTAACCGTCTCTAACTAAGTATACCTGACTCTATATAATACTGATATCGAACCTTTCGAAAATTAAAAAAAATCTTTTTTATTTTTTTATTGTTTTCAATTACGAAAAACATCGTTCGGCTCTGCAGTTTGCTATTATCAGTCTCGTAATTTTAATATATAAATGTTTAAACAGACTTACTTTTTAAGTACTTGCTTTTTTTTGTCCCACAAAGACGTAATGCCCAAAGCAAGTATCCTGGGTATCTTGTGTGTGGAGAGTTAAATTATCACTTCTATTCTTGTATATAAGATAACAAGATAATAACAGAATAAGAAAGATGTACTTTTTTTATTGAAACTAATAAAAAACACTTTTCGCCTATACTTTTAGTCAACTAGATCATGTTTTAGCTAATAATTATTTAAATTTATTATGTATTATAACATAATAAACTATAATATTATTTATTAATATAAATTACTAATATGTATACAACAATATCAAACTAAAAACTTATCGTGAAAAATTAGCCCTAAAATATTTATATACACATTCACAAAAAGAATATGTCATCCAAAATTCCAATTTGGGGCATGGTACCCAGAACACTGGCAGCATTACCTTTGTTTCCTTAAATAAATTAAATTAAAAACGTATTTAAACAAAATGACTATCTTTAATAATGTTACGTATTTAGTGTTTAGATATGTAACAATTATGTAAGTAAGAATAACACTACTCGTCAAATATCTAAGAAGTTAAATTGATTTTTCGAATTTGTTTATTATCATACATAATATGGACATACGTATCATTTATAGCATAAAATATATTAATTGACACTACTACTATATTTACAAACACTACTTTTTAAATTATAAGGAAGCGATTGTAAATCGTTTTTAAATTGAGTTTTTTCGTGTAGAATAAGTAATTTATCGTAAATTTTAAAGAAGTTTATTACAATTTATATTATTTTGGTTATTTAAAAATAATATAACAACTGTATTAAAAATTTAGGTAATAATTATTAAAAATTACAATAAGTTTGAGCTATCTCATTTACTAGTAATTTTAGTGGGGTTAAATGGAGTAAATATGGGTCAAATATGGTAAAATCCCCATAAAAACATTAATAAATGTCGAATCATCATGTATTTATTTGAATTTATACCTTTTTTTACAATAAAACAATAAAAGTGACAATATGATGTCTTTATGAAAATAAATATCTTTAAACCGAAAGAGGAGAAAAGTGAATGATTATAAGGCTCAGTGGAATTTTATTTAGAAAATTGCAAAGCAAATGATAAATCAAATACAGATTCTTTTTAGTGTTATTTCTTTTATTATTTTGAAAATGAACGATGATTTCAACAGATTTTTTAATGATAGATGAACCATGGATAAATGAATGATATCATATTCCCTTGTCTCCTGAGTTTTAATCATATGTTGCAGGATTTACTAATATCTCCTCGGAATTTTTAAAGTAACGCGAAAAATACTATTTCCTTTACTTTTTACATACATAAAATGTCGCCTCTTCCCGCAGGGGTAGACAGAGATTTCCACTTACTAAGATCCCGACCTCATCTCTAGGTTCTTCAACTCTCATCAGCCTTTTGATACAAGCTCGTCGGTTAAGGGTATTTTTGACCTGACATTCTTTCAGGATATCCTCTATTTGGTCCCTGAAAGTTCGTCTTGGTCTGCCATTACCGACTTACCCATGTTTCACTTGCAAACACTCCATGTTCAAGCACAGTTCCAGCCATTCCAAAAAACATATTTTTTATACTAGATAAGCGCTTGACGGTTATCTCGTCTGATGGTATACGACGATGCGATCTAGGATGTGTCGCGCCTGCCTAGAAATTTTATTTACTTATTCACTCGTGATGTGAAGACCTCTAAATTGTATTTGTTAGGAAACAAGACTCGGGCAAAAAGTTACACTCGTTAGCGATACGTATCACAAAATTAGAACCAAAACGTTGAGTCTGTTTGTCCAATAAAAAAATGGAGACGGAACAAGGTTGTGCAATTCAAATTGAATGACAAAAAAATATCATAATTACACAGTTATTTCTTCTTTATCGATTGTTTGATACTTGTTTAAGTATTCTACTCGATGTTTGAAGTAGTAATACCTAGAACATGAAAAAACGGCGCTTGCGTCAGCTTCAGAAAGATTTGGAAAAAGTGAACGGGTCTGTTAAGGTCTCTATGAAAGAGCACTCCCCCGGATTGCCAGAGATGTGGGTTCGAATCCCGCTTAACACTTAAGACGAATTTAATTAATTTATTGTAATAATTTATTAAGATATAAAAATCTAGTAGTTAATTGTTTAAATAAAAAGACATAATACCATCAAGTGACGCCTCAAATTCCCGCCAAAAATCTATAATCATAATAATATTTTTTGTTAAAAATATGGTGTACACAAAAGACGTTACATGACAATATTAGTATTACATATTTTACTATCTGATAGCAAGCAATAATTTGGCATAATTTATTCATAAATCAATTACTAATTTGAAATATTTATTACATTAAAATTGTCAATTTAAATAACGTCACAACCTCCAATAGAATGTCGAGTTAAATAAACATAAGTCAATATCAAATAAATAAAAATAAAAAAATAAAAAAGTATAATTTATTTTAATAAAACATGTTTTTACGATTTTTGTGCATAATTTATATTTAATGCTGACCTAACGCAAAAAACCATAAAAAAGTTGTTTTCAAATGTGTTATGTGCACGAAAATGTAAGAACTAAATCAAGAATACATTTTTAATAAATTAAGAAAATTACATTTATTATAACAACAGCTTACAAGCACAGACTTTCTTATTAATTGCGTTCCGTCCCACCCTATATTTTTGTCCGCGGCAAATACATCAAAGACATCTCCGTGATCCCAAATAACCGGTTGATCATTATGGGAGGCTAACCAAACAAGAGTAATAAAATAAATAAAAACAGGGTACTGACCGGGGATTACTATAATATGAAGAATGACTGACTATCAAAACATGGGGCGGTTGGTTCTCTGAGAATGCAGTAAAGTGAGCGGCCATATTAGAAAAAACCGGTTAAGTGCGAGTCCAATTTCGTACATCTACGGTTCCGTAATAAATTTTTAAAGGAAAAATCTGATTTATCAATGGGTATATTGGTATTTGTTAGTAAAATATACATCATGATAAACGTTATCACAAAATTTTAAGTCTATATTAATGAAAAGTCAGAAATAGTTCCGAATAAAATTTTGTAAAAAAATATTACTTTTGTCTTCTTATGTTTTCCAATATTTTTTTAAACAAAAAATGCAGTATTTATCTACTCAACGGGCTCTTAAAGAAAGTACCACATCAATGACGTAAGTCATTCTTTTCCGGCCACTTGTAATTGTAAAAAAGCATTTTAATATCTTTTACAATTTGTATAGCTTTAAATCAAAGGGCAAAACAAGAAGCTTATACTGTAAAAATTTAAAGAATGTCGCACCAACCGTTTGGCTGTAAAACCTGTGTGTGTCAGACAGCACTAAGACTCGTTTGAATCCTTCGGATACGGAACCCTAAAAATAGTTAAGTATGAGAAAAATTAGTTTTATATATTTTTTTCTTGAATTATTTAAGAATTGATGGCGCGTAACTAAAGTTTCCGTAGTTAAAACTCACAAATTCGCATTGAATTTGGTAAACTTATTTTATTGATACTAATTTTAAAGTTGCTTTCTAGTCTAGTCGATTATTCTCTGTCTATCATTGCAATGATTAAGTACACTTATTTAAAACAGATGTTTAATGACTATATCGTAATCAAAGATGTAATAAAATCATAACACTGTTATTGTTAACAGAATAATATTGGTTTTTGTGGATTATGTACGGTAATGCTACTTCTGTTAAAGCTGACGAGTTTCTTGCGGCCATTCTTATTACTTAAAAGATGTACTCAATGGATGCAAGGTAAAAATGTTCGACAATTTAAACAACTTATTTTAAGTGCATTCGAATAAAGATATTAAGATTATATTGATGACGAAAAATTTGACTTTGCTAGAATTAACAGGATTAACCAAAGAATCATTAGAAAATCATTTAACGTTTAAATTTTATCAAGTATTGTTAGGAACTCAGGAGTTAAACATTTTGCCTATATTATTACAAACACCGGAGAAGTCTTAGCGATTTTTGGTGCGCTTGTCAACAATATAAAAACTTCATAATGTAAAAAAAATACATATTATCGTCATTGCGAAAATAATACCATCTTTATATATATAATTCTTCTGTGAGTGTGTATGTCACTGAACTCCTCATAAACGGCTGGACCGATTTGAATGAATTTTTTTGTGTGGGTTCAAGGGGATCTGAGAATGGTTTAGATTCACAAATCAGCCCGGCAGATGGCGCTGCAGACGGTATCTAGGTTATTTATCTATACTGCAAAAATAACAGGCAGGACAACGTCTGTCGGGTCCACTAGTCTTAATATATATAAATTACGTGTCACGTTGTTTGTCCACGATGGACTCCTAAACTACTTAACCGATTTTGATCAAACTTCGTAACTATATGTTATTTGATCTAGCTTAAAAGATAGGATAGGTTTTAATTAAATTTATTACTTTATTTTATGTGGCTGGGTCAGCTAGTTATATATAAAAAACTACTGTACGTGTATATGTCACAGAACTCCTCCTAAGCGGCTAGACCGATTTGAATGATTTTTTTTGTATGCATTTGGGTGGCGCCCTGGATTGTTTAGATTCACAAATCAGCCCGGCAGATGCCGCTGCGATCGACACAGCAACGCGAGGCCGGGTCAGCTAGTTGTGTATAAATCTAGATTTATTTACAGATAGGTCATATTCAAGTATTCAAAATATCAAATCATATGTACACGATAGTATTCAAAATATCGTTAAGCTAAGTGCACCTGCTTATACAGCAAAAAATTTGAAATCACGATTTCCTTTTAAAACGACTGTAAATGAAAACTGAACCGGTACTGAAAAGTACGTGAATACACCGTATCAAAACTCGACTTTGCTCTTTTGAAAATGTTCTGTCTTTTTATCGAAATCTATGCTGAATCCTGTATTTCAGAATATATTCCTTCATAAGAGCAATTTTGTGTAATCTTAAAATGATTGGTGATCGTTTGGTGCAACGGTAGCGTTCCTGGCTTTCACATTGACGGTCCTGGTTTCGAGTCCCGTAAGGGGCAGATGTTTGTGTATGTGAGTCATGGGTGTTTACTGTTTATATATATTTTTATAAATATATAATATCTATGTAATATATATCTATGTCTATCATTACCTCAGTATCCATAACACAAGATTTACTTTCTGCAAGGCTGATTGATGTACGAGGCACTGCTATTATTGTGATGGTAGAATCCTTCCTTACACACCGACAATCCTGGGTTCGAGTTCTGGAATGGGTTTGATGTTTGTATGATGAATACGAACATTTGTGTCTTGTCGTGGTCATATTTTTGAATATTACATATCTATATATGATATGCATTACCCTAGAAATTAGTATTCAAACCTCAAGCCTTACAGTGCTTACTTTGGGCTAGGCTTATTGGTGTGAATGCAAAAAATATTATTTTTATTATTCACGACCGTTTGGTGCAACGGTAGCGATACTGCCTTTCGGAGCGACGGTCCTGGGTTCGAATCCTGGAATGGGCAGATGTTTGTGTAATGAATACGAGTATTTGTACTTGAGTCATGGATATTTATATAAATTTATATTAATATTACCTATTTATAGCCGACTTTATTGAATAAACTAGGGTGTTTAATAAAATTAAATATGACCTTTTTATGGTTCTAAGTAGCTTGGTTTCATGTCAAATATGCTTCTTGCCAGAATGTATAAAAGAATGATTGAAAGATTAAAAATTTTTAGCTGCAAGAAAAACAGTTTCAATATAATGGTAAATTGGTTTATTTAATTAAACTTTTTTTTAAATAGATTAAATAATTAGTGAAATTGCTATAATTAGTGATGTTGAATGTTTTTTTTTAATTGGTTTATGGAAATGTGTATTGACTAAGAAATCAGATCACTTTGACAGTTCATTTTCGGGTGCGGTCCGAAATCGAATCATATGTTATGATGTCTGATGAGATAGATAGATGGCAGATGTACCATACAATTCTTATACTTAACAAATAGTATATCTAGTATAGATATCATATATTCTTGTTGTTTTTATAATTTAAGAAACTAAAATCATTTTATCAAACCACAACTGAGTGTAATAGTATTAATTAAAATAAGAAAAAAATGTAACTTATAAAGACTATAATGACGATTCGGAACATACTATGTGTGTATTTCTTTGAATAGAAAGGTTCTTATTTTAAAACACTTTTCCACGCGAGCGGATTAAACGCAATTTTGCACGCAGAAATTAAATGATAAACCAAACTTTTCCGAGCGTGTGAAGTTAAAATATTATTGTTATTATTATACTCGTACTTCAAAAACATATTAGTAACCCGTACCATTGGTTATAACTATTCGGCATTGAGACGGCATGGATGCTTTAAAATCCCGTCACGTCTCTACAGAAATGCTTTGCCAATCCCCTTTCAACTTGTCGTAGAGCTGATGTATCGTTCCGGAACGTTGGATTACAAATTTCTTTTTTACTTTGCCACATGTGCTTTATGGGGTTTAAATCGGTATTATTTGCAGCAGTAAAAAAAAGAAATGTAGAAATTATAGGTCGACCCGCGCGGTACAGAGGTGCGGGGGTACGGCGACAACTCTTTGTCGGTTTGTACGAAAATGGAGGGGACGTACTATGGGCGCCTGCCGCCCGCTTCTCACTCAATCTCCTTTGTCCCCCCTCGCCCCTGTACCGCGCGGGCGAAGACTCATTTCAGTGGTCAACATATAGACAAGATAGAGAGACAAGATAGAGAGACAAGACAAATATAAACCTAATCTATCTGAAATAAAAAGATTTTTTTTTAATTTAAAATAGGTAAGTACTTGACTACTATCACGCCTGGTGGTAAACGATCATGCGATCTAGAATGTGATGCGCTTTCTTAGAAGACACCTATTCACTCGTGACTCGAAGACCACTAAATTGTATGTGACAAGAAACACAGACTTAGGCAAATAGTTCCACTTTTTAGCGGTAAGGATCACAAAATTTGAACAAAATCGCTTTGTACGAATCTTTGGTTTATCAACCATTTACTGGTTGCAACAATGCTGTGAAATTCTGCTGCACACTTTTCGAAATTAATTGGGTTAATAATCTATCTGTGTGCCAAATATCATCTACATTAGTTTAGTCGTTTCTTCGTGATTGTGTGTCAAACATACAAAACTTTAAACAAATTTTCATTATTATAATATTAACTGGATAAGAACAGTTACCTGTCTTAGTTAACTGAATGTTGAAATAAATGAAAAATATTTCATTCGACTGAGAATGAATATAAACTTTTATTGCTTCAAAATACCTGGTTAGGGTAATTTGAAGCAATAAAAATTGTGAAACCCAAAGTAATGTAGCGTACGTGCGCTATTAGCAGCTATATGGTTCATTCTAGAAATAACGTCTGGAATACTTTAGATTTGGATTTTTAGCGTACCGTACCTCGAAAGGAAAAAAACGGAACCCTTATGGGATCACTTTGCTGTCCGTTCGTCTGTCTGTCTGTCAAGATCCTTTTTCTTAGGAACACGTGGAGGTATCAAGCTGTAATTTATACCAAATACTTAGGTCTACTGTCCCTTGCAGCTGTGAACAAATCAAACTTCTAAGCCAACGCAATCAAAAGATACAGCCGTTTATGCCGCAAATTTTCGGCACTCGCACGGGAATCAAAACCAACGGGGTACTTTCGGTGCACTCGCAATCTTGGAATTTGGTACGAAGTAACGTCTTATAGCACAGATTAAGGAAAAATTGTATAAACCGTAAATTTTCATTTACATCATATATTAAACTATTTTATAGAACCCACGGTGCGCAAATCCGTCTCGCACTTGGCCGGTTTTTTGCAGAATGAAAAGTGTTTATTGGTTTTATATAGCCCAAAGTAAGCACTATAAGGCTTGTGTTATGGATACAAGGGTAACGTAAAGACATACATATATGATACATAAATATGCAATATCCATAGAAACATATTATATTAGAACGCACCCATTAATAAGATCGCTAAATGAAGATTAAAAGTATATTAAAATGTATTTTGAAGCCATACTAACTACAAAATATTATCAGGACTTTGAAATACGAATTACATTTAAAGCAAGCAATTGAAATACAAATACAAAATACGTACAAATACAAAGTACTTTAAATACTGCCCAACTCTGGCAGTAAGCAATACCTAAGTTTCAGGTAACTATTAAAGAATGTTGTGCTTTGTTTTTGATGTGTTTGTGTGTGGTTAAATTGTTTTATTTTATTGTATTATTTAGTCTAGTCTGTATCCATTTTATATTAAACTAGATGACTCGGCCACGCGTTTCTGGTTTATTATAAATTAAAATGACACCTATCCTGTCCTAAGTCGGGGCAAATCCAGCGAATTAATTGCTGGTATAACCAGGCCACGTGTTGCTGGTATGGTAACAAACACACAAAGTTCTTCTTTTATATAGTAGAAATGTTTCTTGATTCTCTTGACCGTGTAGTTCTTATCATGTCTGATTGTGGTTTGTATTTATTATTATATTTTTTCGATGTAATCTGTTTATGTACCTTTACAAATAAATGTATATTAAATTATGCTATATGATTAGTATGCAAAAAGAAATCGAGGCCGTTATTTAAGGCTAATAGTGGGGCACATAAAGACTAATACCGTGGGCCAAAAGAACAACGATACTCCAGTAGATGGTATAAAAGTGTATTTACTTACTTAAACTATACGCTTATACACTAAATACATATATACAATGACGCCTCTTTTTGGGTGGAGTAGGAAGAAATCACAGACTCCACTTACCACGTTGGTGATTATCTCTCGCTTCTTCAACTCTTATCAACCATTTCATACAAGTTCGTCGGTCAAGGGTACTTTTGACCTGGTCTCTTGTCAGAACATCCTCTATTTGGTACCATCATACACATTTCGTCCCTTAGCTAACAACACCGCATAAGTCATTTTTACCAACTTCACAGGAGACGAAGAAAACTGTCTATTTTAAAAAAATCTGTGGAATTTTAACTAAAGTATATTATAAAAACACGTATATTATATATACATTAGTTAAAATTCCACCGATTTTTTCGTCTCCTGTGAAGTTGGTAAAAATGACTTATGCGGTGTTGTTAGCTAAGGGACGATTTGCCTCATATATTTGTTTTGTTAATCTTCTTTCGTCCATCCTTCCATACAACGTTCTTATTTATCTTTATTAGCCGTATCTGTGTCCTATTTACTAATAATAATTGGCTGTGTGGCCTAGTGTTGTCAGTAGCCGATAGCCAAAACTAACATGAGACAGTTTAATAAGTAACATTTTCAGTAGAAAAGCATTTTTTTATACAGAAAATAACTCTAATACTGTAAAACTGTTAAATAAGTTTCGCAAAATTTTAATCAAAACTTGGAAATTAACTCCACAAAGTTAAGTCACAAACTATTTTTTTTATTTTCGAATCGAAATTCGTATATATTTTTTTATTAATTTTTACTAGTTATGTAAAAGATACACTTAGAGCCGTGTAACATAGAGGTAACGTGAGTAAGTCAAATGTAACGTAAAATATCACAAAAGTAACGTTCTGGTAACGCTGGTATGGCCCTAATCTCACTTCTAAGTCAGTAGATAATTATGTGGCAAACCGGCACTATTAATACTAAAAACCAAACTAAACTTGCTGTTCCAAGTTTTAGTCTTAAAAAACCAAAAGACACATTTTTGTGTCGAGGTTTAACGAGATCTACTGAGAAAAGAAGGCCTTCACGCCGAAACAATTGCTAATCCTTTACCAAGCGCAAGTTAGTTTGCGTATGGATTGTTCTAATTTTTGGGACGATTCCGCCCGATACCAGCTCCAGACGCTCGAGTCCATTGAGAGGAGGGCCAAGAGGCTCATCAGCTATGACGGTCTTTTTTGAAGTTATACTTCTTTAGGCGCATTATGAAAAAAATAATGAAAGTGAAATTTTAAGTGTGACACAAAATTATCATCTTGAAGTTGACCGCGAAAGCAACATGGAATAAACCAGCCGAATGAAGTTGGCCGCTAATTTAATGTAAATTGTAATTTATCGTGTCTGGGTATATATATATACAGCTCAAATTCTTGAGCATAGACTAAAAGTAGCTAGACCATCCGTTTTTTATAGGATACGTTTCGGAGAGTGTGCAATTCTTCTAATTGCACAGCCTTATTCCGCCTTCCCCATATTTTCATCGGACAACCAGACACAAATAGGCGACACCATTATATGGTAGATATACCAAAGGGTAGCACTAAGCGTTTTAGTTACCATTTTGTGATACGTACCGCTAAGGAGTGGAACTCTTTGCGTGAATCTGTACTTTCTAACCAATACAACGAGTGGATAGGTATCTTCTAGGCAGGCACGTCACATCTTAGATCGCATCATCGCTTACCGCATTGTCGCCTACCAATTTACTATTAAAAAAAATCCTTTGTATCTATTTATCAACGACTTCTAGTGACTGCTGATGATAAATATTAACGAAATGCTATAAAAATTAATCAGTTTCCATAAAATTTATGTATAAATAACTTAACTGTCTCTCCGTTTACAGGTCTTTGTGATTGTAAAAGAAAACATCAAACTGTTTTTGATGTTAAGCATAGCGTAATGAGTTCTAAACTTCCTTTCTAAATAAAAACACTGGACAGTTAAAATGGAGATATCCTTCAAAGCCGGCGTACACAATCAAACAATGATCAGAGATTCTAACGACCGAATTAACATTCCGACCGTTGAGGCATTAATTCTTTGAATAGCTTCGATATTTCTCCGGACAGAGGTACTCAAACTTTATTAACGACTCCACCATTTTGACAATGTTCATTATTAAAATTCACTATTTTTAGCGCAATTGTTAAATGGAAAGTATGTTTAAAGTCTAAAAGAATGAATGAATGAAATATACCTTATTGTTACACTCATATTATTAGCCGAAATGAAATAATAGGGTGAATAGGCAGCTTCTGGATTAGCTCGTTCCATCGTAGACTTGTCTTGGCCCCCGGTCTTGATAAGGATTAAGAGCGTACCTATTCTAAATAAACAATAATAATAAAATAAAGTATAACACGAGGTGCTACAATCTAATCGAGGTCTTATCGCTTTGAGCGATCACTACAAAAGAACTGCGTGGATTAATATAATGTAACTATAACCATGATGAAGAATACATGGATTAAAAAAAAATGTAAATTTAATTATATTTGTGTACATATTATGTTCATTATTTATTATTTGTACATTATGTTATCAAATTAAATTAATGTAACTTTGTTTAACATTGTTGTTGACATTTAGATAAATTTAAGTATAGATTAATGTAAGCATATGAGAGAACCACTTAACCACGGAGGTCGCCCCCAGACAGCCTGTGTCCCAGCAGTAGACATTATTTAGCAGATGACAATTAAGACAGTTTGAGAACCACTGCCATCCGTCCCTGATGGACTCTCGGCCTTAGATCTCGCGATAACAACATCCAAATTTATACTGATCATTAGACTTTTTAAATTCGACTGAACCGTCTCTTGGGTGAGGCAGTAAAGATTACAGCCCGCGAAACGTACCCAAAAAATACATTAAAAAGTTACAATAAAAGGTAAAAATTCACTGTTACATTGTAATAAGTACTTCTAAAGTACGTGCTTTATGTGTTTTATGGTTATTGTTGATTGATAGCCCGTTTTGACTTCGTACCTGCTAAACACAATATCCATAATACGATAGCATGGAAAATATTGGCATTCAAAATAATTTTTAAAGAGCCACTTTATAATATTATTTTGTGTTTATAGATATTTAATAGATTAGTTTAAGATAAATTATTTTACTAGAAAAATACTGGATGCTTACAAGTGAATTCTCAGACGGAAATCAAACCCGAAAAATGTTTCTTTCGAATATGAGAGGATGTTTCTCTCATTGATGAGACAACGCTGGCCTACAGTGTAAAATTAGAAAGGTACTGAAAAATTTCGACGAGTGTTCACAAGGCTCGGTAGCTTAATTGGAAGAGCATTGTGCCGGACTTTCAAAGGTTGCGGGTTCGATTCCCGCCTGAGAATTCACTTTTGAGCCGAGTCGATGTTTTCTAGTAAAAGAATTTATAAAATAAATTATTATAATAGAAAAATACTAGAAAAAATCGACTCGGGTCACAAGTGAATTCTCAGGCGGGAATCGAACCCGCAACCTTTGGAAATCCGGTCCAATGCTCTCCCAATTGAGCAAAATAATTTATCCTTAACTAATCTATTAAATATCTATAAACGCAAAATAATATTAAAAAATAGGTTTTAAAAATTTATTTTGAAGTGACAATATTTACCAATATCATCATCACTAATGATTTATTCCAAAACCAAATTTCATTGTAAGAACATACAAGACTGGTTGAAAGTAAAAAGATATGACGATACAGAGATATTGTTACAAATTGTTGCTTAATAAAAATTATGCACCATAAGCGGATTCGAATCGCTCTTGGCAACACTATAGTTCGGACATTTATTCTATTTTTATTTTTGACTTGATACCTAAGATTTTTTTTTTTTTTTATAATCTATTCGAATCCCGGAAGGGGCATATGTTTGTATGATGAATACGAGCATTTGTACCTGAGTCATGGATGTTTATATATATTTCTATGAATATCTATGTATCATATATGTATTTGTATCCGTTACCCTAGTATCTATAACACAAGCCTTACAGTGCTTACTTTGGGCTAGGCTAATTGGTGTAAGTGTAAGAAATATTTATTTATTATTTATTTATTTTACTTAGTTTAGGTACTTGATAATTTATGCACTTCTAACCGTAATTAATGTTATGTCAACTTATCAAGCTGTAAACAATAATAATATGATTCACAGTAACTATTTTATATTAGTTAATTGCTTGTAAATAATCTTTATATATATAATTCTTCTGTGAGTGTGTATGTCACTGAACTCCTCTTAAACGACTGGACCGATTTTGATGAAATTTTTTGTGTGTGTTCAAGGGGATCTGAGAATGGTTTAGATTCACAAATCAGCCCGGCAGATGGCGCTGCAGACGGTATCTAGGTTATTTATCTATACTGCAAAAATAACAGGCAGGACAACGTCTGTCGGGTCCACTAGTAAGATATAAAATGTATCTAGCGTTAAATTTATTTGCAAATAAATTTATTATTTATTATAGAGCTTATTTAACCGTGAGACTGGTGAATTTGCACCAAATGTAGTGCGACGAATAGGAAAATTCGTGATAGATACTCACATAACCTTACTTCAAACAGTCTGGGATCTTTATTTGGAAAGATCAGAGCCAGTCTAGATTTCTTTGAATATTGAACTCTTGGAATATTTCGACGGATCTGTCAGAGGTATCTCAATTGGGAGAGTACTCAACGGGAATTTTTCCTACTAATAATTACATTGATATAAAATTCTAACAGTTTAAATAAAGTAACAAAAAATAAAATAATTCTATTGGAATTTCTGGACTCTTGAAGCACACTGTACTTCGAAAATATAGAAATATAGCCGTATAAAAAACTAAACAGTGTGATACTAACAGCACTTCAACCAACCACTAACTGTCAAATTTCCTCAATTGATATTGACATTTGTGTGTGGGATTTTAAGTTGAAAATCAAATAGAGAATTTTGACAGATTTTTCTTAGTTTTAACGCTGGCGTTTTACAGTAAATGTTGGAAGCCGATTATCATTATTATACAGATACAGTCATTAACTATTGCGTAGCTTTACTATAGTTATATTTATTTATTTCATAATATAAATGATGTTTTTTTAGCTACCATTGTAAGCAATGTAATAATAGAAGTGTTACCAGGCTGCTTATCTTATCAATTCTAACGCTGAATCTATGATAACATTGTCAATTACACTATCATTACAGTTCCAATAACAAATTTTATATTTTTGACACTAATATACAATTAGTATTATCTTCTAAAGATATCTAGAGGGGTCAGCTCAAAATTCAGGGCTGCCAGTTTCCATGTTTGGTATATTATTGTATTTTTGTAATTCTATTACAAACTGGTTTTTTACTATAAACTAAAATAAGTTAATTCAAAAGTCACCGTTGTATGTGTTTTGTCTATTAGGTTAAACAGGGAATGTGACGTAAGTATTACGTATACACAAAACGGTACAATAGTGGTCTTAAGCCATTAGACATTCTCTATCTGTCAACTGTAGAGCTAAATGCAGAAACAGTAAAAGGTAGTGCATACTTATTAGCATAAATTATTAAATTAAAACTAACCCTCGATTAACATAATTCTCCTAATCTATCGCTACTTACTTCACGATTTTTTCATATAAAAGACGAATTTTTTTTCTAATCAATTTATTGTTCTTTTTTTTTAAACATCAATATCTTACGACAAAAAAACATATTAATATCTTAGATATCCTTGTAAAAAATTGATTGAAGCACGGGCTTAACATTCTGTCTTATATAGTCGCAAAAATTATACCTACTTACTACAAAATTTTCCGGATTGTTCTAAAATTTTCGACTTAAATTTATCAGGAAATTTTTAAAGTTTCTAGAACGATCCAGCATGTTATTAATCGATCAGAATGTTGAGATACGTTTTGGATCTTGAGGAATTTCTAGAACAACCTATATTGATAAGAAAATTGGCATACATTTTAGAGCGTTCCAGAAATTTCAAGAACATTCTAAATTGTTCAGAACCATGACACCAATTTTAGAGCTTTCTAATTCATTCTAGAATATTCGAGACATTCTAGAATTTTGTTGAACATTTAAAATATTCTCGATTAATCAGAGCCTTGGAATACATTTTAGAGATTTCCAAATTATTCTGGGATATTTTAGATTATTCAAGAAATTTCTAGATCAGTTTAGAATTTTCTAGAACAATCTCGTTTAATCAGAATCTAGGCATTTACTTGAGAACTTTCCAGATAATTCTAGAATTTTTAGAAAAATCCATATCATTTTAGATCAAGCTTAACCTCACATTTTTGAAGTTAACTTTTTTCAGCCGCCGTATTTTTCACACCCTTATAGTTATTGACTAGCAACCACCATAGTCCACGATGGGAGCCCTGCACTTACAAACACTGTGCGTCTGCGATATGTAGTTTTGGCTGCAAAGTGAAATATAGGGACACACACCTCAATTTACCTAACTAAAATTTATATACCCACATATTCGCATATACATATGGGTATTACATAATAATTTATCTTTGAAATATAATCTCTATATTAATGTTCAAAACACAAGAAGTTTCTTTGGCTTGTTTTTTTTTTATAACGGCATCTAACTTTTTGTAACTGGTACAAAATTAATCGATGAATTCGACACCAACTTCCTAATGTTTGTTGGTTTTCTAACAGAATACTAATTAGCAACTGAACTTTTCTTAGTTTAAAGCAAAAACTACACCGTTTGCGTAGATTACTGTTAGCAATAACCGTTTCAAAAGCTAAATATTTTGAATTTTTAACTTAAAGAATAAACTTTTAAAATTATCTAATTTATTAGATGTATTAAATGTAATTTTGAATGCTATTTGTAAATGGTTAAATAGGTTAAGGTATATAATCATATATGTAACATCTTGTAATACACCCTGTTTAATGCAAATAAAGAAATTGAAATTGAAATATGTTTAATGTTTTCTCCGGTGAGATACGAACTCACATTCTTCTGCATACCCACCTTAACTGCTCGGCGTAAGTGATAACTAATCTAGGATCGGGCTACAGAGACTATCATCGAACGTGGGTGATAATAAACAACCTCAACAGCCAATGAGATATACTGAAAAAACGAAATGTAAGGGTAACTTGATTTATGTTTTAAGCATTAAATATAAGTTATTCCAGTCTGTCTCCTAGGCCTTTCTCCACGAGGGAATAAACAGAAACAAACATGCCTTTCTCTGAATTTATTTATTTTTCATAAAAAGAAATGCCTTTGTAGGCATAGTCAATACACTTTACCCAATCACTTACAGTCCTGGCATGTTATATCATGTCACCTTATATATCATATATGTATGTCTATCCGTTACCCTAATATCCATAACACTAGCCTTATAGTACTTACTTACGGCTAAGCTAATTTGGGTGAATTGAAGAAAGGGGCTATGTTTGCCAATCTTTTTGTACCTTGCCTCAAATAGACGATTTAGTTGAATTATTTTAATTGTGTAATATAATTATATAATACCAGCTGACCCGGCCACGCGTCGCTGTGGCTCATGTATTATAATTTGCATATATTTTTGTTATGAATAAAATGAAACCTATCATATGTCCTTAGTTGAAACAAATTCAGCAAAATTAAAAAAAATCACCAAAATCAGTTGAGTGGTTTCGGAGTTTATCGTGGTTAAATATTGAGACATGTAAGTTTTATTTATATAGATAAGGTTTAAAGCAAAAATCTTTGTCTCTTTTGCGGTTGAGACTTCTGGCGTGTGGGGCTCGGAAGCAAAAGCTTTTATAAAAAGCTAAGCCAGCGTTTGGTTGAGCTGGGCTATGATCGCCGTTGCGGGTCATACATGGTCCACAGGCTGTCTATAGCGATACAGCATGGTTGTTTGTGTTTTGTTATTGTCGTTGTATTGAGTTTTGTTAATGTAGGTGTAATTTTTATTTTGTTACGGCAAAAAAAATCTTATCGTCGTCTAGCTTTTAAAACAGCTGCATCTGAAAATTAGCACTGCAGTTCAAACTGTGGCACCAGTTGAGATGTTTTGCTGAATAAACTTTTTTTTATTCTATTCTATTCGATTCCGACGTAATATGGATACCTTTGAGTCTGTGGTGTAGTGTGGCGGGCTACTAAGTTTTTCTTTTGATTTTGGATGAAGCTTCGTGTGGATTATTGTAATTTTTAGAAAAAAATAGTAATGTAGGCATGTTAATAAAATAAATTATAATTGTATTCTATTTATTAAATTTATATTATATAATCTATACATAATAGGTATATAATAAATAAATAAATATTTCTTACATTCACACCAATTAGCCTAGCTCAAAGTAATCATTGTAAGGCTTCTGTTATGGATACTAGGGTAACGGATAGACATACATATATGATACATAGATATGTAATATTTATAGAAATATATATAAACACCCATGACTCAGGTACAAATGCTCGTATTCATCATAAAAACATCTGCCCCTTCCGGGATTCGAACCCAGAACCGTCGCTACGAAAGGCAGGATCGCTACTGTTGCACCAAACGGTCGTCAAATATTTGCCTAATATAAATAAGAAAGGTAAAAATATTTGTGTCAGCCCTAGCACCTTGAGTTGTAGATTCGATCTGAGTGCTTCATCATGGGGAAGACCTATCGAAGTTGCCACCGAGGCAGCAGTCATAATTCACCCAAGATCGATGGACGTCGGTCGCTTTCCTGATACCATTGTTTTCAATGTCGACCTGTAAACCGGATGAAAGATGGCAGTAGAATTGTTGTTTAATTTAAACTCGCTAACGGTTTCAGGGATGCTTAGTAAAGTTATACTACGGTAATTGTATAGCTAATGCAGTACCGAAGAAACTTATTTGTTGAGATAAATACTTTCATTTCATTGGAGCTTTAGGGTTGGTACTGCTATTTTATTGTAAATTTTTAGAGTTTACTAAGTTATATTTAACTAAATGATAATACTGGTAATAACTACTGATTCTAATTTTATGCCAATAATTTACAAAATAGTCAAAAAAATTTTTTTTATTCACAATGCCATAGGTATAAGGTATATTTTCAAACTTATTTTATATCGATATACCTATATATATATTTATAATTTTTATATGTTCTATACATTTTTCAATGCTATCTTATAAGATAAATTATTATAATAGAAAAATACTAGAAAAAATCGACTCGGGTCACAAGTGAATTATAAGGCGGGAACCGAATCCGCAACCTTTGGAAATCCGGTTCCATTTGTGCTACCGAGCCTTGTGAATACTCGTCGAAATTTTCTAGTACCTTTCTGATTTTACGCTGTAGGCCAGCATTGTTTCGTCAATGAGAGGAACATGCTCTCGTATTCGAAGGAAACATTTTTACAAATGTTTGGGCTATCGATTAAGATGAAACAGCCATTTAGTTTTACAATTTTTATATCTTTTATGCATATTTCAATGCTATCTTATAAGAAAAACTATTATAATAGAAAAATACTAGAAAACATCTACTCGGGTCACAAGGGAATTTTTTCTATATAATAACTTTGGTGAATCTAAAGAAATGAATAATTTATCGATTTTTTTTTTACACAAAAGATAATTTCCAATAATTTTGTTAACGCATTATGAAAACAGTACCTATTTACCTTTTTATTAAGTTTTTTACTTTATTCAGCCTTTTAAAACTCGACGTTCCATGAATCCTTTCTTATCCCTTGGCTATATCACTAAAGAAACCTCTCAATAAACAGCTTTCTAGGTTTCAGACCGGGCATCGATGAGTGAGTCAGGACATTTTTTAAGCTCCTGAAATAGACTTGAATACAAAGTGGTTTAGTTGGATAAAGATTTTTTTTAGATAGCTATTATTATATTAAAAAAAACGTAAGCGCTTGATCGCTATCACGTCGGGTAAGCGTTGGCACGATCCACGATGTAATGCGTTTGTCTGTGACATTGTTTTTCATTAGTCGGTTAATAAACAATAATGAAATAAGTATTTTATATTTAGTTCTTACACTTCCGCGCACATTGTAATGTGTTTTATTCTAATGTGTACATTAGAATGAAACGGATTTTGCGCATATTATATTTTATATTTAATCCTGACGTTTCGATCGATGTGATCACGACTCCTGTAAAGAAGTCGAAACGTTAGGATTAAATATAAAATAAAATATACGCAAAATCCGTAAAAAAGCGTTTTATTCTAACAAGAAACATGTGTTGTCAGCTGAATCAACTGCTTATCTGTTAACTATAATAATATGGTAATATAAAAGAAAAAATACATATATATCGCGATTTTAAGAAGGAAGTTTGAGAATATGGAAACATGATAAAGTTTTAATAGTACCAAGTGTTGTTGACTAACAGAGTTATATCAAAACACCCACATCATAGCCTAAAATTATTAAATACTAGCTCACCCGGCCACGCGTTGCTGGTATGGTAATAAACACACACACAAAGTATTGTCATAATATAATGTAGATAAGTATTTTATGATATTTTCAATGGTAACACAAGATTGTTTCTATAAAGTCAATTCTATAAAGGTTTAACTTAAGTCACTTTTAAGTTATTAGTCTGTACAATGTGTTGACATCTGTAAGTAGCTTAGGATAGCTTTTATTTTGTCGATCGAAGTATAATCATAGCAGAAACAATACAGAAAGTAGGACGTTGTAAATTGGTTGAATTGGGTCTTACATAATTCGTTTCGGTTTGTAACAGAAAGTCTTTATCACATTTCCCCAGGCGTGGATACAGGGAAGAGCCACCCTTTCTCCCCTGGCTTATGACCGAATCAACTTTATTTAGAAGTTAACCAATTTTTTTATTTAAATAAGACCTTTTAAGCGACGCCTTTTTTGTTGTTTCTTTATATTTAATCCTGAGGTTTCGACTCCTTTACATAAGTTGTGTTCACAGGATGACAATCCGCGTTTCTTATATTCCACAGAGCAATTTTTGGCATGCCTAATGCGTTTGTATCGATACAATATCGATACAGATACAATATTGATACAGATACAATATTGATACAAATACAATACCCATACAGAATCAATATCGATTCAGATACAATATTGATACAAATACATTATCCATACAGATACAATATCGATACAGATACAATATCGATACAGATACAATATTGATACTAATACATTATCCATACAGATACAATATCGATACAGATACAATATCGATACAGATACAATATTGATACTAATACAATATCCATACAGATACAATATCGATACAGATACAATATTGATACAAATACAATATCCATACAGATACAATACCTATTGATACTAATACAATATCCATACAGATACAATATCGATACAGATACAATATTGATACTAATACAATATCCATACCGATACAATATCGATACTAATACAATATCCATACCGATACAATATCCATACAGATACAATATCGATACAGATACAATTTATACGAATTCAAGCGCAAGACAGAATTTATGCAGGTATTCCAAGAAAATCTGTGCCAGGTTCTACAAAGTGGTCCGTACGAACCAATGGAATTGGCGTGCGTTTCGAAAGTACTTCTTGGACAACAAGTGAAATTTAGTATAAATGAAAAGTGAAAGTAAAAAATAAGTGACAGTGAAAAAAATGAGTGAAAAAAAGTGCCAGTATTTACATAACAGATTGCACTCTTTACTGGACTTTGAGTAAGATCTGTGAAAATAAAACTTGTGTTTTTTGTGTGTATTTTATGGACTTGGAAAATTCTCGAGTTTTTCCAAAGACTTGTAAATTTTTAAGTCAATGAATTTAAATACTGAATAATTTATTGAAATAACGGTCAAATAAATAAATACATATAAAAAGGAACATAAAATTAACTCCAACAGGTAGACTTTTGAAAATTATATTTTATTTTTATGTCAATTTTTCCCACGTTTTTCTTAGGTCGCTTCTTCTGATTGCTTGTCTGTCGTCTTGTCTGTCCGGTTGGAATCTTGTATCTCAATTTTTAGGCACTTCCCGACCACTTAGCGAGTTGAAACTTTCAGGGTAGCTCAGATAACGATGACAATGCACGCTTAAACAACTTTCTAGGTGCACTTTCAGGTTAACTTTCGGCAACTTTCACTTATGTATGGGGCTTATCCGATTGTTGAGTAAAACTTGCGTAACATCTTTACAAATACTCTCAACATCTATGCATATCATACATCTCATTACATCTCCATAAGTAACATGCGCCCCACGTTTTGAGTGGCCCCTCGCTTGGCCCCGCCGGGTTATTTTATTCTTTTTGGTCACTGAAAAACGTGGGATTTTTAGATTTTTAAATCTAGTATTATTTTATTTAGCACTTATACAAAATTGGTCACATTTCCTTTAATATATATGTATAATTGGGATTACCTAACTTAATTCATGTTTATGCTGTTAAGGTTCGCGTCTGTTTGTTTTTAGTTTTTTAAATTACTCATCACACGTCTAAAATATTATTAATGATTTTGGGGGAAACCTGAAATTAGCTTGACCATAGACTTACAACTAATTATGTTAAATGAAATTGTTACAATGTTGGTTTTTCAAAATAAATAAAAAAAACATGTATACAATTCACACGTGTTAGAAGTGAAACCTTCAAAAATAATACGTACCTACACGTATACAAAATACCACGGTTGTTGTGATGCTTTCTCTCAAGCTTTGTACTATGCATGCACACACAAACACGTATTAACACACGTACATGTTTCCTATCTCATTTTCTCCTACGTTATATCTTATGAATTTATGTATCTGTCTCTTTTTACTCTCGCTTTTTTGTTTCATCGACTTTCAAATCACAACGATGTTAAAGAAATTTTCACTTCAAAAATTCACTCGCATTAGTATCGATATAAACGTGCGTCGAACGGCGCGTTTATTAACCGTAGTGTGAAAAGACTCTAAGATTGTCATACCTTCCAATATTTTAATCGGGCACGTTCCTAACTACTAAATTTATACAAATAAAATTATTTAAGTATTTCTTTTTATTTAGTTTTTTATTATATCAAGTTGGTCCGACCTTCATATTACATTTTACAGCGGTCTCCTTGACCGATTTTCTCTCGCCAGATCTTCTCGGAAGGGCCTCTCAATTTCCGAACTGGTTGTAGACATAGCAATTTACAGCTATAGTAGATAGTTAATATACTAATATCACTAATGTGTATGTTTGTATAAAACAAGATATATAATACACTAACGGCCCGTCCCGGCTTCGCAGGGGTGGACAAAATTCTTTAAATTTTTCTAGCATTAAATATAGCCTATGTTACTCAGCGTGAATGAAGCTTTCCAATGGTGACAGAATTTTTGAAATTGGTTCAGTAGTTTTTGAGTTTATTCATTGCAAACATACAAAAATACAAATCTTTCCTCTTTATATTATTAGTCTAGATTACTCAATAAATTAAGTCTAGAAGTATAAAATTCAAACAGTAGTTATTTGAACAATTTTAATAGAAAAATACTAGAAAATATCGACTTGGCTCACAAGTTGATCTCAAAACAACTTACCATCATGTTAAACCATAACTTTTGCAAATAATAAATTTCATTCCATTTCATTTATTGCCTTGCAGACCCGTATAACGTCATGATAAAAAGAGCGATGCAACGCGTTCCGGGAACAGCTAATAAGAAAATATCTCCGAAGAAAGTAAAAGGTCTTCCGAATACCTTTCTTAATTGGTTATTCAATGTTGCGTAATGCGAACTACTTATTTAAAGCTCGCTTAGATGCTTAGCCGATTGAGATAACAAACAGAGCGGATGAATATCAATTTGTTTACACATTTCAACTGTTTAGAACGTGATAATGATCGCGAAAAGCTGTTCGGTGGACGTTCTTATCTTTGGGTGTGAATGACGGGTTGTTTCCATTGAGTACTGTTTGTTTGAGTAATTTTCCCCATGAAGAGAGCTTCGGATAATTATAACGCATGGTCATTTGCAAATGTTTGAGTTATTAGCGGCTAATATTAGTAAATTATAGTAATTATTAATCTCAGCATACGTGACGTGTATTTTCTCGTGTCGAAAGGAACAGGACGATTTCTTGACATCTTTTCTCGACATTATGAAAACCGAAGAACTAACTGAATTTCTTCGATTGCTACCAGCCCTATACAACCTGGGGGATCCTAAATACTTAGATAATCCTAAATAATTAGATAGTGATAGAAGATAATGGATTGCAATTATTATTTTCTTTAGTTATTCATAATAAACAATGATTATTTCATAAAAGTAATGTCTTTTTATTTAACTAATTTCTGGTACCTGGAGAGAAAGCAGCTATGAAAATTTAACTCGGTAAAGTCTAGAAGTAAAAAAATGGTATCATTATCTAATAGTTCCTTACAAAGATTCGTCTTCCGCGTCCCTTTTTTGCCATGTAGTAAATAATCGTCTTCTTTTTTTTTAATGCATCTTCTTCATCTAATGCTATGGCAATCATTGCTAATTCTTCTGTAAAAAGATAAAATATGTTGGGCTAAAACTTAGTCCAGCTGTAGCACGTCTTAACCCCGTCACTGTACGTATATTTTAAAACCACGTTCACGTTATGAACGAGGAATTAACCCGTTACGTATACCGAGACCTTTAATATCACAGAATCGTTCAAACAAATCGTACCAAATGGAAACAGTCCGGCTTCTGATACTAATGCGGGCAGTTTCTGAGTCTATGAGCAATCCTATTAAAGATAACCGGATCCTTTGAAAGAGATCGGCAAGCGAGTGTTACAGACGGATCTTGATATAATTAAGTGGGTTCCCTCTCGTGGAAATGATGAAGGAAATTAGCTTTCGTTGGGACTTTGTTCTCCACTGCTAATAGCTGCCACTTTTGTGCCTTAGATGATGAGATTTGGCTTGGTTTATATTTTATTCAGTTTAGCTTAAAGGTACAGAAGGCAACAAATCATACGTGGCTCTTAGGTACGTGGCACTTTTTATTCATTTTTAAATGCTAATCCTAAAATAAAAAATAAGTAGTAGTGTAGCAAGCTTATGTCAATTATATATACTGATTTATCAAAACAAGTATTTATTTCATTAATCAATAATTAACTAAATAACAATTTTGAACATTTGGTAAAAACATTTTCACTTTGTACTTAAAGGTTGCCACCGACCTCAAGAAATTGTTAATGTAATTATATATTTTAGATTTTTTTTAAATATGATGTTCCTTATTGCACATAAATTAACAAGTTACTATGACGAATGAAATTATTCGCAATTTATTGTAGGTCATTAATTAAATAAACCATAGTTTTAAAGTTATTTTGCAAAGTCGGTTTTGCAAAATCGGTCTTTGCAAATGTCGTTTTGAATGATAAATGCTTAATCCGCCCAGTACCTTTCGTTAAGTTAATTTGTTAGGTTGGTTGCTATTTGGCAGCGCGTTCCTTTAATTCCACAGAACAATTTATTGCATGTATAATGCGTTTTTATAAATACAAATACGCGTTATCATCAAGTCTGTACAGATTCAAACGCGAGACTGAAGTTATGCAGGTGTTCAAAGATAGAACTTTGAACACTTACATACATTCATTGTCAAGCTGCTTTTGAATCGCGCAAGTATCGCGTTTATATCGATACAAGAACGCGTCGAACGGCGTGTTTAAAAAACGTAGTGTGCAATGATTCTTACTGACGACTGCCGTTTGATGCAATGGTGGCCCTTTACGACAGATGTTTGTGTGATGAATACGAGCAACTGTACCAGAGTCATGGTTACCTATATATATTTCTATGAATATAAATTATGTGTGTATAGTATATGTAAATCCATTAACCGTGTATCCATAATGTAAGCCTTCAAGTGCTTACTTTAGACTTATCTAATTGGTGTGAATGTAATAATTATTATGTAAATGATCTGAAGAAGCCAACTCCACTCTTGTTAACAGGAAGTTGATATTCTAAAATAATTTTGAGTTAAATAAATGTATGTATAAATGCTTTGAATTTATTTAATATAATCTTCTTTCATTATTCCATCTTCTCTGCTGGATATCAATATTTTGTTGAAAATGTACTGTTTTTGTAAATTTCAAAATTTTAGGAAACTTTACCCATCCTACTTTAATTCATAATTGTATTTTACGACAACCCTCAAGTGTTACTTTGACATATGATCTTTTCTGAAGCCGCAGGGAAATACGAAATTCTGTCTTAAGTGTTCAGGATATTGTTAAATTTATTTACAACTTAAAGACTACCTATTTTAGAAAGGTACATTTTGTTTACGAATTTTGTACTTCGTTCAATTTTAACCAAGTATAAAGTATATTTAAATCAATAGAATAAAAATCAATATATAACCAAAGTAAGTAATTTTATTCAGACAATTTTTTTTAAGTCATTTGGGGCACATTTTATTACGAAAGTGGCAGCACATTTAACTATAGAAAGTATATGGCATCTCCATATTTCATGTTCCGGTTCATGGTAAGAAACAAAGATTTTTAGTCTTATTTTATGTATTGAAATAATATTTACTAATTATATATATTCGACAGGTAAAATATAGCTGTGATTGTGACGTGTTTTGTTGTGATATTATGTGGTCGGTGCTTATAAGACATCTATTTTATTTTAAAACTAATACATTACTTACTATTTTACATAAGCAATGTAAAACACATATTAGGTATTTCTCATTGGTACATAAATCAGTGAATATATCCGTCCCGTCCGTGCCGTAAACCACAGATAAACGTGGTGTGTAGTCATTGCAAATGTAATGTAATGAAATGTTTGTAATGTTTGTTTATTCACACAAGTAACAGTGATTAAATTTTTGTTAGCAAAACTTATAAACTACGTAGTAACTACCATTAAATTACGAAAAAGAAAACTAAAAATAAAAGTCTTTTTAATTTTATGGGTTAGATACGTGTACTTTAAGCCACGTTTTCATATTCAGTAATTTCTTTTCTGAATTAGATGATGATGAAAACCGATCCATTTCATTGTTCAATGAATGTATAATGAAATACCCCTTTCTATAGGTTTCAGTAAAGGTGTGGGAGTTTTACTGAAACCTCCCCGTGGACTTTATGAGAGAAATGAAAAGACAACTCCCGCTGGTTTATTTCACTTGGTAACAATTGTGCATGTTTACAAAAACTTAGTGGTTAAGGCACTAATTTCCACTATAACACAATTTTTAAAAAGAAAACCAAAACTTGGGGTTTTTCTTTTTGGCGACGCTTCCTGTCCCGCCAAAAAAGTCATAAAAATAATACAGGCCGGGACAGACTAAAAAAAGTGTTTTTATTTAAGTTGTCTTTTCCTGCTCTCTCAAGAAGTCCACAGGTAGGTTTCAGTAACCCACACGTTTTCTGAAACCTAGGGAAAAACATATTTTACTGTTCATTCATCATCAGCATCATCATCTAATTAAGAAAAGAAATTACTCAAGACCTGGCAATTATACTTACTTGAAACTGGCTAAATGCACAAATCGTGCAAGCCACAACTAAAAAGAAAAAAAAATATTTATAAAAGTCATATCTTATCTATATATATAAAAATTTCGTGTCACAGTGTTTAACCGCAATGAACTCCGAAACTAGTCAAGCGATTTTAATGATTTTTTTTACACTTTGCTGGATTTGTTCCGACTTAAACAATTTAATTTGTTAGATTTTAACTATATGGTTCATTTTAATTTATAACAAAAAAAATTGCAAATTAATATAACTGAGCTACAGCAACGTGTGGCCGAGTCAGCTAGTCTTATATAAACGGTGTAGTTCTCAACCCTCAAACTGCACCGATAGATATAGCATTAAGTCTAGATTCCATGGTTTTTACCGACCGTTTGGTGCAACGGTAGCGATCCTGCCTTTCGCACCGACGGTCCGCGGTCGAATCCCGGTAGGGGCAGATGTTTGTATGATGAATACGAGCATTTGTACCTGAGTCATGGATATTCATATATATTTATATGAATATTACATATCTATGTATTATATATCTATGTTTATCCGTTACCCTAGCATCCATAA
Source organism: Calamotropha paludella (assembly GCA_927399485.1). Lineage (NCBI taxonomy): Eukaryota > Metazoa > Arthropoda > Insecta > Lepidoptera > Crambidae > Calamotropha > Calamotropha paludella. The sequence goes on from OV656820.1 coordinate 2,264,213, forward strand.
CATAAGCCTTACAGTGCTTACTTTGGGCTAGGCTAATTGGTGTGAATGTAAAAAAAAAAAATATTTATAAAAAAATATTTATATTCATAGTAGTTAGATTTTTTTAGTATAAAGTAAAATATTAATCTCCTTCACACCTTCCATTGTATTTTTTCATACTTAGCAATGAAATAATTAAAATACAGATGTTTAAATAAATTAAACATTAGCAATTACGAGCGTTATTTGTAAACCTGCCATTACATTTAAATATAAGTAGTAAAATGCAACCATTTACAATTTTAACAAGTAGTATATGTATCGTACACGTTTACCAAGTTGTTTGCATGCAATTAACGACTTTATTATGTAATTATACACAGCGCATCCCGTTTTAAACTACGGAAATAATAAAAACAAGCAGATATATATCTATGTTACAGTGAATACTTATTTCCGGTAAAAACTTTATTTAACTGGCGAATAAGTAAAAAAAAGATTATTGATTTCAAACTTCTGTGAACGTTAATTTTAACTGAAAATCTATTATTTATTAATATGAAGTTAAATATCGAACAGTATGTATCAAGAAAATTATTCAAATATCTTATCCATCTTTGTCTATAAAAGTCTATAACAAATTACCAGAATATTTAAAAGCTGAAACCAACATAAATAAATTTACAAATACTTTAAAAAAGCTCTTAATTAGAAAATGCTACTACTCAGTCGACGAATATTTTAAAGATAAATTTTAAGAAATGTCTGCCCCTCTCTCTTCCTTGTTGCTGTGCCTATCAAGGTACATGCGATTGTTTAGAGCCTAGAAACAATGTATTTAGACTGCTATCAATAAATAAATGAATAAATGTCTTAGAAATATGAATACATTTTTGAAGTGAAAACTTCTTTAGCATCGTTGTGATTTGAAAGTCAATGAAACGAAAAAGCGACAGTAAAAATAGACAGGCACCTAAATTCATAAGATTTAACGTAGAGATAATGAGATAGAAAGCATTATGAAAGGGGTGTTAATACGTGTTATACTTTGTCCAATGTAGGATGATACTTTTAACAGTTGACACCTATATAGAGGGTATAAAGTTGCAATTGCAATGTCAAGCCAAACATAAGGAAGCAAATACAACCTTAGTACGTAGCAATAAGGAAGTAACACCTGTCAAAAGTATCATCCTACATTGGACAAAGTATAGTGTGCACATGCGTAGTACAAAGTTTGAGAGAAGGCATCACAACAACCGTGGTATTTTGTATACGTGTACGTATTATTTTTGAAGGTTTCACTTCTTCCATGTGAGAATTGCACACATGCTTTTTTCTTTTATTGATTATTATAGTATAAACAAAACAATTATAATATTCATCAATTCAATACAAGAAACAATAATAATTTTGTTGTTCCAACAATAAAACTGCAAAATAATTGGAGAATATTTTTTTGGTAATATTATCTTTAAATTTTTTAAGTTTACATAATACATATTAAAATTATAGAAAAAGTTAACCTAAGTTATGTATTAGCCGATGTAATTTTAACACATATCACAAACGAATAAAAGGAAGAAAAATCATGCGATGAGTAACGTGTTAATCTACCGTAATCATATAAAAATGGATAACAATACAGTTTATTTTTTAAACCTACTACGCTACATTCAGCCAAAAATAGTTTTGCCCGGGAATCGGTTTAGTTTGACTGTAACATGTATACAAAGAAATTAAATAGTACCAATGGTACTTAGAGACAACTCGTAGCTACTTATGAGGTGATTTGTGTCGATTTATGGCGGTAAAGTGTACCCACAATAAATTCAGGGGCTATTAGATGGAAAGTTAATTTTAACCGAATTGCTGCTCTTCGCCACGCCTTTTTAGAAATAGATACATTCCAGTCATTATTAAAAAAAAAATTAAACCTCCTTACGATTGATATAGATTAAAGGGCTTGATTCAAACTCCTTCGAAATTCAAATTTCGTTTTTAAATTGCTTTCACTTTAGGTTGTAGATAAGATGTGTTGTCTGTGTCTTCTTCCGTGGTTTGATCACAGACTATTTACCCAATGCTGTGAATGTATAGCAAATATGGTCGATGTAATAAGAAATAATTTTCTAAAACCAATTTAAATAAAACCGATTTAATTAAATTACTGAGTCTACGGAAATTTGGATTTGTTATTAGCTTAAAAATAACCCATTCGATTACTATACCCATCTAAAATTTTAAACAATTAATTACATCATTGTGTTCTAAAGTGGTTAGAATCATAATTGGTGGACTGGGAATGGATGGTGTTAATTTTTTACAGCCTTTTTGATTTCGCATGTCGATGGTCAAAACCATTTACAAAAAACAAAATGAAAAATATCATATTATTAATTACAACGGAATTTTACCTTGTTTTTTTTATTTTTGAAGAGCATGTAGGAAGAAATGACCGTCAGTTCAAAAAATCAAAAATATTGTTTTACATTCGTACCTATATTATTTTTCATTAGCAAGTTTTTTTTTAATAGTCACATTCAACGACCAGTGGCCTTACAGTGTTTTCTTTGGGCTAGGGTGATTGGTGTGAATGTATGAAATATTATTATTATTATTATTATTATTATTATTATTATTATTATTGTGGCATAAAAATACTTGTGTCAGAAAACTCTACTCTTCATATATATGTATTGTATATGTTTGCGTATGTGTTTTTGTGTGGGTGCGTCTGAAACTACATAACAACTATTTCAGGAATAATTCAGTTGCTGTAGTATAATATAATAAAAACCTACTGATATTCGTTGTCAACCCTATTCTATAGATGGCATCATTATAATGGAATTAGCAAAAGAAACCGCTGTCGACCCATTTCTTATAAGTCCACTTGACCAATTGACTAGATCTTGGCAACGAATCCTATAGTCACATTGCAAACCAAATGATAGTTACTAACATAGTTATTGATTTCATCCCAAAAAAGCTCTTATTTCATTCACTAAATGTTATGATGGTACCTACTTTTTGTAATCGACAAATAATTAGAATTGTTGTATTTCCCTGTAAAGACATACTTTTTACATGTGTCACACAAAATAAGCTTTTCATTGTAATGTATAATTGTATTTAATTGCGAATCTGTTCCAATAAATAAAATAAATAAATAAACCACAGATTTGTGTGATACGTTATAATATCATTAGATCTAGGATTTCTTAAAGATTTACAAAGAAATTAAACAATCGTAATAATCTATACTAATATTATAAAGAAGTAAAGTTTGTGTGTTTGTATATTTGTTAAATTGTAAGGGGTAATCTCGGGATCTACTGAACCGATTTTAAAAATTCTTTCACCAATAGAAAGGCACATTATTGCTGAGTGTCATAGGCTATATTGAATGCTACAAAAAATTTAAAGAATTTTGTCCACCCGTGCGAAGCCGGGACGGGCCGCTAGTTATTTATATTTTTGCTATAAAATGATAATTAAAAAATATTTTTTTTGTGTTTCATTTTGTCTTTAAACTAGCGAAGTACGGAGCAACAAGAATTATATAAATGCATTCAGCAAAACAATATCTTAAAAATTCTACAAAATAATAAATGCGTATGCGTAATGGTAGAAACCACAAAATAGCTTATGGTAAAACCTTTATGGTAGCTTTTTAACTGGAAAGTTATTTTTTTCTTTTTGTTATATAACAGAGGAAAATATTTAATAAAGAGAAGCAGTGGAAACAGTAATAGAAACAATATTTACACACATTACACATTTATAAAAAAAACAACTTTTTTACGGATTTTAATACGGAATTTAATAAATAAAATGCAAAATAAAACAATGTGATTTATATAAAAAAATGTAACAATTAGTTACGTGTCCGATTAAAATATTGTGAAGTTAAAAATATATGCCATTGTCTTTCATTCTGTGATCACGTCTCCTGTAAAGGAGTCGAAACGTTAGGATTAAACATAAAATAAATTATGCGCAAAATCCGTTAAAATGTGGTTCTATTTAATATTTTTATATTCGCACCAATTAGTATTGGTCAAAGAATACCTTTAAGGGTTGAATCGACGAAAAATGGTAGAGCGATGCATTTTTTTTATGAACGCCGCTATATCAGTGCTCGATATTGCATGTTCTGCCAACTCTTGATGATGCTCCGTGTGAGGGCGAAGCACGTGTAGAGTTTAAAGTTTTAGAGTCAGAGTAGGGTAGTAGCGTTTATTTGCATTTTGCTTGTTTTTTGCAAACGTAAACTAAATTTTTTTGTTTTACTTAGTGATATGGACTTCCACCAAGTAAAGCCTGATCCTATTAAATAATAAAACATAATATATAAATGCTTTCTTAAGAGAAGTTGTAAAACTCAAAAAGTTTTATAATAAAGTCCGAGACGTCATATCTATATCTGTCCATAATTCCATATATACAATGTGTTCCGTCTCCAATGTCGGAGCCTTTGATAGTGTTAAATTTGGTATTTTTAATCGACAAATTGCCCCTCAAATTTGGATTTGCTCAAAAAGCCAATAATTAAAAAATACACAAAAAAGAATCTATTTGTTTTCTTTTAATTATTTTTTTCTATTTTTTATTCCATGATAATTGAAACATGATGGCTGTGTAACTGTTGTCTACATATTTAGCTATCAAATGTTGATAGGACATTTACATGAGTAATGGTGGTCGAATAAGTATGAGAGCCCAGGTCTTGGTTACCAAGAAAACAAAATGGCGGCCCTAATGGAAAAACAAAATTTGAGGGGCAATTTGTCTATAAAAATGCCATATTACACACCATTAAAGGATCCGACACTGGTAACGGAACACATTGTATAATAATATTTATACCTACTTTTATCTTATCACAATCTTTAGCTCAACTAAAAGATCACTATGCCTGATAGCGAGAGGATGTCAGATCAAGTAGGTACCGTTAACTCATAAGACAAGTTGATTATTTCTTATATTAATTTCTTTAAATATAAAAATCTAGCAATTAAGAAAATTATTAAGTTACTTAAGAATATACTAGCTAGATTTATTAGCATTTTACCAGAATTATCACGTAAAATATATTTGTACATTTACCTTAAAACTATTTGATATGTGATTTTAAAAGTGTGAGTGAGTTTTATTCTAGCGAGATGGACCCTAACCAGTTTCAAAGGGTTTGCTAACCGAAGTAGAAGATGAAGATATGGCATGGCTCAGCTTGAGAAACGCTTGAATGGGTTCAACAGTTACATTGGAAGACAATGTCCCGAATAGCTAGCAGATAAGGGTTCGAGTCTCGCCTGCCGTTGAATTAAATTTTAATTTTTCTATTTACAATTTATTTCTATGTATACTATTCCATATAAATTAAAATTTCTCTTCACAGTGTTTGACCGCGATGAACTCCGAAACTGCTCAACCGATTTTGATGTTTTTTTTTTTCATTTTGTTGGATTTGTTTTGACTTAGGACATAGGATAGATATGAATTTATATCACAACAACGCGTTGCCGGGTCAACAAATATATATTTTTATTTATTTATTTTTTTCTCTTCACAAAGTTTCTTTTTATAGAAAAACAAGTAGGTAGGTACTAATATTACGTTTAGATTTGAGTAAAAAACTTTGTTGGAGACTGATGCCTAAACTAAACATGTATAGTCAGGCCACCATGATCCCACTTCTCAGATAAGCAGAATTATAATAATAATATTTCTTACATTCACACCAATTAGCCTTGCCCAAAGTAAGCACTATAAGGCTTGTGTTATGGATAATAAGATAACGGATACACATACATATATCATACATAAATAAGTAATATTAATAGAAATATATATAAATACCCATGGTACAAATGCTCGTATTCATCACACAAACATCTGCCTCTTCCGGGATTCAAACCCAGGATCGTCGGTGCGAAAGGCAGGGTCGCTACCGTTGCAATAGCAATTAATAGCAATATTTAGTAATTAAAGAAAATAAACTAAGATAATGCTTAGGAATCAGTTGCGTTAGAGGTATTACACAATAAAAGAACAGATAAGATTGCTGTTAATTAGGCTTATGTACGTACGTTATGAAAAGTAGTTTACTAAACTAGTTTTAAATTATTTTAATAGAAATACTAGGAAAAATCGACTCGACTCACAATGGAATTCTCAGGCGGGAATCGAACCCGCAACCTTTAGATGTCCGGTCCAATGCTCTCTCATTGAACTGCCGAAAAAAATAGCATAGAAAAAATGCAAAAAATATATAAAAATTATTAAACTAGTTTTACCAGAAATATTTGATGTATTATAAATATATATAGTCCCAGTGAGGTGAAATGAAAACATTGATAGCAATGCAAACTGCAGTTAAATAAATGAATGTAAGTGTTAAAGTATGTATTAACGCCTGAGAAAGTGATTTGTTTTTAGTTCGTAGTTCTTATTTTAGTTCCTAAATATTTTTAATAGATGGCACTACAAGTCTGTTGAATCGCGCTGTCGTTTACTGACGGGCTTTTAATATCACTCGAGTCTATTTTTTTATGTTTATATAGAATATATAGTGCCAGTACAAGGTATCACGTGATTTCATTGTTTCGACTGAGATTTATTTACAACCTCATGTTGAACAGTATGGGTTACACTCCTTCAGAATAATGTTTGATAATATTTGGAAATCAATGACCAATATGAAGTTCCTATATGAAGTTGAAACCACATTGTTTTTGGAACATAGTTCCTTATGGTGCGTTGAGGAGGGTACCCTAGCCGGGAAAAAAACGTCCGTAGCGTTAAACAAAAAGCGTAAGATTTCTATGTATAGTCAAAGTGGGAAAGCTATACAGTGTCATATGTATAGTCTACGTGATAAGATAAGATAAGCGTTTATTTACAAGAATATGGTAGTAAATATAGGTGACAAACAAAACAAATCCGGCATATTCTGCTTTTGTTTTATAATTTATAAAAAAGCTAACAAAAAAATAATTTATCTAAACATTAGTTAATATCACAATCATATTTACACAATTGCATAATGATTGCCTGCCAGTACAATGACAATTTAATTAAACACTAACAAATATATATTATAGTTTCTGTTCTAGGAATTCGTTTACATAACATTTATTTAAAATTATGTTAAACTATTTATACTTGAATTTGTTGGTAGGCAATTCCTTGATTTCAACTGGCAGCACATTATAGCTGACCGCGTTACAAAACGTACTATTTCCATATATTTTCAATTTCTGAGATGGGACCTGTAATTTATGCTTATACGTGATGACTTTTATAAATAATTGTAAATAAAATAAAGGTGTTAAGATAAATTTGTAAAGTAGTTTCTCTGCTTTTTATCAATAAAAAGATCGTAATGTATACACGAATAATTATTTTCTTTATACCTCGAATAGAAATTAAAATTAATATTTTCATAATAAGGAACTTCGTTCCTATTTTATTTAGTTTAGGATAGTTAGTTTTCTTAATTAAAAATAACTAATTAATAATATCTGCCAGTTTTTTATTATCCCTAAATTATAAGTAAACGCTGAAAAATGTACTTAGGCGCTTGGGTTTCGATTATTTCGGTTAGGGTTATAATTTATGACACAATACAGTGACTCCCGAATATACTTAGTGCCGGCATTTTTTCATTTGTATCGGCATGATGCTCAGTCGTAGCCGACACATTAATAATTAATGAGTGGCCATTACATCACGATTGGGAGAAGTATGGTGTCCAACTTTTACGTTCAACTATGGATTTCACTTTAGGCGAGAAAGTGAACGAACCTTTGTAGGATCAAAAGTCAAGTTTTTTTGATTCATATTAGTATGAAGTGTAAATAATTAAGCCTAAAAATTGTTTTTAAAATTTCTTTGCCTAGAAGAATCTAAAAAGAAGTGAGTTCTAAAGCCAACGTTTTGTCAATACAATTTCTAGTGTACAATTAACAGCGTAACATGAAAAAGTGTCCATAAGATATATAATACGCCTGTGAAAAACAACCACGTTTAACTACATGCAAAACTTTTCAGAGGTTTCCAGTAATTATTCACAGTAAAAATTATTTATAGAGAGACCACCTCACAACTTTATTTTTTAAGTAAAGGTATGAGGATCTTTTTACACAGAAGAAAGGGCATGTATTTATTTATAAAAGTTTATTGCCCATAGTATGACATTGGTATAATAGGTTGAATCAATGCTACAAATATTCTCTACTTGTTCTCAGATAAATACATGAATGCGGCAAAATAGCTAACAAATTATAAAAATTGAAAAAGATCTATATAGAAAATAAAATCTCCTGTCACACTGTTTGACCGATGGACTCCGAAAGTACAGAACCGATTTTGATGACTTTTTTATTTTTTTTTCAGTTTCGTCTTAGGAAATAGGATAGATTTCTTTTATGACACAGCAACGCGTGGCCGGGTCAGCTAGTATGATAAAAGATAAACATAAATGAATAAACAGACATTAGTAACAAGGCCACAAATTAAGTAATCTAAAAAAAGCATGTGTGCAATTCACACGTGGTGGAAGTGAAACCTTCAAAAATAATACGTACACGTATACAAAATACCACGGTTGTTGTGATGCTTTCTCTCAAGCTTTGTACTGCGCATGCGCTCACAAACACGTATCAACACACGTACATAATGCTTCCTATCTCATTTTCTCCTATGTTAAATCTTATGAATTTATGTGTCTGTTTCTTATTACTGTCGCTTTTTCGTTTCATCGACTTCCAAATCACAACGATGCTAAAAAAGTTTTCACTTCAAAACTTCAATTATTTATCCTTATCCACATCTACTACATCTACATTCAATGTAGGTATGCTGATAAATTATTATGCTGATAGATAATAAAACAGTAAAATCTATTTTAATTTCGTTTCTACCTATATTAAATCAATCTGATAAAGGTGTTTAAAACATAAACGGCACATGTATTCGATCCGAACGTAGTTTTGTAATAAATAAACTGCGATTTCGCTACCTTCAGCGTCATTCTGTAACCGTTATATTTCAAATTAATTTTGTTGTTCCTTTAATTTGCTTATAACAAATTGGACCATTCTCTATCGATAAGCAAACCTGTTTCAGTGTCGAATTAATAATTTCCAAATAAAGTTCTTAATAATCTACGTCAGGATTATCCGTTCAAAAGTTTTCTTATTTAATGTGAAAAATATAGTCTTAGATATTCAGCGGATATGGTTACTCTAGTATCCCTTAGGCACCGATCGGGATCGAACCAATTACCCTGTGATTTATCTACATCACTAGACCATCAATAGCGCATTTCACAAGTAATTAATCATGAAGCCATTGTTTAGGGAGCTACAACAATAAAATCTAATGTTTACTTGTGACTGGAGTTTACCCCTTAAGAACAATTGTCTTTGAACAAGCACAGAAAATAATAAAACAAAATTTCAAAATTAAATTGACAGGTGCACATGATACCATGATACAGGCGCACAAAAAGCGTAATGTTGTCATTCGATCACTAAATACTCTTCATATATTTTTTTTCATAATGCCTATTAGGTACTTTCATAATTCCTTATTTGAAAATCAATTCGAAAGGAGTAAACTTAAAAAAAAAATGTAATTCTGACATAGTTTTACGGTGTACTTATATATCTTGTTGCTTATGACTGTACCTATCTTGTTTTTTAATAAATCTTAGAGCAGTCATTTGTCATGTATGTAAAGATGTTAAAAAAATGAAATAAAAACGAAACGAAACTCTACTAGATGTTATCTGTACAACGACCGATTTTATCTGTGCACCTTGCTTTGTAGGGCACAGTAACCGGTCAGTATGTACAGTGGTCAACACATTAATTTAGGTACTATAAAATTTCCAATTTCTCCAATCCATTGAACTTTTAGTCCAAGATATAGAGTTTAAAAAATCATTTAGCCCAATTCTTGGTTTTGTTTGTTCCAAATGTTAGGTTTATATAATCTCTTTTAGTGTTAATGTCTATGGTGTTGCAAAGTAACATGAAAAATATCATACTTGTCAAATAAAGTATTAGTAAAATAAACAACTTATGTTCATTTAATTCACATTTATTTCTACCACACCTTTGCTGCCCCTATGTATGCCATCACCAAATACATTTATATTAAGTATCAACAACACCAGCCTTCAAATAAGGTTAGAATAAATAAAATATATGCTGGTTTTCAAGTTTTTTAATATTATATTATATATTTCCCCTATAAGTTCAACATTGTGAATATTTTAATTACGGAACACTAATTTTCGTGGTATAAATATATCATTTTCGTAGCTTAAATATACCAAAAAGTGATTAGTATAACAATAAAATACTCAACTTTTACCTCTTAGGCCCTTTATTTTAAATTAAAAATTAAATTAACTAAGGATGGTTGGTTGAGAACGAGTTAAATGTTGGTCATGTATTGGTAAAATATTTTTTTTAATTGGTGGTATTTGATGGAACAAGGAGACTGCTACATTTCCAGGATTATCAAATTCTTTTTATAAACAACTTTTATTATTGTTTTTTTTGTTATTTAAACATTTAACTTCTGTATTTTTAAAAAATCGACTTGTCTCAAGTGTCTTTTATTAGTACTCAATTAAAAAAGAACTATTAAATTCAGACTCACAGTACAGGCCCAGATCATCTAGACTCTAGACCAGAGTACTTATCAAAAAGAATCAGACGAGCTTAAACTCGATGCGCTTTCGTCGTTTTAATACAGAAATCCCTTGGTAACCTGTAGTTTTCATCATTAGATCAGCTCAATGTTATCCATAACTTTGTATTGTTATCGGATTTATATATGCATGTAAAATTTCAGCCTTAATTCAACTTGCAACATTTGATTACAGACAGACGGACAGGTGAATTTAAATAAAAGCTTGTAAATAGGTCAGCATTGTTATAACATTTCTTATCTATCTCTATAGACTGCCATCTATTAATAAATATAATAACTATGGAGTTGTTTTCGACTACTATCTGTTTTATGCTTTTATAAGTAGCATTTCTTTTCTATTATCAACTGTGTTGATAGATGGCGCTGATATAGGTAATCAAAGTGATAGATAAATTAAATATTCTTAATCATATTTAATAAGCTGTTGTGGCATGATATAAAAACTTGATATTTTGAACAGTATACAATTTGGTTAGAATATAGAAATTCATTACTAGAAAAGTTAAAAAGCACGTGTCTATGGTACTGTACATTGTACAACGCCCTCTATCAATGCAGCACTAAAAGTATTTAAATCCAATGAATGCCTAGTTTTCTCGCATGGTACTCCTTAGTAACCAATGAAAATGTGTTCTATTTCTTTACGTCATCGAACAATACATATCTCAATAGGCAGTGTACAGTGATCTTTGCATCGAAAACAATTTTTGGGACGTCGTTTTGTACGTATCTCGTGTCTCTGTCTAGTGCAACTCCTCAGTCCACGATAACAAAAGTGTAATTATTAGCAGTGCTTTGTAAAATGACATGAATAATTGTGTTTAGTGAGACTTTTTTGTGGTGCATACGTAAACAAATTCAAATATATCATCGTGGAAAGCGATATGATACTCTCCTTAGCAGTGTTCTAAGATTGTGGTCATATCGTTCAGTTTAAGTTTCATAATAGTGTCGTTTTGATAATAAAAATGGTGATGGCTTCGAAACCAGCTAATCAGAAGAGGAGGTAAGTTATGACAATTATTTTACTATAAAGATAACGCCAGATTATTTTGTAACCAACCTAATATTTGATGCAATAACCTGTAATTATGCAATTTATGTTCTTATAAAGTTTGAACTGTTTTAAGTTTTCTCTTCATCTTTATCTACATTTTTTTATAACATAACTTATTTTATCTTTGAAAAAGTGAATGATATAAAAGATTTTGTTTGCATGTATTTTTTGTAAACAAGGTCAATGTGTACTGGCTTTGGAATCCTTGGAAGTAGTTTATTTAGGTCATACTCTAACACTAATTTATGTTATTAATGATTAACAACAATATTTTTACTACTAGAAGCAATAATAATAAGTGTAAGTACTAAAATGAATATTATTGGTTTGATGAAAAGATAGAACTGGTAACAAACTAATCTCCTTTAATCATTTCTTATTTTGGTCTAATAAAAATTGTCAATAACCAATGAGACCGTTTCCCGAAAGTATCAAACCTTAACAGATTTTCAATTTAAATCTCAAGACATAGAATTCATTATTGGCTGACTAAAATAATGTTTTAATTATTTATAAAGGCAAAACACAAAAATTATTAACTTTGACAAAAGGAAGTTACTCAATGATTTGCGCCTATTTCGTGTGCCAGTAAGGCTCTAGTCACCAGCCTAGCATGTCCAGAAAGCCCATAAACCTCCTAATCACCCTATAGGCCTCCACTATTGTCAGCCCTAGTTGACTCGTCTATTAATGTGACACTCCTCTGCAATGCAGCAGCACATAATTTGGTTTCGCCTCCTTGATGAGACGAGCTCTGCAAAGAGGACTAATGTGATGCCGATGTTTAGAATGTGACCGCGAAAAGTTCCATGTTCCTTAAGTAGGTATTTTTTTTAATAAGTAATAACTATCATTGTTACCTTTTTGATGGTTTTCTGCCATATAAAGAGCCGATATTTCAGCTACTCCCATTTTATGTTTATAATGTTGACATAATAATATTAACATAGGTAGTTAACTTGACCCTCGTTAAAATATATATTTTTTATATTTGCCTTCTTTCAATGCCATTTTCACGCTTTATGAAAATATTCAAACTACAAAATGCATTGAAATGTAACCTGAAAAAATGCTGCATTAAAGAGCTGTCACTGAAACTGATTCAGGTATAGTTACTTGTATCTACTAGATTATGCTCCCACACTTGGTACATTTCTGGTAATAGTACATTATATCACAAGTCATGGTTCTTACAAAAACATTGTTGAATCATTGCTTTTTCGATTGTTATCAAGTGCATTCACAAAAAAGAGGTTTTATAATTACAATTATTTAAGGTATAGTAAGTTATCTATTTCTATTTACTAAATTATACAATTTGCACACAATATAACTGATAAAATTGGTGCTAAGCTTACCAAAAACACACCTAGCATTGACAATTATTGATATTTACAGTCATTGCAGCAACTGCTAATTTGACAAGTATCAAACAACATTCAACTAATTTATTGTAATACGAAACATCAAAGTTATGCTTATCATTCCTTAAATTTTTATGCTATGTAATACGAAACATCAAAGTTAATCTATGCTATGTAATCTTTAAAAATGACCAGACACCCGTTTATTATCTACTGTATATGCAATAAATTCTGAACTTTACTCTGCCCTGGGGCAGTTAGAAAAACCCACCTTTTTAACAGAAAACAAGGCCTATTGAAGAAGATGGAAAAATTCTTAAAAGTAAATTACTTGAGGTAATACTTTTTGGTTATGCTGCGTATTATTATTCTTATATCATTAGAATTGTTTTCCTATATTTAAAGAAAGATTAGGTATATAAATTATTGTTTTAAGATATTTTAGTTGTAATAAAAGTACTTATTAAACTAATAAAACAGACTTATAGAAAATAGATTGTTATATTTATAGAGTATAGCAATAAAAAGTTTGATATGTTAATATTGATCAGTTACGTTAATTCCTATGATTTTTTGTTAAAAAAACAATTACAAATCTACCTATATAATTTATTTTACACCTTGTTATTCTTTTAAAGTAAACTAGCTGACCCGGTAACGCGTTGCTAAGGTAACGCGTTGCTATGGTAACGTGTTGCTATGATATCGTTAATTGATACGATGGAAAAAGAGCTGACAGACAAACACAAAAACAACACATTTGTGTTCTTAGATTATAGACTAGCGGCCCGTCTCGGCTTTGCACGGGTGGACAAAATTCTTTAATTTTTTTCTATAATTAAATATTTTTCTGTTAGCGCCATCTAGCATCCGGTAAATGAACTACTTCCGGTTAACGCGTTGCTATGGTAACGTTATTGATACAATGGAAAAAGAGCGGACATTCAAACACACAAACCACTGTGATCTTAGATTATAGATTTTGTGTGGTAGTATCGAAAGTATCAAAAGTTCTCTACCCATATATGTGTATTAACTTCCCTTATCATATTACTATTTTCACTGCATACACTATTATCTTCATATCTCAGTGTAGTCATGTTCCTAATTTAAATTATCCTTTCACCATTACGCCGTACTTAACAAAGGACAGACTTAGCATACTTTTTACACCAGAAGGAGAAACATGTGTGCAGTTTTGGAGTGGTAATATAAGTTTGCTATTGGTGTACCTACTCTTCAAAATAATATGGGCTCAGTTAAAGAAACTTATAGAAAATTAAATATTTACCATCATCTTTTTATTTATCGATATATATCTACTAATTTGGGATTCTTAGTTTTTGAGGAGATAATAAAAATGTTCACTGTACAATTACTGTCACTATTGTAACAATCCTGCCTTCCGCACCAATGGTATGGTCTCCGGCAAATAAGTTGAACATGATTTTGAAATCACGTGACATGCGCAGTAGCAAGTTTAGGTATATTATTCACTACTGCGCATGTCACGTGATTTCAAAATCATGTTCAACTTATTTGCCGGGGACAATACTAGGTTCAAGTCCCGAGCAGATGTTTGTAATGAAATGAAATGAAAATAACTTTATTCAAATGCACTTAATATAAGTTGTTTTGAATTTTGAAAATTTTTACCTACCACCCATTCAGGACGTCTTTTAACTGACAAGAAGAATGGGCGCAAGAAACTCGTCTGCTTTAACAGAAGTAACGACATTTACAATATAATACGACGTCACCATACATTATCCCCAAAAAAAAAACTGTGATGAATACTATTTTTTAACTGATTTATAGGGATTTGTCTTTACAAATGCCCATATCATATATTTATAGCTATTCATTACCCGAGTATCCATAACAGAAGCCTTCAGTACTTTGGGCTAGGCTAATTGGTGACAATGTAAAGACATATTGTTATTACATTAAGATCGCAAAAAAAGTATTCATGTTATTTGACATTTGTATGCGTAAACAGATGTTTTCAGTATATACAGCTGATAGTAAATAAGAAAATAAAATCAAACTTATAAACATATTTTTTGAATAGACAATACTAACCTTCACTCTTACATTTTAGAAGGTATCTTGTATCTGGCAAGTAATTGAAATATATTAAATTGTAAATGTAGTCATTGTTAAAGGAATTGTATTGAAAATATTTTATTGTACCTATATTAGATTCAGTCAGTTACACAAGTAAATATAACTTCCTACTTTATTTAGTTATTGCACTTCCGCTTATAAAAATAAACGTTTATAAAAACGCTGACCGGATCTTACGTGTTCATTTTTGGTTTTTGTATTCAATTCTGACGTTTCGACGAATTTACAGAAGCCTTGATCACAGGATGACTAGGGTAATAATCATCGTCAAAGATGTAGGTAGATTGATTTAAGGTCAATGACATCAAGCGTATATGTTAATATGGACACGCCTCATAGATAATAATTAGATAACATTATTACATTCACACCATTAGCCTAGCCCAAGGAAAGCTTGTGTTGCGGATACTAGGGTAACGAATACACATGCATAGATGGTACTTAGATTTGTAAAATTGATAGAAATGTATACATATAAATACCCATGACTCAGATAAAAATGCTCGAAGATATCACAGTTATCTGCCCCTTCTGGGACTCGAACCTAGGACTGTCGCTACAAAAGCCAGTATCGCTACCGTTGTACCAAATGGTCCTAGTTTTTGGAATTTTGATATTATTAATATTCTTTTTCATATTTTATAAATGACTAGCTGACCCGGCCACGCGTTGCTGTGTTATAAATTAAAATGATATCTATCCTATCTTTCAAGTTGGATGAAACTGCACACGGTGTACAAATTTGATTAAAATCGTTTAAGTAGTTTAGGAGTCCATCGCGGACAAACAACGTGACACGTAATTTATGTATATTAAGATTACATGGAACTGTGTAAAAGAAGTAATTTAGTTTGTGGGCTACTATTAAAATCTTCTTTTTTTTACTCATTCATTTTTTATTTGAAGTTTTTCCCATGAGGAAAGTGTTTTCCCGCAATAAAAGTACGTAAAAACCTTCAAAAGTATGTCACATAGCAACTCACCAAAGTTTAAAATGAATCAGATTCATATTATTGGAACATATAGGTAACAAACAAAACACATAAATAACATTAAAATTTATATGATCTGTATTAGTTTTCTTTTTAGTTACAGCTGTAGTAATTATTAAATCATTACTATTTTGAAAATAATTACCTTAATCCTATAAATACCATGTTAAATTCACGATGCAACTACGAAAAATCTGTCTACCCTCTCTATTCTTGTCATCCATCATACATGTGCTACTACCTTCCAATATTTTAATGGAGCATGTTCCTAACTATAAATTGTTACACAAATAAATATATAGTTTTATTATCAAATAAGAAAAATTAAAAATAAAAAAGCAGATTAATTGTTAATAATTACTAAAGATGTGTTTAAACGGATCACCAGTTATTGACAATTTATGGTTATACGTTCATTAATGGGTTTTCTGTTAATGTCATATTAGCTATGATAATTAATCCATGGAAGAATACCAATCTAATGGCACTTCACTCTTTAAAATATTTCAAGCTGTTTCTGCTACAAGGAGATGATAATGAAATGGACTTATATATACATACATAGGTATATAACATTACCCTGCTTTTGGGTTTAATATTGGTTATTTATTATTATTAGTTAGTTATTAGTTAATGTTTCTTTGTTCCCATTTACTAAGAATTTCTTTTTTCAAACTAAGATTTATTTATATTATGATAAAGACATTCTTAAAGTGAACTAGGTTCAAAAGGAAAAGAAGAATGATAACGCATATTAACTAATTTACTTATGAAAATTTCGATATTTCGATATCATTTAATTTACGTTCATTTATCGCAAACTTTCAAATTAGGTAGTTCTTGAAAAAAAACGATATTTTTTTCTTACATCTTACAATTATATTCTTACAGTAGGTACCTAGTGAACGATGTAATATTTTGTTTATGTATTGTTTATTATGTATTTAGCAGTGTACCTACAAGGCTTAAAAACATCTAGATCGATAGTGTTTGACATTCTGAATATGATTTAGGTATAAACCATTTCCTGTTTGGTGCGACTGTGTTCAGTTTTTCCTCCTAAAACGAATGTTATGCTTAAAGTCTAGCTTCATTTTCAGGTTGAAGAATATATTATTTCAACTTATTACTTCATCTTGTGTCTTTCTTAAAATTAATATTTTCTAAATTTCTCAGAACCGTATGACGACACAAAATAAATGGTATCGAACCACAGTATTGCAGTAAATTCCAGATCCCCGCGTGTGTTTCTGAACGAAATGTTTGTTTTCCTTTGCGGTTTGGTGTGATCATTAATTTGAAATTGATAAACGAAGCAATTTGTAAATGACCAGGAATGCTTTTGGTGTGGGCATACCCACAGAGTACATTATAGTATACTGAAATAGAGACCAATCTTCGACCTCAAAATAGGTAACCACTAACGCCGTAGCCCGTAACGCCATCTGTTAGCACTAGTAGGAATGTTTATTACATCTATACTTTCTATAGATAACGATAGGTATGCGTAATACTTACATTTTATGTACCTAATGGCAGTTATATTTTATGGATGCCTTTTATAAAAGCTATTTAAGGATTCATAAATGAAACAATGATTAATTTTAAAGTTTATTTATGTCTTTTATAACATTTATTTAATTTCTTTGCTTTCACTTGCAATTTGTCCTCATCATCATCAACCTGTTTTCTCCCAGCTAAAATTTTATTTATATTTTTACAATAATTAAAAATCATGCAACGAATTACAATTTGAATCAAATAATCAATTATTTTTTCTTTATGTATTTTACATTTGATACATTTAAAATCAACAAATATAATAATCGCTGTTTTAATTATAACTTTTATATTGCTTTTTTCAATATTTTCTTTTATTATTTCATTTATTAAATCTTGCATATTTGAAATTAACGTTACTAATTCTTTGCTGGGAGTGCAAAGCCATCGTCGACCTGCATATTCTCTATATTTAATATATTCGATTTCATTTTGTGATGCTAAATCGTTTGTGCAATCAATACAAGATTTAAAAACATGGGATTTCATTTTCTTCAGAAAATATCCACTCATGTATTGTAGAGGCGCAATAACGCGGGGATCACTTTCTTTTACTTCTAAGGGAGTAAAATTAAAATCAAATATTTTATTGAAATCGAATGAGGAACAAGTCGACGATGCTTCTGCATTTTCGTTGATGATAAGAGTATGTAATGCGTCACAAAAGTCTCCTTCGCAATTACCCCGGGTGTGGACACTGCTTAAATTATTTATCAATAGTGTGGCGAATGCAGATTCAAATTGATCGCATGTTGGATTAATGTTGCGACACCCTTGGCTTCTGACTGCGCCAAAGAAATTTTCTAAGGGGTCCTGATTCAGGTGCCGCAACCACACTGACGTTACATTAAAATTATCTTTTAATATTTGTAATAAATTTTGTATTCCCTTAAGTGTCCACACCCAATTGGCCACAGAGGGAACACTTTCTATTTTCCCACGCGAATTTATAAATTTCATTGATTTAAATATTTTTATGCCGTCCATCCAAGTTTTATGATGCACAGAGCTCGGCGTTGCTGGGCCAAGTAGAGGTTTGGCGTTTCTGTTTTTCATTTGGCTTCCATTCACCGAATCAAAAATGTTGTCTATGAACAGCAGCAGATCTGCAGTTTCGCAGCATTCTGCGGGAAGAATTTTCTTATCTGAAACAATAAAGAAAACATTTATTTCTTCGTTAGTTAGTTTAATTAGTTTACTACTAATCTGAACAACAAATCGTTTTTTCTATGAAATTTAAATGAAATCTATCAAATTCAAAGAAGAAAAGAATAATTTATTACTAATAAATTAATAATTTATTTATATTGTACAAATACATAATTTAAAAAGAATGTTGATTAAGATTTTTAGTTTCTTTATTCTATAACCTAATAAACTGAGCAACCCTAGCGAAATACCACTGAAAGTTACCATAAGTACATTGTTAATAAAAATCTATTAGTTAATAATAAAACCTTACCTGCTAGATATCCCATGTTAGATGCCACAGTACGGCTGAAAACTTGTGAGGCGTATTTAACTTTCATTTTATTGATTTTGTCTGGGTTGATGTGATGTTCAGTCAAATTTGGGATCAATCTAATGCCCTTGTAGCCCGGGTTTTCTTTGTGCAGTAATTGCAAATGAGACCATTTCGCAGTTTTAGTTACACCTTCTTTTGTAGTGTATATTAAATTTTTATTTAATAAATTATTTCTGATTCCTTTGAGAAGGTGTGGAGGGTCATAGAGAGGTATGATTTCTTGGCCATTAATTAAAATAACATTTTCTTTTGGCTCCTCTCCTTTTCTTAAAAAGTGCCCCTTAGTCTCATTAATAAGCAGTTTGAGTGCCTGTCTATTGTTGGTTCCCTGATCACATACTGAAGCAATCACTATCAACCCCGCCTCTTGCAATCCTGTTATTACGTCTTTTATTTGTTTTGCCAGCTCAGGTCCCTTGGTGGCACTAGAGGCAAATGTATAAGACACAGGCTGTTTATAATTAAAAATTAGACCACGGACCATAAAAACTTGAGCATGGTCAGCAAAGTCACCCTTTCTGTCTTGCCCATTATCAACAAGTCCTGTTATTTTGTCTTTTCTTTCTTGGTATGTGACATTGGGCTTAAGTGAGACTTCATCAAACATTAATATGCACAGTTTTTTTTCCGTAGTCATTTGGTCAGCTTTGGTTTTTAATTGCGAGAAAATGTTTTCGTTAATCCCAGGTTTGAGATTACCCATTTGTATTAATTTTATTAAAGTTTGCTGAGCAGGCAAAATAAAAATCTTCCTTAAAAATCGATATCCTTTGGGACTTTGCTTCAAAATTGATAATGCCGCAATTTTCTCCTGCAACGTAAATCTTCGGCCTTTTCCTTTTTTGCGGTCCTCCCGCCATTGTATTCTTAATAATAATTTAGCAGTACTTGTACAATTCTCGAGGGTATCTAAAACTGCAGGGTTAAATCCAATTTTTTTTGCTGCCTTTATGTTGGCCAACTGCTTTCTTGCTTTATTTTTCATTTTGCTTATTTTTATTCTTGCAGCAACAAGTTTTTGATGCAGTTCTTTTTCTATTTTTGTAAGGAATACTTTTTTTGTATTTTTCTTATTGACTTTCTTTACACTTGTAAAATAAAAATAAATGTAGTTTAGTAAAAAAGTTTAAAAAACTAAAACCTGATTACAACAAAAACTGAATTAAACAGTAAGTATGCAACAAGAAAAAATTACAGAGACATTCATTCTACAATTAAATAAATATTCCTCAACTTTCGCACAATGCCAACAGACCCAAACTAAGCAGAGCTTGGGCTATGGGTATGAGCTGACAAGGGCATTTTCAAAAAAATGTACACTCACGCTATTTTAGCTGTCCCTTAAATTCAAAGATTAACTTCAGAAGAAGATCAATTTACTTCGAAATATAGTGATTATTTACATATCCTTCTTGTACTTAAAATAGAATAGGAATCGAACCACCAAGCTCTGGTATAGTAGTCAGGGCTACTAAACACTAGACCAACAGGCCAGCCAAAAAAATTCAGATGAGGTAAGTTGCATGCCATTTTATAGTATTCATCACCATTTTAAAGGTCCATCAATCCAGCCGGACATAGGCTATATGATATTACTTATATATATAAACTGGGGTACTAGTTGTTTACATAAAATTTATCCAACTCACCAAGATTTTGTTCAATATATTTCTCTGTTATTGGAGAATTTGCAATTGGTATGTTAGACTCATGCACTGAAGTATCTGGATCTGAAACATAATTAAGTTTATTTGTTGCGTTGGTGTAAGTTGTCTATAATATTTATAGTGTAGTGAGAAAGGCCAGCAAGCAGTAAATATTAAAACAGTTCTAAATAATTATAGGCGCGGTTTCACCCGCATGTTTGTACTGCTGCGCTCCAATGAATCATAGCCTGATGTTATTATGTATAAGAAAGCTTTACTATTCCTTACTAACTTAAAAAATGACAGATCTCCCATACAAACTTTAGTCCCCTTTTTTACCACCTTATTGGTTGAATTTCCAAAAACTCGGCAATTTATTTTAATATTTTTAACAAATAAGCTAAATTACAAAGTAGAAGATTTTTATAACCCGGGCTACTAGTTGTTTACATAAAATTCATCCAACTCACCAAGATTTAGTTCAATAACTTTCTCTGTTATTGGAGGATTTGCAATTGGTATGTTAGACTCATGCATAATTGAACTATCTGGATCTGAAACAATTAAGTTTATTTGAAGTTTATTTGTTGTCTATAATATTTATAGTGTAGTGATAAAGGCGAGCAAGCAGTAAATTATTACACCATTTAAAATTATTATGGGTTCAAAACATTTATTTCTCAGAATAAAAAAATCAGTTCAAATGCAAAAGATTTGTTAACAAAGTGACTAGGTGCTTATTCATACAAAATATAGCATTAAAACTATGGTCTCAAGTTTTAGATAAGATTTTGTTAGATATTCTCATAAAACTGTTAGTACTAAGTTTATGAAATATTTGTAAGTTGAGTTTATTTTTGTTTGAAAATTTAGTTTAACCCTTTGTTTTTTAATTATGAATAAGAAATACTAAAAGGTTTATTTAAGCATTTGACCATCATGGTGGTCGCCGGTGACCAACAAAACAATTACATTTCTATTCTAGTCTGTAGTCAATGAGTTAAAAGTTAAAGTGCCAATAAGCAATATACCTAGGTTTATTTTTAAAATAGAGATTGAAAGAATAATAATATAGTACTCATCATTATTATCTAGTAAAAAAGATTATCTAAAAAATATAAAGCCAGAAATAATAAAGACTTACCAATATTTTCTTTTTGTGCCACATCTATTGCAGTGCTCATTGATGTGTGCAGCAAATATTCAAAATTGATTGAAGTGGGATCTAGAAGAAATGTCACTTCATGATAATCTATTTTGTATAAAAGTTTAAATAGGTAATTTAAAGATTTCACAGACTTTAGTATAGTAAATAACATAGGTACCTGATGATGTTGAGGGCATGTTCAGAATTTGTTGTAATGGCTTTTTAGTGGCAGGCGTTAATCTCTTCAGTGACAACGGTCCTGCAAGAAAGAACACATCTAAATAGAACCAAATATTGCTTAACCTTTCATGACCAACTGACAGCCGGCTGTCGGGCTGCTATTGTCTTTTTATTGTGTCTCGAATCACATGTCTTGGAAGGATTAAGCATAAGAGCAAAAAAATAAAGGAGAGGAAGGCACTAAGTCCATCTTTGTACCTTTGTGCATGAAGTATAAATAAATATCATAGCTAAGCAGAGTGCTATATTCCATTCAGGGGCGTGCATACCATATAGGCAATTAGGCAGTGCCTACCTCATTAAGAACCTAAATAATATACTACTAGTATTAAAGTTAATTTAGTTTAATTGGTTCCGTAATTCTATACTCAACCAAACTTCTATTGAGCACCCGCCCGGCAAGTTTTTCTTTACTACGTACAGTAACGGTAGGCAGTCTAAAGATTGCCTATTCGAAGCGAGCAGCGTTTCATACAACATAATTAATAAAAGTATTGGTCAATATTATACGGCCGCAATACAAAGTGCGCTCTTTGTCCGTGTAACGTTCTAAAACATGAGCTACGCAATTTAAAAGTATTTTAGTTCCTAGGTAAGCAAGCTTACCTGCCGAGCGAGATAAACCGACGACCCCCGATCCTATATCTGTCTCACTCGGTCCTATACGCAATAGATGAGATGGATACGCTACCGCACGAGAGCGGATAAGTTGAACAAGTTTCGACTTTATTGCGATGTCATCACTTATGACTATGACTTGAGACGTATACTGAAAAAAATGACCGCCAATCAAGACCGTTATTTTTCACTTCATTCAGAAGTCGTTCGCTCATATGCGGAGCCGAAATCTAACTACCTATACTAATTTATTAGAGATAATTGTTCTGTTAATGTGTTTGATGTCGTTTTCGAAGGTTTGTGGACTGTGTTTACTGCTTTTTTATCGTGGATGACGTGCTAGATCTTCCCCAGGCTTGGGGTCTCCCGGAATTTCGAGCTGTCGTCGTTAGTAAGTACCTACCTATACTTTTATACGCACTAAATCATATCTCTATTAATCTGCAATTGTCGATTTCTTAAGTGTTTTGTACCATATAAATCAGAAGTAGGTAAGAAAATCTAATAATATAATTTTGCACTAAATGGAATAAACATTCAAGCATTCCTATTTCTTATTCCTCAACCAGGACCAAGAGACCTTTTTTAAGATCCTGGAAAATGTAGCAAGCAGATATTACCATGTAATGCTACCATCGGTAATTTGAATATTTCAGCAGATTTTTCTCTAAGCGTAATTACTTACATGCAAAGCTCTTCCATCATCAATGTTTTTAACCTATCAAGGATCCAAGATTGTAAGGCCTATCTTATTGCAGGATAGTAAAGTATTAACTGAAGGCAATTAACCTGCAGAGACCATTCAAGTGGCAGAAAAATCCAAACCAACCTTTATTCAATATTATTATGCAAAATACTAGTGATAAAAAGAAGAAACTTTGTATGGCTTAAATGCTGTTGTTGCTGGTTAACGAAACGATTTAAATATTTGGCGGAATATTCAGTTGAACAATAGTTTAGACTTTTCTGCCTTATGAAAACCTCATGGATATAAATTGGTGAGTATCTATTATGATATATTTTTTTGTTTGTAAACATAGAATGTGTAATAGTCATTTAAATAATAAAACTAGCCTAACATGTTTAGCCAACAATATGGCATATAAAGATATTCCTTATAAACTAACAACATATTAAGAATTATTATATAATTATGAAACCATTGAAATGAAATAAATAAGTAGTAGGTATATAAGATTGATGCTTTATGTTCAATGATTCTTTGTCTTAAAAGTGTGTTTTACCTAAACTAGTAACATAAGTGTATCTTATGATCAATTGAACATAAAGGGAATTCCCTTATTTATTATGTATTCTTTCGATTATTTTGACACATGAAAGCTTTTGCTGAACTGGTCCGATTTTAATACTTTTTTAGTACTCATCACTCAATTGCCTTTTCTCTTTTATTTATAGAAAATTGTTAAACTAGCTTACATTTCCTCCTTCAACTTCAACAACCATAAATATATTATACTATTTACACTAGATTACATTAAAATAAAATGAATTTTGATATATGGTTATTTCAAATGATATGTACTTGCATACTGTGTACATTTACTATTCTTTTGTTTCAGCTTGTAGACAACTTCAATAATCTACATTCAAAATACATGAACAAATATATTTGTATATTCCCAGTGTAAAAACAAATTAACTGAACTTTTGAGAAAGAAAAAATCTAAAATTATTATCACAATGACATCATTCATTTAGGAGATGGTGAGTTTTGACTCTTTTAGTACAATAATTACATTTTAACAATTCTTAAAATATGAAAAATCATCATACAGAATGTCAATATCATAAGGATAATTAATGTTGGTGCTTGTGTTTTATGAGTGAAAATAAAAATATTTTTTAATTTCAGATTTAGATAGAAAAGAGAAAAAGCTTGCAGCTGTATTGAGTTTACCAGAATTAATCATCCCAAGTATTGTTGCATTGCCCGGCAAGTCTTCTTCAACAAGCTCTACACACTACTCCCCTATACCATCACCTTAAATCAATTGGTAGCTTTTTTATATTAAGAGATATTTTTGTAATTATTAATTTGAAATCAGACTTAATTTTTTTTGTAGTGTTGATTGTTGCATTAGTCACGAGACTAAATAGGATTAATATAATTAATAGTGTTAAGTTTGTGTTGTAAAAATAGCAATCATATAAACATTTTGATGGCACCACTTATAGATTTATATTGGTACCTAGCTTACTTAAGAATAATAGATATATTGCAGTGTTTATTCATACATTTAAATGTGAATTACAGAATCCGGTAAAAGTTATACCAATTTGTTTAATTGCAAAAGAAACCTTATCCAACAGAATAAAAAGACATTTATTTTCTGCTCAACTAACGTCATGGTACTGATGTCATAGTTTGTTTTTAAGTATTGAAAGCGCTAGATTTGTTGAGCAATAGAAATGTCCAAATAAACAAATGTCATAAGCTGATAAGACTTTAAAAAGTGTCTTATACAAATTATTTGAACATGAAAATTACTCAACCATATCTATAGCTAGCTATATTACAGTACCTTATCCACATGAAGTACCTAAAACTCAATAATTAGGTATAATAATTGAATTGAATATGATCTTGGTTAATTCTTTAAAGATAACTTGATTGTTATAAAAATTTTTAATAAATAGTTGTTTGCATTCATTACCAAACATTAGCCAATCAATCATATACTTATTAAAAACTATCAAGTGCTTTGTAAATGGCACAAATTAATTTATAAAATGAAATGTATGACATGATAGGGACGACTAAAGCGTAATAAATATTATAAAGCCTTTGTAAAATCCATAAAGCTTTTGTGATAGCCATAATAACCATACTTGATGCAGTTGACAAATACTTGTTTGATTTCAATAAGATTGCTTGTTCACGTCGCTTAATCAAGCACAACTTATTGCTAGAATCATGTTGCTTTGTGCGCTCGTATATAAACAAGTTTCTTGATACCCTCTAACATAATTTTGATTATTCCAACCCATTATTTTTTTCAGTGATGAAAAATGTAACAAGGCCGCCGAAAAGTGCCTCCTTCCTTTAGTTCGTGTTTTTGTATTACTTATAGTTAGCTTTAGCACGCGCGCGCGACCGATAATTTAATTACATTAGTAATATCATTACAATATTATCTATTAAGATAGCATTTTTTTGTTGTTTTTTGTTAATTTCCTGTGTGAGTGTTTGTAGTGTACTGTGTGTAAAGAAAAAAGATGTTGATGAGTGTTTTTTGTTAAAAATAAGTATCGAAGTTAGGTATTTAATAATGGAGAAATTACAGTGTGCCGATTGTAAGGATTCGATTTGTGTACAAAAACTACGTACCTATCCTTTCGGACAATTTACGTTCATAGATAAATTTAAAATCGTTTCTTTTACTAGACCAACTCCAAATATCGAGCTTATTCAACGGAAAGGTAAAAATATCAGACATTTCAATACCAAATATTACGACAGTTATACTCGGCTAGCTGGTTGCCGCCATTCGAATTTATTGTTTTGCTTTCCCTGTCTTTTGTTTTCTACAACAAAGACGGTGTGGAATGACACTGGTTACGGTGATTTTAATAATTTAACAAACCTTGCTAAGAAACATGATCAATACGACAAGCATTAGTAAATGACGTACTAGAAATTTATTTACAAAAAGACAGACGAGTTGATCTTGTTTATAAATAAAATAAAATTTAGAAATATAATACATAAGTAATACGAAAAGGTTCGATCGAATCGACACAAACTGCAACAACATCTTTTTTTTCTTACTCAATTTACCTCAGTCAGTGTATTATTACTCGTATAATTATTCATACCCGGTATTCGTAAATCGTGAGTGATGATGTGAAGTGACAAAAAACTTATAACAACAACAACGGCTTTTCTAAAAGCCTGAAAAAACCTGCAAAAAAAGTGGTAAGTGAATTTATATCCATATTACCTACCAAATATTAGGAATTTTTAAATGATAAGCGCAACTACGACTTGTTAGATCTACAGTGCCTACCGCGCTGGAAAACCAATGCACGCCCCTGATTCCATTGTGCAAAATGATAATGTACAAACCTGGCATATTTAATGTTGGGACAGCAATGTTGCTGATTTTGTTGTTACGGCACAAATATTTCTCTTCAAAGTGTGAGCGACATACCCGGCGGTACTTAAATATGCGCTCATTTTCCAAGCCCAAGATGTCAGTACTGCCAATTGCATAAAGCCATGTGTTGAAGCGCTCCCTGTCAGTCTCAGGGTTTGGGAACCCATGGAGCACTCGATGCACACCTACAATAAATTATATAATCAATAATGAAGTCTATAAAATTAAAAAACAATGAGATTAAGTTCACAAGTAAGTATTAACTTTATAGCATTGTCGCAGATTTTCACCTTAACCTTCATAAACAAATAAATTGGTAAGTGGCAAATGATGCAGTAACTATGTAAGACTTGTCCTGACAGTTTTTTTAACCCATTGGCCAAGTTCAGTTGCAGTTTGTATTGTGATATGATTCTTGTCAAGTTACAAAAACTAGAACAAGTAACAGTTGCAAAATTTTTAGGAATATTAATAGAGAGCCAGTTGTCAGGGAAACCTCATGCAGAAGAGGTGTGTAGAAAATTAAGTGAATCTGCATATATTTTATTAAACATATTAAAAAAAGTTTACATGAAAACAACAATTGTGGCATATCATGGTATAGTAGCATCAGTTTTATGATTTGGAATTATATTCTGGGGTAATTGTAGTATGAGAGAACAGGTCTTTAAGGCTCAGAAACGCTGTGTAAGAGCAATGTGTAGTCTAAAAATGACCGATAGTTGTATGCCTAGGTTTAAGTCTCCGAAAATTCTGACTTTCCCCTCATTGTACATTTTAAAAGTAGCTGTTTTTGTTGTTTTGTTTGTTGAAAATTGAGAGGTGCAATACTGCATTGTTAAAAAAAGCATTTTTGGCATGGCTCCAATTGTTTACAATAAAATTTCTAATGCAATCAAAAATTGTCCAATCCAAACATTTAAAAAGAAACTTACAGCTTGTTTATTAGACAAATGATACTATTCTGTGCATGATTTTTTAAATGACTCCTCTCTTCCAAAATAAATTTAATATATTGAAAATGACAGATAATGTAATAATTGAATGCTTTATTCAAATGTAACTATTCATAATTTGCATGCCTAACTTAAGGTAGATAGTATAGGGACCGTTATTTTGTAAACATCTATATTTTTGTATACCTACTTTCTATACAAATAAATATTCTATTCTATTCTACAATGTTGCATTTCCTAAGATGATCCATGGTTACTGACTGAACTCTCGAAAGAGAATAGGTCCTTGGGTTAGGTTGGTAGATAGCCCTGCATTATCTACCAGTTAATATGACGTTCATTTATTTGTGCAGTATTACATAGGTAATTAAACAATATTAAGTCTGACATACCTCCACTCTCCTTGCACCCAGGAACACAGCAGTGCTTGTCCGAAGACATAATGCAATAATATAAATGCACTCAAGGAGTCCTATCTCAGTTTTGGTATAAACAAACAAAATGCCCTTCTGGCCACAATTGTGATTTAGCCGGAGGAACTTTAGCTCAACTCAACGACAAATACACAACGAAACACAGAAAGATCATATAATATCGCACGAAACCGGCGTGGACGCAAGCGTCAGGTCAGGCCTCAGCAGACATATTGAATTAGGGATGCCGGTTTATTATTTAATAAACCACTAATGAAATTCTACCATAGCAGTTTTCTATCCGAGTCAACTTTCAATAGAAATTATTAAATGTTTTCGCTATATTTTATACATAAACAATAAAATGTATTATTTATAGATTCGCGCCATTAAAATATTTAAAATTGATCATTGATTGCCTCAAACATTCTAACAAAATCTACTACACTCGCGAGCAACCAAATCGACTCAAGCCCTCATTCTGCTTACAAACTTTGTTTTTACGTAAAGTATACAAGGTATTTATAAAAAAAGACTGTCATTAGAAAGCTCAATATACAAGCTTTCATAAAACACTAATATTTTTTTTTTTTTTAAATCTAACGCATTCATTTTTACATCAATAGCACTATGAGTCGTTTTGCTCATTACGCTATCCGCGACTTGCGCTAACTGCCACCCCTATAAAAGCTCTCGCAACCGGCACACCTTATCAGTCGCTTATCACAAGTTGACATGTACAGAATTGCAATCATTTTTTCCACGTTACCATGGATACCACACCTGAAGAAGCCGCTCAAGTTGTTGCCTTGTTGGAACAAGGACTTAGCCAGCGAGTAGTCGCTGCCCAGCTTCGCTTGAGCCAGTCTGCTGTGTCCCGGGTCTACAGACGATTTCGAGAGACCGGTGCCTTCAATCGAAGACCAAGAACCAGCCGCCACCGGTGTACTTCTGACAGAGACGACCGTTTCATTGTCTCAACATCGCTGCGCAATCGGCATCTGACGAGTGTTGATGTTCAACAAGAACTCAGGCACGTTCGTGGTGTAGCTGTAAGCGAGTGGACAATAAGAAGACGACTGAGAGCAGCCAATCTCACTCCAAAAAGGGCTGCGACGGGGCCCAAATTGACTGCAGCCCACCGACAAGCGCGTCTTCAGTTTGCTCGAGAGCATGTCAATTGGACCATTGCCCAATGGCAGTCGGTTCTCTTTACTGACGAGTGCAGAATGTGTCTGCATGGCAACGACAGAAGAGGCCGAGTCTACAGGCGTCCGGGCGAACGATTTGCCCAATGCTGTTTCGCTGAAACAGTAGCATATGGCGGTGGTTCCTGTATGATGTGGGCCGGCATCTCTTTAGAGGGAAATACGGAGCTCGTTTTCGTGCCTGGTGGAGGCCGAGGAGGCGGGCTTACAGCTGATCGGTACATCACCGATATTCTCCTGGAACACGTTGTTCCCTATGAAGGATTTGTCGGCGAGGACTTCGTCTTAATGCACGACAATGCTCGTTGTCATACAGCGCGCATTACCCAGCAGTTTTTGGATGAAGTCCAGATGCGTACAATGGACTGGCCTGCGCTCAGTCCAGACTTGAATCCGATCGAGCATTTATGGGACCAGTTAAAACGAAGAGTACGAGCCAGAAATCAAGCCCCTTCGACGGTGGAAGAGTTGAAGGCAGCATTGTTGGAAGAGTGGGTTAACATACCTCAAGAGGACGTCAAAAAGTTGATCAGATCAATGAAGAATCGACTTCAAGCGGTGATTAGGGCTAGGGGGGGGAATACCAAGTATTGATTTATTAAATTGTTATGTATTTTCTTAATCAATTTTCTTTTATTTCTAAAATACCCAACCACAACATCTTCTCACAAATTCCTGTTTTTCCTGTATTTATGTTTAGATATCATTAATTACAAAGATAATGAACGGATATTGATAATGGTGATATCTTATTAAAGCTGCAGTTTGGAGCTTTCAGATGATATATAGTTTTTAAAAATATCTCCTATAACTTTCTTGAAAACAGAGTCTATACTCAGAGTTAGGGCTTGAGTCGATTTGGTTGCTCGCGAGTGTATTTTAGTAACAATTAGTAAAAATCAGCCACGCAGAACCGAAACTGTGTCATTCTATTTAGCGCCATCTATTGCAATTCGAATGAACATTAGTACTGAGCTGCCATCTGTTACCAGCAGTTGATAAAATATCCTACTATAATACGAAAAAATCAAAAAATACCTTGTAACTTATGTCGCATTACATTTCTGCATACTTCGTGAATTAGTATCCTTATAACCACTGTTTTCCCCTCTACTTTGTACTAAGATTGAACCGCCTGGGCATACCGTATGTGTAATGCGGAAGTTGGACTACGCTTTCCGAATGATTTTTACTGAAACTGAACTAACGCGTCTATCACAGAATCGCTTCTTTAATAGTCAATTGATCAGAATCGATTGTGTATCTCGTAATGTTGTTAACCAAGTCTGGTAATCATACAAATTGGTACGGAGACTCGGAAGACTCTAAAACTGTTTGATAAGAGATGAGTCAATAATAAAACTCTATGGACGGGTGGATACCATTATACTTACCACATCATAGCATTCTTATTTCTAAAAACAAAAACATCTCCATCGGAATAATAAATCGTACATTTACACCAATTAGGCTCTGTACGGCTTGTGTTATGGATACCAGGGAAACGGATAGACATATACCTATATGATACGCAGATATGAAATTATTCATAGAAATATATTAATCTACTCAGTTACGACTGCGTATTCATCACACAAACATCTGCTTCTTTTGGGACTCGAACCGAGGACTGTTGGTGCGAAAGGCACGTAACCTATTGTTATTTTCCAAAAGTAAATTGTCCTTTGAGATTTTTTTTCGTATTTTGCATTGATATGGAATTACTCTATATACTTAAAGAAGTTTTATCTTCTGCAGTTTGAAAATATAGGATCTCTTTGTCGTTATTTATAGCGGATTGAATTTGGATAAAATGTTTGACTATAGATATTGATAAGTTTTCCCAAGAGTCTTTAAGGAATATTTTAATTCTAATTGTCTTGTACTAAAAAGTGATTAAACAAATCTCATTTTAATGACACTCGAACTCAAGTAACAGCAAAGTAAAGTTTGCTTAATTGGCTAAACAATTTGATTACTCCAAATGCGTTTGAGTTATGACGTCGTATGCGTCATCATTTGACTGAAATACTTAGTTGTTTTATATAAAGAATCACTATTACTATCTTAAAGATGTATATCGGTTGGTCATGCCACTCCGAGGTCCCGGGTGCGATTCCCAGCCGGGTTAATGTAGAAAACAAACATTTCTATATTGTATTGGTCTGGGTGTAGTAGTACCGTCGTTGTTTCTGAATTCTATGACGCCTTAGCTACTTAACTCGGGACCACCCGGTGGCCATTTCGGGGGGGTTCGGGCGTCCCCGCAGTCTCGAGGTGAGTTTCCTTTTTTGGTCGGCTTAGCCCAAGGAAACTTTCATGGTCGACTAAGTAGCGTCTCGACTGAAAATCCTACCCCCCCAACATTCACTATCATGAAAAGAAGGAACATAATTATGTAATGTTTTTGTCGTATATTTGTTTATTATAAGGTTAAAATGGTTTTATTTAAATTATGCTTTATGTCAGCATTTTACACGCTTAGTAACCCTACACTAGGCACACTATAGTTATAGTCGCCTATTTTTTAAAATATAAATTATCATTAAACCTGCGCATGTAAACTTTAAACAGAACACTTATATAAGTGTAAAAGATATAATGTTTTCTGTTACCAATCTGTTAGAAACTGTTTTACGTTTAACTATCTATGTGTATACACAGTACACCAAAATAGGCATTTCAAAGTACCCAAATCATTAGTGAGCTGTCGCATAGTTATGCCAATGTGAACCTTATTGACTGTAACAGATATTAACACTTATGAACCGGTATTTTCTAAAACAGATTCAAAGTGTTACAGTTTCTTTCTGTTTAACTTTTTAAACAGAAATGAAAAACAGTGTTCAGAACACTCTATTCGGATACCGCTAAAATCTCCGGTAATTATATCGTTGTTATATAGTCTGCCGACCGTTTGGTGTAACGGTAGCGATCTTGCCATTCGCACCGCCAGTCCTGGGTTCGAGAATACGAGAATTGAGAAATGGGTATTTATATTGATTTCTATCTTATATGTCTAAGTATCGTATATGTTTGTTTATCCCTTACCTTAGTATTCATAACACAAGCCTTACAGTGCTTACATTGGGCTAGGCTAATTGGTGTGAATGTCAGTAATATTATTCTATTATTATTATATAACAAAATCAAGGTTAGGTACGATAAAAGAACGAGAGACTTACAATACCGCGCAAGGTCGAGGCTGTTTCTGCTTAACAGCACTAGCTATTTTAGGTAGGCTAATATGCACACTGTTTTGGAGACATAAATTGAAACTTTGTTTTGTTATTTTTTTATTAGTAAATAGGTAAGCGCTTGACCGCTATCTCGTCTGATGGTAAGCAATGATGGGATCTAGGATGCGTTTGCCTAGCAGATACCTATTCATTCGTTACTTAAAGACCTTGGATGTATGTGGTAGGAAACACGGACACTGGCGTGAAATGATGTGGTTGCTCATTGGCTCTCCAGCTTAGAGCTGAGCCGCGACTTCGGCATTATGGGTTCTTACGTGTATTCTCATTTGTAACGAAACGCCTAAATAACTCTCTTGTTATAGTTTCCTTTGATGCAGAGATTTCTTTTAGCCACACATTCCGCTATCACAACCAACAGAAATTATCCAAGAGTTACGACCTTTTGGTTATCGGGAACATGAAAATTTCGTTTATCTTTACTAATACTGTATACATTCCGAATCCTCGTAGTTCAGTTGCTCAACACTTGCACAATCATGTAGCGTCTGCAGACCGCATTCGTAAATCCAGAATGCGAAGAAAATGTCTTCACAATTCCTGCCTGGACGCCTTTATTCTACACGACATGGTAGCCGAGGTTCCAATTCATGGATGCGCACTCTGTGTTCTCTCTGGCTGAAGCTACGTATATTATGTTAAAGTTTCATGGTCACTATTATTATACTACTAATATTATAATAATATAAGTTATTTTCGGGATTGTTACCATGTATGGCGCTTGCAACAATGCCGAAATATCGGAAACTCGCCAAAAACAAGGTACATGGCAACAATCCCGTAAATAACTTATAGTACTATAATGAAGCGACGTAGTTATTATATGTCAGTTCGGAGACTTCCTCAGTGAAGACACTGTTTTTCTAGAATTGGCTCGCTATGGTGGAGGTTTATGGAAGATTTGGCCGCCCTTAAACTAGACAGTCCTACATAGTATAAAACAAAGTCGCTTTCTCTGTCCCTATATCCCTATGTATGCTTAAATCTTTAAAACTACGCAACGGATTTTGATGCGGTTTTTTTTATAGATAGAGTAATTCAAGAGGAAGGTTTATATGTATAATACATACATAATATAGTAAAGCATTGCATCCGTGCGAAGCCGGGGCGGGTCGCTAGTCTACTATTATACGTCATAGACTTTGTATTTGTCAAACTTTAGTATAAAGTAGTCTCGTTTGCTAACAATTTCTTGGCTCTCGTTCCCAACACTTACTGGTACGAGTCGAGGTCGACTAGGATTTCCGATACGCCCAACTTTTATTTCCAGTTCACAATTTCGTGGCGCGAGACTATTCGTCGAGCTTTAGACTCTTATAAAATAAAAATTGAATCGGCGTTTTGAATAAGAAACCACTTTCTGTTAACTTAGATCATTTCTTGAGATAAAATGGACCCAACACAGTTTTGTAATTCTTGTATGAGTTACGACGCGTGTATATGTTAATGCGTTTCATGATTAGAAAAATTTCACACAACAGGTTATCGACCACAATTTATCTTTCAAAGGTTATGTCACAGCGATAGATTATTCTCGATTCGACTCCCGTCCATTGTGTGGTCAATATTACACTTTCTACGTATTTACTGATTTGTTATTTTCCTTGAATTAATTAAGAATTTGGAGGCTAGCATAGTCCAAAATGTCTCGTCAAAATCTCATGTCTGTGAAGTCTTTAAAAATGCAAACGTGACTATCACGTTTGAGTTAATCTGTTAGAGATAGACTTTAATGCTATGAAAATAAGTGCTAAATTCTTAATCCTAGCTCAACGTAACGTTTGTATATTTGAAAAATTACAGTCATCGTATTTGAATTCAAATATTGCTTAATATAGTAACCTTTAGTAAAATAAACAATATGATATCGGGCATTTTAGAATATCCCAGTCCACGGTAGGAATTGCTACCGATAGCCAACACCCCTTGTCAGTTCCTGGTGGTAATTGCTACCATATTCAAACATCCGCGTGGCCGGCTGTTTTATTCTTTATATTATGATTAATTTTTGAGTTACAGAGATCCAAATAGTCTGTGGTCGATTCTTTATTTTAACAGCTTTACGGTTGTATTTCTGTTGGTCCTAGCTACACTATTTAGTGAGAAAATGGCATTTTTATCTAAGAATTCGACGGTTTTTTTTCACAATTCGCGCGGCATTGGGACTGTTGAGAGGGGTGGGGGGCGTGGTAGCGGACTGTCAAGTGGTTATGGGTGTAGTAAACGGCGACTAATGATACTGGGGGCAACAGCGTTTTCCTAATTATGGTCTTTTACTGCGATTTCCAACTAGGGTTGGCAGATGGGCTGGACTTGGCTGGATTCTCTAGCTATTTCACACGTTGTCCAGTGTTCCGGTTTTGGGCAAAATGTCCAGTTAAAAATGAAAAGCATGCATCGCAACTTTTCACGTGAACAGCTCGCTTCACGCTACGTACGTACCATTTTGAACTCTCTCTCGCTAGCTCCAGCTTGTCCAACCAAAAATTCTACTGTCCAAATGTTTTAGTATAATCTCCAGAAATTTTGATTTCTGAATCTGGCAACCCTATCTCCAACCCGTCTGTAAAGCATAGAGATTACGTTAATACCATCTATTTTGGGGAGGACAATACCCCCCCTTTTTTGAGGAAGATAATACCCTCATTTTTGGGGGAGGATTCCGTTCATTGTAGACATCTTTCGGCTGCGGTAAAAAAAAAATCATATAATTACTTATTACAAGAATCGTGATTTTTATCTTTATTTAATAATTAGTATATTGGATATTACCTATGTAAATTCTAAGATGATACATTCCAAACTCCAAGAGGTAGTCAAGTAATAAAATCTAACAATTACAAATATTGATTTGCTATACTAAAGTGGTCTTAGAAATCGATCTCTGACTAAAAAAACGTCTAGAAGTTATTAATTAAATGGTTATATTATTATCTAAATTATCTAATTTTAAAAGCTGTATTTTTTTGTTATTTAATATTTTTTTAGCTGGGACTTATGTGCTTTTTAAAGTACTAGAAATAATAATTTTTTAGTCACTGATTCGAAGACCAATTATCACAAATTCAATGCACCACCGAATTTCTTCTAATTTTTATAGCTACGTGTAAATATTTTGTCCAAATGCGTCCATCATATAAACGTAAATATCCTTTCGTATTTGTAATAATAAATTAAATAGAATTAAATTAATCATAAGAGGAAATCATGCCAATAAAGTACCTATTTAATAACTTATGTCAAACACCTAAAACTAGGCCGTGGCGTAGAGTATATTTAGTAGTGTGCTGTAATAAAGATCTGTTTTTAATAGCACCTTTCGATTGCGTAAGTGTTGCCAGACAAAAATACCACTGCCCATCTAATAAAGAGGCGGCCAAATAATCTATTTGCTTTACTAAAGCCTGATTTTTCAATTTACGTTGTTATAAATTAGTAACAAACATACTTCTTTTTCCTGCTTTGTCATGAAATAAATGATAAATTACTTGTATGAACTTTATTATTAAAAGGCACATAACATATTAGACACGTGACCGGTCAGCGCTCCCAGAATAGATTCAATTCGCCACAGATTGTAATATATTGCATCCCCTAAACTAGTTTTCCCTTATAAAGTCAAGAAAAATGTTACCCGTAATACACGAAAGAAAAGTAAATTAAAGGATAATTTTAAGCTATCGGTATTATAACGCAAGATTCGACGACCTTTTGGTGTATTGGTAGAGATCTTGCCTTTCGCATCGGTGGGCCAGATTCAAGTCCCGGAAAGGGTAGATGTTTGTGTGATGAATACGAGCATTTGTATCTGAGTCATGGGTATTTATATATATCTTTGAATATAACGTATCTATCCGTTACCCTAGTATCCATAACACAAGCTTTATTGCTTACTTAAGGCTAGGCTAATTGGTGTATTTACACCAATTAGTAAGAAACATATTATTGTTTGGAGGTATAATTAATCTTCAGAGGTACTAGTGTAAGTTTACTAATGTACATTGACCCGACCGGGTCGATCGAACGTGGAACCTCGGAATGGCGGTACCATGCTGTCGACTCACCCACGGAAGCCGTCAAGTCATGAAAGAAAAGACCATAATATGTAGTGCGAATGAAATAAGGTTCTGTAGCAAAAGCCTATATGCTCTACCATATATTATGTACTCAAATAAATCTAACACCATAATGTACGAAATGTGTAAACAAACAGCGCCACCTATTGACAAATAATTGAACTACACCCATATACAAAACTTATCTTAACACCTCGACGATAATATACAATTTGTATCTGTGTAATATTATATAGAGATTCAGTAATTTAATTTCATGTTTTTTTTATTATAAACTATGAATATATTTTTAGGCTTATGATCTGTCTCTACAGTATAACCTTATTTAGCTCATTTGCAAAAGGTCAATGCCAAGATTGTTATCTCATGACAATAATTCAAAACTTAATATAAAAATAGGCGATTTTAATATTTAATAGCTGTTTTATTTCAATGGCCACCACAGATTACTAACTCTATTATAATATGAAGCTTTATAAATAATATGACCGTTTGATATTTTTCGTTACAATTTAAATGTTTAATCTCTATGTATTTGTAATGGATACATGGTTATAAAAATTGTTTGGTTACTATGCCATGAAATAAAGACTACCCTCATATCATAGTGTTTCGATTATCATTTAGACAAATATTTTCTTATTGCTTTGGTTTTTAATGGTTATATGACTGTGCTCGTTTCTCTAATTTTAGTTTATAAGATAGGATATTGAAGGGGCATAGGGATCTTCATAAGCATATCTTAGAACAGAAAACAAAATCATCCTTAAATGTGTGTGTGCCGCAGCAGTACGCAAGGGTTGCATCATATTTACTCGCATCACGAGTAAATTGCTGATTTTCAGCTCCAACCGAGAATGACCAGCAACATCGGTGTGTGTGGTATTTTATCTTTATATATATAATTCTTCTGTGAGTGTGTATGTCACTGAACTCCTCCTAAACGGCTGGACCGATTTGAATGAATTTTTTTGTGTGTGTTCAAGGGGATCTGAGAATGGTTTAGATTCACAAATCAGTCCGGCAGATGACGCTGCAGTCGGCACAGCAACGCGTGACCGGGTCAACTAGTAAAATATATAATAGAAGCTTAATAATAAAGTTCTAAATAATGAAACGTAACATGACAGAGCACATATTAGAGTGTTTAATAAGCTTTACGCATATCTTAAAGTCAATTTTATTATTATTAGGGACATTAACGGGCAACATAAAGAACTTGGGAACATATTAACTATATAATAGATATTAACTACAGATAGGTAATATAAATATATATAAATACCTATAACTCAGGTACAAATGGTCGTATTCATAACACAAACATCTGCCTCTTACGGCATTCGAACCCAGGACCGCTGGTGTGAAAGGCAGTTACACCAAACCGTTTGCTATCAAAATTGTTTTACTTTCGAACGATCCGGCTCGAAGGACCACTAAGAGACGTATGGGTCTTTAAGAGTATAAAGTAAGCTGGTAGCTAAGTTAAAAGTAGATAAGTTTTGAAGTTAAAACACTTGATTAGAAGTAGTCTAGTTTATTTAATAAATAAGTAAATAGTAAAAGTTATTATTAAGTCAATGATTATTAGCTTATCTTTAGACAAGACCAGTCTAGTGATCCACAGTATTATTTGTATTAAAATGAGCATTCCAAAGTATCTTGAATGCTGTGAAACGTGCTCTTGCATGTGGTTTATCGATTACTGACGTTAAGTCGTTAATGGATGAGGAGGTCAATGACGTAGTGATTAGTGCGTTGGATCAACAATTGTAAAATTCAGGATTTATTTAGGACACATTATTCTTCTTATAAATGTTGATAAAAGTGATTTTTTAACGCTTCCACTTTGTTTGTATAAAGAATATTTACGGCTTTCAGTGTTGACCAGTATTCATTGTAACGCCACTCCGAGGTTTCGGGTTCGGTCCCCGGCCGGGTCTATATAGAAAACTAGTTTTTCTATATCGACTCTGGTCTGAATTTTATGGTACCGTTAATGTTTCTGAATTCCATAAAACAAGTGCTTTAGCTACTAACTAAGGTTCAGAATAATGTTTGTGGCATTGTATAATATTTACATTATTATTTATTAATAATTCTTGAAACACATTATTAGTATACCCGTGAGTAGGGATGCCAGGCGTCCGTATAAAACGGCGGCCAAATTAGACGTTATCTAGACTGTCCGACTTTTTAATTGAGTCCTTTTATACATTTATCATGTTATTGCAATTATTGAAAATGATTTTGTAATGAATATTGAATGATTAATTAAATAGTAGAGTGATTAATTAAATTTTTGATTGTTGTTTCATAAGAAATTAAAAAGATTTTGTTGTTAATGATAAAAAAGTTTTGTTGTCGTCGTTGTCGAGTTAAAGTATGACGAATTGGGTCCGGTTCTTTTTCCCAAATGTCCGGCTAAGCTTGCTGGTCTGTCCGGCTTTTTGATTTTAAGACTTGGCAACCCTACCCGTGGGTGGTTGGACATAAGTCGGCTAAAATCGACTCGAATTAGATTTTTCCTGCAAAGAAATGTTTTACACCGTTGTTTGTTGCTTTTAAACATCCAACAAACGGAATATGACTGTCATTATGAATAGAGCCAGAGATAGTACCCAAAGGGGACCTTGGCTGTAAAAGCATGATCTCAAACACTGTACTATAAATAATTGGAATTGGTTTGAAATATATTATTAATATTCAACGTTAATACACCAAAACCATATTTCCTTAGCTCTAGCCCTACTTTGTGTCAAAAACAGGTTTCGTTCTGATGTAGAGATCTGATTATCTATCAAATTTAAACTTTATTACGTGGTCTTAAGGGCAACGGCAACGTTGATAGATTAATATCTACATCGCAGTATTTTAAATCCCAGTTAAAATCTTACAAAATAAAACTGGTTGAACCGGTCCCTTATAGGTCGAAGCTAATTCCTTTTTAAATAATAAAATTAGTCTCCGTTAAAATGTGATTAAAAAGGTTTTTGAACATATTTTTTTTGCCTACCGCTCGTTTAAGAATTTAATTAATTTGAAATTAATACTGTTTGACCTAATTTCAATATAATAACAATTCCTTTTTTTAATTCTCATACTCTAGTTGGTAATTTTTCCATATGTTAAATTTAAGTCTAAAAAATCGATTGTGATATGTTTTTGGTGCGCTGATAAAACACACAAGTATAACGCACACAATGATAGATCGTTAAATTATCATTCTCCAGCTTTTTAAATTTTAATCATTCTTAATAAGGGTGAGAACCCCCAAATACTCTAGAGTTACTACCACTGATCTTCAATAGAACACACTTTTACCACACATGAATTAAACAATTTATTACGTAAGAAAATCCCCCAAACACACATTCACGCTGACATTCAAAATCGCTTACCCGCAACTATCACACTTAATGTGGCCATTCATTATTCCTCCAAATTTTCGAAAGTCAATTCCTAAAGTTGTTGCTAGATGGCGCCATGCGAATCTCAATCGCACATTGGTTTTACTTTGACAAATATATGATGACTCATGGTTGATAACTATCTGTACACTCACTCTCTAAGGACCGGTCGCATCCGATGAAGGCTTATGACTTTTTCTGTGTAAAAACCAACCGCAGGTGGTTTTTAGTTTTACGGATCAGAAAGCCCAAGTTATCCCAGGCGCAAAAAAACATTGTTAATTAGCTATGCTAGATCTTAACGGTGGTGGAAGCCCTGGGGTACTCCATTTATAGCAAGTTTGTGGTCTTTCATATAGTCCGCTCCTAAGATCCCTTACGGGCAAGTAACTTGTACAATGTAATGTGTATTTATTTTTATTTTGTTAACGTTTAAACATTGGTGGAATGATTCTAGCTTATAGTAGAAGTTAAAATACGTTTGTAAATTTCGACGCGTCTGCCAGCTTCTCGGTAGCTCAGCGGTTATTAGTTGTTTTTTTTGTACTATGTACTTTATATATGATGTTATAAGTTAAACAGCGTAAGATTTCTTTTATTTCGTCACACTAACCCTACCTTATTACAATATTATATTTCATTGAGTATACATTTTCATACACTTGTATTGTGTAGTAAAGGTCACTGACCTGTCAACCTTTTTTATTGGCGTGTGATCAAGAACTGACTCTTAATACCTCTTTATACTGCTTATCAATTCAATAAAGAGAAATTTCTATGTTATCGTTAATTTAGCTTTCAGTAAATAAACATTAAATATCACTGACATAGTGATAGTAGATCATTAATTAAGTACGTGCGTCTACCCATGTCCTGATAATAACATTTCAATAATTTTAAATTATGCTAAATAAATCCAAACAAGAATCTCACATTGTTTTTCTATTAAATTTCCACATTGTTGCTTTGTCGTATAGACTTAGTTCCGTCCCGTGCGTTTATAGCCTCCAAAAAAAGTGCAGTGCGCGGTATTTACAACTTTCTACTGATCTAGAGATTCTCAACGAGAATTATTTTAGGAATAGAATTCACTTGCAACTTCTTCGCAATATACATATATTGAAGGTATCATCGATGTAAGAATGTTATAATGCTTTTTATTAAAAACATTCGTTTAACATTAGAAACAAACAGGATATTCATTGTTTGGGTATACGTATGTATATAATTTTATAATAAAATGCCACACCATGTAACTTAACTATGTAGTTGCCTATAGAAAAATTAAAAAAAAATATTAAAAAGCACATAAGCACACGCTATTATAGAATTTGAAATAGACAACTTTAGAGACAAAAATGCATGGAGTTTTACACTGCCAATTAAAATTGAGTAAAGTAAATGTTTCAGATGCATCTTCAGTAGCGCTAAAAGTGTCCTCAATCAAAAAATTCTGTAACACATATGTAAATGGAAGAAAATACTAGATTTAAAAATCTAAAAATCCCACGTTTTTCAGTCAACTGCTTACACACTTGAGCATAAGTTTAAGATGTGTGCAGGGGTCTGTGTGTTCGTTCGCAATGACATATGCTATAGGCGTCTCCGATGCTTTGAAAAATCCGGGTTTTCTGTTATCTGGCTTCTGGTGGACACAGGGGTAGAGAAGATGCTCTACATCTGTGTCTACCGATCGCACAGCGGTGACCGGGAGACGACTCGGCTCATAGATTACCTCACAGAGACGGCAGACTTGGCAGCTCAGCGATATCCAGCGGCGGAGCTTGTTTTTCTGGGGGACTTCAACGCTCACCATAAAGAGTGGCTGTTTCCATACCAGAAAACTGACCATGCTGGGAGAGAAGCGCGACGATTTGCCCTAGCGCTAAATCTTACCCAGCTGGTGGATCAAGCGACGCGAATTCCAGATATTGCTGGCCACACACCCAAATGTCTTGACCTACTGCTGACAACTGATCCACACAAACATTCGGTATCGGTCTCAGCTCCACTGGGATCGTCCGACCACTGTGTGGTGAAATCCGTATCAATCTGCTCTCCTCCAGATGATAGCCCTAAGGGCATGAGGCGAGTATGGCGTTACGAGTCAGCAGATTGGGACGAGATGCGTATTTTCTTTGCTTCTTACTCCTGGCGGCAAACTTGCTTCTCTTCAAGCGACCCTTCGTACACCGCTGATGCGATCGCGGATGTAATTCGGCAGGGAATGGAGTATTTTATTCCATTCTCCGACATCCCGCTCGCTTACAAGTCCCGACCTTGGTATAATGCGGCCTGTGCTCGTGCTGAGGCCCGAAAACAATCTGCTTACCAAGCCTGGGTGCAAATCCGCGATCGCGGGAATCGTGCAAGGAGAATTCGAGCGAAGAAGAGAGCCTATAATTCGGCCGCCAAGTCATGCAAAAGGGTGTTACTTAAGGCGAGATTCGACCACATCAGCAGAATAGGGATGAAACTGTCTTCCTATCCGAATGGAAGTAAACAGTTCTGGTCCCTCTCGAAGTCAGTCGAAACGAATTTCTGCCGTCCTATGCTACCGCCATTGCTGAAATCTGACGGGTCACTGGCCCATTCTGCAGCTGAGAAAGCAAGCTTATTTGCCTCTCTGTTTGCGAGCAATTCCCGTCTTGACACCGGCTCTCAACAACCACCAAACATACCTCGCTGTGATTCTTCGATGTCGGAGATCACAATTCACAATAAGCAGGTCCGTAGAGTCTTGCTTGGTCTGGACGTGAATAAGGCCAGTGGTCCTGATGGCATACCAGCAAGAGTGCTGAGGTACTGTGCGCCTGAGTTGTCTCCTGTGCTAACACGCTTGTATCGCCTCTCTCTCAACACAAAAACCGTCCCAAAATCCTGGAAGCTTGCCAATGTGCAACCAATACCCAAAAAGGGTAGTCGTGCCGACCCATGCAATTACCGACCGATCGCCATCACTTCCATACTCTGTAAGGTTATGGAAAGAGTGCTGAACAGCAAGTTGCTCTCATACCTAGAAGACAACGATCTCCTCAGTGACCGTCAATATGGCTTTCGCCGAGGACGCTCAACTGGGGATCTTCTAGTTTATGTCACGCATTGCTGGGGCGAGGCCCTTGAGATGCACGGCGAAGCACTTGCCGTGTCACTTGACATCTCGAAGGCTTATGACAGGGTCTGGCACGCAAGTCTGCTGCGCAAGCTTCCTGCGTACGGTATCCCCGCTGACTTTTGCAGTTGGATAGCCGACTTCCTGACTGAACGATCGATCAGAGTTGTTGTCGATGGCTGCTCCTCTGACTCAGTGCCTATTGATGCCGGAGTTCCTTAGGGGTCTGTTCTTTCTGCGACGCTTTTCCTGCTGCACATCAATGACCTGTTAATACCAGGAATTGTTGGGTATGCAGACGACAGTACTGTTGTAGAGAGATACCTGTCTAGCGCAAAAGCCAGCGGCGACGACGTGATGTTCATGAGAGAGGCCATGGTTGAGCGAATAAACCAAAGGCTAAACTACGTTTCCCAGTGGGGCGATAGTAACCTTGTTAATTTCAACGCCTCCAAAACACAAGCGTGTCTTTTCACGGCAAAAAGGAGTTCCTTCCACCTCACTCCTACTTTCCGAGGTACATCTGTACCTGTGACCGACAGCCTCGAGCTTCTTGGCATGGAGTTGTCTTCAGACCTTAACTTCAGCGCCAACATCGAATCCAAAGCTCAAATTGCAGCCAGAATGCTGGGCGTCCTAAATAAGGTCAAGCGATATTTCACGCCAGGACAGCTTTTAACACTCTATATAGCTCAAGTCCGATCTTGCATGGAATATTGCTGCCACCTTTGGGATGGCTCAGCAAAATACCAACTTGCTGCACTGGACACGATTCAGCGCAGAGCTGAGAGGCTCATCGGGGACAACAAATTGGTGAAGAGCAAGCTTCACACCTTAGCTCATCGCCGCAAAGTTGCCTGTCTGGCGGTCTTCTACAGACTGTACTTTGGAGAGTGTGCTCAAGAGCTGCATCTGCTCATACCGCCATCTCCTTTTTTCCATCGGACATCCAGACGCACTGCAGGCTACCACCCTTTCTTGGTTGATATTCCTACCTGTCGCACCAAGCGCTTTTCAACATCCTTCATAACGCGCACAGCAAAGGAGTGGAACTCCCTCCCTGCGTCTGTATTTCCGAGAACTTATAACCCG
Source organism: Calamotropha paludella (assembly GCA_927399485.1). Taxonomy (NCBI): domain Eukaryota; kingdom Metazoa; phylum Arthropoda; class Insecta; order Lepidoptera; family Crambidae; genus Calamotropha; species Calamotropha paludella. Next base: position 2,308,844 of record OV656820.1, read on the forward strand.
TCTATTTTCAAAGCCAGGGTGAATAGGCACCTTCTGGGTTAGCTCGTTCCATCGTGGATTCTGTCATGGCCCCCGGGCTTGATTGGGATCAAGAGCAGACCCATCCTAAATAAAAAAAAAAAAAAAAAAAAATCTCCATAAGTAACATGCGCCCCCACGTTTTGAGTGGCCCCTAGCTTGGCCCCGCCGGGTTATTTTATTCTTTTTTGGTCACTGAAAAACGTAGAATTTTTAAATCTAGTATTATTATTTTATTCTTTTTAATTATGTACTCAACGAAGTAACCATGTGTTACGCAACAATCGGATGTGTAACCATGTGTTACCCACACAAAAGTGAAAGTTGCCGAAAGTTGACCTGAAAGTGCACCTAGAAAGTTGAAAGTGTTTTAAGCGTGCATTGTCATCGGGTTCTGAGCTACGCTGAAAGTTTCAACTCGCTAGGTGGTCGGGAAGTGCCTCAAAATTGAGATACAAGATTCCAACCGGACAGACAAGTCGACAGACAAGTAAACAGACAAGAAAGCGACCTAAGAAAAACGTGGGAAAAAACAACCCTTGCCGTTGATAGTTGTTGATTTTCAATGAATGCATCGTAAGAACCTGCGCGTACATAAACCACCGTGACTATTTCGTCACTCTATGGAAGTTTTCAAGTCGCCAAAATTGTCACATCGCTCTTTCGATTATCTCCCATCCAGAGTCCATTCCAGAGAGGAGCGACAGAAGTAAATAAAAAACATTTTATATTATCTTTATTAGGTCGATGTAGTTGTTAAGCGAAAATTTTTTTTTGGTCAGCCCATAGAGCCAACGTTTTTTTTAAACTAAACCTGTTGGTTCGATTCATTACAAAACTCCTAAAATCGACTCATAGAGTAATGGCGTCACATACTCTTCGTAATTGAAGCTGATCCATGGGAGCTTCGCTTGCTCCGCTCTAATTATTATTTTTTTTTTATTTTTTTTTACAAACAAAATGTAATTCTGTTTCTCAGCCAATTACAGAAACTCATTAATGTTTAAAAGCAATATATTAACAAATGACTAGGTAACCTCTAGTATTATTAGTCGCCATTTATGACACCCTAAATTGTGAAAGCTTGGTGCTATTCTTTTTTACTGGACACAAGCCATAAACAATAAAATGTAATAAAACAAGCATACAAGCGGGTAAAAACCTATATTATAAACCTTTATGGTTTAACAACACTTCATTGCCTTTTTGGGTATCTCTCAAAACTGTTGAAATTCTTTCTTTCTCGTTGCAAGGATGTTACTTTTGTAATATTTTACGTTACTTATGACTTTCTCATGTTAGCTCCGTGTTACACCAAACTTTTTATTTACGTAACTATTCAGAATAATTAAAAAAATACAAGCTTTTCAAAATTAGATTTGAAGACAAAAAATATTTTAATCTGTAGTCGTACTTTATTTTTTTTTACATATTTTAAATAGTCCGTTTAAAATGGTTGGTTTGTTTGTATCGAGTTGTTTGTGCTTACAATAATTAGTACTTAAGGAAATATTTTTAGGAAGTATTTATGAAATCAATAATTTAAAAAGAAAGTCCAAGTTTTTTTGCTACGACTTAAAATTAGCAAGTTATCCAGCATAAGAGTCTATTTGTATATAAAATAGATATTGTTACATTTTGAGCTGTCTAATATTAATTTTGACTATCGGCTACTGGCAACACTGGTTTTAAGTCCATCACATTTTATGAATACAGTAAGATGTACTTTATGTAAATAAGTAAATTAATCTAAGTATAGCCAATAATTTGCAATAGAGTTGACATGACATGCAATTATTTCAAATTATACGCTTACATTTGATATAAATACTACAGCCAAGCATACTTAATCGAAGCTGTAATACATGTAGCATAATTTTACTACCGTCTCCCCGCAAAGTAAACCTTATGTCCATGGAATAAGTTTCAGATTTCATTATGTTAACCTATTCATATTTACGACATGAGTTGTGCCAATAGGTCGATTACTTTGCTATTTCCTTTTTTATTAGCCTAATAATAATATATATTTGAAAATTGTAAAAAAAAAATCTAAAAACATGAATATAACTTAATTACGGATACAATTAGATAATGCACAAAATCAGACATATCATACTCATAATTAGTAATAAACTAACAAATCCTTATTGCTACAAAGATATCGTTAACAAAGATAAGATTTAATCAAATAAAACTTCTTGTCACTTAATTTTAAAAAAAATCCATCGAAATTGTTGCTCTAGGTAATGTTGTTATAGGTTAATATCATCGTCAACCTTTGAATACATCGATGGAAATATGGGAAATTATACGCTACGCGGGCCAAATGCGGATTGGTGGATAATAACGTTGAAATTACTTTATTCAAATGCACTTAAAATAAGTTGTTTTGAATCATCCAACACTTTTACCTACCACCCATTCAGGACGTCTTTTAACTGACAAGAATAAGAAACTCGTCAGCTTTAACAGAAGTAACAATACAATATTGTAAGATGCAGCCGAAACAAGATTTTAAGATGAAATTTTTTCGAGATAAAACACAAAATCGTTGGTAAAGGCCTCAGGACTAGACGTATCAAGATATACACCATAAAGAAATATATTTAGACAGTTATGTATTAAAAAAAATGTGACATACCTATGAAAAACATTTCCTAATTAATAATTATACATTCGAAAGGGGATCCTATTTTTTGCTAGATTTATTTTTAAAAATAAAAGTAAAATTTAATTAAATAACATATGTAAGTAATGATTCTTTTTACATTGCAATATTTGTTACTGCATCACTATTTGACGCATTAGATAACGAATATATTGATTTGTGTAAATTATGTAGATAGTAGATAAAATAAGATAGCAGTGTTATAATAACTCACAGTCGAATTGTATAAAGTAATGTATATTTTTGATAATAATCATCATTTAGATATTATAATATTATGATTTTTGTAATATTAAAACCAGAAAAGAAAAAAAATTAATTCCTAACCCAATCGGCTTTTTGTAAAAATCCAATTTTTGGTAAATATAAATACCAAATTTTTTAAAATCAGTCTATGGTTTGTCACCATTGTTTAAAGCCTTCTCTGTGGTTGAAATGACTTCATACAAGGAATGGTCTTTTTATTAACCCCTTCACGTAAACCTGGTTCTTATTGTTAATTATTACAGGTGAGTGCCTCCTGAACCACGAAAGAGTTAGGTATAGTGAAGTTGTGGTCACCAATCCGATTATTCTGGCAAAAGTTAAACTTAAACTTCGTAAATATATGCCAAATGCGCAACCATAGCGCCAATCAAAATATCAAATTGAGGACTGTTCTGAATGTAGTCCCATCCATCAATTGAATAGATTATCTGGAGTCAGCTATTGCATGATATAGGTGGAGGGAAGGCAGGATTAACTGAAAATGGCGAGCGACCTGATAACCTGACATTATTCAAGATGAGCGGTTATCGTAGGCAAAATCCTGCATTACCCCCTTGGAATATCACATAGGTGCTGCCTACACGATTACCCTTTTATAGGAATAATGTATTTGTCCCAGTTAGAATGCATCGTTTGATATTACTTGCTGACTGGTAATGAATAAACTAAATATCATGCCTAATCAAACCTGCAATGTGTAGCAATTTATGCTTTTTGATTGTCATGTTAAGCGACTTTATGATAATCGAAGTTATGCGTTGCAATAGGAACCCAGTCTGCACTACCCAATCAGTGGAGGTCTACTTTTACAAAAATGTATATTTTTAAAGGGTTTTTTTTTTTGGGAAAAATCTAAATGCTGTAAATTACACTTTCATTATTGCCAATACAAATAACTGTAATATGAACATATGTTAAGAGGAAACCTTTACAGTAAATATTACTTATCCAGTTTAAGGATAATTATGATTTGATTATGATTATGATTGCCGAATAATGATTTCGAATTATTAGAAAACCTTCAAAATGCCATTCTTTCTTTTATATGGAAACTAGCTAACCCGACCACGCGTTGCTATGGTAACGTTAATTGATTATCAAAACTGTTATTCTTATGTTATGGTAACTATATGGTAACAAAACCACACACACAAAGTATTGTCATAATATAATGTACTGATACGCATTTAAACACAATAAAGAAAATTTCGTATGTAAATAGGAAAATTTACTTTTTATCTCAATAACTTGGCTCAATGTTCTATACTTACTATAAAGTTTTATAGCCAGAAATATGTCTGTAATAGAAATTAACTATATAAATGATCGTTGGTGTTCCACAGTTTGTAATGTTATCATACCAGGACTTTATTTGCAGCGTTACAAACAAAGCTGCTTTTTATGGCTTATCGCTTATCAATATTAACTTGGAGATAAACGGCGGTTACAAGAACAATATTGTTTAAAAAATAAAATAAAAAAAACAACTTGACTGTTCATACCGACACCAAATGCCTTTTTGGTAAAGTCGTGCAAAATCTTTCGTTTCTGATACGGATATAAGTAGCTGTTATCTTTAACAAGGTGACTTTAAGGATATGTTAAACTAGATTTAATCAAAGCAATTGTTGCTGTTGTAAAAGGATTTGTCCCTTTTTCGTATAATTCTGTTATAGATAGGCTTTCAACTTGCTTTCATTCATGGAAGTCGAAACGCCGAATTGCTCGAGTCAAATATATTTCGCAAGTGCGTAAAGGACCGGCATTTCATTTAGTAGGTCAGTCAAAGAAAGCGTACATTGTGTGGAGAGCTGGATATCTTTATATATATATATAATTCTTCTGTGAGTGTGTATGTCACTGAACTCCTCCTAAACGGCTGGACCGATTTGAATGAATTTTTTTGTGTGTATTCAAGGGGATCTGAGAATGGTTTAGATTCACAAATCAGTCCGGCAGATGGCACTGCAGTCGGCACAGCAACGCGTGGCCGGGACAGCTAGTATCATATATAATTTAGTGATCTGCCAATCTCTGCATTTAACTACTTAACCCAAGTTAAAAATATAAGAAAAACATTAGTTTTCTAATTCCCAATGTTAGTAATCTTTATGACTAATAGAGTTCTAATTGTTGCAATAGCTAATTGTAACAATTAGAAGCCTGAGGTGATTGGCAGTCATTTCTTAAATATGATTTAAAGTACCAGGGTGGAAAACAAATAAAAATATCAACAAAAAACAAACAAAAATATTTTAGTTATTTTTCGATGTTATCTTCGCCTAGTTCTCTGCATTTCTGTCTTCCAAAGCTTCCATACCAGATACAATACTTTCTAAGTAATTCGTGACGTTTGTCTTTGATTCCTTGCGTGATAGCGGTAAATGGTGGTGTAATACTCTTGAGTTTATTGTTTTGCCTTTTGGGAGGTAGTAGTATGTAACACCTAACACCCAAAAAACTAACACCACTACCTTGCCAGTCGACAAAATTGCCTTCGCTCTCTTTGTTGTTGCTTCACCCTTTTTTTATTGCTTAGATTGTTGTTTCAATTCAGAAATATAGTGATAAACCTAGGTTTCATCCATTGTCACAAATCTGCAAAAATATCTTGCGAAGCCGTATTTGTTTTTGCACAACTGAAAGAAATCTGGGGAAACACCTCTGCCTAAAATAACTGCAAGTTGTCCCTAACTTTTCTCTGTGTAAATTATCATCTTAAAAAGAGTCTATTTATTCATTTATTCAATTGTATCGGAATAGCAAAGATAAATGTGATGATAACAGTTGTAGCGTCTAGTGAACCATTCCTAATGGATTAGATAATACACTCAAGGCTTATTTTTGAATTGGGGATGTTGCTGTTGCTGACTAATTGCATGGCCAAAGCATCTGTGTCAATCTCTTAGGTCGTACGTTCTTCAACAAGGATATATAAGTTATTTTGTCAAACAAAAATGGGCTTTATTGTATTACGTGTAAATCTCGTTTAAAAGCCATAAATTTACTAGTCTTATATTCTTTTTACTAGCTAGATAGTTCAATTTTGACGTTCTGCGAGTTAGAATTTTTTACCGACAGTGGTATCTTTAACCATCTTGACAATTTACATCAAACATGACTCATATGGAATACCTTATCACAAGAAGATGTTTATTGCTAATAAAATTAGATTGCTTCTAAATGCTATTTCAAATAATAAATATTGAAGAAGTGACTGGCCACGTTTGCGAGTGGTGTGTGTTATCTAATAATTCGTTATTATATCAAGTTTTTGCTACCATACCAGTAATACTGTCGGAGATAAGAACATCTGGTTCTATCAGTCGCACGTCGATTACGCTCCCTGATGGACTGTTTTGCTATTTCTTCTTCTTGGAAACCATTATTTCCAAAATGTTCGTGAGTGGTGAGTGGCCTTTGAACCAGTGTCCGGTTATGTCACAGTTTGAGGACACAGGCTGGGGATCTCAGTGCTCGGCGTTAGGACGGTGGTATGACCAACCGCCAGACGTGTGTTTCAGTGGCAATAGCCAAAGTTATGGTGGAACAGTGCCGTGCTACAGGAACGTTTACGAAAATATATCCTATTATGATCAAATACAAAATCATCAAGTTCATTACATGGACACTCGCCAACCTATCATCAACAATTTGCCGTGCCATCAGCAACAATGGAATTACAACACCATGTGTTATAACGTGGACGGCCAGCCTTGCCAATACACGGGCGTCGTTGATTTGGAAGATTTCATGTGAGCATCAGTTTTTATTTTGGCTAATTATAATAAAAATAAATAAAAAATCAAGTAGATGTAAACTGAACAGTATAGTTGGTTTTATCAAGTCTTATCGATTGAGGTCATTCATAACTATTTATTGATGTAGTGTTGCATAATTTTTGATAGATCTATTCCGAACTACTTCAAAATCATTGTTCCGACCTCGTGTTTTAATCTTATCAAGAGTGCATTTGATTTGTTCCGTCGCTAGGTCAGATTTTGGTCATAGTTACCTACCACTTCAGACATTTCAGTAATGCATTATCTACATATTGTTTTGTTACCACTGTCAAAATGGTTGCAACAATGCATTTTTATCTTATCTGTGGCATTAATGGTTTACTTCATTTTTTGGTTCCGTACGAAAAAGTCCTTTCATATAAATTCTGATACTGTCAATTTATATTATTTATCAATAATTATCTACCTAGTAATATTATAAATAGTAATACAGCGGATTTTGTTCATCCGTGTTCATTGGTGAATAGCCACCTTCTGGGTTAGCTCGTTCCATCGTGGATCCTGTCTTGGCCCCGGGCTTGATTGGGATCAAGAGCGAACCCATACAAAATAAAATAAATTTGCAAAATGCTTTCCATAAAATGTACCGTCATTTAGTCCTATAAATATCCTAATACCGAATAAATAACGTTTATCTGTTTGCCTTTTGATGTTCTTACTGATACGCATACAAAAAAATATGATGAGACATATTGATAAAGATGTTTCTGGCTATGCTTTAGTATACACAGCTGTAGCACTATGTGTAAGACTATAATTTGGAAAACCTTAGAGAATGACAATGATGCATAATTAGTAAATAACTAATAATGTTTATATTATCTTCCCAAATAGAACACACACAATAACAGACCTCATAAATGCAGATGACAACCATATTCAAATTATTTTCTGTTTTTCTTTGTTGATCACAACATTGATTGAATTATACGTTGTCTGTGCCCTTTACATAATTCATTCACGTTAAATATTACAAAACAATAAGCCCTTGTTTCTAGTTCTTTTCTCACTAAACTATGCGTTATTCTAGTATGCACCTTAAAAATTCCCCTTTCCTAAATAATACATCTTTGATTTACATTAAAAGATTCTTTCATTTGCTTCTAGACAGCGGTAACATGAAAAGATTAGATTAGTAAGTAGTTAGCCTTGAACAAAGGCGGAAGGTAGCTAGCCTATTTTAGCCGTTTTTTATAGGATACATTTCGGAGAGTGTGCAGCATAATTTCACTGTCTTGTTCCACCGTCCCCATTTTTTTAGCGGACAATCAGACTTACTATTACGCGCCACCGCTATGTGGTTGATATACCAAAGAGCCGCAGTAAGTGTTTCGGCTCCAATTTTGTAATCTTCACCGCTAAAGAAAGGAACTCTTTGCCTGAGTCTGTGTTTCCTGATAAATAACATTTGAGAGTCTTCAAGTTACGAGTGAATAGGTATCTTCTAGACAGCGCTCGTCACATCCTAGATCGCATCGTCGCTTACCATCAGGCGAGAGAGCAGTCAAGCACTGACCTATTCACATTAAAAAAATATGTAAAAAAGAAACAGCAATTTTTGTTATTATCTCAGCCGAAAGAGATATATTGTACTAAGGAAGCTTCTCCCAAAAATTAGGAGTTTAGCCATAATCTCCACACTTGACAGACAGGTTGGAAATCTTAGTAGAATACCATTTTTCTGGAAACACTGTTGCCCATTTGGTGTATAGTGATTATCAACAGTTTCATCAGTACCCGTTTCTTGTTGTTGTCTCCTTTATGTGAAGGATTGGTACTATTCCACTCTGCCGTACACCACCAGTTCTAGTTCCAGCTCCAGTAAATACTTGTTAAAGAAGTATATTCTAAAGCTTATTAAAATTGTTTGAACAATCAACTCTGGCCAAAAAAAATCGTATAAAATTTCGAGAATTCCTTTCCATTTCTTGTACACTTATGTGAGTAATCTTTCAAGTACATGGAAAAGTGCCAAGCAGTCTCGAGCTTTATCAGCTGATTAAACAAAGAATCTTGTGACTTCAGTAAAATGTAGTTGGTTGAATCATGTTTGGTTGAATTATGACAAAAACATTAATGTTCAAGATATGAGATCGACTGAATTTCGAAGTATGGGATTTCGACGTACGTTAGGTCGAAAGTATAACAATACAACGTGCGCCAGTTCGAAAGTACCGATCTTATTGGCCTTCCCTAACCTAAGTTATTTCGTACTGAACATTTGAATTGACGTACTTTGTATTCTTGTACTTTCGAACTTCGTACGTCGAAATTTCAAACTTCGAAATTCAGTAGCGAAGTCGTTTATATCACGAACGTTGTTAATATTTTTGAAACAATTTCATAAAAACTAATAATAAAGTTAGATAAAGATAAAATTGGTTTTAATTCAATATGGACATTTTTAATGCATTTATTTAAAGGCAACTAAATTATGGCTTTGTAAGTTCTACGACGGGTGACCTTTCACCGAGAAGAGGCCGCAAGAAACTATAGATATAAGTTATTTAGAAAATTACTCTAATTGGATTATGGACATTCTTAAATGCTGATTTGCCAATTAGATTGTTGATTGCACTAATTTCGCCTCATTTGTTTAAATTAATCACTTATTATAGTTTTTAACTTTTCCATACAAGCCAAAAATTTTAAAAACAAATAATTTGCTGTGTTTTTTATTTATTTAACTTGTCATGCCTGACCACCTGTGAGAAATTCTTTTGTTAATGTATATTTATTCACCTGAAAAACAAGACAATTTTTACATCATTGAAATAATTTAACACCATTTTACCATTACTAAACCTCGCTGTAATTATAATTATCAATTGAAATGATAAAGTTTATAATCATGTTAAATCTAATAATTAATTGAATTCTGAAATAATTCACACTTAGTCTTAATGTCGAAATTTTTTGAAGGACTCGACGCACAAGTTCTAATCTTCGTCGGTAGCTTTCAAGGCAAGTGCATGTTAAGAATTTACAATGGATGATAGACAATCAGTGTAAAAATCGGTCAAAACGTTAGCCAAGTTCGGAAACGCTTAATATACTTTAACGTGACGCACCCAAACTTAATTAACAGTCTCATAAGTTTGGACTTGCGTTTCAAATGGATAACGTTGTTTGTGTCTGATCTCTGGTGTATTTATTGAAGTCAGATAACCTGAATACACGCGACCCAAGTAGACGATTATGTAGCGACGCCACTTGATAACTTCTGTTAATTAGTTTAAATTACCTTCACACTTTGTCAATAACTCCCTTTTAACGAGTAGTTAATTTTCCTTAGAATGTTTCCTCAAAGCATATGATATATGAAATTAAACGATTTTAGAGGGATTCATCATAGTTAATTTAAAACTACACTGGTAAGATCCAGGACTTAACTATGGATGGAGAAATCAAATGGGTTTGTGAAAATTTGTGATTTCTAAAGGCTACAGACCCAGCCAAGAACTCAACGTCCCTTCCGAAGCAGGTAGGCAGGAGTTCAGACGATATCAATTAAAAAAATAGTCTGCCATCCAATTCATAACTTCCGCAATCGTAGAAGATTCGAGTTGATCGCGTGATCGAATTAAACACTTTGGTGCATTAAGTCTACAAAATAGTATACTTTAATTATCCAGGTAAATAAAACGTATCTTTCTGTAAACCTATTCCACCCAGCCATGCAAACTATTAAAACCCCTACCAGCTCTTATAAATTCTAATCAATAAAGTAGTTCTTTGATAAAGTAACTGCATAATTTCATTCATAATTTATACTAATCATGAGTAATATCTTATTTGCCTGGCTCTAGTTTGGGCGTTATTTTTTGTTTAGGGAAAGTATTGTGTATTAAGATGCGAGAACTCTTGAAGCCGGTTTTTCTAACAGGAAATATATCTATCACCTTTCGGTAACACAGACCAGGCCAACTGATTTGTTTTTTCTTTCACTTTTGGATATTATAGTAATTATACTAGATTTAAAAAATCTAAAAATCCCACGTTTTTCAATGTCCTAAGAAGAATAAAATAACCCTGCGGGGCAAAGCGAGGAGCCACTCAAAACGTGGGGGCGCATATTACTAAGAGGAGATTTTAAAGAGATGAATGACATGCATTGATGCCGATTATTGTAAAGATGCGCCCCCACGTTTTGAGTGGCCCCTCGCTTTGCCCCGCAGGGTTATTTTATTCTTTTTAGGACATTGAAAAACGTGGGATTTTTAGATTTTTTAAATCTAGTATAATTATTTTATTCTTTTTAATTATTAACTCAACGAAGTAACCATGTGTTACGCAACAATCGGATAAGCCCCATACAAAAGTGAAAGTTGCCGAAAGTGGACCTGAAAGTGCATCTGGAAAGTTGAAAGTTGCTTTAGAGTGCATTGTCATCGGGTTCTGAACTATCCTGAAAGTTTCAGCTTTCTAGCTTATCGGAAAGTGCCTCAAATTTAAGTTGCAAGATTTTGCCCGGACAGACAAACAAATAAGAAAAGTGAGATAAGAAAAACGTGGTAATAAAATATAAACTACCAGATATCCTAAATGCGGGTGGACGCTATATTAAATACTGAAGTTATTTTCCTCCATAGGAAAGGAAGGCATGAGTCCCAGCATCGGGGAAGTTAATAGGCTGTTAGGGGTATAAATAACTCTATTATTTAAGGAAGTTTAACTACCAGTTATTATTTTGCTTAATTTATACACATTTAGTATTCGGTTCATATCTTTGTTACTAATATGTCAAGATCAGAGTCACATACCTTCACGTCAAAACCTCATTTGATTACTAAATCTTTATTAATAGCATTATAATTGTTTTTGAAAACGAAAATGCTTAACGGTCAAGGAAAACTGATCTCTGGTTTATTTTCTGCTCTTGCTCAAACAAATTGTGTGTCGATGTAAAATATAAACGGATAGAGGCATTGATATAACTACCTTTAAATAGGATACTCGAAACACTCCAATGAACGTTTGAAGATCTGAGTGAAATATCCGCCGCTGTGTGCGCGTGCTGTGTATTATAAAGGGTCTATTTATACATACGAACTAAATTAGAGGAACAGAAAAGAAGAATATGCGCCGCTGTAAAAACTGTTTTTTACGAAATCATAATAAAACTGGATCAAACTTTTTTTAAGGCCGGTTGGTAATCTTATGCTTCTTAAGAGTTCAGAGAGAACCACAAATCCGCATGGGGATAGCAAGATGGCTTATGTTAAGACCCACCCTTCCTATGCGTGTTTTTATATAAACGGATAAAAGGGTAGGCTGTTTCAATGTCATTGGGGACATATAAGGCAGTCGATGACGAAAAAAAATATACCCAGCGTTTTTTCAGATGGCTTCATTACCTAAAAGACCTAAGTAATCTAGACTTGCGTCTGCTGCTATGCTTTGTTTTGTTGACACATCCAATGTCATAAATCTCAGCAACTGTTGTAGAAGCGTTTTCGGAATTGTGATCTTATACTGCGATCTCCAACTCGCTCTGCCAATCGTAAAGTAGCAAAACCTTATTTTTAGGAGGTTTCCGTCTAGCTTTGGATGTCTTAAGGCTGAGTGGGATGATAAATCTAACTATGTTGTAGTTTAAATTGAAATTGTCTGTGCGATCTGTGCGGGAGCAAGATGACAGAGCGGCGGAACATACAATTTCTATACGTCACGTCCAGGGGCGTGCATTGGTTTTCCAGCGCGGTAGGCACTGTAGATCTAACAAGTCGTAGTTGCGCTTATCATTTAAAAATTCCTAATATTTGGTAGGTAATATGGATATAAATTCACTTACCACTTTTTTTGCAGGTTTTTTCAGGCTTTTAGAAAAGCCGTTGTTGTTGTTATAAGTTTTTTGTCACTTCACATCATCACTCACGATTTACGAATACCGGGTATGAATAATTATACGAGTAATAATACACTGACTGAGGTAAATTGAGTAAGAAAAAAAAGATGTTGTTGCAGTTTGTGTCGATTCGATCGAACCTTTTCGTATTACTTATGTATTATATTTCTAAATTTTATTTTATTTATAAACAAGATCAACTCGTCTGTCTTTTTGTAAATAAATTTCTAGTACGTCATTTACTAATGCTTGTCGTATTGATCATGTTTCTTAGCAAGGTTTGTTAAATTATTAAAATCACCGTAACCAGTGTCATTCCACACCGTCTTTGTTGTAGAAAACAAAAGACAGGGAAAGCAAAACAATAAATTCGAATGGCGGCAACCAGCTAGCCGAGTATAACTGTCGTAATATTTGGTATTGAAATGTCTGATATTTTTACCTTTCCGTTGAATAAGCTCGATATTTGGAGTTGGTCTAGTAAAAGAAACGATTTTAAATTTATCTATGAACGTAAATTGTCCGAAAGGATAGGTACGTAGTTTTTGTACACAAATCGAATCCTTACAATCGGCACACTGTAATTTCTCCATTATTAAATACCTAACTTCAATACTTATTTTTAACAAAAAACACTCACAACATCAACATCTTTTTTCTTTACACACAGTACACTACAAACACTCACACAGGAAATTAACAAAAAACAACAAAAAAATGCTATCTTAATAGATAATATTGTAATGATATTACTAATGTAATTAAATTATCGGTCGCGCGCGCGTGCTAAAGCTAACTATAAGTAATACAAAAACACGAACTAAAGGAAGGAGGCACTTTTCGGCGGCCTTGTTACATTTTTCATCACTGAAAAAAATAATGGGTTGGAATAATCAAAATTATGTTAGAGGGTATCAAGAAACTTGTTTATATACGAGCGCACAAAGCAACATGATTCTAGCAATAAGTTGTGCTTGATTAAGCGACGTGAACAAGCAATCTTATTGAAATCAAACAAGTATTTGTCAACTGCATCAAGTATGGTTATTATGGCTATCACAAAAGCTTTATGGATTTTACAAAGGCTTTATAATATTTATTACGCTTTAGTCGTCCCTATCATGTCATACATTTCATTTTATAAATTAATTTGTGCCATTTACAAAGCACTTGATAGTTTTTAATAAGTATATGATTGATTGGCTAATGTTTGGTAATGAATGCAAACAACTATTTATTAAAATTAACAATATTTTACATTTAAGTTAATATTTATCTTTTTTATAACAATCAAGTTATCTTTAAAGAATTAACCGAGATCATATTCAATTCAATTATTTTACCTAATTATTGAGTTTTAGGTACTTCATGTGGATAAGGTACTGTAATATAGCTAGCTATAGATATGGTTGAGTAATTTTCATGTTCAAATAATTTGTATAAGACACTTTTTAAAGTCTTATCAGCTTATGACATTTGTTTATTTGGACATTTCTATTGCTCAACAAATCTAGCGCTTTCAATACTTAAAAACAAACTATGACATCAGTACCATGACGTTAGTTGAGCAGAAAATAAATGTCTTTTTATTCTGTTGGATAAGGTTTCTTTTGCAATTAAACAAATTGGTATAACTTTTACCGGATTCTGTAATTCACATTTAAATGTATGAATAAACACTGCAATATATCTATTATTCTTAAGTAAGCTAGGTACCAATATAAATCTATAAGTGGTGCCATCAAAATGTTTATATGATTGCTATTTTTACAACACAAACTTAACACTATTAATTATATTAATCCTATTTAGTCTCGTGACTAATGCAACAATCAACACTACAAAAAAAATGAAGTCTGATTTCAAATTAATAATTACAAAAATATCTCTTAATATAAAAAAGCTACCAATTGATTTAAGGTGATGGTATAGGGGAGTAGTGTGTAGAGCTTGTTGAAGAAGACTTGCCGGGCAATGCAACAATACTTGGGATGATTAATTCTGGTAAGCTCAATACAGCTGCAAGCTTTTTCTCTTTTCTATCTAAATCTGAAATTAAAAAATATTTTTATTTTCACTTATAAAACACAAGCACCAACATTAATTATCCTTATGATATTGACATTCTGTATGATGATTTTTCATATTTTAAGAATTGTTAAAATGTAATTATGGTACTAAAAGAGTCAAAACTCACCATCTCCTAAATGAATGATGTCATTGTGATAATAATTTTAGATTTTTTCTTTCTCAAAAGTTCAGTTAATTTGTTTTTACACTGGGAATATACAAATATATTTGTTCATGTATTTTGAATGTAGATTATTGAAGTTGTCTACAAGCTGAAACAAAAGAATAGTAAATGTACACAGTATGCAAGTACATATCATTTGAAATAACCATATATCAAAATTCATTTTATTTTAATGTAATCTAGTGTAAATAGAATAATATATTTATGGTTGTTGAAGTTGAAGGAGGAAATGTAAGCTAGTTCAAACAATTTTCTAGAAATAAAAGAGAAAAGGCAATTGAGTGATGAGTACTAAAAAAGTATTAAAATCGGACCAGTTCAGCAAAAGCTTTCATGTGTCAAAATAATCGAAAGATATGTATTCTTATATATAAATAAGGGAATTCCCTTTATGTTCAATTGATCATAAGATACACTTATGTTACTAGTTTAGGTAAAACACACTTTTAAGACAAAGAATCATTGAACATAAAGCATCAATCTTATATACCTACTACTTATTTATTTCATTTCAATGGTTTCATAATTATATAATAATTCTTAATATGTTGTTAGTTTATAAGGAATATCTTTATATGCCATATTGTTGGCTAAACATGTTAGGCTAGTTTTATTATTTAAATGACTATTACACATTCTATGTTTACAAACAAAAAAATATATCATAATAGATACTCACCAATTTATATCCATGAGGTTTTCATAAGGCAGAAAAGTCTAAACTATTGTTCAACTGAATATTCCGCCAAATATTTAAATCGTTTCGTTAACCAGCAACAACAGCATTTAAGCCATACAAAGTTTCTTCTTTTTATCACTAGTATTTTGCATAATAATATTGAATAAAGGTTGGTTTGGATTTTTCTGCCACTTGAATGGTCTCTGCAGCTTAATTGCCTTCAGTTAATACTTTACTATCCTGCAATAAGATAGGCCTTACAATCTTGGATCCTTGATAGGTTAAAAACATTGATGATGGAAGAGCTTTGCATGTAAGTAATTACGCTTAGAGAAAAATCTGCTGAAATATTCAAATTACCGATGGTAGCATTACATGGTAATATCTGCTTGCTACATTTTCCAGGATCTTAAAAAAGGTCTCTTGGTCCTGGTTGAGGAATAAGAAATAGGAATGCTTGAATGTTTATTCCATTTAGTGCAAAATTATATTATTAGATTTTCTTACCTACTTCTGATTTATATGGTACAAAACACTTAAGAAATCGACAATTGCAGATTAATAGAGATATGATTTAGTGCGTATAAAAGTATAGGTAGGTACTTACTAACGACGACAGCTCGAAATTCCGGGAGACCCCAAGCCTGGGGAAGATCTAGCACATCATCCACGATAAAAAAGCAGTAAACACAGTCCACAAACCTTCGAAAACGACATCAAACACATTAACAGAACAATTATCTCTAATAAATTAGTATAGGTAGTTAGATTTCGGCTCCGCATATGAGCGAACGACTTCTGAATGAAGTGAAAAATAACGGTCTTGATTGGCGGTCATTTTTTTCAGTATACGTCTCAAGTCATAGTCATAAGTGATGACATCGCAATAAAGTCGAAACTTGTTCAACTTATCCGCTCTCGTGCGGTAGCGTATCCATCTCATCTATTGCGTATAGGACCGAGTGAGACAGATATAGGATCGGGGGTCGTCGGTTTATCTCGCTCGGCAGGTAAGCTTGCTTACCTAGGAACTAAAATACTTTTAAATTGCGTAGCTCATGTTTTAGAACGTTACACGGACAAAGAGCGCACTTTGTATTGCGGCCGTATAATATTGACCAATACTTTTATTAATTATGTTGTATGAAACGCTGCTCGCTTCGAATAGGCAATCTTTAGACTGCCTACCGTTACTGTACGTAGTAAAGAAAAACTTACCGGGCGGGTGCTCAATAGAAGTTTGGTTGAGTATAGAATTACGGAACCAATTAAACTAAATTAACTTTAATACTAGTAGTATATTATTTAGGTTCTTAATGAGGTAGGCACTGCCTAATTGCCTATATGGTATGCACGCCCCTGGTCACGTCTCAATTGGATAGTTTATTTTTGCAATGAGATACAATTGGCTTATTTCAACTTCAACCTTAGTGAGATAATATATAGGAGTTTCTATTCAAAGAGAATGAACTTTAAACGTCAGATTTTGTGAATATGAATGAGGCGAGATGGATTAAACATTCTTTAGACGTTTTGTACTGGTAATTTAGTGGTTTCCTTAATGGTCTTCGCACTGGTACTTTACGGCAAAATATCATAATTTAAAAAACTTAAAATGGATGAAAACAAAAATTTTTATTTTCCATTTACGTTTTTTATTTGTTAACATACTTTTATGAGATAAGAAAAAAAATCGTGAAGTACTTGAAATCGTCGAATTGTTTGCATCTGAATCACAATAAACATGTAAGTGAACAAATTCACACGTAGCAAAGGCGGTGCGAAATGCGCCTATTAAAATTGATGGTGTAACTCAGTATAATCTTCATACAGCGGAAGCAATCAACTTATTGCGTAGTTGTTTAATTTTTGGTAGTTTTGTAGGGAAATATACAATTTACGAGAGCTCGATGACGCAGGGGTTAGTGTAAACTCTATTATTCTTTATTTCTTTAGTACACGCACATGGTATGAAGCGGACATAGATGAAATAGTACATGTGACATACTGCAAGGGTGTTGGCAGAAAGACTGACTTAGATACTATAACGAATTATTATATAATTTACTTAATACATACTGACTGGCTGACTCGGCCACGCGTTGCTATGGTAACGTTAATTGATTATAAAAACTGTTATTCTTAGGCTTATGGTAACTATGGTAACAAACACAAAGTATTGTTTTTATATAGTAGAGATTAGTTTTACTATATTTAATTAAATTAATTACAATAAAACTGGATGTAATGTTGCTATAAAATAATTTATAGTCGTCTTTGTTTGGAAAAGTATTTTTATCCATCGGTCACTGAAGTATTGATATTACATTGAATTATGGCGCATGGTCTGTCCTTCCTATTCTGTATTTTTATCCAAGACCATAGGAGTTTAGTGATAGAATACTACACTCGAAATGAAAATAAATTTATGTTACCCGTCTCAGGATTGAAATAACAGTTTTGCAACGTTTAAAACACACCAAAAAAACTGTTATTTAAAAAAATGATTATACATTAAATTAATATTTGCATGATAGGGAATTGACGAGGTATAGAATCAGATAAAATTCATATATCATTCATTAATGAAGTCATAAATATATAAACTGATTTAATATTGAATTTATGTGCAGTATAATATTCTCATACAACAATAGTATTATTTGTAAAATGACTAACAAATTTATTTATTATAATTATATTTTTGTATTATAGCGTCATCATCTCTTCTGAATTACCTACTGCGTCCAACAGGGTCGGAAATTGTATTTATTATCATATTTACCTTACTTACCAGCTTTGTAATATTTCGATATAATAATAATATTTCTAAGATTTCACACCAAGTACCCGAGCCCAAAGTAAGCACTGTAAGACTTGTGTTATGAATACTTGGATATGTATATCACATATATGACCCATAAGTAAAATTAATAGAAATATACATAAATACCCATAATTCAGGTACAAATGTTCGTATTCATCACGCAAACATCTGCCCATTCCGGGATTCGAACCCAGGACCATCGGTGCTAAAGGCAGAATCGTTACCTTTACACCAAACGGCAAATAAATTGAAATTTAGGTCATTAATAAGCTGCATTCAATACGTAATTTACTGCTGTGTGTTTAGCACGAAAATAGGACGGAGCCCAAACAATCTACAATCATAAAAGAGTATCATGTTTACATTGTACTTTATTTCTAAAATAGCGTTTGGACTCGGTGGATCTAACGCGCGTGTTTATTCATTTGACATTGACCTGAAAAAGTGCCGGTTTATGTTTTTTTTTTGTTGCGAACAAGATGCTTAAAGACGAATCGATAGTTGGCACTGCTTGAGTTATCTCTACAATTTTCTTGGCTATAGAGGAGGATTGTCGCCTCTATGATGACGTGTTTTTAACGATTCTTATCATATTAAAAACATTAGCATCAATTCTGAAGTATCAATTACTTCAAATCCATCTACTGGTTTGTGATTTTATATTCTTTTAATTTTCAATACTATCTTGGGTATATGATAAATTTTTAAAGAAAAATCCAAAAAAAATACGGTTCTGCTCACAAGATATTCTCGATAAGATTCGTTGATTTCTTTTAGTTTTTTTATTATATATTTTTTCAAACTTATTTTTATAATAGTCACCTATTCCTTCCGCTCGTCCATTCCTTATGTAGGTAAGAAAATAATATAGAGAGAAAAAAGGGCCATAATACCACTCGGACTTAGCAGTCTTAGCATAGCAGATAGCCGTAGCACGGATACTACTATACTGCTACGATCGCGAAAATGCCTTAGCCAAAAGTCTTACAGGCTATAATCCTAACTTAATATGTTTCTGTATGATGACTTAAAATTTTCGTACTGTTATTATTTTAATTTATTACTAGCTGACTCGGTAACGCGTTGCTGTGGTAACGTTAAAAGAGCGGGGAAAAGAGCGGACAGACGAACACACAAACAACAACGTGTTCTTAGATTTTAGAATATTGGACAACAAAACAGACAATAATCACATTACATTACAAATATAAAATGTTATCAAATTATAGACTAGATTTTAATCCAAATTATGATGACAAATCATTCTGTAGATATTATAAATGTCTATTTATGTATTAATGTCTGTTACCTAGTATTTATCATTAGAAGACCTGCTCTTGAAACTGGATAATTAGTGTAAATTATTTAGAATTTATAATATATTTATTAAGCTGTTACTGCATAAAAATCATCTTTTACATCAACAACGTATATTAAATTTGATATATTTTAATAGCTATTTAAATACTTAGACTATTAAATAACGTTAGTTACTCAAATCAAGTCATTTATTTGTACAAATGCGACACAAACATGTTTCCGCCCATCAAAATATACGGCGACACTTTACATATAGATAGGTACAAGGCAACTACTTCATCATTTTCTATTCGTCCAACGTCGTTCGTTAAAACTTTTATTTCGTCGAATTTCTGATGCAATATACCCAGTGTTGCCAGTAGCGGATAGTCAAATGTAACTAAAAAGTAACATTTTCCCGGGAAACATAAAATTATAATTGCAATATTTCTTACATTCACCCCAATTAGCCTAACCTAAAGTAAGCACTTTAAGACTTGTGTTATGGATACTAGGGTAACGGACACACATACATATGTGATACATAGATATTCAATATTAATAGGAATATATAACGATACCCATAACTCAGGTACAAATGCCCGTATTCATTACACAAACAACTGCCCCTTCCGGGATTCCAATCCAGGACCGTCGGTGCGAAAAGCAGGATCGCTACCGTTGCACCAAACGGTCATTATCATATTTTATTTAGAAAAAAAATTTAGTTCTAGAAAACTCGCTTAAATTAACTTGTAGCAAAGAGAACGCCAAAAACGGCAGCGCTGGTTGGGACTTAGTATACTTTCTTATTAAATTCTTTATTCCCTTAATGCTTACTATAATATCAATTTATCTACCAATTATTGTTAACACACACCAGTCGATAGTAAACAAACAATTTCAAGGAAAAAATTAAAATAGGTATGTAAAAACACTGCACAAAGTTAATTTCTTTTTAATTGAAAATGGGTAGGCGCTTGACCACTATCTCGCCTGATTGTAAGCAAGGATGTGACGCGCTTACCTAGAAGATACCTATTCACTCGTGACTTAAAGACACCTAAATTGTATTTGTCAGGAAACTATTTTTTTGTTTTCGACTCGAGGTTTGTGTAGCTTCTTTTTACATACGTTTTATAATTATTTATAGTTAAATAAAACATGTTATGTAACATTTAGAGTCGTCTAATATGGAGGTACCATGAGAAGCTCAAGGTAACCTAAAATGTTACAAAAGTAACATTCTGGCAACACTGAATATACTCCAAATTCCCGCTGTAGTGTTATCCTCATGCTGTTACACTCTTCAATGTTGCCGTCCTTCTCCTTGGCGCCCAAAGTTGCTTAATCGGTTGCCATTGTTTATTTTAAAACTTGTAAATATGTACTTTGTCCTACTCCAGTTTATTACTAATACGATTGACAATTTCCTAATCGAATATAATAAAGACTTAGCTATGTAGGAAAAGGTAGTCTTGTAGAGTATTTAGGTCTTGTCCAAGGAATTTACATGTAGGCCTTAATAATTTTCTATTAGCTCAAGGACAATTTTATTGAATTTTTGTGATTTACTTTAATAAATTTGACGCGGAAAATTTATTCATAATAGTATTTCGATTGGATGAACTACCCTGACTGATTAAAAATGATTGCTTTATTTTAGTGCATTCTTTTCTTTTTTCCTTTACAGTTGGCCCATATTTCATTCTGAAATAAGCTGTCCCTAGAAACTAATTTATTAGCTTAAAAACATGATGAAGTGAGCTTTGTATAATTTTTCTGTTTCATTATAAATAAATATTTGTTAATTAAAATTGTAGAGAATGACAGAAAGTGGACTTTTTATCAAATCCTTTCTTTATTTTTTAAACTCGAAAACTAATTCTAAATGAAAGCGATTTTCTATTTTGGTTTTAAAATGATATTTAAACCTGTAGTATATTTTATTTTGACATTTTCTATTCCTGAAATGGTACCGAAAATAAAGAAATCGGTCACCGATGAGAATGATAAATAAACATCTTCATATCCTTTCAATCCTTGAATCGATAGTCAAGGTAATGGATTAGCAATTAGTTCTCGATATGGACACAGGTTGACTCACGAGGAATTCTTTATTTTTTACTAGCGTAACGACTCGCCCTGATTTTGCCTGGCTTCAATACCATGTATGTCCTATGTAGTCTATGTTCATCTAGTGTAAATTACATTATAATGGTGAAAGAGTATTTTAAATAGATGCTGTTGTTCTGGAGATAACACTCCACATACGTGGGACACTCAGAAAGTTTTGAATAACTGAAAACTCAACTTAATTATCTTTATTATACTTTTCTGAGGAGTCTCTACCAGCCTCTATACTAAGTTTCATACGTCAGATCCAATTTTCGAAACAGTTTTCAGTACACCGGCAGACAATATTGCTATGGCCTATTCGAACGCTATTAATTTATCTTTCGGAGCTGAAAACTCCCTTTTAGTTGATTTTTTAGGGAATAAATAAAAGTCACACGGTCTGAGATCAGGATAGTAAGGAGGGTGACCTAAAACTGACCACAGACTGACTGACTGACTTTGTGGTGATCAATAAATCCTTCGTTTTGAGCGCTGAGTGCTCGAGCGCATTGGAATCCGTAAAGTAACACCTGGAGCCTGGTGTTCGATTGTTGCTCATTACAATAAAAACTTATAGCAGGCATGTCGTTGTTAATGCCGGTTTGATTTTATATTCGGTTCGACACTAGATACGCCGTCAAAGTGATGGAATTAGTGTGGTAGGCGTTAGTTCGTTTTGATTTAGCCAAACTGATGTCCGACGCTTTGTTTTTGGATCGTATTGATAAATGTCACCTGTCACAATGATGTAAACACGCCGAGACGAGCCTGCTTCAAATTTATTAATCATGTCACGGCACCATTCCACCGGTTTCGGTAAGGTTTTGCGGCACCCAGCGCGAAAGTATCGTGTAAATTGTTGTGAACGCTTTCTGTTTCAATCTGCAATATATAGTGAATCTCTTCGTTCATAATTCACCGGTTTTCCTGAATATTTTTTTTATTGCTAGCACGTTTTTTTGGTAACGGCCGGCGAAGGACGACCACTGCTTTCTTTAGCCCCGAAAGTTAGAGAACCGCGCTTGAATCCGATATGCCACTTGTATATGGTAAGTTTAAAAGGCCCTCACACCCATAAATGTCATTTGAAGTCCATCAAACGGTATTTCCGGTTGTATGTCTCATTTGACATCGTCAAATTAAATTTTGAAAGAAATGAAGAGGGAAAATCGAAATACGAGCGATGGTGCTTTTACTTGTAAATAATAAAAAAAAAAGTCTTATAAATAAAAACTTTTTGAGTGGCCTGGTAATAAAAAGTATAAAAATGATATTTTGTGAAACGACGAATTGATTCATGAAAACTGTCAAAACAGACTAAAGAATATATTTCTCCAAATCTTTGTAGACATTACATTATGCCTAAAATTGTGACATAGTTTGTCATCCGCTTTCTTACTTTCACTTTTCCGAGAATCAATTGGGTCATTATTTATACTTACTGCATCTGCAAGGTCTACATGTCATGCACCTGACGTAAGGCGTCTATAAATCACGATCTTTAGGCAATACACATAAATGGTATTAACTAGAATAAATTATTTACTGTAAAAGTTTTTCATCGAATTGTCACTAATCCAGTGTTGCATTGCATACTTCAACAGCACATCAACCTATAATAATATTTAAGCCTAAAATCCATTGCATAGAATTCAATATCAACTGAGACAATTTGACATTTTTCGAAAGGTTGACATGCAACATTCGTTAAACTGAGAAGGAATACCTTAGAGTATTTAAAATTATTTTAATGTTGCTTAAAGTCGTAAAATCTACACGAAATTTTCATTGAAAGTTTTTTCTATTCAGATCTCGTCATGCGTATAGTTTTAAGTAATCCAGTTTATTTATTCTCACCACGTGTAGACGTTACTGTGCGTCAATAAGACTAATAGTCGCACGTACATACTATTCTTCATCGATGATGTCCTTACCATTCGTTACAATAAAAACATTATTATAACTGTTTGTTTTTTTTTTTTATTGTAAATAAATTCCAATGGTAAGCAATGATGCGATCTAGGATGTTACGCGCTTGCGTAGAAGACACCTATTCACTTGTGACTTGAAGATCCCTAAATTGTATGTGTCAAAAAACAGACTTAGGCAAGGAGTTCCACTCTTTAGCGGTACGTATCACAAAATTGGAACCAAAACGCGACTCTTTTATATCCACCATATAACGGTGGCGCCTATATGTAATTCTGGCTGTCCATTAGACAGCGTTGCCTTAAAATTATTCTTTGCATTATATATTCGTATCTTTCGATTGTACACCGTCAATTTTGATTCAGAGAATCTGTTATCAGCAGTTGATTAGCAAATAAACTATGTGACTTGTATCTGTGATTCTTCGATCAAGTTTATGAGTAACTTACAGTTATGTTACAAAGTGTTCACTACTATATATATTAATGTGTGATTTGGGTATCTTTGTCTACCCGTTTTTAACATGTTTTTATTATCCTGTAAGTACCTATAATTGTTTGTAACGGATTTTTATAATACCCATTTCAAAATATCATATTAATTCAAAAATGTTATAATAACGATGACAATACAAAAATAAAATATTCTGCGGTGAAATTTTGAAAAACATTTCAAAAAGTTATTTTAAATGAAATGATTTATGAAAAAAATCACGCTTCAAAAGTAGATCGAACTAAAAAATTAAAAATAAATTACAAAATAGGTATCCATTTTTCAACAGATTTCAAATTATACAAAAAAGTAGAAAATAGATATCAATATAACAATTAAGTAATTAACGAGTAAAATAATGTCATTGTAAGAAAAGCGTGGCATTCTTCTTACACTAACTGCATTATAATGTAAAAATAGTAATGTGTCTTGGTAAACTACACTAATATTATAAAGAGGAAAAATTTGTATTTTTGTATGTTTGCCATGAATAAACTCAAAAACTACTAAGCTGATTTCTAAAATTCTTTCATCATTGGAAAGCTACATTTACGCTGAGTAACATAGGCTATATTTAATGCTAGAAAAAATTTAAAGAATTTTGTCCTCCTGTGCGAAGCCGGGACGGGCCGCTAGAAAATAAATTTTATAAAATACAGCAATAGATATCGAGCACCCCACGCTTTTCTTACAATGATATTAATTTTATCATTGATTACTTATTTGTTATATGTAAATTCAGATACTGTTTAGTTCGGTTCACCATAAAAGCGTGTTATTTTGGTTTTTATTATACTATAACTTTTATTATTGTTATGTTCAAATACATCACTGATTTGTGAAAATATCGGCGCAACTCAAAAATCTGTCAAATTGATCTAAATATGCCAAACGATCTTAAATCTTTGATATTTTATAGTGAACAGAGACGCAACGCAGTTATCGCGCCACCGTTTGCTCGAAAGAGATACAATTACATTTTTTGGTATGCGATAAAATATTTCATAAGAAATTTGAAAACCATATTCGTTTTCTATTTATTTCGTTCCGTCGTTATTCTCGCAAACCAGCATTATAAAATGTTAATGTTACAGCAGTTAGCATGACGTTGCGTGCGTCCGTCTGCCTCAGTTTTTTTTATCACCCAAATATCCAACGTCCACTTTACCCGCTGACTACATTCCCGAAACCTGTTTATCTTTCACTCTGATAAGATTTACATACATAAGCATTTATCAGCACTCTAATGTTTATTATGTTATGAAGCACTATCCACGGACGGTGCAACAATACTGAACTATTATTGACGTGAGCTAAATATAGTATCTCAATTAAGATGTTAGTTCGAGAAGGCGTGTTACATAGCTAGGACACTGAGAATATCGTTCAAAATGCATTTTGTGACGCGTTTTCAACTGATTTAATTGGAACAAACGATAATGACTACGGTAATGAGAAATTAATGGAAGAAAAATTTGTCTGCCACTTTATTACTTGTAGAGTGTGGTGTTGAAGAGTCTTGTGTGTTGATTGTCTCAATTGTTTTAATTAAATTGTGTGTTTAATATTGTGAATGAACTTTTTCTTGAGACGATGTGTGTACCGGGAGCAACAGATGTATGCCACGATGCTGGAAAGCAGAAACTGCAATCGATTACAAAGAGGTATTGATGTTTTTCAAATTCTACCAATTTGTGTAAGTGGAATTCTTGTTGGTATCTTCGTTCCACTTTTTGTTTAGTTCTTCATGTTTTGGTTATCATGAAATTATTAAGAATCAAATTTTTTTATACTTTAGAATAGGCACTACTTTTGTGATAGATTATGATTTAATAGGATTTTTTAGATCTAGTCTCGCTATCGGAAACTATCTCACCATCATTTTACTCGCATCAACTTTGAGCAGTTTTTCCTATAGTTTGGCACTTACTTATACTTGACACTTGTACTTTCATATTTTCTTTTTATTTTGTTAGCTCTAAGGTTTGATTTCTTTTTTTTTATAAGATATCCTCCTGAGGGCTCGGAGGCCTGGTTGTTTTTTTAAAGGCGTATTTTATATAAATATGGCATTGTGAATGTCAAAAATAAATTAAAAACATTCTTATTTTTATATTCTGTTATAAGTATAAGTGACTGTTGAATACGTCTGTTCCCAAGTCTCTACCAATATATTCCCCAATGGAGGATAATTAGTGCTCAAGTTTGTTTTTTTACTTTTAAACATCTAGTCTTTCATCATCATTAAGAGGTTGGTCCTTATTAGTATGGCGTCGTCACCCTCCACCCCCCCTTCCCCCCTTTTAAGGCACAAGTCTTCCACGTGGATAAAACTGCTGGCGGGATTTACTTTTAAGATTTTGCTATGCGCTAATGGATATAACTGTTAAAAATGTTAAACTGTGCTATGAATCTGGAATGATGCTTAAACAACAAACTTATTTTACGTTGAATAAGCGATTAACTGTCATTTATTAACTATTTTAATTGACTAATTAGTAGGCGTCCGTTTACATGATTTCAATATTAATTTGATGACTTATTTCTTACACAATAAAAACACGTTTAACATCAAAATAGTTGCCACTGTATATATCTAATATGCAATTTAAATCTACTTATCTATTGAAATAATTCAGTTGCTAAGTAGATAAGCAATCGGTGAATTTATTTATATAAGTACAGGCCACATGGTACAATAAAACAATGCTACAATAATCTATAATCTAAGAACACAAATTTGTTGTTTGTGCGTTTGTCTGTTCGCTCTTTTTCCCGTTCTTTTTCCATTGTATCTATTACGTTACCATAGCACCGCGTTACCGGGTCAGCTAGTTATTCTAGAAAAAAAAAAATCTGATATGCACCAAAATAACGGCACAACACTTATTTTTATTTAATTACTCACCAAATAACAAAAAGACGAATGTTTTTATTTACTATTTCACAAGGGAACGGATATTTCTCTAACAATTAATAGCACACTGAGCAACAGTGAAGCTAGGTCAGCGGAAATACGTCCAGTGCTGGACCGAAGACACCCCTAAAAGTGGGGTCTGCGCTATTATCTTAAACTTGGCAGGTCTATTGGAGATCGCAGTAAAAAGACGGTAATTCAGAAAACGGTGCTGCCCATTTTGTAGTCTACTGGAGTTACCTCCGGTGTTTTTAGGAGCCTTTTACGACAACCTTAAGTTTGAAGCTTTGGTGATATTCGACTTTGTAAAGATTTAAATCCATTATTTAATCTATAATCTATGATCACAGTGGTTTGTGAGTTTGTCTGTCCGCTCTTTTTCCCGCTCTTTTTCCATTGTATCAATAACGTTACCATAGCAACGCGTGAACCGCAAGTAGTTCGTCTACCGGACGCTAGATGGCGCTAACGGAAAATATTTAATAATAGAAAAAAAAAATAATTTTGTCCACCCTTGCGAAGCCGGGACGGGCCGCTGGTAGTTCATAAATTCATAAATTTATTTATATAAGTAAATGGTACCATATTAAAACAATGCTAGACAAAACATTTCTGATATGCACCAAAATAACGGAGTACATAACACTCGCGTTAATTTATTTACCGAATAACAAAAACAAATTTTAATAAAACACTTTTTTTACGGATTTTGCGCATAATTCATTTTATATTTAATCCTGACGTTTCGACTCCTTTACAGTAGTCGTGATCACAGAAGATAATGGTTCTCATGTATTTTCTCCTACCTTCACAATATTTTAATCGGGCACGTTCCTAATTGTTAAAATATTTTATATAAATGAAATTGTTTTATTTTTACATTTTATTTAGTTATTTAATTCTCACTACCATTACATTTTAACCTACTGAGTATACTACCAGTTCGGAAATTGGGAGGCCCTTTCGAGAAGAACTGGCTAAAGAAACTCGGGCAGGGGGACCGACCTCCATCTTACTGTTATTATTTGCAAAAAGAGCTAACTACATCATCAGGTCTTGCAATGTGTGTTCCTGGAGGTATCAATTGCAAGACCTTTCAAATGTGTAATGGGCTCGGAAATGTAAGAACTAAACAAAAACAAACTGAAATGTTTTGATAAACATAGGTATTATAAGCTTTTAGGAACAGAGTATCGTAAAGAACTGCCATGACTCACCTTACGGGTATATGGAGCCAGTAGAATAAGCTAGCTCAGCTAGTATTGAAAGTTATTTTAAAAATTACACCGTTTTCTAAACTATATATTTTTTTATTAATAACTATGAGGGAGAAGTAAAAAATGTATCTTTTAATGTAAAAGTAAACATGCCCAACCATTTTTTTGGGTCGATGCCAGCCTCAATATTTGGAATAAATGTTGACGCATACTTCGACTACCAAGTACCGAGTGACAACGTTTATTCGAACTTTTGAGGCTGACAACAATCTGAAAACAAAATGAAATATTTAATTTTAGATTAAAAAAAATATATTTATATTTTTGTTGTTATAGAAACTAATGACTTATTCATTTCTTCGTTCTAGTAATTTTATTTCATTATTTACTTGTCTTTCGTTTAAATATTTGTTTAAATGTTTTGGAATTATGATGTTATACCAAAGACTTTTCTTTATGACTGATACACATTTAACTTTCCATCTCAAAATTTACTGAACCGATTTTGATGAAACTTTCAGTTCCCTATATTGGACTGTAGGTACCTAGTCTGACTAGTACTCTTTGCAATCTGATTTATAGTTTTTGATATGCGCAGACAAGTATAATACATACACTTATGAAATTTTGCACACATGTTGAGAGGCTGGTATAGACTAAATTATGCAAAAACTGCAATTCTGACAATATTAATAATAATGATATATAAGAAATATTAAAAAAATCACATACATTATTCTGAACTCAAATCAGTAGCTAAAGCACTTGTGTTATGGTATTCAGAAACAACGGTACCACAACACCCAGAGCCAAGCAAATATAGAAAAGTTATTTTTTCTACATTGACTCGGCCGGGATCAAACCCAGAACTTCGACGTAGCGTTACCATACCAATTGTAAGCGAGCCATTCGTCCATGGAGGTCGTAATTTTATCTCCTTTTTAAATCGGTTAAAAACTACAACGTATTTAGTTCTTACACTTCCGCGCACATTACACATCAGAATAAAACACTTTTTTACGGATTTTTGCGCATGTTTTATTTTATTTTACTAATGTAAAGGAGTCGAAACGTCAGGATTAAATATAAAATAAAATAAAACATGCGCAAAAATCCGTAAAAAAGTGTTTTATTCAAACTACAACGTGTTTTTTTACTAATTACTACCTGTTTTATAGTTAAATTATTCCGTGCGTAAGGTCATTATGATTTGAATAACATTTCTTCCTCACTGCGTTTTAACTGCGTAATGTGACATTTCCTTAACGTATTGACAAACATCCAACTGTCTCCTTCCCACAGGAACAATGAGAAGAGGAAGGAGAAATCGCGCGTTGCCGCTCGTTGCAGGCGCACGAAAGAGATGCAGATATTCAACGAACTGACTGCTGCACTCCCCGCCAGGAAGGAAGAGGTGGAACAGCTTGACAAGGCCTCTGTGATGCGTCTCGCGATTTCTTACCTACGCGTTCGTGATGTTGTTTCTATGCGTAAGTATATTTAGGCCATATTTTAATTTGATTCAGCATTCGCGAATGCAGTTTTCGCTAACGAAGTATTTTATATAATAAAAATAAATTTTGGACATTGGACAATTTTTTAGTCCCAAACTAAGCAAAGCTTGTACTGTGGTTACTAAATAATTGACGACCGTTTGATGCAACGGTAACGATCCTTTCGCAACGACGGTCCTGGGTTCGAATCCCGGAAGGGGCAGAATTTTGTGATGAATACGAGCATTTGTACCTGGGTAATGGGTATTTATATATATCATAATTATATTATGACAATACTTTGTGTATGAGTTTGTTACCATATTGTCAGTTTATTCGGTGCGTTGCTATGGTAACGGTTTGACTAATTCTTACACGTCACGTGAAAAGTTAAATAAGAAAACGGATGATGTGAGTCTAAGTCGCCCGTTTCGATGGGCAGGTGACAGCTAGTTTAAATAAATATCAAATATCTATGTATCATATATGTATGTCTATCCTATACTAGTATCCATAACACAAGCCTTATATTGCTCACTTTGGACCAGGCTTATTAGAGTGAATGAAAGAAATAATATTATTATAATACATAAATTAGTATATAAACGACTATAAGACGGGAACAAATGCTCGTGCTTGTCACAAACATATACCTCTTCTAGGATTCGAACCCGGGACCAGTGGCACAGTAGGTGGGATCGTTTCAATAGGAGTTTTTCCCTCACATGGCGGTTTCCATCTCACGACGACCGTAGACGCGGCGTCAAATGATAGTCAACCTCTACGGGCGCACTGTTAAAATCTTGTGTGATACACCAACGCCAAAGGCACTGGGATAACCCGCCACCGCACCGGTGCGGTAGCATTAGAACAGCCCTACCACAACCACTGCAATACTGCGTGGAAACGGTAGCTATGCCTCTACCCCTTATCGTCCATTAAATTGAGTAGGGTGGTGGAAGAGAGTCTCATATAAATGCACTGCTCACCCAGTGGCGCAATATGCGTAATTGCATTTTCGTAAGTAGAAAAAAAGAAGGTAGGATCACTACCGTTTATAATCACGTACAAAGTCAAACTAGCAGATATCAGCAAGAGGTTGTTTCTCGTCTACAAACCGAAGTATAATGTCTCAGTTGACAGATTTTTTTTTTTAACGTGGTGAATCCTTCTATGGCTAAGCCACAAGTTGTTATGTCAGGCTAGACTGACTAAACACCACACCCTACCTAAGTAGTAGTAAGTACCTTTAGCCGTTGAGGCTGTTAAGGTTTCATCTAAGCGACCGCTTTTTTTTTTTTTTTTTTTTTTTATGCAAAATGCACCCTCCGGACACGGGGGAGGGAGGTGGTGAATCCTCTATGGATACTTCGGGCCGGCCCGATAGTTATGTCAGACTCGTACTGACTAAACACCACCTGGGATTGGCTTGCACCCGGAGAAGGTCATAAGCCGTCATCTGAGGCGACCACCCCTCTAGAGAGGGGTGGCGCAAGCGCTACTCACCTAGGTGAGAGAGCGCATAGAAAAAACGATTGACTCCCAGAAGGGGGGTCGGTCGTGAATGAAGTTAAGTCGGCTGGCTCCAGCAACACAAACCTTTTATAGCATCAAATGGTGGGGGAAAAACCCCTACTTTGACACATAACCAATCACAGCCCACGATCAATCACCGCAATCGACCAATCGTTTAGTGATTTTCAAACACCATGATACTATACTCATTTAATAGTAATACCTATATTCATAATTTTATTTTTATTATAATAATTACTGAACAAGAACCAAGCGACCGTATGTAGTTATAGTTTCATTGCGAAGTAATATTCGTTACAGTTGTATTATGTGTACATGTAGGTACTAGGGATGTTGCGGATGTAATTTTTTTCACATCGCGGATGCGGATGCGGATGCGGATTTTAGGAGGCTCACATCCGCGGAAGCGGATGCGGATGCGGAACTGTACAAAAAACTTAAGTGTTGGTTTGGTATGGTAAAAAGCAGTAATATTTATCCTTTCTGTATCTATACATATAAATAAAATTGGAGTGTCGATTTTTAATATTGAAATAACCATTTTTTACTACATGCATATGAATATATATACGGTACATACACCAAAATAACATATTTTACAATTTTTGTCTGTCTGATTGTTCGGGCTAAACTCTAAAATAGCTGGACCGGTTTTGACGGGACTTCTATTGGCAGTTAGCTGATGTAATAAGGAAGTAAGTTAGGCTACTTTCATAAAAATAAAAAAATAGAGAAATAAAGTAATATTGCCATGTCCAAGTACTGTCCAGTACCGCCCGCAACTCACGCACATGCCACCACTGTGCCGTCATGTCGGGCGCCTCCCACCACTTCTCCCACCAATGAAACAATATCACTATTGCTGATTTTTAATAAAAACAAATTATAATAACTGAGCCACGGCAACGTGTGGCCGGGTCAGCTAGTTTAATAATAAAGTAATTAGTGAATTACTATTATTGATTAATTGTTTTAGTAATGAAATTAAAATATTGGAGCATTATATTTAATGAAAAGTAGAATGGCCGCCTTTTTCGGACTCCAGTCTGTTTCGCAAGGGTTCGTGTATTAATCCTGCGCTACTAAATAACTGTTCACTTGGAACACTGGCTGGTGGCGCTGATAAGAATTTGCGTGCTTTTTTAGGTAACAGTTTGAACTCACTTTAATTAACACTCTAACATTTAAGCGGACTCTTTTTAATTATTTTTTTTATTAAGAAAAGTAAGTAACTCCTTCTTGTGAATTGAGTCAGGGCTGACAATTTCTGGTGTTTCCTGACTCTCCTCAACATCACTTTATGAATCGATCATCATGGTAAGATTACTAATTAAACAGGACTGACGTCCTGTAACCTCAAGTCTCTAGTCGTTCCGTTCTGTTTCCATGAAATCTGTCATTCTCATTTTCTTCGCTCTTTCGGTACTTAGAGATATTGTTCGAGAAGCCACGATGTCTTTCGTGTTTCTGTTAATCTTCAATATACTTTGGTAACACGGAAAATGTTTAGAAAACTAAAAGCGGCTTAATGAAGGAAGTTGCCAATACTTTTATTGTTTTTCGAAGTAATCTCCGTTCCTCTCTACACATCGTCGCATTCGAGGGAACCACTGAGAAAAGCAGTGGGCCCATTCGTCCTTAGGGGTCTCTTCTTTAGCATTTTCGGACACTTTCACCGCATCTTCAGGGCTCGTAAAGCGAATAACTCGAATTTTATGTTTAGTTCTTGGAAATAAATAAAATTCGCAGGGCGCCAGGTCAGGACTGTGTGGTGGATGACTCATTGTCTCGACACCTGCCATAGTCAAATATTCAACAGTCCGTTCTGCGGAGTGCGCTGAAGCATTGTCGTGGTGAAGGAGGATCCTGCTTCGAGGGCGCTGCTGTCGATTTTTTTCTAAAACAACAGGCAAACAGCGATTGACATACCAGTCTGCAGTAACTGTCCTTCCATCTTCTAACACAACTGTCGCGAAATGACCCTTCCGACCAGAGAATGAGGCAATCATCTTTTTTCCTTGACTTCTACCTTTCTTTACCTTAGTTGGCCGATCCTCGAAAGGAAACACCCACTGAGCTGATTGTCTTTTGGTTTTGGGTTCATAGCAATATATCCAGCTTTCATCACCTGTTACGATGTCAAATACAGCATTTAAGTCACCGCCGTTGAACTTATCTAACATTTGCCGACACCAGTCCATGCGAAGGTGTTTCTGGCCGTCGGTTAAAGTATGGGGAATCCATATGGTACAAAGCTTTTTGACGCCTAAATGTTCGTGTAATATTTTTTGAACTTGACTCATACCAATGCCTAGGCTTGCCCGTATCTGCTGATAGGTCACTCTCTTATCATCCTCTATCATGCGTCGCACAGTACTGATGTTATCTTCAGTAGTCGCTGTTAAAGGACGTCCTTCACGCGGATCATCATTGAGATTGATACGTCCACGCTTAAACTCGTTTAACCAATTGTAAATAGTGGCACGAGATGGGGCTTCATTAAAAAATGCTATTCGCAGCCTATCATAGCTTTGTTATTGAGTTAGCCCATAACGAAAGTCATAATAAATTATTGAACGAAAGTTTTCTCGCGTTAGGTTAATTTTCACTTGTAACAAGTGTGTTAGATTTGCCGCCAATTCACAAAAACAAATGACAAATGAATGCAATACACTACATTAGATTACCAAAGAGTTTAAAAATTGAAATTCGAAAAAGTTTTCATTAGCAATGTTTCTAACTGGTCAGTTCTAAACATTTTCAGTGGTACCCACGTATCATCTTCAATCTTTTACTCGATCGACACGTGCCACTCGCCGGCCCCTCCTCTTTCTTTCTTGTCGCATCCGCATCCGCATCAGCTCCGCATCGATTTATGCGGATGCGGATGCAGATGCGGATGTCTAAATCGATGCGGAAGTTCCGCATATGCGGATGCGAATATTCGCAACATCCCTGGTAGGTACGTATAGCATACTTCTGCAAAGCACTTACCATGTCCACTGCGCTCTATGGTAGCAATAACAATGTTCTACGACTTTTAAAACCGTCAAAATGACGTTAATCAATAGCCATAGAAAAGTTAGGAATACTCTTTGATTCACCTAAGGTAATTGGTCCTAATTATTTGTCATATATGTACATTCCAGGTAGAGTTAGATTATTTTCTATCTATTACCACCCAGTAGGTTTTATTAAATTATGATAAAAGTTTGTTCGCCATCGACAAACAGATCTAAAAACAATTCGAAAATATAGAGCCAAACAAGAAAAAATAATAGAAAAAGTCAAATTCACATTTTTTACATCCTTTTGGTGCAACGGTAGCGATCCTGCATTTCGCATCGACGGTCCTAGGTTCGAGTCTAGGAAGGGTTAGATGTTTGTGTGATGAATACGAGCATTTGTACCTGAGTCTATGGGTATTTATTTATATTAGATATCTATGTACCATATATGTATATTTATCCGTTACCCTAGTATCCATAACACAAGCCTTAAAATGCTTACTTTGGGCTAGGCTAATTGGTGTGAATGTAAAACATATTTTTAATGTTGCTAATCTCACCGCTGATTACAAGTTGTCTAGACTATTTCTAAAAAACTATTTGCCAGAGTATTTCTTTTTACAATTTTACTTTCATGTGAAAACTCATATACTTCATTTCGGGACGATTTATACCCTGTATTTTTAGCCACGAGTGTGTTTTGGCAAACATTCTTGCGTCAGTATGAAAAACAAACTCTCAAGGTTTATCAAAAAAATTATTACCATTGCATTTTTATAAAAAGCCGCTGATTTTATTTGTCATCCTTACAGTCGAGGATAATATCAGAAATGGAGGGATGTTGTTACTGTATTTCCGAGTTTTTATAACCCGTTCGCACAAAGCCAGGGTGAATAGGCACATTCTGGGTTAGCTCGTTCTATCGCAGATCCTGTCTTGGCCTCCGGGCTTGATTGGGATCAAGACCGAACCCATTCAAAATAAAATAAAAAAGATGACGGATGACGGGTGAAACATTGCTTGTAGTTGTTATAATGCGTTACCTTTTTTTCGGTGGGATATGCTTTGCGAATTGGATCAGTCACCATTGGGTGGATGGTGGAGTTATGTGGGAATCGCCCGTCAGTAAAAAGCTGACGGGGATATTTACTAAAACCCCTCGCTGTACTTCACATCACGGATTGGCTTATGGGACCCTTTTTAGAAATCGCCACGACGACTATTACGTTACCTACTGATATTATAATTCTTTAGTGTAATTGTAATTATTTCATAAAATCACGCCATTTTCCCGCAGAGGTAAGCAGAGATTAGGGAATGCAAATATGAATAACAATACTGCGAGATCTCGCCAATTTCGAGATCTCGCGAGATGGTGTGGTTTTTTTTTGCAAATAATCACAATATTTGAATAAATTAGGAAAAAATAATAAATATTATAAGTATTATAAGATAAACATTTATTTTCACGAATTTTTTCAATAGCCTTTTATGCATCAATCAAACATTGTTTGACGTATCTGGCTATAATTTTTTAATAAACTTCTAAGTTGTAAACTTTGACATACGTAACTATCAAATAACAAATGAAAGAAACAACCAGTCTTCTCTACTAATATCAAACAAAAATCTTTTAGTAATAAAACAGTTCTTTTATAACAAACATTGTTTGTTACGAGAAGTCAAAAAAAATGAAACTTATCATCTAAGTTGAGTTGACTATTAAACTGAGATATTACTATCAATTAAATGAAACTATATCTACTCAACTCAACTACTATACCAATTAGTCAGACTATTAGAAATTACAGATTAATTAACAAAATATACTAATCAAATGAAAGAAAAACGTAACCGACAGATCGCAACTCCGTCCGTGTCAGTCCGCGCTTCAAATAAGACGTTTTTATGCTCAAGTGCAATCTCGTTAAACTCGCGAGATCTCGCCTTTTTTTCGTCCGAGATCAATCTCGTTAAAAAAGGCCGAGATCTCGCGAGAACGAGATTGCATTCCCTAGCAGAGATCACAGATTTCCACTTACCACGGTACTGACATCCATATGTCGCTTCTTCAACTCTCATCAGTCTTTTCATACAAACTCGTTGGTTAAGGGTACTTTTGACCTAGGGTCCACCATCATCTTCTAGCGCGATGCAAGTTCGATTGTCAAAGTGAGACACCGCTATACGCGTTCTATAGTGGCGTCTTTTTTTAACAGCTAAACTTGAATCGTTATAAGACGTGATGGCAGGGCCTCTGGTCTTTTTTCACGACATCTTCTGTTCGGTATGTTTGGAAAGTGGTAAAATATCAGTCTTGAAAAGGGAGAGCAGGATTGAATAACAGAAAACGGAATGCATTTGAGGAATTTGGAGCAGTGGACTGTATGAAATTAAACTCCTTTGGTGGATTAATCTCTTTAAACGCCTGCCTTCCCCCAAGTCCGAGCTTGACTCTGATAATTAATAGTCATTAAAATTTGCATTTGTTGCGCATATGTGCGTGAGTTGACGCATGAAGAGTAAAACAAAAGCTCTTTGTTTTATGCTCCCACACTCTCTCTTTATATAACTCCAATGTACATAATTGCCAAATATGCCTTTTTACTTTAATTAATATCATGTTCGAGATAATTTGTGTTGTGTCCTTAATATTATATATCGTTAATCTTTAAAAGAAAAATTAGATACTAACTTTTGTCATTCCAAATACAAGGTGCAAAAAGATATGCTTCGAGTTCTTGTCTAGGAAATTAATGATTACCTATAGAGTTGATTGTCAACGCTTACGTTTTTTAACAAAACACAAGGGTACTCTTCGTGCGACACGGTTATGCAGTTAGTTCCTCTACGCGCGTTGCATTGCATTACGTTTAATACGCCATTCTGTCATTTGAATATATTATCTATACTACTTTATAAATCTCTAGGTTCTGTCTGTCTACATTTATATCATGGATTTTTTTTAATCGTTTTATGTCGCACTGATACCTATTCTATTTTAAAATGTTTTTTCTGTCCGTCTATCTGTATGTGCTTCTAAAAGTCAAGAACGGGTTGGCCGATTTCGATGGAATTTGGTAAATGGTGACAGATTTGATATTGTCTACCTGTTAGGGAAAACGTGATATATGTCGATATCGCCAAACTTCTCTTCAATCGTGCACGTAATAGCTCCATAGTATGCTAGGCGGACTGAATTGTGGAAAGTGGAAATTTGTGATCTCTGATTACCCCTGCGGGAAAAAGACGTGATTATATGTATTTATGTAATTAACAGACTAGTCAGCCCCTATTCGTTGTTTTATACAATAAAAACAAAGCATAGACTGAACCACCGTTACATTTTATATTTGCCAGTTATTATAATTCATTCAAGTTGAAAGGGTCAGTAAGCAATAGTATTTTTCTGTCTTATAAATATTCGATAAGTTAGGTACAGTCAACAAAACATCAGACAAAACGAATATCTAATTTTCGCATTCGATTTTCAATTTCAAATCCAGCCCTTAGAGTTCAATATCAATTGAATAATTAAACTCTGATGTTTATGTGTTCGGTGCTGTTCGCAACATTATACATTATTTATGAAAGACTGTATAATTACGTGTTCGCACGTAAACATCTTGCTCGACACGACTTAAAAATACGAAACTTATGTACAATTAACAGCAGGACAAACTTGATAAAATTTATAATATATTTTCATAAAGTTCAACTTGGAATTCACGAAAGAAATTTGAAAGTCAACCTAGTAGGCGTTAGGGCCCTTGCCACCTACACAATTTGACTTTTATTCTAGTAATAATTGATTCGGATATAAAAATCTAGCAGTTAATGAGGAAATAACACAATATGTATATAAAAAGTAAGACATAATCTTAGTTCAAAAACTTACTACATTTTTTTTCTATTGGCCTGTATTCAAATAACTGAATATTTGGGAGAATTGTGACATTCTTGGATAAATGTAACATTTATGGGTAATTAGATTTTGAGATCATGATAGAAAAATAAAAAAATATTTAAGTACCTTCAATTTTTGTGTCTATTTTCCTATCTATGAACAAAACATTAGAAATAAAAATAATAAGCTTAAAGAAAACTAAATATTATATAAAATTAATCAAAGAATCAATTAATTTATTCACCATTTGTTCTAAAAAATATATGACAACAGGTATCATTTAATAGGTTTAGTTTTTATGACAGGTTTCGCCTTATATAGCATAAATTATCCAAAAATAACATTAGAAGTCTAAAATAGTATCTGTATATATCAAAGGAGTTTTATTTCAATAGATGTGTCTTTAATTATCATTTAGATAGTGTTTAAAGTCTGAGATATGTCTATTTTAATCGGCTTTAATATTTTGTTAGCATATCCCATAAATCATTCCAATAATGAAATTATTTATTTTTTTATTTATTTAATAAGCAACACTAACATTGCGTTAATTCAACATTAATACAGTAAACACAACAATTACAAGTGTCGACTGCATTTCAAAAAATTATAAGCGTGATTTAAAAATTAAAATAAATAATACCTACATATTCGACAACTTCCCAATAAAATTAACTTATCAACTAATGATTTTACAAATTATATTTAATTATTGAATTAAATTATATTGAGTTATATTAATGTGCAGTTATAATAAAATATTAAAAATTTTAAAAAGATAAATTACATATTACAAATAAACAAAATAAACTTAAATTAACTTAAATTAAACGAAATAAACTTAAATTAGAAAAAAGAAAACAATTTACATACAAGAAATAAAGAACATTATTTGGACAACTTTTGTTTCAAAGATGAGAGAGAGAAGATGAGAGATATTATAACTGCTATTATTGTGATAATAGAATATTATTGTGGATTTTGTATGGTGACGACGTATAATATTGTAAATGTCGCTACTTCTGTTAAAGCTGACGAGTTTCTTGCGCCCGTTTTCTCGTCAGTTGAAAGACGTCTCGAATGGATGGTAAACAAAAAATGTTGGACGATTTAAAAGTTTGTTTTTTTTAAGAGAAAGTTATTTTCTATTCATTTCAATGCCAAAACGCGACGAACGAAGTGTATTTTAGCTAAAAAAATAGCTTATCTCGCATTTATTTATTCCTTTTTACCTTAAATGTTATTTATTTAATTAGAAACAAGATTGATGGATGCTTACAAGGTTCGTTAGCTCAATTGGGGAGCAGTGGACCGGACATCCAAAGGTCCGTTCGAATCGTGACTAAGACAACAAATTGTGAGTCGAGATGATTTTTGTAGTTTTCTATTCTATTAAAAAAATATCAGTATTGGGAATGAAAAAATGATAAAATAATATACTCTACTTTAAATTTTATTTCCGTAATCAGATTACTAAATTGATAACTATTTTTTTATATTTGTGTTTGAACTAGATGTCTGGAACTATTCTTGTCTTGATAAAAAGCAAATACCACCAGATTAGTAAGTCAATTTAAATATTGAAAAAACACCTTATCAGTTTGTAACGCTATTAAAAGATAAATTTAACAATGAATTCCTCATAACTGAGATAAAAGTTGACCTTACAGTATATATGACTTAATTACTGATACCATAGTAATAATTAAGAAAACGACATCATTATTTCCCTGGTCTTTTGATATTTATTTAAAGTATCAATTAGAGACTTGTAACAACTTATTGTGTAAGACGGCCGTTCAATATGAGCATTTAAAATGCGTTTATTGATAGTTAACAACTATGTCATGCATGGATTAGTAAGGTCACTTGTACCGAGAAGATGCCGCAAGAAATTCTGAAAGGGTTGTTTTTTTCCATTTAATGAATTAAATATTGTTTTTGAATAGGTTGACATGTCAGCTTTTATCCCAGCCGACCGAGTTCAATACTCGCCAATGTTCGCCCCATATTTAGTTTCTTACAAGTAAAAAAAAAAAACGCTAGCGTGTGGTTGTGTACACGCAGCTAAGGTTATTCTTTTTTTATTAAATTTTTAAATGACATATCTCGAAGTAAGTCTATTTACTTTAACAGCTAACTTCATGTCGGTTTTTCAGTGCATGCGTGCGCAACTTCGGTTACAAAAGAAATGAAATACTGCGCCAAAAGAAATATAACTTTAAAAACATGTAAAAGACTGCATTGATAGCTACTGCAAGAATAATATTTACATATTGTCTGTTCGATGTCTCTCACATATTGTATCAGTAAACAGTATGATACAGTATTTACAAGTAGTGCTAACGTATGGTAATATGTACTTCTTAGACATGGACAGTACATTACAATTCTTATGAGATTTTGATTTGTTTCCTACTTTTCAGTGTCACAATAATTTTAAACTTATTTGTTAATTGAATGTTTGACAACTGATAGGTATGAGCTGAAATAGAAATTACAGGTCAATATTTTCTAATAATATATGTATTAAGAAATCGGATGGATCTTAAACCCACATTTAATTATTAATATTCACATTAAATAATAACAAGTTTGTGCCCAATTAAAATAATGTGAAGATAGTGGATATATGACGATCATTGCCTTAGTCATCCTGTGATCACGGCTCCTGTAAATTAGTGGAAACGTCAGGATTAAATATAAAATAAAATATACGCAAAATCCTTAGAAAAGCTGTTTTATTAAATATACGGGGAAGTGTAAGAACTAAATATATTAATACCTATTCTATTTGTAAATATTATTATTGTTCAATGTTTGTATGGAAGAGGAATAACAGAAATTTCAAGACGAAACTTCTTTTAAGATCCCCTAAAAAGAAACCATATAGAATGATCAATTTTTATATATTTACAGCCACTTAATTCTCCAACTCTTTAGTTGGTTAAGTGGTAAAATTCTCGTAACGTTAATCATGAAATGTACTGAAGTCATATAAACGTTTAAAGATTTTATGAAAAAACAACGCTAATCCTTGGACATTAAAGTTGTTTCTCTAAATTAAACAGGTTTTCTGCGCGAATTAAGCTCCAAAAGCTTGTAGTCGTAAATATGATGAATGTTTAATGTTAGCTTGACCATCTTAATAAAGTTTATATATATTCTAACGATATAGTTTAATGAGTTTATATTTTAAATGTGACCGCATATTTCCGACTTAACTTGGCAGTCGTCACACCCGTCTGTCGCGTCTCCTGCCGAATGCAAATAAAACCACATTGTCGTCACTGTCTGTATCGATTGTATTGCAAATTCGCTGATTATATAATGCAAAGGAAATAACAGCATTTATTCTTGGTTTGTCACGTGCTTGTGCTGGTTTTGAAAGAATCCATTTTTTGAAATTTCGAATGGGGGCCAATACAGGAATCATGATGGAGCGAGCTAACCCAGAAGGTGCCTATTCACCCTGGCTTTAAAAACGGACGGGTTATAAGTACTCGGAAATACAGAGGCACTTTGTGTGATAAATACGAGCATTTGTTCCTGCGGCATGGGTATTTTTATATATATATATATATATATATATATATATAAATTACGTGTCACAATGTTTGAGCGCGATGAACTCCGAAACTACTGATCCAATTGTTATGTTTTTTTTTTTAATTTTGCTGGAATTGTTCCAACTTGAGACAGGATCGGTTTTATTTTAATTTATAACACAGCAACGCGTGGCCCGGTCAGCTAATATTTCTATAAATATTACATATTTTATGTATCATATATGTATGTCCA
The DNA here is from genome assembly GCA_927399485.1 of Calamotropha paludella. Classification (NCBI taxonomy): domain Eukaryota; kingdom Metazoa; phylum Arthropoda; class Insecta; order Lepidoptera; family Crambidae; genus Calamotropha; species Calamotropha paludella. Next base: position 2,350,928 of record OV656820.1, read on the forward strand.
TCCGTTACTCTAGTATCTATAACACAAGGCTTACAGTGTTTACTTTGGGCTAGGCTAATTGGTGTGTTGTTTTTGTTATATTATTATTGTTATTTATAAAATTACGAAAGCATCTAGTTTATTTTATCATATGTGAACGTTCCATTTGTAAAGTATTAAGAAACACGTCTGTAATTTTATCCTTACATACGCATATCAACAATACGTCATGATGCTAGTTCTTAATTTTCAGTGGCTACGGCTTTAGTAATTTAAAAATAAACATCGGAAAGGGGAAATCTTTCCGGCTAGAGCGCCGTAGTGTATCTACGCTGGTGCGGTGACTCCCTAATGGGAGATGCCGTCCATCTAGAAAACCATTATGGTGGCTTGCTGCTCTCAGCCTGAGGTCCATCTAAGGATATCACCTTCCCAACACACGGTCCCAACACACAAAAAAAATCTGCTTTCTCTGTCAAATTCTATCTTTTGTCCCCTTCATTTGACATGCTACTATGACCTACTTACGTCATATTTATTTACCTCGGTGACATTCAAGATTCATAAATATGTTTGCAGTATTTTGTCTTCTCAAAGCTAATTGAATTATTTATCTTGTAAGCTAATCTATAAGGATGTCGTTATAATCCTGTAAACAGATAAATAAGCTTTGAATAAACAGTAGCAAGGTTGAAGTTTAATAAATATAAATATGATACGATAACTGTTCAAGGTTTTCATTGTAGTTTTAATAACAAGTATAATTTTTTTTTCGGTTTTCGATTAATTGCTATGTTAATAAACTAGATTAGGAACTAAAATAACACGAAAAAAGGAAATCACATTTAATTCAAATCTATCCTATGAAATAATGTATGACGGAAAAATAAATACTAACTTTAATATTGAGATAGTGTGTTCATTTAGGCTTAAAATATCTCAGGAAAAACAATTTACTTAAATAAGATGTAAAAATACTCAAGCTAGAAAGATAATTAACAAATTGAAATTAAAAAGCCATTTCAGGCCAACGCTTCTTAAACATGAATATGTTTCAAAGAATATTAACAATACTATAAACAAATTATTAATATACCCGTTAATTCCTCGTGCTAAGTGCTTGTGTTACGAGTGAGTCCACTTACGCAATACATTGCGCGAGGATCGAACTCGGGTAGCTTGGGTTCAAGCTGACACCTCAACCGTATCTCTCTCAACTTGCTTACTTGCTATTTAGATGTCCTAACTGGAAACCCTCTTTTTTATTTTGAATGGGTTCGCTCTTGATCCCAATCAAGCCGGAGGGCCAAGACAGGATTCATAGTGGAACGAGCTAACCCAGAAGGTGTCTATTCATCCTGGCTTTAAAAATGAATGGGTTATAAGTACTCGAAAATACAGACGTAGGGAGGGAGTTCCACTCCTTTTCATTATAAAAGATGTCGAGAAGCGCTTGGTGCGACAGGTAGGAATAGCAACCAAGAAAGGGTGGTCGCCCGCAGTGTTCACCGGTCTATGTCATATTTTTTTCTTTTTCTCGAATTTGAGGCTTTTGTCCTCATAATACGATACGTCAGTCTCATCGAAGCTTTTCTATTACATCAACCAGAAATGCCTTAGAATTAGAATAAAAAATAATACCCTACATGAAATATACAAAATTATCACTGTTTCAGTTTCACTAGAGGGTTATTTTAGCTTCATCTGATTTTGAATCTGTCAAGATGTTTTGTACCAATCCTACGTTTCGAATATCTCAATGAAACTGTCATCTTGGGTGTTTGAACTCGATGTTTCTATTTTTATCATAACAAAAGTAACCAATGTAATTTATTAAATCGTGTAAAATATCTGTTCTTATAATAAACTTTACTAATAGTATCGTTAACTCTTGGCATGAACATTATAATAATGGGAAAAAATAGTAGTCTTGCGTCAATGGTGTCCCAGAAATCAAAGCGAAATATTCTTTATTTAAAGACACTAGAAATAAGCTAAAATTTTTATTATTTAGATCAATCCGAAATTAAATTTCCCTGTTAAATGTTCCAGTGCCATTAGATGCGGCGGAACAGCAGATACCCAATCCTAAGGGTTTGGAGGAAGTGTCTTCGGAGTTGTCGTACATGAAGGCGTTGGATGGCTTCGTACTGGTGATCTCGCAGCAGGGGGACATCGTTTATTGCAGTGAAAACATCGCCGATCATCTCGGTGTGTCACAGGTAAATCTCACAACCAAATTCAAAATCTAATCGAAAATATTTTATTCATTTACAAACCGCTTAATAGCAATTTCGGGGTCTTCAAGTCACGAGTAAGTAGGTGTCTAGATCGCATCATCGCTTACAATCAGGCAGGATAATTAAAAAAAACTTGGTGTCAAAAATACCTGTATCATGTAGTCATTACACTTTCAAACTATAGTATTACAAAAAAAAGTAAGTTAATAAAGAAATTTACAAAACCTATTTAATTTTTTTTTACGAGATATTCTTTGTTGATGCCAAGATTTTCAGAATTTAAACATGAGTCATGCTTATCAAAGATAATGCAAGAGGAGTGAGACATAACATAATGATGTTGTTTTGTGGGAACCAGCTAAAAGACTTTCGTTACGGTTTTGCAATAGCGAACTCACATTTGAACGGAATAGAATGGGGTAACGATGGGGTTGGCATATCTGAAAGACAATAACCCCGTTCTTATCAGTTTAGACTACTCTACTCTTTAGCTGTACGAATCACAAAATTGGAACCAAAACGCTTAGTGCGACTATTTGGTGTATCAACCATATAATGGTCTCTTCAGAAGTTATATTACATTTACTCTGAAAAATGGATGCCATTTGACAAAAGTTAACCTTAAGTCAATAGCCATCAGATACATTTACCCTCGACTGTAGGTATAAAATCTTTTCTATTACCCTATTCGAATTCGACCTCAACGATAGCGACATTATGAAACAATCTATTACGATCATTATAAATTATTAAATAATATTTCGTACATTCACACCAATTAGCCTAGCCCAAAGTGAGCACTGTAAGGCTTGTGTTATGGGCACTAGGGTAACGGATAGACATACATATAGTATACATAGATAAGATAAATTCCATGACTCATGTACAAATACTCGTATTCAGTACACAAACATCTGCCCTTTCTGGTACTCGAAACCAGGACCGTCGGTGCGAAAGGCAGGTTTGCTACCGTTGCACCAAACGGTCGTCAGACTAAAACCATAAAAAATACTTTTGCTTTTAATACCTAGCTTTGTCTAGATTGCTAATCACGAGATGTTTCTGGGTCAATAATCTGAAGGTGATCTATTTCGGTTGGAGACAAAAACACTCGCGGAAAACTGCAAGGAATCGAAGTCTGGCAAGCATTGCTAATTCCGATTCACTGAGCGACTATTATCGTGTTACAAGGTGACATTTGTTGCTGTTATAATATACCCCTCAATATTTTTCTTAAGAGACAAGATGGGTGCTTCTCTTGAAAATGTACGACCTCAATATTTATGTAATATTTTGTATATGGAACTGCCAAAATTAATAAGGGCAAAATATATGCACTTTTAATATTATTGTAGGATCGTTTTCCACCATGTTTAATGCAAAAAAGGAATTATGAACATTGGCGTACCCATGGTGCGGCAAGATGGGGCTAATGCCTCATTCTGCTATTCTTTCCCACCATAAGACAATATCACTTACACAGCCCTGGACAACATGCAGTATGGAAAGGTTATTTAGTACTTAACAAAAATAGAACTTGGTTAATCAACAATGATAGAAAACTGTCTTATCAGCCTCTGTATGATAAATGTGCATAGAGGGTTCTGAAAGCACAAAAATGTGATTTTAGCTAGATTTACAATTAGGTGTAGTGCAGTAAAAAAAGCAATTTTAATTTCTTACTACTTAGTTTAATAACTTCTGCCCCACCTTATAAAATGCTGGGTACGTCTATGATTATGAATATGAATAATTAAAAATTGACAATATTTTCTCTGGAATAATGACAACAACAAAATGAACGGCACGCCCATCGGCGGTCCCAGCCTCTCGATTAAGTACCCATGCCCGCCCGCATTTCCAAAACCTTAGATATCTGCAGGCCGTTTTGGTTACGAATCAATTTTAGTAAAACGAATCATTCCACAAAATCTTCCTTTTTCAAAAGGTTTTTAGCTTAGATATAGGAATTTGAAATCCTACCGCCGATGTGCGGGCACGGCATTGAATGAGTTAACAGCCTTCGCCTGCTCCACTCCACCCCTCGGTACGCCCTACCAGTCCAATCACTCAATGGGTATAATCCTACCAGTTAATGGGTAATTTGTCGTAACAAATTACAAGTTGTCTTCGTTATTTGGTTTATAATTATTTAAATAAAATTAATGACGTCATTTTTCGAAAATTTCAAAAATGCTGGTAATACTGAGATTGTACATATCCGAGCTAAGCAGCAAAGTATTTATGTATCTAAGTATATAATTGTATATTTAGCATAGAGTTTAATTTTCTATGTTTCGATTTTGCTATATTTAACGTTTTAGTTTCGAAAATATGAAAGTTGGAGTTATACTAGTTTTGTGTTTGTCTAGAGTAAGTTATCTGTAATCTGCCACCAAAATACCTGTGCTGTCACTATACTATACTTGAACGGTACTTTACTGCTATAATAAACAAGAAAATATTTATGAATTCTAATAGAATCGTTAGAATCAAGCTTAGTTTATCATTAAATGCACAAGGAAATGATGTAAATCGAATTCAACACATTAATGGCAAATACATTGTAAATGTAATTGTGACAATCTAAACAATAATCTTAATTAATTATTACAAAGGTCAGTTATCGAGCATACACTAGATACTGATTATTAATACACAGATAATATTACGTTAACTTATCACTGTCCAATTTATTCAATTGATATTGTACTCTGTGGGATATACTTTAAGCTGAAACCCAAATGGAGAAATTAAACAGTTTTGCACTGGTTGATGGTTGACAAGATAGACATGCACAAAATGTGAATTTAAATTTTAAAAAATAGATTTGATATTTGTTTTTCTAGGTTAATTTTTAATGTGGCTATAAATAAGATCGATGCAGGCAAAGGTAAACGCATTCAGCCTGCGATTGCGAAGGTTACACACGTTGAATGTCGTTTTTCACAGACAAAATAAAACTTTTTTGTCTCGGCCACTTATCAAATGGTTAACCAACAAAAAGATGTAGGTAAAGTCCTGAAAGCTAAACTAAGTCATCTTGACTGCATTTGCAGTCGTTATCACCATTATTCCGCGCTAGGCGCCCGTTGTGATTCTTTTGTCTGTGGTTTTTTCATCTATAGAAAATACCTGTGCCCCACATTGTGTGAAACCTCCATCACTAATGCGTCGTTATGACTGTTGTGAACTACAATTATTATTGTTATTAACCAATGCTTCTTGGTCCTCGACACTTATTATTTTAGATTGAAATGTGGTTATCTTTAAAAAGTCTGAAGGCCGATTAGTATCTACAATAACATGAAATCATGAAATATTTATGCCTTTTTTGTTTTTATGGTTATTTTATTCCAACTAATGAGTGTTTCTAGTATCGGGATAAATTCGTTTCTAAAATAGTCACAACTCTGAGAATATTTCACTTAGGGCTGAAGTCTTTGACATCTGTTTTAAGCTAATATTTGAGTGCATCTAAAACGCAACAAAAAAGGTCTGGTAATAGTCCAGTTAGTTTTAAAAAATGAAAATAAAAAACAACCGAATTTTCTCACATTTTTAACGTTTCAAGTATTTCTTTAAGGTTTTATTGGGAGGTTTTGATAAAACTTTTTCTATTCATTTATTGCCTACTTTTGTAGTTGTTGAACGAATCCTATTTTATGCCTGTAGAACCTCTACATCGACAGATATCGCTTGAGTCAATCGACCAATCAAGCCACCGAATTCAGTAACAAACATAATTGAAAAGATCTCCATTTCAAAACTGTAGGGCCCATAAAATCGCTTTGCCTTAACGGGTCGGACACCGATGGAGGTCTCTTGGAGAAAATTACCTATCAATCAAAGATTATGAATTTATTTTGTCGAAATTAACAACCACAAAACAATAAAACAAAACTTTCAACTTCCATTACTAAAATACATAAAAAATGTATTTAAAATCTCTTATCATTAGAAACGCGTGCACAACACGTTGAAATTATCATGGAGCATGTTTACAATGTGCTCTGCATACTATTAAACTCCCGCGCATCTAGGTCACACTATTTACCGTCTCTACATCATAATTACAAACGCATAGAGACGATAATCACTCGTATCGGATGCAACGAAACGAACCCATATTTGTCGGTCGACGCTTTCGTATCGACGCATATTAAACGCTTGTTGATGAAATAAATATCGTTTATTTTTTAATATTTTTGAAATGACGATTCATAAGGAAACATGTTATTTTGTGCACATTTTCTTATTTTGCGTAGTTTTAAAAACTTGTTCGCGATCGAATGTACCTCTTTTAAATGCTTATAAAGTTCTGTTATGTATGGAAATTAAATACGTATATGTCGCAGGCAATTTGTATGATTCCGCGTTTTACAAACGGCGTCGTCCGTTCAAAAACGAGACATCGTCCAGCTCGTTTAGCGTATGCTAACGCACATCGAAATTGGAACTTGAGGCAATGGACAAATGTTTTATTCACTGACGAGTCTCGTTTCAATCTGCATGGTAACGACCGACGTCCTCTCGTTTGGCGCCGACGTGGAGAACGTTTTCGCCAGAACTTTTCCGTCCAGTCGTTGCCTACGGCGGATACGACGGATTGACTTACACGATGGACGACGATTCGATCGAGTGAAACAAAAAACGGCTGGCTGTTATTTGGTTCTATTTGGGGTTTTGTGGACATATTGGACTGTAAAAGGCACACTTAACATTTGTGGTTTCCTCAGTATTTTCGATCCAGCGCTTGATTTTCCAAAAAACCACCGAAAGCCCTTTTTTTGTTGCATTTTCAAATTCATGTGACAAAAAGAAAAACATTTTTCTTCGGAAAAGAAATGGCTAGTCGTTAAAGAGAATTCATTCAAGTTCTTGAAACCTACCTTTAACTCTCTGTGCGATCATTGGTTGCTAAGATATCGATAATCAAAGACAATAAGGAACCATTTCTCGGAAGACCGATATCTCTGCGAGGACGTATCAAGGTGTATAAAATATAAATTAAAGCTACATGAACAAAGTATCCGATCCTTATAGTGGTTAAACAAAAAAAACTTTTCCACGCCCGTAGACCAAATAATAAAACTAAAAAGGTTTGAAAAATTTTTTGTTACTGGTTTATCTAAGATTACTCAAAAAGCGCGGATGCTACAAAATTTTGAAGTTCTAATCCAAATTCCAATTGGAAGGCGTAGATGTTTGTGTGATGAATACGAGCAAATGTAGGTACCTGAATCTATCCGTTACCCTTGTATCCATCCAAGCCTTATAGTGCTTACTTTGGACTAGGCTAATTGGTGTGAATGTAAGAAATATTATTATTAGTTTTCTTTGTGACTTGGTTATTTCTGCTTTTTTATAATTGTGAAGGAGTTTGCTCTTCTTGATCCCAATTAAGCTCGGAGGCAAAGACAGAATCTATGATGGAACCTAGAAGGTACATCTGCTGTAAATACTTTTCACATGTCGAAAAAATAACGGACTATCTGGTAGAGGAGGCCGGGCACATTTGCTTATTTTAACCTTAATATTTTATAAACGATACCCTACATATAAAATCAAGCACTTAAATAACAAAAAGATATAATATTTTGCCATATCTTATGATGAATTCATAAAAACAAGTATTTAGAAAAATTAAACGTCATTTGTTAATTGGAATAAGTCTGTGGTGTATTAATTCCTATAATTATATAATTATCATTATTTTGACTTTACTTATATCCCGATAATTTTAACGTTGTAAGACATAATGTATTTATTTATGGTTTTTTTAATCCTCGTTTATTTTTTACTAGCTGACCCGGCCACGCGTTGCTATAGTAACGTTAATTGATGCTACGCTATTCTTAGGCTTATGCTAACTATGGTAAATATATATGGTAACAAACCCACAAAGTCCTTCTTTTATGTAGTGGAGATATATCTCTTACTTATATGCCAAGTAAAGGTCTGTAAGCCTAATGTGCTTATAGCTCCTTCGCGGCAGTCTGCTTGTCAACAAAATGCCTACGTTCGAAATTAAAGGTCAAAGGCCCATTGAAGACGTAGACCTATCAATTGTACCCAATTTAAATAAAAAATGTATAAACTTTTATTATAATAGATTCATTAAATCGTTTTAATATTGGTTCAAGAATAATTTATTGTGCTATCGTGAGTTAACAAAAAATATATAAATAGTAACTTAGCGAAACTCGTAGAAATCCTTATCTACAAACAAGGAAGATCTATAGACGAAAAATACCTCCATTTTTAAATATTTATTGGAATGATCCTCGGTTAAAATACACATTTGACACTGGCTCCTAGCCATTTGTCAGTTCACGGTAGCAATTGCTACTAAATTCAAATTTCCGCGTGGACTGCTTTTCTTAATTACGATTAATTATTTATTTACAAAGATATATTTGAATATTTTCATATACTAATATACTACGCATTTCTATGATTAAAATTGCTTTTAATTGCTCATAATCTGAACTCCAGATTTCATAAATTAGAAATGAATTATAATATTTTCGTGTCAAAGTGACATTACTGAATAAAAACAACTAAAAAATTGTGCGTGACAGCTCCGTCGCGTGACTGGAGTTTACTCCTAAATAACGATTATCTTAAAAATATATATATATATAATAGGCAAAGGAAGTAAATTAATTCATATATTCATATTAATTTGATAAAATATATATCTTAAATTATGGTATTATTATTTATATTATTTTTTTATTATTTATGATATTTTACATGTATACTGAATGCTATAGTGAGAAAAAAAGGGAGAGGATAAATGTGTACTTGAGACTGAGGTACGGGAAGCGCTATAAGATGTGTGGTATATTACGCAGAGGAAATGTAACCCTTCACTTTTTGTTAACGTTAGATTTAATTACCCAGCTATTTTCATACCGTGCGCTATATATGAAACGATTCTCAAGGCAAGGCTCAATTCTCCAAAAAATGTTCCGAATAAAAATATAAAATTTCGTGAAATCTCTTTTTGCATGAATAAATAACTTAATAAATATTAGACAAGAACACACATACATTGTTGTGAACTATTCAGAAATGGCGGCGGTACTAAATCACCCTGACCTGAGCCATCAACAACAAAGTATGAAAATATAAATATATTGTAAATTACTAATTCGTTATTAATTACGTGCATTTAGTATTAAATATACCACTCTTAAAGATGTGAATGTAGCCAGTAAATTCATACCCTCACAAAACGTTTCAGATGGAAATAATGGGGCAGAGCGTGTTTGAGTTCAGCCACCCGTGCGACCACGAAGAGGTCCGCGACGCCCTTCGCTCCAGCAACGGGAGGCGGGAGTTGCTCCTCCGCCTCAAGTGCACACTCACCAGCAAAGGGAGGAACGTGCATCTCAAGTCAGCATCTTATAAGGTATGAATTTTGCAATGGGTTCCTGCGAAAGTTGATTTTAAGGGAAATGTGGACGACATGGCAAGTTTCGATATTAAACCAGATTATTTCGATTTTGTACAAAATATCAAAATATAATTCTTGAAAAGATTATTTTAAAGTCTCGAGAAAAAGGTCTATTCAATTGAGGGACTATTCAATGTTAGCCTCCTCGTAAAACTTGATTTGGGAAATATAATTTAAGCATATCAGTACATTACAAAAATACTTTGTGTGTTTGTTACCATATATTGGGGATGTTGCGGATGCATTTTTTTTCACATCCGCGGATGCGGATGCGGATGCGGATTTTAAGAGGCTCACATCCGCGGAAGCGGATGCGGATGCGGATCTGTACAAAAAACTTAAGTGTTGGTTTGGTAGGGTAAAAAAGCAGTGATATTTATCCTTTATCTATACATATAAATAAAATTGGAGTGTCTGTTTGTAATATTGAAATAATTTTTTTTACTACATAAATATGAATATATATACGGCACACAAACTAAAACCACATTTTTTACAATTTTTGTCTGTCTGTCTCTCTGTTTGTTCGGGCTAAACGCTGAAATAGCTGAACCGATTTTGACGGCACTTTGATTGGCAGATAGCTGATGTAATAAGAAGTAACTTAGGCTACTTTTATTTTTAAAAAAATATTTTACTTTAGAAAAATAAAGTAATGTTGCTATGTCAAAGTACTGTCCAGTACAGCGCGCAGCTCACGCGCATGCCACCACTGTCTATGCCGTCACGTCGGGCGCTGCCCACCACTTTTCCCACCAACGAATCAATATCACAAAGGCTGCCTATCGCGCGGGCTCAGCACGCGCCAGCGGGCTATTGCTGGTTTTAATAAAAATTTTTTTTGCAAATTATAATAACTGAGCCACGGCAACGTGTGGCCGGGTCAGCTACTTTAATAATAAAGTAGTGAGTGAATTACTATTACTGATTAATTGTTTTGTAATGAAATTTAATTATTAGAGCATTATATTTAATGATTATATTTAAAGTAGAATGACCGCCTTTTCGGACTCCAGTCTGTTTCGCAAGGGTTCGCGTATTAATCCTGCGCTACTAAATAACTGTTCACTTGGAACACTGGCTGGTGGCGCTGATAAGAATTTGCGTGCTTTTTTAGGTAACAGTTTGAACTCACTTTGATTAACACTCCACCATTAAAGAGGACTCTCCTGTAAAATAATTCACTTTTTATTACGTAAAGTAAGTAATTGCTTCTTGTGAATTGTGTCAGGGCTGACAATTTCTGGTGTAGCATCATGGTAAGATCAGTAATTAAACAGGACTGACGTCCTGTACCTGAGGTCTCTAGTATTTCCGTTCTGTTTCCATTAAATCTGTCATTCTCATTTTCTTCACACTTTCGGTACTTGGAGATATTGTTCGAGAAGCCAAGATGTCTTCGGTGTTTCTGCTAATCTTTAATATATCATCTTTAATCTTTTACTCGATCGACACTCTCCACTCGCCGGCCCCTTCCCTTTCTTTCTTGTCGCATCCGCATCCGCATCAGCTCCGCATCGATTTATATGCGGATGCGGATGCAGATGCGGATGTGTAAATCGATGCGGATGTTCCGCATATGCGGATGCGGATGCGAATATTCGCAACATCCCTGCCATATATAGTTACCATAAGCCTAAGAATAACAGTTTTTATAATCAATTAACGTTACCATAGCAACGCGTGGCCGGGTCAGCTAGTACATTTTTAAATCGATTGTTCAATACTGGTGAAAATGTCGGACGATTAAAAATTAAATTATTTTAAGTGTGTTTGAAAAAAGTTATTTTTTATTATTTTATTTATTAATGTAATCTGTAACAGATCAACAGACAGGCAACTTTGCAGCGGTGAGTTAAGCCCGCAGAATTGCCAAACTTAAGTGACAGTGGGCGGGCATACAGCTCGTAGAACTGAAGGTCGTTGGGACGGAAAAGTTCTCTAGTATTACATAAAGTTGGTATTGATACTCGGATCTGGTGACTAAACTTCAGCAAAGTTTGCATTTTTAATGAAAACTGCTGACTCAGATAAATGTCTTAGCTGCAATGAAGTTGAAGATGTGCAACATTTGCTGATGGATTGTGTAAGGAACAAGGATGAGAGGGAAACATTTTTTTTTAATTTTCACATGAACCGTTTGGATGTAGGAATGATCCAAAGTGTTTATCGGATACAGTAGGGGTCTTCAAGACGCGAGTGAATAGTATCTTTTAGGCAAGCGCGTCACATCCTAAATCGCATCATCGCTTGCCAGGCGAGATAGCGGTCAAACGCTTACCTATTTATAATAGAAAAAATAGCAAAATATTAAAGTAGTTTAGTTATTCATTTAAGTAAATAAGTAAAGCTTTAGGTATAAAAGTACATGAGCAAATTCTACCTTTGCTTATTCCACCGAAGTTCTGAAATTAAGTTAAAATAGTGATTCAAATGTGATTTAATTAAATTCTTTTGAATCATCAACATTTTTAACCTACCATCAGTTCGGCATATCTTTAACTGACTTAAAGAACGGGTTCAAAAACGTATCAGCTTGAATAGAGCTAACGACATTTATAATATTATATTTATTTATTTAACAATTTTAGCAACTAACGCTGGTTAAAAAACACAAAAACATAAAATAAATACAGAAGGCTTAATAGTTTCCACAAATAGAAATAGTATGCCTATTCAGTTCAGTGTGGACAATTGGCCTAAACGCACGCGCATCTTAAGCATTTCATAGATTGTAAACCTTTTTTTCTATTTTAGTAGGTACGGATTTATTGTATTACATAAAAAATTTTCAATATGGTTAACAAGTGTTCCATGTGCAACGCCCAATTTACTGATGGCGTACAGTGCTCGAGTTGTGAAAAACATATGGATTTCGGCTGCGCTCTTATTTCCGAATCCGGTTGGAGAAAACTTGGTGCGGATCGCAGATCAACATGGAAATGTTCAACATGTAGAAATACATGTCCAGCGACTCCTAGCCCAAATGAATCGGTTTCACTGACCACTATCCTTCATGAGATTCGTGAGCTAAAGATGCAGATGTCTGAATTTGGTGAGATAAAGACATATATTCCCAAATTGACTGATGAAATCAAATGTATCAAAGATGATTTGAATGATTTCAAAAAATCATATGATTTCTTGTCAGCTTCGGTGGATGAACTAAAAGAAAAAGCTACGTTTTTCGAAAGCAAAATTAATGAATTAGACAATAAAGTTAAAGCGGTTGAATGTCTTGCCACGGAATTAAAGTCTAAGTTGAACAACTTCGATCAAAGATCAAGGCTAAACAACATCGAAATTAAAGGTGTGCCTATTAAGAAGGACGAAAATTTGTTTAAAATTATTGAAACCATTTCTCACAAAGTTGGGTACAGATTCCCGAATACCCAAATCAACTACATATCAAGAGTTCCAACTTATAACTCCAAAGATAAATCAATAGTCGTCAGCTTCCTAAATCGCTATATAAAAGAAGATTTCATATCAGCAGCCCGCGCGTATAAATCTTTGAAAGCAGAAGACATTGGTTTCCAGGATTCGAAAAATCGCATTTTCATCAATGATCACCTAAGCACTGATATTAAAACTCTATTGAACAAAGCGAAACAGTTGGCGAAAGAGAAGTCCTTCAACTACGTCTGGGTGAAGTTTGGGAAAATCCACGTTCGAAAGAATGACACATCTGGTATTTTTGTAATTAACAATACTAATGATTTAAACAAGTTTACCTAAGCTGTTTTCTAACATCATTTTTAGTAATTTTGTCTAATTTAGTACTTAGATTACATGTACTAATCACATGTTACATTTATCATTATTCGTTACATATTATAATTTATAAATTAATATTAAATGTTAGATTACTTCGCTATTGCTATAAGTCAATTTCTGTTAACAGCGCTTTCGCAATTAGTGACAAAATGTTTATAACGTCTGACCTGTCCCCACTGCTAATGTCTTGCTTTTGTTCAGCTCATTGTATCATCCTCTTATCGCACAATTGCAGTAAACATATAACCATCTCGCTTGCTCTGCGGCAGGACCCGTTGTATGGCGTGGCTGCCATGATTTATCGCTTGATCGCGTTTACTCGTCACTCTTTCTATTATTTAAAATTATTTTTTCTTGCGTTACCGTCATTAGACGGCGTGGCGACGTTACTGCTTTGCACTTTTAAACTATATTATATTCTTACTTATCCTCTCAGCGCGTTTGTAAAATACGTTATTTTATCTGTTTTACCGATTAATTGCATTCAGATATGAATAATTTCTCATTAAACCACTTAAATATTTATTATCAGAACGTTAGAGGATTAAGGACTAAAACAGCAACCTTCTGGCGAAACTTGCGTTTAGCTTCGTATGACATCATTATACTTACGGAAACCTGGTTGTTAGACAGTATAAGTGATTTGGAGTTGTTTGATAATAGGTACGCTGTGTGGCGTCGTGATCGTAATTATGACCTTACTAACCAAAGTCGCGGTGGTGGTGTTCTTATCGCAGTACGAAGTGATTTGCCAGCTACCCCAGTTAGTCAAAATAATTCCTCGGTCGAGGATCTGTGGTTGTCTTTACCAACTAATCAATCAAATAACTCTAAAAATATTAAACTAAATTTATGTGTAATTTACTTATGTAAACAAAATAAAGGTCTATCATTTACGGAGCAGTTACAGAATTTCCTATCTAAGCTTAACACTGCTATATCACTTAGTGCTGAGGATATTTATCTCATCGTGGGCGATTTTAACATGAGCGGAATTCCTTGGATCTTTAATAGTGATGATAATTTCTACTATGCTGGTAGTGTATCGGGTTCCGACGAACAAATGTTGATTGACGATTTATGTACCCACGACTTAAGGCAGTTTAATGGTGTATTAAACAATTATGGTAGGATTTTAGACCTAGTAATATCCAACACGGGGGTGAGTGTTAGGGAATGCTTCGACCCGTTGGTGTCGCTTGATCCGCATCATAAAGCAATCGTGATTGACGTCACAGTCAATGATATAATATGCCTACCGCGCGCACCCCGCTTAAAAAAATTGTTTCATAGATGTGACTACGACAATATTAATGCCGATATTAATAACATAAATTGGTCCTCGGTACTTGGTGGTAATGACATTGAAAAGGCAATGAATATTTTCTATATGGAAATAAATAAATTAATAAGTAAACATGTACCCACTAAAATTTGTCGCGATTATAATTATCCCGTCTGGTACTCATCTGCGTTGGTGAAAATTATCAAAGAGAAATATAAATTCCATCGGAAATATAAGAAATATAATAATCAGTCTGATCTTCATGCATTTCAATTATTGAGAAATAGAGAAAAGCGTATCGAGGATGAATGTTATAAAAATTATATGTCATCAATTGAAAAGTCAATTAAAGACAATCCCAAGTACTTTTGGTCTTTTGTGAAGTCTAAATACAAAACATCTGGTGTTCCAAACACAATGCACTATGGTAATAAAATTGCAAATGATGGCGTGTCTATTTGTAATATGTTTTCAGACTTTTTCTTTTCTAATTTCTCGTTACCTTCCCTAATCCATAATTACACTGCCCCTGACCCCTCACCCCAAGCCAATATTTCTAATATTCACATAACCATACATGACGTGACTAAGTTATTGCTATCACTAGATACTACTAAATCAGCGGGGCCTGATAATATTCCTCCGATATTTTTGCAGAAATGCGCCAAAAGTATCTCCGTGCCAGTACATATGCTATTTATGAAGTCTCTGTCTGAGTGCAATATGCCGATAGTCTGGAAATCGGCCTTTATAACACCAATTCACAAAAAAAGTAAAAAATCTGAGGTTACTAATTACAGGCCCATTTCTAAACTCTGTATTTTGGCAAAATTATTTGAAAAGTTTGTTTACAATCAAATTTATCACGGGTTAAAGCACACATTTATTGGCTCGCAACATGGCTTTCTTCACGGACGGTCAACTGCATCTAATCTCATCCTATTCAATGATTTTGTTACTGATTCTATGGACAAGGGATTGCAGGTTGATGTGGTTTATACGGATTATAGCAAATGTTTCGACAGAATAGACCATAAATTATTAATTTTGAAATTAGAGGGTATAGGTATATGCGGGGACCTTTTGCGGTGGTTCGCGTCATATATATCTAATAGATCTCAGGCAGTGGTTATTAACAACTATATTTCTAGCTGGGTGAACGTTCCCAGCGGCGTTCCACAAGGCTCGATTTTGGGCCCTCTCTTGTTTTTGGTATTTGTTAATGACATTGCTGCTTGTTTTCAACATTCTCGACTTCTTTGCTTCGCTGATGACATGAAGATCTTCAAAGCTATCTCATCTCCATCTGATATTGATGACCTTCAGTCTGACCTGCTTCGATTGGATGATTATTGTGCCCGAAATAAACTGGATTTGAATCCCTCGAAATGCTTAGTAGTTACTTTCTCAAGGAAGAGCTGCATTGCTCCTTCTCAATATTATTTGAGAAACCAGAATTTGCAAAGAAGTTCTGTTAATCGAGACTTGGGGATTCTACATGACTCCAAACTAGTCTTCGACGCTCATGTGGAGCATATTGTTAAAAAAGCTTATAGGGCATTAGGATTTGTCATGCGAAGCTCGACCAATTTTAAACAGATTAAAACTTTGAAGATCTTGTACTGTACATTTGTTAGGAGTATCTTGGAGTATGGGTCTGAAATCTGGAATCCACAATATTCCAAATATACCTTTCGCATTGAACGATTACAAATGAAATTTATAAAATTTTTGTGTTACCGTCTGAATATTTCCTATGATTCTCA
Source organism: Calamotropha paludella (assembly GCA_927399485.1). NCBI lineage: Eukaryota > Metazoa > Arthropoda > Insecta > Lepidoptera > Crambidae > Calamotropha > Calamotropha paludella. The sequence goes on from OV656820.1 coordinate 2,367,440, forward strand.
AAATTACTTAAATTTATGCTCACGATTTCACCTTCTTCCTTTAGTAAAAAGACGAGAGGTGACAGATGTAGCCTATCTACTTAAAATAATACAAAATAAAATTGACTCTCCTGAACTTCTTTCAAAATTGAATTTTAATATTCCGACTAGATCTGCTAGGCACTACACCCCCATTCGCGTTCCATTGGTCTCATCAAACTATCGCCAAAACTCCTTCCTGCTGCGTGCAAGCGAAAGTCTTAATGATTTGTGCAAATCTAAAAACTTTGATATCCACCACTCTGGTATAGCAACAGCGAGGCGCTTACTCTGTGGGGATTTCTTTGTGCAGTGAATTAAATGTTGTATACCTACTTTGTTACAATTAGTCTACTACTTTATATTATTAGAATTTAAGATTAAGTTTTTCATTTATGAATTTTAATTTGTCCACATTTATACATTTTTAAAATATGTTATTTAAACGTGAAGACCTATTATTAGCTTACTGTTTTTTATGTAAAACTGTGTATTCTGTATGTTCGCTGTTGGTCTTCCAAATATAAATAAATAAATAAATAAATTTATTATATAAAATAGTGCAACCTTAAATGTCTCAAATTAAAGTGTGATTGGAGTATATGTAACAATTATCACAATAATAGTAGTGTTATGGTTTCAGGATTTCATGAATTATTTCCTGTCTGTTTCTTATTCGCCTACTTAGTGTAAATTTTTCTTGATACAAAAAGACTGTATATGAACAAGTAACAAAACGAATGGTAAACAACTTTAATAGCATTAATAATTGCTGTGTGGCACGCAATGTAGCGGTAGACTTCACATGTGTCCCATCGTACCCACGTGTGTTTATAACTTGGAATGTTCAGTAATAACATTTTGAATGTGACTTAAAAAATCATGTAAAAAGGGTCAATTTGATCAACATTAATTCTATAAGTAAAAATTTCCCTGGTGAAATCTCGTAAAAAAAAATCCTTGCAATAATAATAATAATATTTTTTATATTTACACTCATTCCCCTAGCCCAAAATAAGCACTATAAGGCTTGTTATGGAAACCAGGGTAAGTGATAGACATGTAATGTTTATAGAAATATATATAAATAACTGTGACTCGGGTACAAATAATCGTATTCATCACACAAACATCTTCCCCTTCCGAACCCAAGGACCGCGAAAGGCAAGATTATACCAAATGGTCGGCAATGATAGGGAGATTATTAGGAAGTCTTTTGAAATACTTTTTAAAGTTTTTCTGAAGGGTACAATTTACCAACACAAGCTATACATTTTTAGGTTAAATATATTTTCAAAGATTATACAATAGCTTACGACAAATATAATAACAAATGAAAGATAAAAAAAAAATAGTATTTCAAGGAATTATTAAATTTGAACTTTATTACAATGGCATAAGGTTATAATGTAAAGCAGGGATGTTGCGAATATTCGCATCCGCATCCGCATATGCGGAACATCCGCATCGATTTAGACATCCGCATCTGCATCCGCATCCGCATAAATCGATGCGGAGCTGATGCGGATGCGACAAGATAGAAAGGGGAGGGGCCGGCGAGTGGCGCGTGTCGGCCGAGTAAAAGATTAAAGATGATACGTGGATACCTGAAAATGTTTAGAACTGACCAGTTAGAAACATTGCTAATGAAAACTTTTTCAATTTCAATTTTAGAAATTTTCGTAACCTAATGTAGTATATTGCATTCATTTGTCATTTGTTTTTGGGAATTGGCGGCAAATCTAAAACTCTTGTTACAAGTGAAAATGAACCTAACGCGAGAAAACTTTCGGTCAATGATTTATAATGACTTTAGTTGTGGGCTTACTCAACAACAAAGCTATGATAGGCTGCGATTAGCATTTCTTAATGAAGCCCCATCTCGTGCCACTATTTACAATTAGTTTAACGAGTTTAAGCGTGGACGTAGCAATCTCAAAGCCTAGGCATTGGTATGAGTCAAGTTCAAAAAATATTACACGAACATTTAGGTGTCCAGAAGCTTTGTACCATACTTTAACCGACGACCAGAATCACCTTCGCATGGACTGGTGTCGCCAAATATTAGATAAGTTCAACGGCGGTGACTCAAATGCTGTATTTGACATCGTCACAAGTGATGAAATCTGGATATATTGCTACGAACCCAAAACCAAAAGACAATCAGCGCAGTGGGTGTTTCCTTTCAAGGATCGGCCAGCTAAGGTAAAGAAAGGAAGAAGTCAAGGAAAAACGATGATTGCTTCATTCTTTGGTCGAAATGGTCATTTTGCGACAGTTGCGCTAGAAGATGGAAGGACAGTTACTGCAGACTGGTATGTCAATCGCTGTTTGCCTGTTGTCTTAGAAAAAATTCGACAGCAGCGCCTTCGAAGCAGGATCCTACTTCACCACGACAATGCTTCAGCGCACTCCGCAGAACGGACTGTTGAATATTTGGCAAGTGTCGAGATAATGAATTATCCGCCATACAGTCCTGACCTGGCGCCCTGCGACTTTTATTTATTCCCAAGAACTAAAGATAAAATTCGCTTTACGAGCCCTGAAGATGCGGTGAAAGCGTACGAAAATGCCATAGAAGAGACCCCTAAGGAAGAATGGGCCCACTGCTTTCTCAGTGGTTCCATCGAATGCGACGATGTGTAGAGAGATTACTTCGAAAAACAATAAAAGTATTGGCAACTTTCTACATTAAGCTGTTTTTCATTTTCTAAATATTTTCAGTGTAACCTAGGTATATTGAAGATTAACAGAAACACGGAAGACATCTTGGCTTCTCGAACAATATCTCCAAGTACCGAAAGAGCGAAGAAAATGAGAATGACAGATTTCATGGAAACAGAACGGAACGACTAGAGACCTCAGGTTACAGGATGTCAGTCCTGTTTATTCTCGATTTATCAAGTGATGTTGAGGAGAGTCAGGAAACACCAGAAATTGTCAGCCCTGACACAATTCACAAGAAGGAGTTACTTACTTTCCGTAATAAAAAGTGAATTAATTTAAATAAAAGTCCTCTTAAATGGTGGAGTGTTAATCAAAGTGAGTTTAAACTGTTACCTAAAAAAGCACACAAATTCTTATAAGCTCCACCAGCCAGTGTTCCAAGTGAATAGTTATTTAGTAGCACAGGATTAATACACGAACCCTTGCGAAACAGACTGGAGTCAGAAAAGGCGGCCATTCTACTTTTCATTAAATATAATGCTCCATATTTAAATTTCATTACTAAAACAAGTAATCAGTAATGGTAATTCACTTATTATTAAACTACCTGACCCGGCCATGCAATATATTTTTTTATTAAAAATCAGCAATAGCCCGTTCGCGCGTTCTGAGGCCGCGCGATAGGCAGCATTGATTCGTTGGTGGGAGAAGTGGTGAGAGTTGCGCGCGGTACTGGACAGTACTTGGACATGGCAATATTAATTTATTTTTCTAAAATAAAATATTAAAAAAAATAAAAGTAGCCTATGTTAGTTCTTATTACATCAGCTACCTGCCAATAAAAGTCCCGTCAAAACCGATCCAGCCATTTTAGAGTTTAGCCCGAACACACTGACAAACAGACAGACAAAAATTGTAAAACATGTTATTTTGGTGTATGTACCGTATATATATTCATATGCATGTAAAAAACGGTTATTTCAATATTACAAACCGACACTCCAATTTTATTTTTAATATATAGATAAAGAAAGGATAAATATTACTGTTTTTTACCCTACCAAACCAAAACTTAGGTTTTTTGTACAGTTCCGCATCCGCATCCGCTTCCGCGGATGTGAGTCTCTTAAAATCCGCATCCGCATCCGCGGATGTGAAAAAAATACATCCGCAACATCCCTAATGTAAAGCTTGATTTGCTGTTGAGCGGCTGACGACATGTCATATTAAATTGGCCAAAAGCAAAGACAAGAGTATAGAAATATATAATTGATGTAATCTATGGTTAATTTAATATTCAACTTAAAATACTAAAAATTTTATATAAATTAGTTTTTAAATAATCTAATACCTATATTTTTGCTCCAATTTATGTTTTGTTTCAAGTTTTATCAGTAGTGTTGCCCAAATGCAAGAACAAGACGAGACTTAGCCAGTCTTGGTCTTGGTCTTGCGCCAATACACCTGGTCTTGGTCTTGGTCTTGGTCTTGCGCTTGCAGTCTTGGTCTTGGTCTTGGTCTTGCAGCAAGAGTCTTGCAAGTCTTGCAATTACCTATTAGTCTATTGCTATTTATTAAAGTTTACTTTAAATCTTAGAAAAACGTATTAGAATTGGAACATTGTGAGCTTGAATTAACATAGCCATAGTAAAGATCAATCAGATTAATAAATAACTGAAGATTTGATAAGAAAGTCGAAAAATCAACTGACCTATATGTCGTTTTCCATGGAAGTAACTGTTTCTTAATAAACATTTATGATTTATAAGCTTACATTTGCTAAAACATGTAAAAAAACAAATTAATTACAATAACTTGACTGTATTTTAAATAACAATGTCTGTCTAGAAAGAGATTGAACCCTCAACTTGCATGAAATTTAATAAAAGAGTTTTATGATTTATCATTTATTTCAATCAAAAATAAAATACAACACAAATCAAACATAACAGTACACAACAGCTTTATCATTAGGTTATGTTACTTTATATCAATTCTTTTGACCAAGAATTAATACAAAGTAACCATCTGGCTGACTCATCACTTAACCTATTTCTATGTTTTCTAATTACTAATGATGCTTTAGAAAATAATCTCTCAGCAGGTACTGAAGTTGCAGGTATTGAGAGAAAATCACGGGCCATCTTCGATAAAGTCGGATACTCTGTCTCATGCGTCCTCCACCAATCTAAAATGTCTTCCGAGCTGGCAGTTCTTGGTTTTCTCAGGTACTCCTCCAACTCGTCTATCACTAAGCCTTGAAGACAAGATCCAGATGACGTCGAGGGACATTCATAGAGTTTATCAAAGTCTATAATGTCTTCATCTTCATCACATACTTTATTTTCTTTTCTTGGCAATTCCAGAGATTTGTTCAGTGAGTGTAGACTTTTATATTCTTCATAAAGTTCATTGAACTTGCGCAGACTTTCTGTTTTAAGTTGCTTCCCCCACATTGTCAGGTCAAAAGTCTGAGCCTTATGCCTTGGGTCTAAAATTAAAGAAGTACAATAAATCCAGTTGCTCTTCTTATAATGTTTAAGCATTTTGTCTCGAGCTGCTTGGAAAGCTAGAATGAGCCTTTCATCCACTTCAGATCGATTAGGTTTCTCATCTAACTGTTTTACCATGGATTCAATTTTATCTAGCAAGAGATTGAATGATACAATGACTAGCGGTAATGTAACATATTTGTCTCCACCAAGTTTTGTACTTAAAAGTTTAAAGTTTATTAGAAATTTATGTAATTTTTCGAGTACCTGCCATTCACTAGCTGTGATTTGAAAATCATTCAATTCGGTGACAGAACTGCACAATATGTTAATGCCCGCTCTCACTTTTAAACCAAATCCAATCATATCATGTGTGGAATTCCATCTTGTTGGACAGTCAAGAATGGCATTTAGATTTGATGGCACGCCAGCTGCTTCACAAGCAGACTGAAACTTCTTCTTCACTATCTCACTTCTTTTTATTTTACTGGAAATACTGCGTAACTTTGTTACAGATGTACGCGAGTCAGCAATATTTGGTGCATATTCTTCATCTTCCTCAGTTTCGTCTGCATAGTCTTCATACTGCTGATCTTGCGCGTTAGTGTCAGACTCACAGTGTAATGCTAAGGTCTCTAATAAATCTTGTACACCAAGGTTTAAAATGTGAGCAAAGCACCGGAAATGTTGATTGTCTGAATCAAAGTGTGGCAACTGTTTGCCCAGTTCATACATAAATTTGGTATTTGCAGTTGCGTTGTCGACCGTGATACCTTGTATTTTATCAATTATGCCATATTCCAATAAACATTCATGGAAAATCGTTGCAATATCTTCCCCAGTATGTCGACCGCGTGATGGTATAAAATCAAGAACTACAGATCGATACTTCCATTCGTTGTCTATATAATGCATAGTAACCCCGTAGTAACTCCTACCAGCAATTGACGTCCACCCATCAATGGTAAATGACATTTTAGATGATAATTGTTGAAGTCGTTCCTTGAGATTAAATTGGAGCTCTTCAAATCGCTCTTTGACTTTCCTTCTAAGTGTAGACCTTTTAGGAAACTCCATATTAGGGCAAATACGTCGAAAATATACTTGTGTAGCTTCGTCATCGAAAAATGAGAAGGGAAGATATTTTTTCACTACCCAATCAACTGTAGCTGTCGTGATGTTGTCACTGCTGTTTTCCGACTGAAATAAAACAATAAATCTTGTGTTATTATTTAAAACATACTAGGTTTGAGCGTTTAGGAGGAGGAGGTTTGTTGTTGTTAAATCGAGAAAATCGTTAAATTGACATTTGTTATATTAAGGTTGCACTGTACTGTAATTTACCAAAATAAAGTACTTAGTTGTTACTGGCCGATTATGAAAACAAATGAAAATATAGGTGTTTATAAAAATATTTAAGACGATAATTACATACTTAATATGTCGCACCCCTAGATGAAAACACCACTAACTCAAAAATACTTACGTAAGTTAATGGCGTTTTTGAAAGTATCGCATGAACAGCTACGCGGAGTTAAAATTCCCGTAGCGACAATTTCGACCATTGTTAAAAATGACGCGAAATATGTACCTATGTATTACTATTTTATCAATATCTATAAAATATTCCGAAGTCAGTTTAAAGTCATTTGTTCAAAAAAGACTTTTTTGAGTTCCTGGAGTTTTCATATAAAAAAAATATATTCTTACCTGTCCACTTCTTCCAGCGGTTACTAAAAAGCTTGTGATATCTCCACTTAATTTTGGTTTAACAGGAAGAAATATTTGTGATTCCTTTTTGTGGAAAGATATTAGATGTTTCCTTAAGCCTGAAGTGTTTCTGTTTTTCATTTTTATTTCAGTCTTTTTATGTTGGCACAATTTACACAAGGCAGTTTGGGATGCATGAATTATTTCGAAAAACTCCTCAAATTTGCTTTTGGGTCTTTTAGATCTGTGACTCAAACTCTCGTTACTCGGACTAGAATAATTTGAATCTTCGTCACTCATATTAAATTGTACACGTGATACGTTTTTAGAAAACAACAAGAATTAGTAAAAACAATTATTAAGTTAGACTCGAAGCACAGCTCAATTGGAAATGACTGGAATTAAAATAATTCCTTTGTTTATAGTACGTTTCCTTGCTTTCTACCGCGCCGCCTCGCCACGTGCCGGCTCTATTAAAAGGATGCCGCCGCAAATCAAACGATGCCGCGTGCGGCGTACAAACACAGATTATTACCTACTTGTACAGACGCGACGCGTGAATAAAATATATGTAAAGAATTAGTGCCAATCACTATTCTTTACATATAAGTGAATGTTTTGGCGTACATCTATACTAATCTATACTAATATTATAAAGCTGAAGAGTTTGTTTGTATGTTTGATGACAGAAGTTTTAAAATAAATAAATAAATCCTGAACGTCACTATACCTCCAAAGTTACTATTCTTCGTGGGCGAAGTCGCGGGCACTGCTTGTAAATACTTTTTTTTTTTTTTATTTATTTTTTTTTATTTATTTATTTCATATACAAGAAAAAAAAATACAAAGATACAATTTAGTCCCACAAAACCGACTTGTCGGTTTGACTGAGGGATCTTTAGTCTCTTAGCTTATAATTATAATTATGTAGGTATATAATACAACTATAACTGTATCAGGTAAAGTTAAGTGCACAATAATTGGATTTAGACTGAATTACAACAAACTGAAGGAAAATTTAGCGGTGATAATAATAAGATACAATTGTTGTAAGATATAAAATACGTGTGTAAAAAACAACCACGCCTCCGAGCCCTCAGATGGGCTCGGAGGCGTGGTTGTTTTTTACACACGTATTTTATATCTTATAGAAATATTGCATTGTGAATGCAAAAAAATAAATAAAAACATACAATTGTTGTGTTAAATAGTAGTCATCAGATAATCTTTTAATATTTTTTTAAATTTATTTTTATCCGTTTCACATCTAATAGTTTCGGGCAACGAATTAAGAAGATATGGTATACGCTTCTGTAAAGTTCTGTCACCAAAATAATTTTGAACCCTAGGAATTACAAATTTCTTTTTTGAAGTGGCTCTAGTGATCTGGTTATGATTTATGTATTCAAAAGTGGAGACACACTCTCGGCTGCCGTGATTATTTACTAATAATAAATCGCAGGCTTTTTATTTTATTAGTAGGTAAGTACCTACGCTTTTTATATTATTTTATTAATTATGTAGAATTTTTTTACACGTTTCAAGTATATTTAAAAGTGGCTACAATATTTATCAAACGGGTGATATTTGAACACTTTTTTGCTATTTTTTCTTGTAAAAACTTAAGAAATATAATGACTAAATGTACAATAATAGTACCTAAGTAATTAGTTTAAAACCATATAATCAATATTATAATATATACTTACTAGAATAAATTATTATGACATCTACTACCTATCCTTACCATTTTATTCTAATCATAATACTACTTGCGTGATCAGTATAATGTATTCATTTTCATTATAAGCACTCTGAAACTTATTTATTCTTTGGAACACCTGTAGGTACTCTTAAAATTCGAAATTATTTTGCATGAGTATACCTACGCCTACGCCCTGTGGCGGCAATCAAATAGTGTCAAATGTTGTGATTTCGGCGCGGCGGCAACGATTGTTGTATATGATTTCAAAAGAAGCCGCCGGCGCGTGTATTATAACCATGTGCTTCCGAAAAGCAGCAAATTTCTTTGAGAAGTAAGTACAAAACCTTTGATGCCGCATTATCAAAGTGCCGATGGTTAAAACATAACTATGCATGCACTCAGTTTGATTTTAATGGATATTTTTTTATTCGCTATGTAGGTATGTTTATGGTATTAGTCGTAATGCGCATAGATCCAGTTTTTCATATTCTTTGATACAGTTTTTTGCGTCTCATAGAATTCCTAAGCGTACCTATACACCGAACTGTTACACCTAACTACTCCGTGAAATAGCGCTAAGTCCTAGCTGCAAGACGCAAGAGTCTTGCAGGCTTAGTCTTGTTCTTGCTCAAGTCTTGCACGGTCAGTCTTGGTCTTGGTCTTGCTAAAAATACGCGGTCTTGTTCTTGGTCTTGGTCTTGCAAAAACGCAAGAACAAGACCAAGACTGCAAGACCAAGACTGAATTTGGGCAACACTATTTATCAGTGTAAACATGTTATTCCGGATAAGCTGATAGTTCAAGGTGAAATTGATTTCACTTTTTGTTTAAACGAATCTACCCACCCACTTTGAAGATATATTTAGTTTATTTTTAATGATTGATAAACTGTTTACCTAAATGAGATTTATTGGGCATCGAACTTGCGGATGGATTTGAGTTATTTTAAACCATCACGGGCCAAAAGTATCATCAAAACAACAACGAAGTGGCTCTTATATCAGTTTTTATAGGCCAAGTCAATGTAGAAAACGAACTTCTTTATATTGGCTTGGATCTGGGTGTTGTGGTACCATCATTGTTTCTAAATTTTGTATTGGGACTTGGAACTTTTTATATTAGGCTGAGAACAATATACGTGATTTTGTTTTTTATTATTATATATTATACTAGCGGCCCGTCCCGGCTTCGCACGGGTGGGTGGACAAAATTCTTTAAATTTTTTCTAGTATTAAATATAGCCTATGTAACTCAGCGTGAAAGTAGCTTTCCAATGGTAAAAGAATTTTTGAAATCGGCTTAGTAGTTTTTGAGTTTATTCACTGCAAACATACAAAAATACAAATCTTTCTTCTTTATAATATTAGTGTAGATTATTTCAATCATTATTATAATAAATTGTTAACCAAATGGAGAAAGTGATCGAATCACACTTTCAACAGTGATAATAATATTTCTTTCATTCACACCAATTAGCCCAGCCCAAAGTAAGCACCGTAAAGCTTGTATTATGGATACTAGGGTAACGGATAGACAAACATATATAAAACAAAGATATATAATATTTATAGAAATATATTTAAAACTCATAACTCAGGTACAAATGCTAGTATTCATCACACAAAACTGCCACTTCTGAGACTAGAACCCAGGACCATCGGTGCGAAAGGCAGGATCGCTACCGTTGCAGTAAAAGGTCGTAGTACTTGATTTACATCAACGTGGAAATTAAGTTCTAAAATCTTAGTTTCTATCAAAAGAAGACGCATTTGTTACACTTTTTTATTCTAAGATATCATGATAATTATTCGTAACTAGTTGACCCGGTAACGCGTTGCTATGGTAACGTGTTGCCATGGTAACGCGTATACAATGGAAAAAGAGCGGACAGGCAAACACACAAACAACAAATTTGTGTTCTTAGATTAAAGATTAATCGTATTTACTTCTAAGCTTCTCAGGAAGTATAATCTCGGTGACTGCTTATGCGGTATCTTTTAGTCCAGAACTAGATTAAGATCCTATCTTAGATATTTATTTAAGTAGTATTTTGAACGTACAAAATGTTATTTTAGCATTCCTTTTTCTTTTAATTCAGAATTTAGCATCGGTCACTGTAGAAGCAAAGTAAATGATTTTCATAATAACTTTTCCGCCACAGCTAGCGGATATGTAATAGATTTTCATCCGACTTTACCGCCCGCATATCTGTTTGATAATAATGACGTATTTTCTGACCCGTTTTTACATAGGTAACAATGCACTTTCCGAGCATGTATAATATAGAGATGATTGAATGAGGCTATACCCTTTTAAACGAGTGGGAAATGGTTATGGAGTTACAAACCGGCCAAGTGCGAGTGGGACTCGAGCACAAAGGGTTCCGTACAAATTTTTAGTTTAGAAGAAAAATCACGTGTGTTGTATGGGATCACGTTTATTTACTATTAAAGTAAAAATACAATTGAGTATTTTGTAAATATTTCAAGTGGCTGCCTTCCTGTTGCCATTATTGATATCGAGCCAAAAAGGGCAAAAAATCGCAGTCTGTTGTATGGGAGCCCCCCTTAAATGTTTATTTTATTTTGATTGTAGTATTTGTTGTTATAGAGGCAACAGAAATACATAATTTGTGAAAATTTCAACTGTAGCTATCGTAGTTCATGAGATACAGCTTGGTCACAGACAGCGAAGTCTAAGTAATAGGGTCCCGTTTTTACCCTTTCGGTACGGAACCCTAAAAACGAAATTAAGTTTTTCTTTCTCCGTGTAATTAAATACTGTAAATGTTGCTAGTGACAATTCCAATTAATTAACACACAAAGGTAGGATAATCGACGACACACATGCAGACGCTGTTGCTATGTGCATTATATTACGTGTATGCAGGGAATAGCATTTCCATTAAAAAACGTAGAAGAAATGCATTAACAAAATATTTGTGTCAGTTCTGACGCACGACTGGAGTTTACACCTTAAGAAAAGGGTTACAATATCCCAGGATTTGTCCTGAGATGACAGGATTTTTCGACTTTTCTCAGGATTTGCGGCGGCAAATCTCATGATATCTAAGAATTTTCAATAGAACACAGCTTACATTTTAAAGATCTTTTCAATTAAAAGTTAAACAAACTAAAATTAATATTCCTTTCGTAATAATTGCACAGTTTAATAATTGCAAACGATAATGCCTTTCGCTCCAGCGATACTGGATTCGAGTCCAGGAAGGGGCAGATGTTTGTGTGATGAATACAGGAATTTGTATCTGAGTCATGTCTGAGTCTGTCACAAAATGTGTATCCATTACCCTTTTATCCATAACACAAGCCTTACAGTGCTTACTTCGGGCTTGGCTAACTGGTGTGAAAGTAAGTAATATTATTATAAATAATAATAGCCCTTGGTCTGCCTTTACCTACTAGTCCATGTACATTTGCCTTTTATAATTCTCTTGTCAACCTTTCTTCCGTCCATCCTTTCTGCATGTCGAAAACATCTAAGCGTCCCTTTTAAATAATTGTCCTGTATTATCCAAATTTTCTACTCTTATATTTTTTTATATTTGCAGCCATTGCCGATATACCTATTTCACAACAGTAGCTATAGCCGATTAAATGAATTCTTCTTTTACAGGTCATCCATATCACTGGTCATATGCTGACGCCAAAAGTGAAGGCCGAAGAACGGAACAACAATAAAGACGAGAAAATTATCGTTCTGGATGACAAGAATTCTTCGAAAACCGGTTCCCTCATAGCCGTGGGTCGTCCCATCCCTCATCCTGCCAATATCGAGACCCCATTGGACACGAAGACCTTCCTCTCAAGACATAGCTTGGACATGAAGTTTACCTACACCTATACTGATGCGTAAGTATGTTCTGTTGATACGAGAAACTTCCAAGTTCTTCCTATGCCATTAGAAAATAGTTTATTTTTATATTAGAAAATGGTCTATTGTTTTTTAGTCTTTAAATCTAACTAATTATTATCGATAAGATTTTGTGTGTTGGATATGTGTCCTAAAAATCATGTCTTCATATTCAGTAATTTCTTTTCTGAATTATTGTGAGGAAGGTTAATGAGAGCTGAAGATAGATGATCTGTGAATAATCATGGAATTATGAATGATTTCAAGTTCGGGGCGGGGAGGAGGAGACAGGGAGGTTTTAGTAGAACCCCACACCTTTATTGACACTTCCCTGTGGATTTTTTGAGAGAACGTTAAAAGATAGCTTCCGCTGTTTTGTTTTCATTATTACTCACTGATATCCACCACAACACAAATTTTATCAAGAATACCAAAACCATTAAAGTGACATATCCCGCCCCTATACTGAACTTAAATAGTTCAGTATAGTCGATTTATTCAGTACATTCCGTTATTTAAAAAAATACTGGTGATATTCCACTACTCAGACAGAGGCAATTCCAAAATTTTGACAGTTACTGTTTGTCAACCTTCGTGGCTGATGACTTACTCACCACTTTTTACTTTAACGCCATTCCGAGCTCCCGTGTTCAATCGCCGACCAGTCCAAAAAATTTTTTTTCATAATGGCGTAGGTTGGGATGTTTTTGTACTGTTGTTCTTTTTTTCCATAAGTGCTTTACTTACTTATTGGGTTCAGAACAATTTATGTGAGTTTGTTAAAGAGTACAAAGTTTAGTGTCATATGTGCTAACGTATTTACATGTCTGACTCCATTCCCAATAACCGCTCTCCCCTTGATAAGTTAAGATTAGTCAACCTGGTGAACCTGCCAAGAGGACGTTATGAAGCCCACAATTTTTTACTAGTTTACTACTTTGTTAATAAACGAATTAGTCATATATGTCTATAATGTTTACACTATACCCCAATAACCTTGTTAACATGTAAATATTTGCAAAATAATATTTCTAATTGCTGATAAACCAATATTTATTACTAATTAACTGATATGATTGTCATGGATAAATAAGGATTCATTTCAGTTTATTTTATTCCGTAGTGTTTACAAAGGTTAATATATGATTTAAAAACAGATTGTAGACACTTTATGCAGGGTAAAGCAATATGAACAGGGTGTCATAATGTATACCCGTCCGTTTTTAAAGCCAGGGTGAATATGCTCCTTCTGGGTTAGCTTGTTCCATCGTGGATTCTGTCTTGGCTTGATCGGGGATCATTTTAAATAACCCATTTTAAATTAAAAAAAAAATGGGTATACCTAGCAACATCACTTTGGACTAATTATATTTGCGACAAAAACATGCCCCACCAAGATTTGAATAGATGCTTACAACCATCTGAACTGTTACAGCGACCGGGTCTGGGTTTATTAATGATTGACTTATATTAAGACACCATTGAATTTCCACTTCAAGGAGCCATAGCCAAGGGTCCTTTAAAAATTCCAATTGACATTCCATACTTTCCGGCTGGAGGTCAGAATTATTTCGAAGATTTCTTTTTTAACTCAGATGCCGTCAGTTTAGAAATCAAATACGATCTGCGAAAACTATCTTGCCTATATACCTACATCTTTTCCCAAAAATTCCCTGTCACAGTGTTTGACCACGATTAACTACGAAACTACTTAACCGATTTTGATGATTTTCCTTTCATTTCGCTGGGTTTATTTCCAACTTAGGACATAGGATAGGTTTCATTTTAATTTATAACAGCAACGGGTCGCCGGGTCGGCTAGTACATACAAACATTCGTAAAACATTTAGCTGAATACGCGGAGTTAAAAGGGATATTAATGATGTAAGTAACCATTCTTAAAACAAGAAATCAAAACTACGTACAATTTTGTTTGACACAGGTCTTCTATATTGCTGCACACACCTAGCTCTGCCTTTTGCTAACATGATTTGGATAAATTTATCTCTTGTAAGTCTAAATATATATGTAGTTAATTTTATAGACATTTGTAATTGTTGTAAATTTTGATTTTCTACTAAAAGCCTTAGGTTGAGAAAGAACTAAAGCATAGCTTATGTTTACCAGGTGTTTTCTGTAGGCTTCAAGAGATGGCGTTGGGAAATAATTCCGCGCCTCGCCTACCGCCTACGAGAGTTGCGTCGCGCTAACCGCTCTCATTGTAAAGTAGTCGTATTTAAAGTGGTCGTGTAATATCAACAAAATATCACCTTCAAAATACTTTGTAGGTTAAACATAGTTGGTTTCACGATTTTGTACACATAGTCGCGGGTTATTTGGAAGTGTGTTTTGATTGGTGTTTCTTGTGTTGTGTTTGGTGAATAAAGTGATGCTTATATTGGGAATGAGTTTTGTGTGATAAATGTGTAGTAAAGTGTCTATATTCGAAAGGAAAGTTTACTATATGGCGGGCGATTCAAACCCGGCTACAGTGAGTTGCTTCTTAGAAATGAATTTGTTTAGTTATAAAACTCTTTTAAGTCGTCTACTACTTCTTATGGGATTATATGGATGATTTTTTATTGCAAAAGTCGTATGGAAAGATAAATTTGAGTGAAAGGCGATAGGTCATTCAAGGTTACCCATGTAGGTAAACATAACCTAAAAAAGACCCTAAGGTCACATTGGGCATGACCTTAGGATTTACGAATGATGAAATTTAAATACAAATATTTACTGATTATTTATATGATAATGATAAGTTTCAAATTATATTATAGATAAGATAAAATGGATATGTAGAAAGGTAACCTTTGTCTTCTTGTTTTAAAATTTATACTTACTTACCTGTATGGGAATGTAAATATGACTGTTAAGTTTTTATTTTAAAATTCTGAAAAAGTTTTGATGGTGATCTGATTTCCGTATAAAATATAAATATTTAGAAAATAAATATATTTCACAGGTGGGAGTCGAACCTGCATTATCTGATAAACCAGACACCGACGTCAACGCTAGGCTACCGTGCCACTTTTCTTTTTATGCTTTACTTTTAAAATTCTTAATCATTAAATAAAAAAATAAAAATTAAATAAAATGGTATATTTTTCAATAAATTAAAAGCATATAAATTCAATATTATTTACATAATGGTGTCAAAACATAAAAAGTTTTGAAATGGATTTTGTATTAGTATTTTTGTATTTCGTACTTTTGTAAAACTAATTAAATTGAAATATAATGTATTAAGGAACAAAAAAGACGGACTAACAATTGTCAGAACGGCTAATCTAGTAGTAACAATGACTCACTGCTACACCAACTTTCAATGCCGGATTTACCTCAGATGGGGCCCCAAGCAACAACTGATTTTTGAGGCCCTCGTTTTAATATAACCCTCCCCCCCCCCTCTTCTTTTTAAATAACAAAAAACAGATCAATTTTGCAAAATCAATATATTATTTGAACCATCTCCATTACAACTTCTGTCTACTTTTTTCAGTCGCAAATTGATTAATAATATCATCAAAGTCAAGTTCTCGAAGCTTGTCTTTTTTGATAAACAGTAGGCTTAAATCACTGACTTTTTCTTGGCCCATCGAAGAATTGAAAATGTCAATGTCATTTTTATTTTATTTCAATTTTTTTTTATTTTTAATTATTTTTACATTTTCAAATAAGTTTTAAAAATTTTTCAAATTTTGGGGCCCCTCTCCAAGCGGGGCCCCAAGCAATTGCTTCCTTTGCTTCCTGGTAAATCCGCCACTGCCAACTTTTGCTGCTTCGAAACCATATTTTTGTTCATCAATTTATCACACGAGTGTTTAACATTAATTACAAAGTAAATACAATTTCTACTCAATTTGATACTATATGTGAGTTATTTTAATTTTATTTACTTGTTACAGATTATTGAATACGCTGGGCTTCGAACCCGACGAGCTTGTGGGCAAGTCTTTATACGACTATCACCACGCCGCCGACAGCGCTGGTCTGGCACAGCAGTTCAAGTCACGTAAGTCCCACTAGATTTTTGTAAAAAAAATACATCAAGTTCGGTCAATCCTTTATTTGAGGATGATGGAGCATAATAATAATAAAATATAAACCTACCGTCAACTTAACAAACACATGCTTTATGCACAATTTTTCTTCCATATATAGCTTATTGGTTTTATAAGAAGAGTTAGACAATAAATTTTAAAAAAATTCAAAAAAGTTAGAGTTATTAATGTATAAAACAACTGCTTAAGGGATTTAGAAGTGACAACGTAGCGTCTTGCACGCGATATTGTTAAATTTGGCGCATTTTTAGTATAGTATAAACATTGTATTATTTATTTAATGTTTGGTCTGTGTTCAATGAATTCAAAATATTTTTGGAGTATCATCAAAGCATTGCGTTACTATTTGTTTATTCTTTATGTATTTAAAGTATACAAGCGGATATAATAATAGTTTAATTATTTGTCTTGCAAATTCATAGTTATTTGAATGCCTTAAGTTGTATTTAGTAGTAAAGCGCCCTCTACCGATTATAGCTAGACCTTGGCACGACTCTGCGGTGCTTTGTTTGCGCTTATTGTTTACACTAAAGCTGTCCAGATGGCAGCACCTAACTTTTCTTTCGTTCATCTTTTTTTCTTTCTATTATCAAATGTAAATAAGGTATAACCATTCATGGCCTTCAAATTTTATTTCAGTTATTTTTACATCGTATAATATTAAAAAATAGTAATATTATTTAGTAGGTATATGTTTGTTGTAATTTTACGGGTCTATTGTTTACTTTAGTACGTAACTGTCACAAACTTAATTCATTATTTCTTTTACCTAATAATAATATATGGTGCATATGTTTACAAACAGGTTAAATGATTTTATTTTGTTTGCCTTCCCGGCGTCACTTTCATAATTTAAAAAACTATTTTTATTTACTTGGCCATCCGCCATTTTCACAGTAGTTGAATGTAGCAAAATATGTTGTTTGCGTCTTACTTTGCGCCAAATTATTTCGATATTATAAATAATTGGTATTTTTATTATTAGTAAACACCTTTTTACGAGATAGCTTCCAATTAAATTCTTTTGACGTAAGTTGTATCTATAGAAAGAGTAATGTATGGAATACACTGTATTCATTGTATTTTTTTTTAATACTAAGTATATAATTAGCTACAAAGCGATGCGATGCCCATATCCATCACGGTGATATCTTATTGATGGTGTATAGATGACGAGGAATGCATTTCCAAAACTAAAAACAAATATTATACTCTTTATTGAATACAAAAATTAAAAGTGTGATATTTTTTTTTTATATTAATGCACTGGTGGACTTTTTTCCCAAACCAAATCAAATTTTATTAAAAATATAGTTAACCCTTAATTCGACGTCGTACAGTATACATCCCGTTGAATGAAAAAAAATCTCCGTCGAAAACTAGTCCATATATCTAGAGTTCTGGGTGTTCTAATTGTAACAGAAAATTGAAATAGGTAGATTTTTTAATATATTTTTTCTAGAGTCCCCTACAAGCTAAGAACCAAAATTTGTAACAATTTTACAAATTAAAAAAATAATAATCCGTCGAATTAAGGGTTAATAAGCTTATTATAGTTGGTTACAAATGAACTTAAAGTTATGTTAGTATATGGTATTTTAATTTCAATTACGAAATGTATACACTGAATTAAGCTGGTAACACAGAGTGTAGAGATTTGAAGGCGATAGTGATAAAAAAACGATCTTAATTAATTACTTAATTAAATACAAACTAATGCATAGTACACTAAATAGATAAAAAAATATAAATAGCGTACTGCACCTTCGATATTATAATGACCCAACTCAAAATAAGGAAGTTTTTAGGCATATTCTACGAAATAGTAGCATTATATATTTTTAACTTGACTTAATAAGGATAGTCTTAAATCTTATATTAAAAGATAAGACAAGATTAAAGGTCGACATACAAATCCACAAACATTTATCTATATATATTTTTTTCTAAACAATATTTTTATGTTAGTTCGTTTTAGTTATAAGGCTGCGAATTATATGTAAAATAATAAAGATTTTAAGAAGCGAGAAATGTATTTTAGGTTCGTATAAAGTGGTAGCCCAAAAACTCTAGTCCTAATCAGAATATCGTAAACTTTCCCTTAAATTATTTTCATTGTATTTATGCGAACATATTAAAAATATACCGAAAGAGTAAATACACTGTTACGTAACTATGAACTTTCGTAACCAAGCCTTATAGCCCAATTTGGCACGCACAATAAAATCTCGATTGGGAAAATTTCTCCAAGGATTTTTATTAATAGCATATTAATCTTTACCTACAGCCTTTAGATACCCTTTTAGGCGTCGTCTAAAGACTGTGTACGTCTTTGAATTATTATTATGGGTCTTTGTTTCTACTAATGCCATCCCCAACGTTGCGTAACACTCGTGTCGGCCATTTTGTTAAACCCTGTGTTAAAATAGCATTGATGCTAAGAATTGATTCTTGTTGGTTTTTTCATAAAACTTAAAATATACTATATTTTAAATGCACTTAAATATAAATTCTTTTGGAATGTTTTACACCAAAACTTATTTTACACTTCACCCGTTTAAGGCTTCAACTGACAGGCTTTAGAGACTCGTCAGCTTTAAAGGCGTTTACAAAATTATTCATGGTTGAGATTCACAATTATATTATAAAAATATATAATAGGGGTTAAAGTATGAAATTGCCGTTTTATTGCAATAGGTTCTTTGAATTGACATAGAATCTTCATGGTTTGAGGTTTTCGAATGAAACTTTTTTTAAATGGTTTCTATGATGTTCTTTTTTTAAAAAATGTAAAACATTTGAATATCGACTTTCAATTGTTTTTGTTATTCAATTTAGACAAGAAAGATGGATACTGCGAAAATTCGAGTTATTTTTGAATACGAGTTCCGACGCGGAACTAACGCGGCAGAAACAGCCCGCAATATCAATGCTGCGTTTGGAGAGGGGTCTACTAATGAACGCACCGTGCGATTTTGGTTTAAACGCTTTCGTGATGGAAATTTCGACTTAAAGAACGAGCCACGAGGAAGACCGCCCACACAGGTAAATAACGATGAATTAAGAGAGATAGTGGAAGCCGATCCTAGTCAAAGTACCCAGGAATTAGCGGCATGGTTTAACGTTACCTTACCCACAATATTGACTCACTTGCGTCAAATCAATAAAATAAAAAAATACGAAAAATGGGTGCCTCATGATTTGACTGATCTGCAGAAAGAAACGCGTGTTGAAACTTGTGTTGCCTTGTTGAACCGGTACAGAAATGAAGGAATATTGGATCGAATTGTAACATGTGATGAAAAGTGGATTCTTTATGATAACCGGAAAAGAAAAATGCAATGGCTGACCCCAGGTCAAATGCCACAACAGTGTCCTAAAGCAAAACTTACCAATAAAAAGGTAATGGTAACTGTTTGGTGGTCTCAGCATGGTGTTATTCACTATAGTTTTCTCCGATCTGGTCAAGCAATAACGGCAGATGTCTATTGTGCCGAACTCCGAACCATGTTGACAAAACTAGCAGTAAAACAGCCCCGACTCATGAATCGATCTTCACCATTATTGCTCCACGACAACGCGAGACCTCACACAGCACGAGAAACCATTTTGACCCTTCAGGAACTGCAGTTAGAAACCATTCGTCATCCTCCGTATTCACCAGACCTTGCTCCAACGGACTACCATTTTTTTCGTGATTTGGACAATTATCTACGTGACAAGAAGTTTTCTTCCCAGGAGGCAGTACAAAATGCTTTCACACAGTTTGTGCAGTCTAGATCGTCGGAATTCTATCGCAAAGGCATTAATGACCTTCCCATTAGATGGCAGCAATGTATAGATAATAATGGCAACTATTTTGATTAAATAAATTTGTTAAAAATTTAAAAAATAAACAATATAGATTTTCAGTACAAATCGGCAATTTCATACTTTAACCCCTAATATAATAACTAGCTGACCAGGCCACGCGATTCTGTGTTATAAATTAAAATGAAACCTACCATATGTCTTAAGTCGCAACAAATTCAACAAAATGAAAAAAAAATCATCAAAATCAGTTGGGTAGTTTCGGAGTTCATCGCGGTCAAACGGAATATAGATATTTCTTATACTCACATCAATTAGCCTAGTCCAAAGTAAGCACTGTAAGGCGTGTGTTACGGGTAGATATACATATATGGTACCCCCACAACACGGCGTACCATAGCCGAGGTCCGAACCCTTTCCGGCTAGAGCGCGGAGAGTTCGGAAACTCCAAGGAAGATGCCGCGCCATCTAGAAAACCACTAAGGTGGCTAGCTACTCTCGGTTTGAGGTGTTTCTAAGGATCTTACCGGCCCAAAACCCGGTATCGTTGTTGAGGTCATATGCGACTAACATCACAACCCAAAAAATGGTACATAGATATTGAACATTTATAGAAATATATATAAAAATATTTAAAAAAAATCCATTGCACCAAATGGAAAAATAAGCATTTGTAATCTATAATGTTATCAATAATTATATAATTGTACGAATTTTATATTACCTATTATTTGAAATGCCATATGGTTAAATGGATAGAACTTTTCGAAGCATTTAAAGTTGAACTTTATTCTTATGGAAATTAATACTATTTTATTCTACAATCAACACAAAGTCATATTATTTGATTAGCATATAACAAAAGCAACAGTGTTATTCTTCCATTACAAAATTACAGGTTTGTGTTTTGTCCTTTGTTTCATAATAATACTAGACTAAAAGTCTTAAAACGCACTTTTAAAATAAAAAGTATCTGTACTGTTTTTAATATTTGCCTAGGTTTGTAAATTAATATAAGAAATAATAGATTTATTAAAATATTTATTTTACGCCACCGTTTGGTGCAATGGTAACGGTCATACCTTTCTCACTGACGGTCCTGGGTTCCAGTACTGGAAGGGGCAGATGTTTGCGTGATAAATACCAACATTTCTATTTAAGATTACTTATTTATGTATACAATATATTTTTTATCCGTCACTAGTATCTATAATACAATCCTTATAGTGGCTACTACTAGGTTAGGCTAACTCATGTGAATGAAAGAAATATTTATTTTATATGAATATTTCATTACATTTATCACACAGATAAAAGGCAAAACTAAGTTAATTATATTAAAAATTGCAAATAAAAATATTCCCGTTTTAACTTTTACATCCATTACTCCAAGATGTGGTTTCAAATCTCATCTAAGACAATTTTTTTTTCAAAACTATATTTCCATAATGATATCCTTTTATTATTAACCTATCCCTTAACCCGTATAATAGTTTGAACTATAAAAGATTTGTAATGATTTCCTCCATATACGCGTATTATTCACCGGGGCCTTGTTGGGTTTGGGTGAAACTTTGGCCATTTGTTCCGATATGCGAGGCACGCACAGTAAACCGCCTGCACAGTGTTGCCAGAATAAAACTTTGTGTACCATTTTATGTTACCGACATGACTAGTGAGAATTGATAAAAAAGAAATTAACTATACGAATTTCGAATGAAAAATAATTTAACTTTTATAACATATTTTATGTTTTGTTTAAGATGGTTCGTCTGGTTCTTATCGAATTGTGTGTGCTAACAATAATTGGTAGTCTTAATTAATATTTTAAGTAAGCATTTAGGGAATTAGGAATTTAATAAGAAACTCGAAAGCTTACCAGAGGACCTACCATGACCTCTTAGCGCCTGCAAGTTCGATTGTCCAAGTGAGACACCGCTATACGCGGTCTACAGCGCCATCTCTTTTCAACAGCTGAACTTGAACCGCTATAAGAGATAATGATACTATCTCAAGTATCAAGTACCTACCGGCCAGCACAGCCGTAGAATTTGGTTTTATTTTGTGTTATTTTCGCAACGAGTAAAATTTAAGTTGTTTACAGAATTACAGGCGTTTTTTATATAAAATATGAATAATTATAGTAATATAAGTTATACACGGAATTGTTATCATGTACCTTGTTTTTATTGAGTTTCCAATATTTCGGCACTGTTGCAAGCGCCATGACTTATATTACTATAATGTGAGTGACCATGAAAGTTTAAAACAATAAATGAGAATAATTACATGAGATTTGAAATGAATGGAAAAAAATAAAAAAGATTTTTTTCCATTCATTTCAAATGAATGGAAAAATTTTTCCATTCGTTTTTTACACACGTATTTTATATCTTATAGAAATATTGCATTGTGAATGCAAAAAATTAAATAAAAACATAATAAAAAAGATGTTATAATTTTTGAGCAGTCTCGTGTTATTTTTGAATGTCGGCTACTGGCAACACTACGCCCGCCTTTATCCGCAGGTCGATTGCGTGTTTCTGCGTCAAACATTATATGACTTTAACCAGTGCCTGTTTTATTATATGCTGTATTATGTACTGTACCAAATTAGCCGCGCTTAATTTGTATTATTTCTCCAATTATGATTATGGCGACCGCCGTGATCGAATGGCGTGACTCCGCGGTCCCGGTTTCGATCTCTGCCCGTGTAAATTTAGAAAACTAACTTCTCTAAGTTGGCACGCATTAGTTTTATTGCTTCTGATTTCCATAACACAAGTTTGGTTTAGGACAATGTTTTTTTTTTTGTAAACTAGCGGCCCGTCCCGGCTTCGCACGGGTGGACAAAATTCTTTAATTTTTTCTAATATTTAATAGTTTTCCGTTAGCGGCATCTAGCGTCCGGTAGATGAACTACTTGCGGTTAACGTGTTCCTATGGTAACGCATATACAATGGAAAAAGAGCGGGAAAAAGAGCAGACAGACAAACACACAAACAACAAATTTGTGTTCTTAGACTATAGATTTGTATAAACTTTGTGAAATATAATGAAAAAAATGGTATTCAGGTTAAGGCGATCTAGATCTTTTAAGGAATTGTAGTTTACATAATTCCTGACTGATTTCACTATGGAACACCATACTCCCAACTTATTCGTTTTCAAGATTTTTTTAAAAATATGTATTTCTAAAAGAAAATATTTTTACAAATTCATTTCTTCTTTCAACTATCAGTCGCCAAGTTTGTGCAATAAATTGGTTTTGAGAATAATAAAACAACTTGTCTACTTAACAAAAATTGTAAAACCAAATACATTACACAATAAATGGAGGCACTAGACACAAAAGTCGTTAACATTCATAAAGAAAACTTGAGTCGTATATCTTGAAAACGGTTAACATTAAGGTATGGGGTTTGATATTTAAATCAGTAAAGAAGGATAGAAACTTCAATCCCTTAAACCTGGGGGGTCGGGAGGTAACCCAGGGCGACCACTAGCTGGCTGACGCACTCCCCAGCCACCATTTTCGGCGCCCCGACACCATGAATCTCAGTGTCTCTGTTATGTGGTTGCGAAATTTTAAACATCCTTAATATTATACAATGGAACTAGGCTAATAGTCAAAGCTTTACGAAGAAATTTAGTGGAAGCCACGATTTTAACTAGATTTGCGCAAGGGAAAACAGTATTTTGGTTCTAAACGATCCTCCGTTTTAATTTAAACGATTCCAGTTTCATCTCAATTCTGCTACGCGATGACAATAAAAGCGTCAAGGACAAACACTCAAATTTACTGGGATAGCAAAAGCTTAAAGGTCGACTTAATCTGTAACCCTGTATATGCCCTTCACGTGAAATAAAGGCATTGTTGGATCAATTGACCATTATCGACTACAGCATTCCCACGAATTGAATTGGTTGTAATATAGTTTCGGACAGACACATACTTTTGATGGTAAACATAAGAACTTCAAGGGGAAAAACATGTACAAAGCCAGATATAAATGAATAAATAATTGTAAGATAACATTACATACAGTGTTTTAAAATTATATTTAACTAGCTTTCCGCCCGCGGCTTCGCCCGCGTGGAATTCGGTTATATTGCGGTATAAAGCACAACTATAAGAAAACTTCTCATTCCCACGGAAAAATCTAAGAAGCGCGATGTAACGCTGGATACAATTAGTTGTTAAACCAAAACTGAATGGTATATATATATACACTATATTATATGTTTTCCCTTGTGGAACAAAACATGCAGATTTTGGGCACTGGAAACCCGGGAACACGCTACATAGAGCTGACCATGCGAAAAACAATGTTTTTCCAAGCTATCATTCCACTTCTTATGTATTTTAAAAAACACATCGTTACCATGTTTTAAAAAACACCCAGCGCCATCTATCGCATACCTCAAGAACTAAATAACGTGACTAATACTTATACCAATTAGTAATTCGTTGACTTTAGTGATTTCAGGATAAGTAGATGTAAAAAAAAAGTTTAGACGATAAAACAAATTGTACGTCATCCCTCGGGAATTCCTCATTTTCGGGGATTCATTATCGTATCATTTAGCTTCTAAATTTACATGTTTATATTCGTTTGCAATATTTTACGTTGTTTTAAACGACACACAGCGCCATCTACAATCCATCCATCAAGCAAACAATATTTTTGTTTTTCCTCGGGAATATCAATTTTTTCCATCCTATTATTATTTAATCCGGACTTTTATCTTTACGTCTGCAAAATTTCAAAGCAATCTGTTCAGTAGTTACGGCGTGAAAGCGGAACAAACAAACAAACTCACTTTCCGATTTATAATATTAGTAAGGATTAGCAAAAAGAAAAGAAAAGATGATAACAAAATCAAACCAAACAAATTTAAATTGATCCAAATGCTTTAAAAGAAATTTAACATTTAATTTAATTACATTGGTAACACGATAATAATATTGTTATATTGGGGTACACAAAATTGTCAAAGTTATAATTGAAAAATAATATTCATTCAATAAAATAAAATAGAAAAACATAAGAATATTATAATTAAAGTTACAAGCATATGAATATAAATCACCACTTCACCCAGATCACTACACTCAGACTCGAGTCAATATATGACAAACATTCTAAATTGACTTGGCCGGGATCGAACACGAGACTTCACGGGCGTCTCCATGAAAACCGATATACGAGCCACTCGAACACGAAGGTTGTCTAGCAAGTGTCAGTCCGCTACCGCTTGCTCCACCCTTCTCAACAGTCTCAATGCTGCTCGAATTATAAAAAATATGCCGGACTCTTAGATAAAAATGCCATTTTCTCGCTAAATAATGAAGCTAGGACCAAACAAAAAATACTACCGTAAAGATGATTAAATAAAGATTCTCCCACAGAATATTTAGATCTCTGTAACTCAAAAATTGATCGTAATTAAAAAAAAAAGTTTCAGCAACTTTGTTGGAGCCAGTTTTATATCACTTCATATTTAATTACCGCGTCGTTTACTATGAAAGTTAACCTCAATACAAAACTACTGTGAGGTCGAGCTATAATAATTAAAAGTTATAGCTTACATAAAAACTTGAAAACATTATTACTTAATGACATTATAACATTGTTACTTTTATTAAAACAGTAGCTAAGTATTATATCTGGTAGGTATATTCATCATAGATTGATGAACTTTGTTACTACGCGTTTGCCCTACAATTCTTTTTGGTAATAAATTATATTTCTTACATTCATAGCAATTAGCCTAGCCCACAGTAAGCATTGTATGGTTTGTGTTATAGATATTAGGGTTATGGATAGACACACATATATAATACATAGATATGTAATGTTCATAGAAATATGTTACCAGGTACAAATGCTCGTAGTCTTAACACAAACATCTGCCCCTTCTGGGACTCTAACTTAGGACCATTCGGTGCGAAAAACAAGATTGCTGACGTTGACTATATTTATATGTTTATTATATTGTAAACAGTTCACATGTTCTTTATATTAAAAAAAATGTGTTAATAATATAATAGTTATAAAAGAGTTGTTGTCAAGGTTGCCTGGAAGACATTGCTGTTTAATAATAAGACCGCCTATTTGTATACTTTTCTTTGATATACTCAGTTTCTTTCTATATTCTCTGTGTGTGTAAAAAGCGGTAATTTATTATATTTTTTTTGGAATAAAATAACTGTTAGCTTGATAAGTTTAAATAATAAAAGTAAAGTAAAAACAACTAAGATAGCTAATAGCTACATAGTAGATAGAGTTATACACCATTGTTCTGTATAACTTCGGTAAACAATTTAATTAAAAAACTTGATTCTGAATATATTATGTCAGTTTAGAGCTTGTGCACATAACGTTTTTTAAACGCGCCGTCAACGCGGGCTTGTATCGATACCAACGAGATACTCACGCGAGTCAAACGCAGCTTTACTATGAAAATATATTGATTTTCAATACGTGCATAAATTCATTCGTATACGTAATGACAGTGAAATAGAATTATAATAGTTCAAATATTACTTCATTTTGTCACTGATTGAAATTGATCGTACTGATTTTTTTTATTTCTCTATAAATATCTAACTAGTCACGATTTGATCACGTAAGAAATATTCAAAATCTTGAGTACTGTAGGTCTTTTACTTTATCACTGTTTTTGTCCATAATTATTGTAAATTTGTATGATTGTTTGTTGCCGAAATAAAGGGAAAAAAATCAGTCACAGGTACAGACGCGACAGTAACGCGCCTTGCACCGATAGCGTTAGACGTGCAAAAATGTTGCTCTGTAGAATAAAATACGCATTGTGCATAGGTCCTAAGATAAGACTGTCAAAAGTGTCATCCTACATTGGATAAAGTATAATGTTATAAATACGAAAGTGAATTAATAAATTTTGCATACACATTGCCAGGAGAATAGAAAAGTCCATAGGGTACCTTTTATCCAGAAAAAAAGTACTGCTCCCGAGGGATAGAAATATAAATTCTAATCGGCAGTCTACATTAACGCGAGCGAAGCCGCTGGTAAAAGCTTATATATTTATATTTTGGCTTGATAGTACCTAACCAGTTTATTTACCTAGCTAGGTCTCTATGTGAATTATAAAGCTATTATTATTATATATATCATAAGAAGGACAAAGTATAGCTAGGACTATAAAGTTTTTACCGATCTAATATATGGCCTATCATTTGCGCAATCTTACTATATACCAAATTTCATCGCAATCGGTCAACCCGTTTTTTACTTATAGAAGGACAAGAAATTTAAATAATATAATTTGATATTAATAAGTCGTTAAACGATAATCTATGATAAAATTTGTCCAAAACAAGCATCAGACTACCACTGCTGCCTTGTCCTGATTATTTCATTTCCAGTATTAGTATTATGAGACTACTTTTAAAAGAAAGTGGACGTAGCAGTGTAGCAGGTTTTTTTTCAAATGTTCGGATACACGCACCATAGATACAGGTTTTTTTTCTCAAATGTCCGGATACATGCACCACAGACAAACCGGCGCCGTGTTAAATCTATCCGGCCCACTTGTTTTGTTATTCCCGGAGCTCAGTAGGCGAGACGTCAGCCGGCAGCCGATGTTGTTTACCCAACTGTTTCATACACCAAGTTCAAGGCAATCGATTTTATGGTATTTTTACTAAATACATTTATTAAAATAACTTTGTAATAGGTAGTATACGGAGAAATCTTTTGTATCGTTCGGTCGTGGATATCGGTGTTATAAACCGTGAAATTAAATGAATTTTGTTACAATGCACGTTGCAAATGTTTTAACATTTTTAAGAATTATTTATCGAAGTTAGTAATATGCTGGTGTTATTTTATTATTTATTCATAAATTTTAACTTTATTGCACACAAAAAACATGTTCTATAGCGGACCTAATGCTAATAAGCTTTTAAAACAGATACTTGTTAACTTTGTTTTGATCAACGATCAAGAGTGAAAAAATAGGGTTATCTCTGGAGGTACACCAATTTATGGTCTAGCACCATATAAAATTGCTGACTGCCGTGACTGAAGTATAAATGCTAGTATTTACCACACAAACATTTTTCCCATCCGGAAATTCGAACCCAGAACAACAGTGCAAAAAGCAGGATCGCTACCGTTCCACCAAACGATCGTCAAAGGTCAAATTATCACGAAATGTCTGCAGTTCTCCTTAGAAATGTAATATAGAGACTTCTTTCCGGCCGAGAAAAATTTAGTGTCCCTTGACAATGCGAACATTTCAGCGAGCGTCGGTTTCTTCAAGATGTTCCTTTATATAACCGAATATTAACTATAAAGTCAGGAGTAAAAGCTGGCACGTAATTTTTTCTTGTTTAGTAGTGAAATAGAAAGAATTTTTCTACAAAATATTTCATAGTTACAAGGAAGGGCATCAAATGTAGTGTTTACTCTTAAATAAAAATAAAATGTATGTGTCGGCTCCGACACACGAGACCATTTACTATAAA
This sequence comes from Calamotropha paludella, assembly GCA_927399485.1. Lineage (NCBI taxonomy): Eukaryota > Metazoa > Arthropoda > Insecta > Lepidoptera > Crambidae > Calamotropha > Calamotropha paludella. The sequence continues at coordinate 2,396,294 of OV656820.1, forward strand.
GCCAGGAAAGTTAAAAGCTGGCACGTAATTTTTATTGTTTAGAAGAGAAATAGAAAAAAAAAATCTACGAAATATTTCATAGTTACAAGAAAAAGTATCAAATGTAGTGTTTACTATTAAATAAGAAAAAGTGTGTGTCAGCTCCGACTAGAGTTTACTTTTTAAGAACGATTGTCTTTGAACAGGCACAGAAAATAATAAAACAAAACTTCACAATAAAAGTGAAAGGTTGCGCGCAAAAATCGTAACGCTGTCATTCGATCACTAAATTTTACTCTTCATACACGTGGCGCCTTATGTGAAAATCAATTCTTTAGGAGTAAACTCCAAAAAAATATGACTGCAGTGACTATTCTTAAGTTAACGTAACGTCTTTTTCTATGTAAACAACGGCAACTTTTATAAAACGAATACATATTACCCTAACAGAATATTAAAAAAGCGCCAACAAACATATTACAATGGTGGATCCACACGATACAGACTTGGGTAGATTTCTGTAGGATTAAGTCTCTGCAACTTAGCAATACACACCAAAAGGAGTGTAGATAATCAAAGAATTCAGAGATCTGCATGAATGTTGAAGAAATATCTTCTTCTTTGTCGTAACCTCATGACTGAGGGACGTGACTATGGTGCGTTGCCCTGGCCACCATTTCTTTCCAGACATTTCTATCTTGCGCCATTTGGATCGATGATTGATTGAAGAAATGTATTTGTCTTATTTAGTTCTTACACTTCATGTCATTTAGTCATCCTGTGATCACGGCTCCTGTAAAGGAGTCGAAACGTCAGGATTAAATATAAAATAAAAGATGCGCAAAAATCCGTAAAAAAGTGTTTTATTCTAATATGTATTTGTCTGTGTATCATTTGGAAACTGAAGCTAATGAAAAGTCTTCGTAATTTTATTGACATGTTTGCGTACACTTTTTTACTTAAACTTCGTAGTCTGTACAGATATATATACAGATATCTGTACAGACTGATTAAACTGTAACGTATGGACCCGGACCTACGATAAGCTGCCGATAAATATATTTACTTTTGAATTGAAAACATAGCGACGAATGTTAAGTAAGCTACTTTATATATTTTTGACATTTAATATCTGTCTGTTAATAAAATCACATTCCATCCTCAAAAATTAGGCATCGACTATAATTATTTAATAACCGAATTTAAAAATAATGTGTTTTAATGAAAACTAGTAAAATATCGCACGTGGGAGGTAGTATGCTGGGAATGACAGGGGTGCGACAGATTTATAAATAATAGTTAGATAGATAAAAATATAAATTTTCTCATTTCTTTATATTGTAACGCTATAAATAACCATTGTTTGTCAATTATATATATTTTTAACAAATAAAATCGATTCAGTAATACTGTCACATATATTTCAAAACTTAGCCGACGTATAAAAATATAGGTGACTATTTCATAATTAGAAATATTTGCAATTATTTTATAGATGTAATTGTTACACTAAATAGAAGCTAGCTGACATGGCCACGTGTTGCTGTTATAAATTAAAAATTAAACCTACCCTATTTCGGAACAAATACAGCAAAATTAAAAAAAAAAAAACATCAAAATCGATTGCGTAGTTCCAGAGCACATTGCGGTCAAACACTGTGACAGAGAATTTTCATATTGAGATATTGTTTACAATAATTTGACAAAAGGAAAACTTTTTGACATATTATAAATTTAGTTTCTATGGAGTAATCACCATGCTGACTCATATAAATCGAAGCTTGTATTACAATACTAGCGACCCGGCCCTGCTTCCCACGGATGCAATGCTCTACTATATTATGCATGTATTATACATATAAACCTTCCTCTCGAATTACTCTATCTATTAAAAAAAACTGCATCAAAATCCGTTGCGTAGGATTAATGATTTAAGCATACATGGGGATATAGGGACAGAGAAAGCGACTTTGTTTTATACTATGTAGTGATACGATCGTTTGAAAAGCGCTTAAAGTCGCTGACCTATTAATTTATTAGACAGCGTGTTTGAAGCCGAAACTAACAATTTGAAGAAACTCCTTTAATAACCACCCATAAACAAATAAACCAATATTTATATGTACAAAGACACGACATTTGGTAAAATATAAGGTCAAAACAAAATTGGCAGTGTGACTGCCGAGCAGAGTAACACCAACCCGCCATACTTAGGTCATTATAATGATAAAAGCCGACTTATGATACCACAGGTAATCACTGTTCCTTTTTTTAATTTTGGTACACTAACCGATTATTTTCGAAACTATATTAACATAAAATATATAAATGACAGTGGCCTAGACAATAATCATAAATAGTGTACACAGTATGTAATAAATAATAATAATGCATATCGTTACATGAAGTTAAGAAAAACAGTAGAGTACAAAAAAAAAATAGTAATTTTTTTTTTAATGCGATCTCCAATATTTTTGGCAAACGTTATTGGGGAAGAACTCTGTCCATTTTTTTTACCCCTTTCGGCATTTTTTTAAATGTAGGTACGATTCGACTGGCCTATAACAGAACTACATTTAATAAAAAATTGAACCTAAATTAAATTCGCATTTTTTTAAATTCTCAATTCCATATTTGTATATGATTAAATACGCTTATAAAATAAACCACAGCTTAAGCTTTAGCTCAAGTTAATGTTAGATCTCTGAGATAAGACATCTCTTCTTAATTCACTTAAGTGACCTCCTATATCTTGGAATCCTTTAAGCGGTTAGAAGAAGCATCTTACAGTTTGGTTAGTGACTAACAGTATTCACTTAGGAGCTAAAATAAATATAATTTCATTACAAACATAGTAAGTATAAAATATGTATGTTTTCGCTTGACGCAAACAATAAAGTATATATTAGCGCGATCATCTTTTTATTCACAAAATCGAAGTGTGGTCACGTGTAAGCAAGCTCGTCCTTGACATTCAAACCGAAAATTGCTTGACATTCACGCTCAGGTCAATGTAAGAACATCCATCTTTAGGACTACTTTATGTAAGTAGCTCGTTTTGAAGTGGCGAGGGGTCGACTTATGATAAGGGTAAACTGTTCCAAAAAAAGCACCGTGTTATGTAAGCGTTGGTTGTTGCTATTCTTACAGTTTCTTTTGTTCCACTGCCTGTTATCCATGTATATTTATCGGGCAGAAGTAATTCGAATTTATTCTGTTTTGGGACTTGCAAGCCAAGCCTCGTAAGCCGGACTTGCTCCTGTAAGCCATGAGATTTCGCGTAAACTCTGTGTAAAACTACATCAATGAGTAATGAGTGTCTTTTGTAACGCTTTACGAGTATTCAATGAAATCCCTGTATCGATCAAATGAATAAAAATAGAGTCCAAATACCTATCCAAAAATACTACTACGGTGTATTTTGAATTACTAAAGACAAATACCTAAATTTATTTTATTGGTGTTATTGTATTCTTTGTTCTTTTTTAAGCATTTTTATACTCCATAAAGTGAAGCACAGATTGTAGATACTAAGCATATTTTAAAATAATAATGTCACCAGTTGTCTCCATTTAATAAATTTGAATTTGAAAGAAATATGTAAGAAAATTCATTTCGCTTCTTGCAGTCACGTTTGGGAGAGCACGGTTAATTGAATTAAATACTTTTTCTTCCCAAACTGAGTTTGGACAACGAAGTTTCACCATTAAGCAAGTACCTAATCAGTTTAACAGCACCCTAAAAGAATTAAAGACATTGTTTCAAATAAAACTCATCCCAATGAACAGTTATAAATTATCTTCCAATATCACGTAGGTACTAATTAAAACACTTCGACATTCCGCTTCGAGAAACAAACAAAATTATACCTCTCTTAGCAAAGATCTCGAGTCGCTATTTATTTTCTTAAAGCTTTCTTATTTTTAATTAACAATCTATTCTATTACCTACGCATCAGAGAGAGCAAAAAAAAATTTAAAATTGCCTTAAATAGAAATACTGAGAAATAGGTATACGGCCTGCTACAGCCTAATTGACGTCATTTTCAACTGAAAATCTTCTTGAGCGGGACGCGTAAGAGCGAAAGAGACAGCGTAATAACAACGCCCCTTACACCAACCTTGACCCGTATGCTTCTTTCTTCTCTTGTAGCCACATTCTTCTATAACATTTTCGTATTCATCGGTATGATTTAGATATTCTTCTGTAATGTTGTTATCCAAGGAATTGCGTTTCTTCTCTGATCTAATTTTTATTTTCCTGTTGAGATATTTTCTTCCTTAAGTAAGACTCCAAATTCTTCAAATCATAGCAGGAGCGCTATCAAAAGGTGGTGAAAGAGATGGGATTTGGGTACGTGTTAAGTAAAAGCAGAAGTTCGTGGTAACACGTATTGTCAGATAACACAAGACAGTAATTTATTAGACATTACATTTTATTTAACTAAACTAATAGTAGGTCATCAGCGACATAAGTTACTTTCGTGATTGTAGATGAACGTATCATGATTGGCAACTGAAAATGTCAAATCGCTCCATAATTGCAAAAGTGACAATTTCATTGATTTCAAACGACAATTGTTAGCAACAGAGTTACGTAATAAGCATGCAGTGCGAAGATAAGCTAAAGAAAGGGGTAGTTCTCATCAGCTATATGGAACGTGACATGATCGGACAAACAGTTTTATTTTATATTAAAAAACATGTAATATTCCCCTATTGTTCTATGGAACAAGAACATAGGGTCTATAATCATTAATATGGGAAAAAAAACATTGTTTATATCATGTCTTACAGAAGACTAGTTGACCCGGCCACGATGTCCCAAGTCGGAACAATCCGGCAAAATTAAAAATCATCAAAATGGGTTAAGTAGTTTTGGACTTCATTGCGGACTAACACTGTGACAGGGAATTTTTGTATATAAAGATTTTGGTAAACGAGTCCCATTTTGATAAGACAGCAGTTTCAAGTGGAAAGATAATATGTAGCTCTATGGAATAATAAAAAAAAAATCGTTTTGCCCGATGACGTCATGTTCAATAAAGCAGATAGAAACTACTAAAGGAAAGTCGGATAACCTCGGAATGTTTGTACAGAAGATTTGTTATTCTTAACTCGCAACGCGTTGTTACAGTAATACTTAGAAATATATAAAAATCTATTGTACTTTGAAACAATGAATGGTGGATCGATGGGGTGGGATTGCCGAAAGGTATCCGATGGGATTAGACTTATATCGAATCTTCGCTACTGCTAGGTAGTGAGAATTGAAATTTATGACGTGATCGTATTCAACAGGAAAGGTGTTTAATGGGGAAAATAGTTTATAACACATTTAATAGTTTCCTTATAGTCTAGATTTCAACAATGTCACTACTTAAATTGTAATTTATATTTAACAATAAATAAATATACGTTTTAATCATTCCTGATGATGCTCCGTTTAGCTTACAAATAGGCGCCACCGTTATATTTATATGGTTGATATACTTAGTGCGACACTAAGCGTTTTGGTTGCAATTTTGTGATCCGTACCGTTAAAGAGTGAAACTCTGCCTTGAGTCTGTGTGTGATAAATACTATTTAGGGGTTTTCAAGTCACAAGTATTCACATATCTTGAACATATTCATGTATCTTCTAAGCAGGCGCGTCACATCCTAAATGGCATCATCGCTTACCTACTATCAGGCGAGATAGCTGTTAAATGCTTACCTATTTATAAAAAGAAAACCATGTAGACACAGTGTGTTATACTTTGTCCAATGTAGGATGATACTTTTGACAGTTGACACCTATATAGAGGGTATAAAGTTGCTATTGCAATGTCAAGCCAAACATAAGGAAACAAACGCAACCTTAATACGTCGCAATAAGGAAGTGACACCTGTCAAAAGTATCATCCTACATTGGACAAAGTAGGCAATATTAATGTGATTCAACAGTTTACCGGCCTAAATAAGTTGCAAATGTAAATAATTACCATTTTCAAAGCCATGGCATTATCGAACTGCCCTCATTGGAGTAGGAGTAGTAATGAAAATCCATTAACTAATTAAAACGATAAGATGATGTTCAAAACTCAATCTTGCTCACCTGAGTAAAGGTGGTACAAAATAATAAAGATCGCACGCAATCAGGCAAGAAGAGAGATTGGATATTTTAATTACATTGCTGTGAATAATGGATATTAAATACACCGGAGATATTAAATTAGATCATCGTTAATTGGTACTAAATTTGTCATTACGACTTTCCTTTATGTCATAGTATATTTTTCATTTGTAATATTTTAATACATTGTATATAAGTTTCTATGGGGAAGTTGACAATATAGGTAAATTGTTTTTGTACGTCGTAATAAATATTGAGATGGTTTGTCTTCTCGACTTCACTAGGTATATTTGCGCACAAAATTGTGTCATATCAGAAGAAAGTATTTTTGAGAGATCGATTTCAAATAACGAAAAAAAATGAAATTGTCATTTTTTTTATAAATACCACGTTTAATTTATAAGATAATTTGTTAATTAAAATATTTGATAATGATTATTACCTTTATATGTGTTTTTATAAAAAAGGCATTAAAATTTTTACAAAAACGTATCGTTGCCACCCCTAACGCTCTAATGGAACGTAAGTATTTATCTCAATAAATAGGCCTAGTTCCGGTATTCTTTTAGCTACATACATAGATACATATATACTATATTGTCGGTCTCACTTTTATTGCGCTCAGCGCAAAGGAGGGAAGCTTTTCAGTTAATATGTATATCTATAATTATGCCAAGTAATGTGAATTCTTGTACCTATTCCAATTTTTTTACTGTTATAATTTTAATAGATTGCTATTATAGGGGGGAGTTAATGATTTGTATACTGTAATCATTGTCGTAAGAAAAGGCCAGGTTAAAAGTAACGAGCTTGTATGGAAGGTCTGATGAGAGTTGAAGAAGCGAAAGATATTTATCAGGGTCGTGGTAAGTGGGAATCTGTGATCTCTGCGAGAAAAAGTAGTGTTTATACATATGTATGTATCATTAAGAACTTCTAAGTCGTAGAAGATAATTAGTGACTGTTATTTTTATTAGGTCTGCCAACATTTTTTTAGCTTAAACTCAGACACATTTTATACATTAAAGGCACACGTACAAAAAACAATTACTAAGAGAAAAACACAACTTGAATTTCAATAGCTAAAATAGGGTAAGATCACAAACAATAAACACCGATGCTTGATTTCAGACTTCAAAATCTTAAACAAAAGCTTTTGATTACTAAAGCTACAGTGAATGAGTCGCTGTCACTCCAGGACTTGAACCTGACCCTAGTACTGCTCTTTATGTAGCTCTCTCTATAACTGTTCCCGCGATTTCGTTTGCGTTGACTTAATTTGAAGTGGATACGCCTCTGACATTCCCACAGGAACCTAACATTTTTCCACGATAAAAAGTTTTCATGTGAACCAAATTGATTTTATTGTACTTCATTCACTACTTTCAATTAATATATATGTGTAGGTAATTAATTTAATTCAACTTTAAAAGAACCGAACTTTTGCCAACCAAATTTAGATGTAGCGAAATGTGTCTAATCCATTTAATATTGTACACCACATGCATGTTTAAAGAATTTGAAACAATAAAAAAATAAATTTATATTTGTTATACAAATCCATATAGCTTTTTTGCAGCCTATTGTTTTTTTGCAGCACAAAACTCGGGCCAAACGAAGAATAAACCATCTTTTAAAATGTGCACAGCAAAGGATCGGCACTCCCTCCCTGCCTCTGTATTTTCGAGTACTTATAAGCCGTCCTTATTTAAAGTCAGAATGAAAAAGCCAGGCACCTCCTCGGTTAACTCGCTCCATCACGGATCCTATCTCGACCCCCGGGCTTAATTGATAAAACAATTGAGTAACAAACATCCAAATATCTCTAATTATAAACAAACTTTTATTATATTTATAGGTTTATATAATTAGGCAAGCGTTTTTTGTCCAACCAGAAATAATTAATGTGGAATATTCCATTAAGATCCCGTCGCCGAGTCCGGATGTGGTCTGGTCAAAGTGTCTCACCGAGTTGCCAACTCGAATTGTTTCTCGCCCCATGGGTCCTTGTCTGGGACGCTATCGAATCGGAAAGTGGAAAAGGGTTTGCTTAAAGTTTTAATGAATAAGTATAAGCTTGGCATAATGGTTATGTACAGCTCACATACTGTATACTAAATAACGGGTAAAGTAAATAATTATATAATAATATTTATTCAGTGTAAAAAAAAAAAATATTTTTAAAATCGCCAAACTCACAGTGTATTTAATCATCAAATATAGATACGTGGAACTTCAGAATAGTGGATAGAAATTATATACAGTATCCAGTTATTAAGTAACTATTTATATTACTACAACTATTCAATAAGAGGAATTAATGGCATCGAAAAACGCCAAGTCGAAAAAAAACGTTATGTTGTCAATTTCAAATCTTTCGATATCTCACAATTATTTCGTGTTTTAACCAATATTATTATTAAAGTGAAAAAATGATTGATGTTTTCTAACACTGAATATTACGATTTGATACGAAACAACACACAAGCTATACCGGAACACACTTTGAGCCGTTTCTGTAAATTTGTTGTTCGTTACGTAAAAGTAAGTGTTAGTTTAGGTTGAAAGAGACCTAACATGAAGTCCCTACGTCAGGTCTTTTAACATTTTCTTTGACTTGTAATATCTGAACGGCTTCTGTACTTTTGTTATTGACTATGTCGTTCCGCGGATATCAAATAAAAATCTACATAAACATTTTGTATTATTTACTCTTTAATTATATGGAAATAGGGTTGGCACATAAATAAAATATTTTCTTTTTTTATTAATTTTGGCAGTAAGTCATACTGCAATACTACGGTTTAATTGACTCAATGGGACCATTTAATTCCGTTTCCGCTTTACGGGTATTTTTGTAACACTTTGTATAAATAAGTAATGCAAGTAACTTATTTTCGGAGATTATTCCTTAAGAATTGATTTTCATGTGAGGCACCCGGTATGACAAAAATTATGAAGGGTAAAATTTAGTGATCGAATGTCAGCGTTACATTTTTTGTGCGCACCTTTCAAGTAACTAGAAGTTAATTCTCAGGCGGGAATTCCCTTCCCTTATTATATATGATTGCCTTTTACATTCACTTTTTTTACAAAAATATAATACTTTTTATAACACTTTTTTTGAAAAAATATATAAAAATCATAAAACTGTACTTACTATTCATTTAGTAATACAAAAATATGTTTGAATTACGTGAATAAAACACATCAAATAGCTAAACGCTAAAAAAGTTTTTACCCCACATTTATATAGTTACGATGATGGGGCTGACATGTAACTGTTTACAAAAGCTCCTTAAAACAATGAAGAGAAAGAAAGATTTTAAGTTTAACTATTCAAATCCAAGAATACAATTTTTTGTTACTTGTTTATGTTTGAGGTTTTGTTTTTTCTGCGCAGTAGCATTCGTCATCGTCACGGATGATGTTATTCCGTAAGCTGCGCCGGAATATGGGAGCCTCAATGAGAGTACAAAAAACGTGATAAAAACACAGTTTTTAATAATACTAACATGAGAAAATTTCAAACAGTATAATAGGTACGCATTGTTTTGTCTCTTTAGCTAGATTACAAAATTATATTAACGTGAAGTAAGAAATAGATTTATTTATTTACACTTTATTTCACAAAGCAGTGCCAATGGCGGACTTAATGCCTTTAGGCATTCTTTACCAGTCAACTGGAGAGTTGAATATAGAAAAAGTAAAAGGCTGTGCATTGTTATTCAATGGAAATTATTGTGCAACGAATGCAACTAGATACTAAGAAACAATTTATTATTTAAACTCAATTCGCTTATAATAAATGCTCATATTGAATAAATATTATTTTATTCATTATTATTTATTTAATCGTAGTTTCTGAATACCATAACACAAGTGATTTCGCGACTCGGTGTTAAATAATGTTTGTGATGTCTAATATTTATTTATTATCAATTGAGAAATTGTGATAATTTGTGGTTTTGTCGTTTTCTGTTGTCTTTCAATACGTCATCTCAACTCTAAGACGTCCATTGCAAGACGGAATCCTTTCCCTAAAATCGGGGAATTTTGCCATTACCTTTTCGCTTTACAGGTGAGTTGGAGATCTCAGTAGAAGACCATAATTCATCAAACGCAGTCCGTTTTCAAAGACAGGGAGAATAGGCACCTTCTGGGTTAGCACGTTCCATCGTCCATCCTGTTGGCCTTCTGGCTTGATTGGGATCAAGAGCTAACCTATACAAAATAAAAAAAAAATGGCTGTCTGTAAAGTAATTTACGGACGATAATTTTACGTGATAGCGTCATAAGAAAACATTGATGAAAAAAAGCATACTTTTATGAATTGATTTTTTTTTTCGATAAATTAACATTAGTGAAGTTCATGAAGTGGAAGAGAGATAGATGCGCCACAAGTCGAACGCTTAGGCCGATCGTGCCTCTCTATCGCTTGTTCCGCGCTCTCGCTTGCACGCTCAGCTCAGGCAGAACGTTACACTTTTTCGTGCGTGCAGCCGGCGTTCATCGATTTATAAGACGTTATCACGTCAAAAACACTACTTCATATTCTGTGGCCTAAAGGAGATGTGAAAAGCTCCAGTATTATTAGTTTATTTTTAAAACACTTAAATGGGAAGGGTTGGTACTACTCCACTCTGCCGAACACCATAAGGGAACTGTGTTCAACAATAGTTTTTAATACAATAATTTGCCGTTAAAATGCATAGTATATATTGGAGTCCTTGGTGGTTTTTAATGCAATAAATAAATGAAATAAGTCTGATTAGTTAAAATATAAACTGTTTTTATTGTTTAACCGCGATGAACTCTGAAAATACTTAATCGATTTTGATGTTTTTTTTACATTTTGCTGGATTTGTTTCAGCTTAGGACATAGGATAGGTTACATATTGATTTATATCATAACTGAGCCACACCCACGTGTGGCAAGGTCAGCTAGTAGAGGTAAAATATTTTACAATTCATGTTCTTTTGGTCTAAACACTGGCACTCGTTAACAGGTAAGATTAAAGATAGAACTTTATCAAAAAAATATTATGTAACGTACAGACTATGTATAAATTGGAGTGTACAAAAATGACAATATAATTGTGTATTCTTGATAAACAAGCAAAAAATGGTCGAATCTGTTTTTAATAGCTCCATAACTATCAATTTAACAATGTACTCGTAGTTGTAATGTGGTTATGTGTCTATGTAACTATATTTTGTATACCTACTGACCTATGTTATATTTTTTTTGTTTTTAATTTTGAAAAAATATCTTTTATAGCTCCACCGTCTGACCCCTTGCAATAATTTAGTAGTTTAATGTTTGTCCAAAGGTCACCTGTAAGATATTTTTTTTTGTATATTAGCTATAATGACGTGTACTTGTCCTGTATGTGTGTCTCTCTATCTGTTTTGTTGTGTGTGGTGTATGTACAATAAGGAAAATTCTATTCCATTAAAAGAAGGTGAATTTTTGTCCGGTAAAAATGAAACGAAGAGTTACTTATTTCTTAAAGATCTCATTTGTTTTTTAATGTAATCTTCTCGTAAAGCACACTTGGTTAGACGATGCTGGCGTTTTTTGATCCCTTCTTTATAGTCAACTTTTCCGAAGCCCTCAAACTAAGTCCAAATCAGTTCCGAAATTTCGTCCCTCAATCGCTGGGTACAAGTTTAGGAGAATCTGGTGGATGGGAAAGCTTTTCGTAGCGTAACTCCACCAGTTTAGCTGTTGCAATTACGGAAGAATTGGTTGGAGCATTATCGTGGCGAAATAGGGCTTTGATTTCCAATTGGTCCAAGAGTGTAGCGTAATATTTATTATTTATTGAGTAACCTTTTTTGACGATACAATTAGGATTATGCCTTGTGCGTCCCAGAAAAGCGTAGCCATAAACGTTACCTGCTGATGGAACCACCTTCGCCTTCTTAAAAGCATCGCCTACGGCTTTCACCCACTGCTTAGATTTTTTTTTGTCTGTGGTGTGTAGATTTGAATCTATGTTGCATCTACAATGAAAAATTGGCGGAAACTCATCTGGGTTTCGTTTAAACAGGTGCCAATTAACCTGGGAAAGTGTCACTCTTTTGCGTTTTTGTCAATTGTCAACAAACGCGGCATTCTTTTCAGCGTTAACTTTTATCATATGCAACTTTGATACAATATGTTGAAAACTCGTTCGTAGGAGATGGTTTCAGTGTTTGCTATCTCTCTCAACTTCACTTTTCGATCTCCTAATAAGATACGGTGGATTTACATAATTATTTCTGGAGTCGTTTACTCAATTGGACGTCCTAAGCCTCTTTCGTTCTTGTTCTACCACAACGGAACAGTTATCTATTGAGAATCATCTTCAGTGACAGAGAAAATTCATAATAATACTTATCAAGAGGTTTTTTCGTTTCCGTTACGGTATTTTTGGGTGAAAATAATGGTTTATCAATACTTGAAATTTACTTTTATCCATTTTAACAGTGAAAACTACTGACTAGTCAATTCTAAACGACGGAAAAATCAAAACTTATTCAAATATCAGTATCAAATTTCGTGTATGCATGGTCAAACAATGACCTGTCCAAACATATTATATGTAACTTGTATAATAAGGTTACCGCTTCATTCATTTTTATCGGACTTATCAATCCACCCTCGTATAGGAAGGTCTCTTACAAAAAAACTCTTCGTTATGACAGGGAAAATGGGTTTTTGTAAACGTTGTACGCATGTTAAAAGTCAACGCGAAATATTTTCGTGTTCTTTAATGAGAAAGTTTGACCCTCGATTTTTATTTTCGTCCCGCACTTTTGTGAAGGTTGAAAACACCATCAGATGTTTGTGATGGTTGTCACAACAACGCGTAAAAAAAACGTTGTTTTTCCCTTTCTGTTTTATGTGATGCGGATATTTGTGGATCAATAAAAAGGGTTTTCGAATTATCCTTAGGAAAATACTGAAAACTTTTATTGCAGCCATGATACAGCTACTAAATACATCCGTGATCATGAAACTTTCGCAATAGAGGGAGCAAATTGCGCATTTTTTCCCTTTTGACTTTATAATACTAGCTGACCCGGCGACTCGTTGCTGTGTTATAAATTAGAAGGAAACCTTTGTCAAAAGTCAAAACAAATCCAGCAAAATGAAAAAAAAGGATCAAAATCGTTTTTCTAGTAGTTTCGTAGTTCATCGCGGCCCAAACACTGTGACAGGGAATTCTTTATTACAATTAAACTTTAGAATTTAAAAATAGTTCAAACGTGATGATTACTTATTAATATTCCAGTCGACCCTTCGTGGAAAGCAAAACGCTTGTTTTACGAGTGGGTCCACGTCCGTACTTCATCAGCGAGGATAGAACTCGGTCCGCTTGGCTTAAAGCTGACATCTCATCGAATGGGTTACGACCGCCTTAACCCCTTGACGCCCAGCTATGTGTTAAATGCGTTATTTCCCTCTCTATCGGAGAAAAATATCATTCAATCAAAAAGAACCATTACCAAAACCGTAATAAGGATTAAATCAGACTGCGCGCTATAGAGCATTCATTATATAATGCTCGCGGATTTTAGGTATCGTCAAAATCGTTGTCGCGCGCATGATATAATGCTCTCGGGTTTTCAGGGGTTAAATGTTGTATATTTTTAATCTGATACAAAGATCTTCATGCTTTTAGATTTAGCAACTGCTTGTATTATTGACCAAATAAAGGTCACTCTTTAAACAGGTGAATAGATTTGGATGCAGTTTTTTTACTGAAAAGCCGTTTTCCTAGCTGTGATTCTGAGATTTGTTTTATCAAAATCGGTTCAGTCTTAAGGTCATCAGCACTTTTATTTAGCTGCGGTAGGGATCTTAGAAGCATCATGGGTATACATTAAGTGATTTTTGTTATTTAGCTACAAACTATGTACAATTGTTATGTTCAATTATGGACTTTGTAAAATACAATGTGAAAGTTGCTTTTCTTTTTGGACTTCTTAAGAATCGATTTTCACATAAGGCGCCCGCTATGAAAAAAATATGAAGAGTAAAACTTAGTGATCGAATTACAGCGTTACGATTTTTGTGCGCAACCTATTGTGCGCAGCTTTCGCTCTTATTTTGAAGTTTTATTATTTTCTTTGCCTGTTCAAAGACAATCGTTCTTAAGGAGTCAACTCCAGTGATGCTGACACAGACACTTTTTTGCGTTTGGAGTTATTTTTAATTTAATTTAATCTTAAAAGCTAAGACTAATATAGACGTTTGTTCTCAGGAGTGGCATAAAATTTTACTTTGACATATCAATTTTCGGTCTCTGTTTACGATGACGCATTCCGATTGGCCGACGCCTTCTGAACCACAATATCGGTGTCGTAAAAGTGACAATGGCTCCCGAACACGATACAGTACACAACCGAAATCAAGTTTACGACTGTTTAAGGTTTGCCATTGTGAATGGCAACGGCTCGTTCAGAAATGACCTGAAGTGTAACTTTATTGGTCTGGGCTGTAATAATTATTTATCGAGCGATACTGAACAACCTATCGTCTTCACGAATAAATGGAATTGAAGTGTCTGCTTGTCATATCATAATCTATACTAATATTATAAAGAAGTAAAGTTTGTGTTTGTATATTTGTTAAATTGTAAGGGGGTAATCTCGGGATCTACTGAACCGATTTAAAAAATTCTTTCACCAATATTGCTGAGTGTCATAGGCTATATTGAATGCTAGAAAAAATTTAAAGAATTTTTTGTCCACCCGTGCAAAGCCGGGACGGGCCGCTAGTATCAAATAATTTCATCTTTTTAGAATGGTGGAAGGTGAGAATATTTTTTATCCTTACCAACAAGCTACATTAAATCATGCCTTTCAATGTTCTGCCAAAACAAGGGGAACCTTAGTAGGTTATAACAAAATATCTATTTAAAAAAATTGTCAGTGTGTCTTTCTGTTAGTTCCGGTTAATTTTCGAAACTTCTCTAATTTTGTCAGGACTTTCGCAGGCAGATGAGCTGAGCTGATGTTTTGACTAGTAACTCAGGATACTATTATCGTACAGACAGTTGCAAATCACGTGTCTAAATATTAAATATGATGATTTTGTCGTGATTTCGTAATCTCAACACACGAACACGTGCACTATTATTTTTTTAAAAAGCTTTATGCTCGATGTTGTCAAAGATAACCTTTCCGGATACTCTTATCATCTCGGATCAGTCTAGCGAGAGCAATGTGTAATTTTGGAATAGACTGTTCGGGTACACGACGAAATTTCGCCAACTTGCTTGCTTACGTACATTTGTTGCTGTAGATATTGATCTATAATCTAAGATCACAGTGGTTTGTGTGTTTGTCTGTCCGCTGTTATTGCCGCTCTTTTTCCATTGTATAAATAACGTTACCATAGCAACGCGTTAACCGCAAGTAGTTCGTCTACCGGACGCTAGATGGCGCTAACGGAAAAATATTTAATAATAGAAAAAATTAAAGAATTTGGTCGACCGGTGGGAAACCGAGGGGCCGCTAGTATATATTGAAGATAAGTATATTGAAATTTCTAACGTAAAAATATCATAATAACGTGATAAAGTTTTATATAAAGTTGAAGAAAAACATCACTTACATATATACTTATTTTGCAAATAGATACCAAATAATAAAAGAGAACTAAGACAAAACACAGATAAAGCTATTATATTAAGTGCCGGCAAAATAAATATGATTTCATTTGATTTATACACATACATTTAATTTTTTCATTGTTTCACGAATTCATATGAATCTACATGCATTATATTAAATAACAACAATGTATATTTTTTCTTCTTTATTTTTTTTACAAATGTATAAAAAATAAATTGACGCACTATTCATTCAATTCCATTTATAGCTTAATACGTTTTCTTATCGGACAATATTTTTCTTATCAATTAAACCACACGTGTTACCGTCTTCGCATGTGTTCAATAAATATTTTTTATCTGGATTATAAAAGTATTATAATGCCATGGTTACGCGATAAACATTTATTCGTTCACTTAATAAATAATGTTTGTTGTTTTTCCATTTCATTAGACTTATAAACAAGTCCTTGGCGGTGCTTTGTTGACTACACAAATACACGGTTTGCCTGAAGTAAGCGGTCTCAGTAATGAAGGAGCTCTTGTGTATCCCGGTTTAACAACGGAGAGTGCCTTTCCAATTACACACTTGAAGTTCTGGAAACTAACTTTCTTAAGGAGTACAATATTGATAGAAGTAGACATTACTGTGGAAATGTGTCTGTTTAAAATTCTATTCTTATTATAATAGTTAAAAGAGTCTTGAGATATTTTCTTTTTTTTTACTGTCGAGACAATTGGGAATTTTTCTTGCAAGAATTTATTTTAATTTAAACTCAGCTCACAAGTGAAATCTGAGACAGGAACCTGCAACCTTTGGAAGGCCTGTCTAATGCTCTTCCGATTTAGCTGCCTTGCCTTGTGAACACCCGACGAAATCCCGTCTGAGGTTTCACTAGTGAGCTGAGTTGATATTTTTCTCGAATTTTTCTATTAAAATAATTTATCTTTTAAGAGAGCATTGAAAAAATGCAAAATAAAATAAATATAATAATTACATAGCTACGCCTTGTTTATCGAATCTTATATACTTGTAAAAGTAATTCGATGTTGTAGCTACCTAGAACATACACAGAACACTGTCGTCAGCTTAAAAAATACTTAAAAAAAATTAACGTGGTGGTAAAGGTTTTGTTATTTAATTGAAGGAGCACTTGCCCGGATGGCGAGGGATTTGAATCCCAGACAACATGAATTTTTTTTACTTGTATTTTTTTATATAAAATTTAGCAGTAGCAGAGCTATAAGAAAAAATTGGAAAGCTCGGAGACTATATACATTTTTAGAAATTAAAAACATTTTCAGCAGTAATGTTGAAATCGATACTTCCGATAACGAATTTATATAAATAAAACACACTAAACCATGCTTAACCAGATCAAATTGTCGGGTGGACATTAAATTCACATTTATACCAGTTATCGTATTTGAAGTGGCCTCGGGGCCCGAAATACGAACATGAAACTAATTTCTATTACACAACACGTTATAAAATCAACTAAGAATAACTTGAAATACCTCACCAAATTCTAACGATTATTGATTTTATTATGTAATTCTACACGTTTTTCTCACCACACAGTTTAAAGCGTGACGTGAAAGCAAATACAATTTTTATTGGTGACACAGATCCAATTGCTTACTCCACATAGAGGTTAAACATCAAAAAGAATTCAAACAGTCTTTATTTGAGTAGGAACAAGTGTCTATGGTACAAAAGGTGATGGACGTCAAAAAAGCTATTGACAAAAAAATGTAGGTAGGTGAACATCACAAATCACGTACTTTCGTGACGCAAGTGAATGATCAAGTGATTTGCGACATTTTTTTTTTGTTGCTGCCAGAGTTTTTCAGTATTTTTATATAATGAGTCAGTGAAAGCAATTTTAGCAGTTCAATTTCACTGGCTCTGTTGGATCGACACGCTCGGTTTGGCTATAAATGCGTAATTTGCCATTCCGTTGCTACATTTCTTATATCTAAAGAGAATTTTACTACAAATAAACCAACTAGTTTCAAGACTAGATACAAAACTATACAAGTAATCGGTTTTCATTGTTACGTTCCTCCAAGGTCCAAGATTCGATCCCCGGTCGGGTCGATGTACGTGAACTTTTCAATATAGGCTCGAGTCTGGGTGTTGTGGTACCGTCGTTGTTTCTGAATTCCATAACACAAGTGTTTAAGCTACTTAACTTGGGTTCAAAACAATGTATGTGATGTCAAATATTAATCTATAATCAAGATCACAGTGGTTTGTGTGTTTGTCTGTCCGCTCTTTTTCCCGCTCTTTTTCCATTGTATCAATAACGTTACCATAGCAACGCGTCAACTGCAAGTAGTTCGTCTACCGGACGCTAGATGGCGCTAACGGAAAAATATTTAATAATAGAAAAAAAAATTTGTCCACCCGTGCGAAGCCGGGACGGGCCGCTAGTATTATATAATAATAATATCATTTTAAGCGGACTTACGACGCGTTATAGTTAAAATATATATATTCAAGATATCTCTTCCAATTGAACTGGCGAGACCTTGACAGACCCATTGATTTTTCCAAGCGTTTCCTAAGCTAACTCCAGAGCCACAGCGCCATCTCTTGATATTCTTAAACATTTTACAAGTATTAAATAATCGATAAAGAAGGAAAAGTTATGTAATTGTTATCCGGCCATGTATTCTTTGACCTACGGAGACTTTGGTAGAACCGTAGAATTTTTTCAAGGTTTTCTTAAGCTGTATACCAGCGCCATTTGTTCAAGACCTCTGCCGTATTTGCTGTGGAGTGTTTGCTCGCAATTTTTAAAGCCCATCATCTTTCATAGGCGCCTTAAAATTTCTCTGAAATATTCCGACTCACATTTATAAAGCTTCTTTTCGCACCTTATCTGTTATTTGAGAAGTTCCTTTAGTTCGCGTTGTGTGTCTGAAAAATATCTTTTTTCCTTTGATGGAGGTACCTAACCCTTTTATGCGGTCCCTCTGTTTACCATTACAAAGTTTCTAGGTTACGTAACAATAGCCGAGGGTGTAAACGGTGGAAATTTTCGATACCTTATCTATGAATTTTGTGTAGAGGAAATTGTACCATCAATATTTTTCATCATTATCTGTCTAATAAAGTCCTTAAGTGGCACAGGCCATAGGCCATTCCTATAACAATAATAAATTCTTTATTGCAGCAAAATCACAAAAAATGCATGACAAGAATACGTGCATTTGAAGAAAACTCGATTGCAGGTTCAACTATCTTGATTTATTTACAATTGTTCACAATTCACATAGGTTAAGCATAACAATGTTTACCTTCAGAGATTTAGCAAAAGAAAGAGAGCTCAGCCCCATGTGGAGCTGCTTAAATAGACAAGTTTTCGCACACTGTCAGTGTGGCCATACCAAAGTTTTAAAATATACCAATATCGGAAATCATGACACGCACTTCAGTTTGACATTAAATCAGAGATTCCCTTACAAGGCAAGCCTGTATTTTAGGAAACCATTTGTCTATTGTAAAACGAGGAAAGCTTTTAATTAATATTGTATTAAAATTTAAACATGCCAGTAATGTGAAAGAATCTTAAAAAAAGCAAGATCAATGTATCCATAGACTAACACAAATGAAATTGGCGCCACATCATTTTTAAGGTAGCAACACTCTTAATTTTTTCTTTTTTTTTTCATTTTAATTAAAATTACAACTTGCCTTCCGGCCTAGTGATAGTTGCTTCAAAGATACGCATGTTACAAACGCGATAAGTCATATAACAGTTTTATTAGGTAACTTGTAATCGACTACATAACGGACAAATCTGTATTTTCTTTGCTTTTTTTTTTACTGTGAATCTATTGATATTGTTTGTGTTATTTTTATTATAAATTTAATTTGTTCTTTAAAAAGTTTTCATGGTTGATCGAAACATGAGGCAGTGTACTTTAATTTAGTTAACGAAATTTACTTTTGTTTCTATAAAACATTTCCGATTGTGAAGCTTTCAAAATCAAGTGTATGCATTTTTACCACGTTTTACTTAACTTCACTTGTCTGTCTGTCTGTTGGTTTGTCGTCAAAATTTGAGATCCTTATTTCGACCTCTTCCTCTTATCCGATTTGGCTGAAATTTTGTATACAGACTTGTTTCACCTAAATATTTAATCAGTTTTACATCCTAAAACCAATTAATTAGGCTTTAATTAAATTAACTTTTTGTGAAGTGAGTGCATTATCCAATGTCAATCATGCATATTTCAAAACATGTTATAACAATCATGATTTCAATATGAAAAGCTTAAATAAATTTTATGATTGATAAAATAATTTAAAACTAAAAAGAGTTAAATAAATACTTTATAAAAAAAAACTTTTAATAAACCACGTTTTACTACGGGTTATAGATGTACTAAAAAGGAGAAAATATTTTTTTACAAATGGACTAAAAAGATAAAAAAAAAAATTTTTGGTAATAATGAAAATTTACGATACAAATATTCTAAAATTTATTGAATATTATGTATTGTTCTGAACATTCATACGCAGAATTTGAAAAATTTCCAAAAAATTAAAACGTGGTGCGTAATTTAGATCAACAGCGTTATTGATATTATATTAATATTTTCATTATCTTTCCTAAATCCCTTCCTAACTAAACCAATGCAATAGTAATGCTGTGGATGGCATTGAATAGTTTTTCAAGTACAATGCGCACCACATTTTAATTTTTTGGAAATTTTTCAAATTCTGCGTATGAATGTTCAGAACAATACATAATATTCAATAAATTTTAGAATATTTGTATCGTAAATTTTCATTATTACCAAAAATTTATTTTTATCTTTTTAGTCCATTTGTAAAAAATTATTTTCTTTTTTTAGTACATCTATAACCCGCAGTAAAACGTGGTTTTTTAAAAGTTTTTTTTTTATAAAGTATTTATTTATGATAATGTTAACTATTTCTTTAAACGTTTTCATGACATAACATTGTTCATAGAAACACGTTTTAGGCTATCATTCGTTAAATAAATTAACATCTTTCATAATACGCACAGCAAAGGAGTGGAACTCGCTCCCTGCGTCTGTATTTCCGAGTACTCATATCCCGTCCATTTTCAAAGTCAGGGTGAATAGGCACCTTCTGGGTTAGCTCGTTCCATCGTGCATTCTTGGGCTTAATTGGGATCAAGAGCAAACCCGTTCAAAATAAAATGTAAACGATTTTACAAATTCCTTATTTTCGTTTAGTTACAAATATTTTCGGTTGTGAAGCACTTTTCTATCATTCGATTCGATATTTGTTTATTTCCGAATTGTCAAATAAACCGTTCCGCTTGAAAACTAAACAATAAATTTAATATAGAGCACGCATTGATCACGCAGTTCACCTCGAACCGACCTTGAACTTGTAACGCTATTGAAACGAAAATAGGTGAGTGAGTCATTTAAGTTTTTTTTATATATATTTACAGGTTGGCGCCGTTTTGCTTGTTCTCGTGTTTTTTGTTAATTGCATTGTGTAACGGCTAATCGTATCATTGCTATTTTAATTGCGGCATTTAATTAATAGTTAATTAGCTTGATTAATATATCCTCCGTGTGGTCACTGTCGATCTCGTTTGAAATAAACCTGCGGTGTGTTCGAACAATTTTTGCAAATTGCAAACGGAATATTTTCGTTTTATTCATTAGTATGTTGTATGTGTACATATCTATATAATCTCGTTGATACTACAAATCTATTTCGTGATTCAGTTTGGGGGATAAAACTATAATCTAAGATCACAGTGGTTTGTGTGTTTTTCTGTCCTCTCTTTTTCCCCGCTCTTTTTCCATTGTATCAATAACGTTACGATAGCAACGCGTTAACCGCAAGTAGTTCGTCTACCGGACGCTAGATGGCGCTAACGGAAAATATTAAATAGTAGAAATAATTTAAAGAATTTTGTCCATCCGTGCCAAGCCGGGACGGGCCGCTAGTATAATATAAAATATTAGATAACATTACACACGTACATTGTTTTAAACCAAAGTTAAGAGGCTTAAACAATTGTGTTTTGTATTTAGAAGCAACGGCGTTACCACAACACCCAGACACAAGCCAATACAAAAACTTCATCCAATAAATAAAACGAATGTTAGACATCATAAAAAAATTAACATAAGAATTTCTCCCTTCCTTCGGAAAATCTTCCGAACTTGACCCTCCCTTTTGTCCAAAATCAGTACCCGGAAAAGATGCAGTTTGATGGAATAATGTATGTGTCAGGGGAGTCCCTCTTTTGAAGTGTTTTCTACCCTGTAGTTTCAATTTTTGGCACGCTAACAGCACTAGTTGGATAATGACCTTCGGGCCTTCGCTAAGAGGTCGAGGCATCGCCCGAAATATATTACACACGTAACATAAAACACACCCGCAAACAAACGCTAGATAGAATATTATATGATTCATGTTTTGCATTATTGTTTACTAAAAACGCTCTAGGCATTTCAGGTATTTTTTTTAGAACGATGTCTCCCAAAGTCCTTTTATTAGGAATTCATTCAGGATATTCTTTTGTCGAAAGAAGGATGTAGGTTATCTTGAAAGCTTTTTCTTAAGTATTGTGAATAACTGAGGTTCAAAAATATCTGATATATTTTTGAACCCCATTTAATATAACTAAAAATCACTGATCAGATTGTGATGAAACTTTGTTAGTGTTCTGGAGACGACCGCGACGGTTCCTGGCCCAAAAAATCTTTATATGTACATTTTTTTCCTTTAAATAAAATTTTTAGGAGTATGTTTAAAATCCATATCAAAATATCCTGTTTTTTAATTTTTTTATCATTTTTTTTATCAATGTGAATGATTCTTGTAAAGAGGTACTTTGTAAATTTAAATTCTGTATTTCTCAAATTTAATAAAAAACCGCGAATAGAAAACCACTTCTCACATTTTTATTAGTTTTTAAGTAAAGTGGGGTTGCAGAGAGTATCCAGTTCTATCAATCCAATGTTATTGTAAAAATAAAAATAGTGCATTTAAAATACTACTGTTGCTATCATGGTTTAAAATAAATGTAAAAGCGAAATTTCATGTCTTTTTGTAAAATTAATAATATATATATGTTTATCAAAGAAATATCATTAAACCCTGTGCATAACTGTATTAGTAATGCTATGTATTCTTAACTTATCGTCTAAAAATAATAAATCATACTTCTAAATAACCCTGACATATTACATTAATTCTTCCCCTAGGAAATAAGAAGCCCCAGATAATTTTCCGCGTCTGCAACCCTTAGATTTTTCTTACGCAAGAGTTACATTTTCTTTTTTAAATATTCTACGTGCCATTATGTATCATAAGTAAAGTAAAATGTCGTCCCACAGGTATATGTAAATGAAAGTTGTTTCTTTTTTAGATAGATCATAAAAGATGTAACCGAATATGTTGTCAAAAGGCAAGACATACATATATACTTATAGATTTACTATACGCGTTTCATATATAAAAACTAGTTATTTTTATCTTGATAAGATACATCAGTTTGACATGGATATTAATCCAAAGTGCTGTAGGCGGTTATCATATTGAAGACACGATGCGCGGAGCGAAAGATCACGCCAGAAGAACAGAGGTCATACCATCCCCTCTTACTGCAATTCAAATTCCTCAACAGTGGAATTCTTTAGGGAAGTGGAAAATTAGGGTACCACTTTGACGGGGTTTTAGTGGGTAGGCCTCCAAGCCTTTACCGGGCACTCGGCCGGGTAGGGGCATGGAGGAGAGTCCCACATATCGTCTCGTGCTCTCCCGGCACGAGCGAATGCGTAACGCATTTACTGCGCATACAAAAAAGGGTACCACTTTGACGAGTGTTTGATACAACGGTAGCATCCTTTTTTTTTTAAAGTGGAGAAAATGCTTTGCGTATATTTCCGCCACTGGGAGTGCAGCGGAAGTTATGTGGGGCTCTCCCCTGCAGACCTATCTGACGATAAAAGCTCGTCAGATTGGTGTGCAGGGGCCTACCCACTAAAAACTCCACTAAATCCCTTCAATCACCTTGGTGTCACTGGACTGTCGTACAACTGGTCATCGTCTGATGACGAGTATCACGACGATGCAGTGGTACCTGGTGAGGTCATGGGAACCCTTGCGGACACTACCGCGGCCCCACTGGTGGATGTCCGCCCTAGGCAGACTATGTTCTTGCGGCAAGCGCAGAATGACGGAATGTCCCGGGATGTGTGGGACACTCTGCGTCGGCGACGGCCTAAGCAGGCTAATTGGTGTAAATGCCAAAAATATTTTTTTTTTATACAGTAACCGAGTATTTAAGCGATAGATTGAAGTATATACTATAGACTGTATAGCGCTGTCTCACTTTGACAATCGAACTTGCATCGCCCTAAGAGTATGATAAGGCATATTTGCGTCTTCACTCGGTTTAGTCCGCCTCTTTGCACGGTACGACAGCCAAGAGCCAAATATTTCTTTCACTGTCCGTCGCCCTTGTGGGTAATACATTACACTGGTTAATACCAAATATTGTATTCTCTTTTATTTGTATACTGACATTTGTATTTTTAAGCGGTTAATAAAAAAAAAACTATTGATATTTGTATACCATCGTGGATTCTGTCTTGGCCCCCGGGCTTGATTGGGATCAAGAGCGAACCCATCCTAAGTAAATGAATTAAAAAGTCATTGCTTTAACAGTTACAATAATTGTATTTTACTTATATATCACAAGTAAAATTTCTATTCTATTCAAAATTATTAAGACGCCGCAATTTTATTTGATACTTTGAGCATAACAATCCACTTGCTCCAACGGTGCTAATGTGCATGCTTCGTCACGTAGCGTGGTTCCGCAAATTTTAACATTGTGTACAAGTCTCTCAGTATGTACAGAAAACATAGTAAGTACCACACACTGATAACATGTCAGACACTGCTCATTTGAGCAGGGACACGGAGCGTGCTGCGGGGTGTAACACACTCAGCTTCTCCGTAACACGCGGCTTTGTATGCACTTTTAATATTCTCTTTAATTTGTTTTACAAAAACCATATTGAATAGACATGCAACATCTTCAATAGTTTCGTAGCCAAATGGTCTCGGTTAAAACTCCCGGAAAGGGCAGACGTTTTTGAGATAAACAACAGACATTGGTACATTACTTTTTTCATGGGTCCCTTTCGCTCCGATGGTCCCGGGTTCGAGTCCCGGAAGGGGCAGATGTTTGTGTGATGAATACGAGCATTTGTACCTGAGTCATGGCTATTTATATATATTTCTATTAATATTACATTTCTATGTATCATATACGTATGACTGTCTGTTACCCTAGTATCTATTTTGGGCCAGGCTATAATTGGTGTGAATGTAAGAAATGTTATTGTGTGCTATCATCACAGAGATTGACAGTAAAGTAAATATGTGGCGCGGGGCCATCGTATTTTGTTGTCCCGCTCAAAGAGGGGAATCAAACCACTTAAGAACATAGATCTGCACCTCTGCGATATGGGACCCGTCGTGAAGAGTGATAATCGTCTTAGACTTGCGCGTTTTCATATAGAAACTTATTTTGTTATGTTTAATTGATTAAATGAGTGCTTAGATTAGATATAAAAATATTTGCCCTTACAGGGTTTATGGTGATACCGCCAGAATTTGAATAAATAATAGAAACAAAATTAATTACTCAATTGTTAACAATTTCAAACTAATATGCGTAGAATTATTAATTTCCTCTCGTAATCAGTCTAATCTAAAATTTATATGACATGATTATTAAGATGTTTACCTTTAAAATGATTTTGATTGATAATTAATTATTTGAGATAATGTTTTGTCATTATACCAAACCACAATAAACCATGATACGGATAAAACTTCTTTATTCATTGTATTATTGTAAGAAAAGAAAAAGAAAAAAGTAAGAAAATGTAATCTATAATCTAAGATCACAAATTTGTTGTTTGTCTGTCCGCTCTTTTTCCATTGTAAATGCGTTACCATAGCAACGCGTTAACCGCAATTAGTTCGTCTACCGGACGCTAGATGGCGCTAACGGAAAAATATTTGATAATAGAAAAAATCTAAAGAATTTTGTCCACCCGTGCGAAGCCGTGACGGGCCGCTAGTAATCTGTTATTGTCTTTTACCGAACAGTTTTATACATACATACATACAATTACACCTTTTTCTCCTACGGGTAGGCAGAGATCTCAGATTTCCACTTTCCACTATCCTATCGCATTACACCTTTCATGCAAGCTCGTCGGTTAAGGGTTTTGGCCTGGCCTTTTTTTCATGACATCTATTTGCTCCCTGAAAGTTCGCCTTGGTCTTACCGACTTGCCCATGCACATTTGCCTCATATACTCGTTTTGTCAATCTTCTTTCGTTTATCCTTTCTACATATCCAAAACATAGTTTTATAAATTGTACACATAACATTGTTTACTTAATTGGAGCGAAGCTCCCATGGATCAGCTTCAATGACGAAATGTCTGTTACGCCATAACTTCCAGAGTTCTCAATCGATTTTAATATTTTTTGTGTGGAATCGAATCAACAGATTTAGGACCAGATTGTGACGGAGCCCGAATTTTGAAATTCGCAAAAATTCCCATCGAAACAATAAAAAAATTTTTAGCTTTTTTAGGCACGAGTCTTACGCTCCGCTCCAATATATGGTGCTAGCGTAGCTTTATGCTTAGCGACTGCATCGCCTAGTAATTAATGTTTTCTTACTAGATTTGTTAAATTATTAATATCTTTTCGTTAACGGTGTCTCTGAAAATTTACATTAAACATGACTACCGATATTGTTTACTTTTTAAACATATTTGATCTACATTTTATTATGAAAATACTTTGTGCGTGTGTGTGTGCGTGTGCGTGTGTATGTGCGTGTGTGTGTGTGTGTGTGTTTGTTACCATACCAGCAACGCGTGGCCGGGTTATACCAGCAACGCGTGGCCGGGTTACCTAGTTGATAATAATTTAGAAACGTTTTGTAATTATACCAAAGCGTACGAATGTTAAACAATGATCCGTGATCCGCTTGATCTGAATTTTAACATTAATAACTCTCACGTAGATTTACTCGGGAGTCCCTTATAATAATATAATAATAATAATTTTTATTGCACTATAAATTTAAAAATTGGGAAAGTATACATAAATAAATACATTGTTTAAAATGTGCATAGGCAAATTGAAGTCTATACATTTCACAGAGGTCCCCAAACTAGGCAGTGCCTGTATCTTGGGAGACCAGTAAACTGATTACATGGCCTTGCGGCCAGAATTCACAATGCCTACTGCATGAAACAGATTATTAGAAAAGAAAAACAAATCCGAGACAAATCAAAAAAATAAAATAAAAGTAAACTACGGAAAAACAAAAATCTAAATGTGAATATAACCAAAAATTATTGAATAATTTGCTTCATTTCAACAAAACATAGGAAATTAAGTAAAAAAGTTTATAAATATAAGAATACAAGAAGTAACTTAGAAATATCGACCAAGAAAAGCTTCAGTTTCAATATACGATCTACCAAGCAGCCACCTAGTTAGAACCTTTCCTGCTTCCGAGACAGAACAGTTTCTTATGTCACAAGCTCTTACCGTTGCATTATACACACGAGTTCTAATTGAGTCGCCAAATCTGGTAGCAAAGTGTGAATTTACTGACGGCGTCGGGATTTGAAAAGTACGTTTATTTAATAGTTTTTTGTAATTATCCGAAGTGATTAGCCGTTTGTGCGCTAACAGACAGGTTTTTAATATAAACAGTTGACGAATTGACAATACTTGGGCATCCTTATAAAGTTCTGTCGTAGGGTGTCTATAAGGTTTTTTTAACATAATTTTTAGTAGAGATCTGTTTGCTCGTTCGGCCTGAAGTAATGTCGTCTTCGCGGCACCACCCCAGACCGAGATACAGTACCCCGTAACAGATTGACATAGCATTTTGTATATCATGATAAGCAGCTCTTTATTAGCAGCGTCCCTCAGCCCCCTGAGAACTCCAGAAATTTTTCTAACTCGTGTAGAGAGACACTGGATGTGATTTTTGAAAGAGAGGTGTTCGTCAATGATAATGCCCAGATATTTAATAACTTCAGCCCGGCAGATGGAGTCACAACTACATTGCAGAGGAGAAACCATATCACATGAGTGAATCCTAATACTGCCCCAGACAGTTGGTCCAGAAATAGACGTTTTGTGAAAACATACGTAATTTGTCTTTGAGTAATTTAGTGTAAGTAGATTCCTCCTGAGCCAGCCGTTGACGGATGACAGTCCAGTCTCGGCCATCTGAAAGGCATTTATCCAGTTGGGACCATTGAAAAGGATAACAGTATCATCAGCATAACACATCAAATCAGCATTTCCTAAGGCCAGATCGTGGATATCATTCATGTAAATAATGAATAGAGTAGGACCAAGGATGCTCCCCTGAGGGAGACCAAAATTCACTGGGAGCTGGTCACTTTTCTCTGACTCTACTTTAATAAGCTGATGTCGGTCAGAGAGATAACTCTTAAACCATTCAAGCGCAACACCTCTCACACCCAGACATTCCAGCTTGTGGTATAGTATTTTAGAAGATACGGTGTCAAAGGCCTTAGCTAGGTCCAGGAACACCCCTATACATTTCCGGCCCCTGTCCAGGTACCCCGACACAAGCTCCGTCAGAAGCGCTACAGCATCTTCTGTGGACCTATGGCGTCTAAAACCAAATTGTCTGGGAAACAGAATACCATTCAACTCAAGAAACTTAGTGAGCCGAATGTTCACAATTTTTTCCAGGATTTTAGAAAAAACACTGAGGAGTGAAATAGGTCTGTAGTTTCCCGGCTCTTCTTTAGGTCCATCTTTATATACAGGGGTAACAAGGGCGATTTTCCAGGTTCTGGGGAAGCAGCCGGAGCCAAGGCTCAAATTATACAGGTGCACTAAGGGTTCACATAGCACGAATCTTGCATATTTAACAAATGCCGCACTGACACCGTCTAATCCAGGTGCACTATAGCTTTTAAGTTGACTTATTATGTCGAGAACCTCCTCCTTATCAGTAGGTTCCATGAAAAACGAGTCAGAGGGAGAGTTTTTAAGGACAACTTTAGAAGCCAGGTCATCTTCTGTTTTATTTAATTGACCTAGTATATGTCTGGCCAGATTTTTACCAACTGCTGAGAAAAACGCATTACAATTGTTTAGAGAAACCCTAGGACTGTTAGATATTGATATTAGCTCAGTGGGTTGGTCGTGTTTGAGCTTCGCGTTACAAATTCTCTTTACTGTTTTCCAAAGCTGTTTGGAGTCTTTGCTATTACTTTGTAATTCCTCTCTTTCATAAGTCAGTTTAATCTTCCTCAGCAAATCAGTGTAAAAGTTTCTATATCTCCGATACGAAACCTGTAATATTTCATCGTTCGGGTTTTGTTTTAGTTTAGAATGAAGTCTATCTTTATGACGAGAGCACCTCAGCAAACCAGGTGTCATCCACGGTCTGATAACATATTTCGATCTACTGATTCTCACTGTTTTAGAGTGAGACCTAAATGCCTTGTCAATGGTACCCATAAAAGGCCTCCACAGCATTATCAACAGAAGACAAGGATGTGACTTTGTTCCAATCTACAGACGCCAGTTCGCTGCCAACACCCTTATAGTCCACTATGGTTTTGGTTTTAATACGCGACTCACCATGTCGCCTCCCGTTAGTTATTAGACCAGCTATTGCGACGCTGTGGTCAGTGATATCACTATCATTTACCACACCAATCGCCGGATTTTTTGTTTTTATGAAAATGTGGTCCAAACACGCATTAGATCGAGTGGGTTTGGTAATAGCAGGATGGAGACCGTGCTCTGCACTCAGGCAAAGATACTCTATTGCCCCGGGGTCAAGGATATCGATATTTAAATCGCCAGCCACAATGATACACTGTTTTTCCCTAAGAGTTTGGAGATTTAAATCTAATGAAGTTAGAAAGTGTTCTAAGTTTCTAAAAGACGGAGATCTGTAAATACCTAATATTGAAATATGATCAGAAATATCAAGTTTCAAGCAGCAAGCTTCTTGGAAAATAGGTTCTGACGCCACCACTGTCCATGAAGATTTATATAAGCAACAACACCGCCATTTTGATTTATATTTCGCTTGGTCGAGTACATGTTGTAGCCGGGAATATTTTTTATAATAATTGAATCGTCAAGTCTACATTCTGTAAGAATAAGAACATCAAGGGTAATGTCAAGCCTGTGCAGATACACAAGTAGAGCATCGAGATTTTTATTGATACTCCTAATGTTTACCGTAAGTAACTTAAAATCATAGGTTGGCGTTACTAAGTTTTGCAAGAAATAACATTGTCTGTTTTGTAACAAGTTATATCACGGATTGAATCAATATCTGCGATCATGTCTAAATCACCCTTAATTTCCAACTTTACGCCTGTCGGCTCTCAATTTGTCTTGACAAATTTGTTCTTGGGTATTCCTAATAAACTCAAGAGAGGATCCCGTTTCGTTTATATCAATTCTTGAATAATCGGAAACGGTCTCAGCTATATTTTATTACACATTTTCTTTACTGATGCGGTTAAGATAAGCTTTTCATTCAACATGAAGCATTTATTGAAGTTAGCCAGTGTTATGCGTCTAATTACTTGATTCATGGATTTATTGATTTTATCCATAGAAATTTGTATCGACGTAGTTTTTAAAATTAGACGTTTAGAATTACAAATTGAGTTTTACAAGGTATTTTGGTAAGATAAATAAGGTTGTATATTATTTACCGCACCTATAACACATTAAAAAATATAACGCGTTTGTACTTGTTACAATTCCTAACTACGAAAGCAATTTTATTTGTGTAAACTAGCGGCCCGTCCCGGCTTTGCACGTGTGGACAAAATTCTTTAATTTTTTTCTATTATTAAATATTTTTCCGTTAGCGCCATCTAGTGTCCGGTAGACGAACTACTTGCGGTTAACGCGTTGCTATGGTAACGCGTATACAATGGAAAAAGAGCGGACAGACAAACACCTGTGATCTTAGATTATAGATTTATTTAGTTAACGAACCCGATTAAAATATTGAAAGGAAGTATAGCCCTCGTATGATGACCATTACTCTAATCATCCTGTGATCATGGCACGTGCAAGAGACGAAACTTAGGCTGAAATATAAAAAACAAAAATTTGCGCGTCGTTCATCCGATAAAAAGGTTAAATAATTATCACAATTAACTATATTTAAAAAAGCAATTAAAGAAAACGAAGAAAATATTTAAAAAAAGCAATTCAAACTTACTAAATTATTTCTTTACGTTTTAACCTTTTAAACTTTCAAATGTGTTTTCTTGGTCAGCTTTCTGTTTTTGAGGCAAATTATTATACACTTTAATAGCCATGTAATAGGAGTTGATAACTACTTCATGAGTGGATAACTACTATACTTAAATTAAATATATTTTCTATAATACTAGCCACTGTTTTATCTACAGCTTCACAATATTCAGTAAACTGTCTTCTTATAAAGTCTCGTCCCTTGTCACATTCGAGATTTCTATAGAGGTGCGGTAACATATTGCTACGGTAGTACCTAACCTTTTCCGTACGTGACTGAAATAATATGTATTATGTATCTTTAGGAGTGTTTGTGTCTTTTTTATTGTACAGCAGCGATGTTCCGACTTCATTACCAGTGGTCTAGGTTGATATTTGACTGCAATTACAAATTGAGAGTAAGGAAAAAACTGTTACTGAATTTTCCTAATTTTCCTTTAATGCTAACGCTAAAAGCTCGTCAATGGGTACTTAAGAAGAAAAAAAGACTCATTTTACTTACAAAAAGAAAATAAATGGGGCTGAACTGTTTTATCTTTGTCTATTTAGTGTTTGTGTTTTTGTCTGTCCGACTTTTTCCATTGTATCAATTAACGTTACCATAGCAACGCGTTAACATAGCAACGCGTTACCGGGTCAGCTAGTTATATATAATTAAGATAATTTCAAATTTCTTTATTTTTTTAAGTATATTAACATTACATTCAACATATTGACGACCGTTTGGTGCAACGGTAGCGATCCTGTCTTTCGCACTGACGTTCCTGGGTTCGAATCCCGGTAGGGGCAGATGTTTGTGTGACGAATACACGAGCATTTGTACCATGAGTATGAGTCATGTGTATTTATTTATATTTCTATAAATATTACAAATAAATGTACTTTATATGTATGTCTATACGTTACCCTAGTATCCATAACACAAGGTTTACGGTGCTTGCTTTGAGCTGGGCTAATTGGTGTGAATATTTACTAAAAAATAAAATTACAATTAAAAAAAATCCATTAACCCCTTGTACCTATCTAAATCCTTATTTTTTTCTTTTAAAAACTATCGAAGCAGTACTGCTGAAAATTAGCAAATTTCATCTTGTGATGTTGGATTGAAAATTTTATGTAAAAATCTCACGCTTCACTCATTTTGGAAGTGGCATCATACTCGCTTGCGGTAAACGAATTTCTGCGGTATTAGCATCTGATTTCATATGCTAAACCTATTTGATACGTGAATGAAATTTACCTATGCATGATGTAACTTTGGGTTAAATAATTGTTTTATTTACACCTTGTAATTCCAATGTGTCTACAATTTTATTTTTTTAAATTTTAAACTGTTTTATTCGCCTCAGACTTACTATCATCCGTAACTATCTTTATACTACAAATTTATTCCAGCAGCCTTGCTCGTAATTAACAAATACAATCTTGTTATTGCTATAAAGATCTCGTGACTCGCGGCCTTTATTACGAGCTGTCTCAATTATCAGCAACACATATTTTTTGTTTTAATACTCTTGTAATTGGTATTTCTTTTTGAATTCTGGATACTCAATATTTTATTGATTTTCCACAATGCTTGTTATATAAGTTCTTAAACAGTAGTTTATGTAAGTACATTATGGACCCTGTGAGTTATAGCACATTAGTAGAGAGGGGGTAATTTATTTTCATTTAATAAACTAGCTGACCCGGTAACGCGTTGCTATGGTGACGTTAATTGCTACAATGGAAAAAGAGCGGACAGACAAAACACACAAACAACAAATTTGTGTTCTTAGATTATAGACTAGCGGCCCGTCCCGACTTCGCACGGGTGGACAAAATTCTTTAAATTTTTTCTATTATTAAATATTTTTCCGTTAGCGACATCTAGCCTCCGGTAGACGAACTACTTGCGGTTAACGCGTTGCTATGGTAACGTTATTGATACAATGGAAAAAGAGCGGGGAAAAGAGCGGACAGACAAACACACAAACCACTGTGATCTTAGATTATAGATTAATAGGTAATTTGTTAACAAAATTTCATTACTAAAATAATCGATTTGATGTGATAAATTAAAATTGGTTTAGTATCTATCTCTATTAAATTTAATGAATTCTATCAAGAAAATATTTATTTCATTATTTTTAATTTATATAGCTATTATATTATTATCTGCTCTGATACCTTTCTTTGAATAGCGTTCCCTTTGTAATATTTTATGTAGAACTTTTCATTCGCGTGGATGCCATTGAAAACGAGATAAGAGAAATTATCATATCTTTATTATAAATGCTAGGAATTTTTTTAGTTTTTACACTTTTGCGCACATTTTATTAAAACATTATCCAGATTTACGACGCGCTTATTTTTGTTATTTATATTTAATCCTGATGTTTAAACTCCTTTACAATAGCTTTAATTACAGGATGACAAAGGTAATGGTCGTCGTACCTTCCACCGTTTTAATCGGGCACGATCTTAACTAATTTTTTTATTAGGAACGGGCCATATTAAAATATTGGCCCCTTGTCTTAAGGTCGAAATTAAATATATAAAGCTCTTATTCCAATTTATTAAATTGCTCAATAATGGAAAGCTTTTAACCAATTTGTAAATATTTTTATAATCTTCGCTTTTATGGGAGATTGGTCGTAAATTTGGCTTCTAGTTACTATACAAAGCTACCAAGCTACATAAGTCAGTATCTCACCACATTCGCAATAACCAGATAACAAGCGGACCATTTTACGAGCGGTCCCAATTGTCTCCCTGCGGCACTCCAAATGACGTCAACCAGATTTTTCTGTAATC
This sequence comes from Calamotropha paludella, assembly GCA_927399485.1. Lineage (NCBI taxonomy): Eukaryota > Metazoa > Arthropoda > Insecta > Lepidoptera > Crambidae > Calamotropha > Calamotropha paludella. Next base: position 2,430,155 of record OV656820.1, read on the forward strand.
TGATTTATGATTTTATGGGTTTCTGCGGTGATTGCAATTTTGTAAAACATTCTGATAAGGAATGAAATCTTAGACTTACAGCTTTTTATTGCAAACAAATTCCAGTAAAGCACATTTTAAAATATAAACTGTATTTTATTTAATTGCATTCGCAAGGCATATTTCTATATAGATGAGATATAAAATATGCATTTAAAAAACAACCAGGCCTCTTAACCCCCATTCGAACCTATGATCTATCGCTTTCCGGGTGAGTGCTCTGAACGCTGAGTTACCGAGATGCCGGCAGACGCGTTAAAATTTACAAACATATTTCAACTTCTACTATGAGCTAGTACCGTGCCACCAATGTTGAACGCTAACTATATTCAACATCGATACTATTTTTACAAATGTTAAGTTAATAATAATAAATCTGATTAAGATGAAACCAGCTATAGTAATGTATTTAATCTTATTTTTTGCATTCACAGTGCCTTACTTCTATAAGATATACTTATAGAGATATAGCATTGTGAATGTATGCGTATTTTATATCTTATAAACTTTTCTATGCACAATTGCTTGTGATTATCGCATATACTTGATTCGTTTTTGTATATGGTAAATAATATGCCAGTTAACTCCTTTTTAAGCTAAATAATTTTGCTACAATTGGGACCACGTCTATAGCGTATCGATCGATGTGGTTCAAATTTGTTCCTCTCGATAAAAACTTATAAATCTCAGCCGATCGCTTACGGCTTCTTTAATTTAACGAGAGTGTTAACGCTAAATGCGAATGATTCTCGTTTGGTGGCGAATTTAAAGGGATAAGACTTCCCTTTTTAATATTTCAGCCAGTTCCCTCCGATCGTTTTTAAAGGCGATGTACAATTTGCCTAATGAATCAAATGAATTCGTGAAGTAAATTTTATAAGCAATTTACTTACAAATTACAGTCGTTTGATGTTTCTTTTCTTTTTGTATGTTTATTCAATTAATGTACTGCCTCCTTTTCTTTTTTGACCGCGACCCTCTTACGTTATTGTAGTTTGAAATTGTCGTTTCTATAAATAGTCAAGATGACGAGGGTAATTTTAATTAATTCATACGTACGCATACTGTCAACAGCTTTATTTTCATGTTACATTTCTCGCTTAGTGAGCAACAATTCAGTTCATTTAACCTACATACACCCACTCGATTCATAACGTTAAATTGCCTTACATAATGGTCCGAAATTCTGACAAAGGCTAAAGTTTGTCTATATAATAGTTTGCCAATATTCTATAGATGTTGTAAACGAAAGTTTTTATCTATAGCTTATGTATGTGAATATAGAAAATTACGCAAGACGATAAAGTGAGATATATATCTTAGATTTTTTTTTTAATTATTAGTTCTAATTCTTTCTTTCACGCATATCGCACATTAAAAAAACTGGATTCCCGATACATCGATTCTTCTTTTTTTAATGTTATCTTGGTCGTCCATGGATCACGGCTCGTGTAAAGGAGTCGAAAGGTCAGGATCAAATATAAAAAAAAAACAAAGTTTCATTTAAATGTTTTGTTTTTAAACGCACTTCATCCAATCCAATAGATCGCAAAGTCTAAACGTTTTTCTTACATGTTTTCTCTTTCGTCTATAAACTTTGTTTGAGTCAATATATCATTTTGATTTATTTAATAGAATAAAGTACTTACTTTTTTCTTTTCTCACAAAGTCTGCGACACTGTTTATCACTGTGTAGCCCATCCATACTAATCAGCTCTCACTGTTACGCAATCTCAATCTTATTTATCTTTGCTCCCTTACTAAATGATGATTAAATTACTACTGATCGTTAAACTCAGTTAAATGATGACACTAATTCTATTTTCAACTAAGCTATAGCGTCGGTGCCAGTTAAGATCTTAATAAGGCGACTACGTTGGATCTAGGGGATAATAAGTTCTCGGTCAGCTTAACTTTTGTAAGCGTCAGTTGAGATGCCTCTCGAGTTTGGGAGATTCTCGTCAAACAAGTGCCTTTTATCTTTTGATGATTGATTTTTTTTTCATTAATTTTGGGTTATTTCGACAATATCTTTCAAGGTATTTCTATCTCATTAGCTATTGAAAAATCCAGTTATACTAAAGATAATGAAGTGGGTAAGCTTTCCAGTTTGATATTGCAATTTAACTGAATAGTGGAAATTTTTTAAATTATCTATTATTTTGTCTCAGTGTATACATATTTCTTTGCCCTTGTCTTTCTACTTGTCTTTTTCGGCGGTACGAAATTGTCCATCGAATCCTGGTAGGGGCATTTTTGTGTGATGTGAAGAACATTTTTTCCGAGATATGGTCATGTCTATACTTTTTTATGTACATGGTTCTGTTTAATTTTGTACAAAATAACTGATGTGAGATGTCGAGAAATAATAATAGCTATTATTAATATATATCAATCAAGTTGAGGAGTTAATACTCAGAAACTTATAAAACTGAATTTAACGCATTCGTAATTATTTATCTGATAACCTTATTCTTGGCAATCTTTATAGTTTCATTGTCAACAAAATAGCGCAACGTTATCGAATGCGGAAATTAGTCTTCATTATATAAATTAACTGCAGTAACAGTTTGCAAAAATATGTTTAATAATGAAGAATGTTTATGAAATATGTAATAACAGGATAAGTAGATTATATAGTAATTTATCGTAGCTTAAATACTTACCTGCGCAATAATTTATTAATAACTTTAATAGTTTAAAAGAGATATTGTATAGTTAGTTTGTGGGAAAATTAGAATCAACCCTTGCTAGCTCAGTGGTAAGTGCGTTCCGAGATTAAGAAACTTTTACTAGAGTAAATTAGTTATTTGTTATGCAAGGCTGGAAAGTTGAGTTTTGGCCGCGAGTTACCTCTATTGAAATCTAAGCGTAGCGAAGGTTTTAAAGGTACGAGACGCTAAAAACTTTGCTGCCGAGCGAAACACACAATTTTTCACCTCGCTACGGCGAGGAAATTTTTTTAGGTGCAAGATAAACAGTTTAAATGAAATGGTGAATTGGTTAATTAAAATAATAAATTAAAAGTGAAATTGATACAATTAGTCATGTTGAATGTATTTTTTTTTAATGTGAATTGACTAAGAATACACTTTGACAGGTCTTTTTCGGGTGCGGTCCGAAATCCAATCACAATTTTATGAAATCTCACCCACCACACATTTAAAATTCTTATACTTAACACATACCTAGTATATTCTAAATACTATTAATTCTTGTTGTTTTTATGATTGAAGAAACTAAAATAATGTAATAAAACCAAAACGGATTGTTATAGTCTTTTTAATTTAAATTAGAATAAAATGTACCCAATAAAGACTATAATGACGATTCGGAACGTACCATGTGTATTTTTCTTTGAATAGAAAGGTTCTAATTATAAAACATTTTTCCACGCTAGCGGATAAAACCTAATTTTCCACGCAGAAATTGAATGACAAACCAAACTTTTCCGAGCCTGTGAGGTGAAAAAGATTAAACTACGCGGACACCAGGTCCATCACTGCATGTTTTAGGTACTATTATTAACGACAACTTAGAATGTGATACTTTTACAAGAATCTAACAATCGATAAACTATACAAAGCTATATAATTATTATAAATTTTGTTATTTAAACATTTAACTGTTATATATTTATATGTTAAAAAAAAGCAGCGGCAGAAGTGAAAACATGAACATTAACGTTGTGTATTTTTGATATTTTGAAATGGTTAGGAAATAATTTCGCACGAATTGTTTTAATTATCAGTATAAAAGTACTATCATTTATGTGGTAAAATACAATATTCATTTATTACGCTATCGTACACAAACGTGACAACAAACACTCGCGCTCACTCGCGCAAGCGCCCTGCCCTCCGTCTTACGAATTTTCGATCAGGTCACGTGTCCTGACGCGAGTTTAACATTTTTTACCCATCCCAAAATTGCACAATGCCGGAAGTTTTCACTTCAAAACCTTTACCAGAATAAACTTTAACATTTATGATTTTTTATTTATATTTTTTTGTTTTTTAATACTATTTTATATGATTTTTTAATTGTAAATAGGTAAGCGCTTAACCGCTTTCTTGCCTGATGGATAGCTACGATGCGATCTAGGATGTGATAAATTATTTTAATAGAAAAATACTAGAATAAAACGACTCGGCCCCCAAGTTAGCCCGTCTGAGAATAAATTGTATGCCAATTCGATTTTTTCTAGTATCTTTGTATTAAAATAGTTCTTTTAGATTTTAAAAATATAGCAGTTATGCTTAACTACCAAAAAATGCTTAATACATATTTAAATAGTGTTTGATCTTGAAGAAAAGAATCTTAATCGTGAAGAAAAGAAACAGACACGTACTAGTTCAGACTAATAGTTTTAAATGTTATGGTAATTTAATCTGTGACCTAACAGATGATCGCAGTCACATAGCCCTTGTTTGTAAGTAACGTGATAACGAATAACCTCGGCCCAGTAAATCACAAGCAAACCACTTTTTATGTTCTATCCATAGTAATATTTCATGGATAGGTCGCTTCGTTCGTGATCTCTATATGCTAACAAAGCTTAGATAAATCAATGGAATTAGATTCATTTTATTCGCTCTAGTGTGATTCACTTGCTTCGTTCGTTAATTTTCACATTTGAACTTCATACTTTACTTATAATTTTGCTCTTTATAGCTTTAATTACTTTTAGTGATCAACCTTGTCATTTGAAAAAATGGTGAGAGTATCGCATTCAAATTACGTATCGAGTTCAAATTTTCAATTAAGAAAAACAACTATGTAATAATAATAATATTCCTTACATTCACACCAATTAGCCTAGCCCAAAGTTAGCACTGCAAGGCTTATGTTATGGATACTAATCGAACGGGTAGACATACATATATGAGACATAGATATGAAATATTTATAGAAATATATATAAACACCCATGACTCAGTTACAAATGCTCGTATTCATCGCACAAACATTTGCCCCTTCCAACCGAACCCAGAACCATAGGTGCGAAGGCAGGATCGCTACCGTTCATATGTTGAGCGAATTGTTAATGTTCTTAAATAAATTTAAAAAATTCGGAATGTTATCGGACTTTTATATTAATCTACAATCTAAGATAACAGTGGTTTGTGTGTTTGTCTGTCCGCTCTTTTTCCCCGCTCTTTTTCCATTGTATATGTGTTACCATAGGAACGCGTTACCGGGTCAACTAGTTAATAGACAAAGATAAAACAGTTTGGCCTTTTTGACGTGACAACGTCTTATAAATTGGTTGCGGCTGGGAGTCACTTATGAAAAAGTGTAACGCTCGGTAACGTTACGATGAGTCACCGAACGAGAGAGAGGCCCGCCGAATGTTTTCTCAATATTTAAAAGTTTATTGATTTTTAATATTATAAGTATATATATGAAATTGTAAACTCTTTATGATATATATAATACAAAAAAATTGTTTATATCGATAAATTTTGATAACCATCCAAGATTGTTCCATTTAAATCATTAATGTATAAATCACTTATAATATAAATATTTAATAGTAGTAGATATATTTCCTATATAACCCAAATTATTCATTTATTAATTTTCGAAATATATTACAGGCATTTATATTTAAACATCCTGTTACATAATGATTTATAGTTTTTTTTATCCTCAACAAAATCACTCAAATAGGAATTAGTTAAGTTTAAGTTTACATGTACAATGTTTTAGTAAACAAAATATATTTCTATACTTAAAATTTGTGCAATTCTTATTTTCATTCAATTCCTTGTTCCTATTGTGCAATTTAATTATATTCATATCAATAAATATTCTACCGAGAAAAAGACGTTGTCACGTAAAATCTTCGCCCGTAAAACCGACTTTACAGGCAACCATTTTTTCTTTTGTTTGTAAACTGAATTATATTTATTTGTTTTTCATGTAATAATTTCTTTTGATATAAAATGTTTGCATTTAAATTCTTAAGTAACTAATAATATATAATCATAATATCTTGACATTAAGATAAAGTCGCTGTCAAGACGATATACGAACTCCAAGACATTCTAACTTGAGAGCATCCATTGTTAATACATGAATCGATCGATATCTAAATTAGTTTCTGTTCTATCATAACTGAATCGTATTATTTCAAACTTTAAACTGTCTCTCAATTAAGGCCTCTAATAATATAAACACGTACTTCTGCGCTAAATATAAATAGGCCTTTAAACAAAACTACACATTTTTTCCTATATTCCTATAAATCATGATAAAATTTAACGCTTATTTAACCTACTTTAGTTAATAAGTAATTTGGTAATTTAGTCCAAATTATGGTTTGGGTTTGAAAGAAAGTACCATGACTTTTTTGGAGATAACTCCTAAAGAATATACTGTTTTAAACTTTCATGGTCACTAGCATTATAGTAATATAAGTTATATTCGGAATTTATACCATGTACCTTGTTTTTATTGAGTTTCCGATATTTCGGTACTGTTGCAAGTGCCATGATCACGGAGCAACTGAAGTAATTGCGGGTAGGCTGTTATTGGCAAACATATCGGTCTACCCTCCGACGAAGTCTTTTACAGCCTACCCGCAATTAGTTCAGTTGCTCCGTGATCATGGCACTTGCAACAGTGCCGAAATATTGGAAACTCAATAAAAACAAGGTATATGGTAGTAGAAATCCCGAATATATCTAATATTACTATAATACTCCTAAACAATTGATTCACATATGAGCCGCTCGGTATGAAAAAAAATATGAAGAGTACGTAAAATTTTGTGATCGAATGACAGCGTTACTTTTTTTGTGCGCACCTTTCCCTTTTATTTTGAAGTTTAGATTTTTTATTCATTTCTTAAGACATTCGTTCTTAAGGAGTGAACTCCAGTCGTGCGTCGAAGCTGACACACACACTTTTTTATTTATATCCTTATTACCTACTATGACAATAATATGTTTACATTTGATTATACTAGCTGACCCGGTAACGCGTAAACAATGGAAATAGAGCGGACAGACAAATACACAAACAACAAATTTGTGTTTTTAGAGTATATACTAGCGGCCCGGCCCGGCTTCGTACGGGTGGACAAAATTCTTATAATTTTTTCTATTATTAAATATTTTCCGTTAGCGCCATCTAGTGTCCGGTAGACGAACTACTTACAGTTAACGCGTTGCTATGGTAACGTTATTGATACAATGGAAAAAGAGCGGGGAAAGGAGTGGACAGACAAACACAAACCACTGTGATCTTAGATTATAGATTAGCATGTACTTTATTAAAAAAGCAATTGGTCATATCACTATTTTTTTTTTTTTTATTTTATAGGCACTTACGGAATACCAGCGTCTTGATATGAATGTTTTTTCGGTGTTAGATTATGTTTCTAACAAATCTGATTGTTATAACCATCGAATGGTTTTTTTAAATTTATTACTTAAAACGATTGATATATTTTTCATATCGATAAATTTCGGCGCACCACGAATCACCCAACAAAGATTTTTCTATAAGGTATAAAATACGTGTGTAAAAAACAACTACGCCTCCGAACTCGGAGGAAGATTTTCTAATAAAACCCTTTACTATAGTAACAGTAATCATGAGATTTCAGTATGACTAGTCATAGTAGAAATGGGTCAAGTATATTAAACATTTATATTTTATAATAAATCCATTTTCACAACACAAATACCACTAAATACTTAAGTTAAGACGTCTAATGTATTTCGTCTTGCTTTGTTAAATATGCGTCAGATGGTTTATTCTTAAGACTGAGAGCTTTATACTCGCAAGCATTACAGCGAGATTTCGTATTCTATTGCTCATATCGTGACCTTTATAACGTATATAAAAATCTCTTTATATTTGTAGCTTGTTGTTTGGGTTTTACTGATTTTTTTAGAATGCTTTCTTTTAAAAAATTTGTTTGTTACGAGCAGACGCTGAATTTATTTTTATCTGTACAATGTTTATGTAATTCTGTTGGCGTTTTAATGTTTACTTAGGAATCAGCAAACATTTCGTAACGTATGTATGTTTGACCAATTTTCTATTGATGAATAAATCGAGATTTGACCATTGTTGAGATAAAGAAATCTATAATCTAAGAACACAATTTTGTTATTTGTGAGTTTGTCTGTCCGCTATTTTTCCATTGTATCAATTATCGTTACCATAGCAACGTGTTACCGGGGCAACTAGTCTATAATCTAAGAACACACATTTGTTGTTTGTGTGTTTGTCTGTCCGCTCTTTTTCCATTCTATATGCGTTACCATAGCAACGCGTTACCGGGTCAGCTAGTTATCTATAATGATATTAATACAAACAAAAAAATATCTGAGCTGTCAGGCGGGACGCGAACACAGATACCTCGCTATCAAGGCGAGTCCTCTTCCAGTAAAGCTATCCTTTGCGGCGATGGCGTCAGCTTAAGAATTACTTGGAAAAATTGGAACGATCTATAAAGGTCTCTGTAACTTATTTGGAAGCGCTCTCGCCAGGATAGCGAGGGACGTTGGTTCAAATCCCGCCTGAAATAGACAATACATTTTTTCTTATATTTTTTTTTATTTAGGATGGGTTTGCTTTTGATCCCAATCAAGCCCTGGAGCCAAGACAAAATCCACGATGGAACGAGCTTTCTTTAGGTATAAAAATGTATCTTAAATAACAAAAAAATATGAAAGATCTATAACATCCAGTAACATTATTTATTTTTATAATTTTTATATATTTTATGCATTTTCAATGCGATCTTATAAGACAAATTATTATAATAGAAAAATAACAGAAAAAATCGACTCGGGCCACAAGTGAAATTGTAAAACTAAAATGGCTGTTTCATTTTAATCGATTGACCAAACATTTGTAAAAATGTTTCTTTCGAATACGAGAGGATGTTCCTTCTTATTGATGAAACAACTCTGGCCTACAGCGTAAAATCAGGAAGGTACTAGAAAATTTCGACGAGTGTTCACAAGGCTGGGTAGCTCAATTGGGAGAGCATTGGACCGGATTTCCAAAGGTTGCGGGTTCGGTTCCCGCCTGAGAATTCACTTGTGGCCCGTGTCGATTTTTTCTAGTATTTTTCTATTATAATGAATTAACATTATTTTTTTCCAAAAAAACTGGTTGGTTGCCTGTAAAGTCGGTATACGGGCGAAAGTTTTACGTGACAACGACTTTGAGTGGTAAAATAATTTTAATGTGAATATTCATTCGTATAGTAGGAAGAAGGATGAAATAAAAGTAACAATTTAAAACATTTATTTATACAAAGAATTATATTTAAAACATTAATTTATAGGCACGCGTCCCTTTCACTTTTTATGTCTGTCTCTCTCGCTCTTAGGCGGGCTAACCATGCCCGAGTGGAAGGGACGCGTGCCTCTCACTCGCTCTCATTGTAAGCGCATAACGTGAGCGGAGCGTAACGCAGTTTCTTGAAGTGTCACCCGACAAACCAATTTATAAGACGTTGTCACGTCAAAAAATGTCATCTCGTTGAACAACGAATAGATTTTGGCAAACATTGCAAACTGCTTAACTTCTATCACCACAAATAAAGCGAAGTGTTTGCTTGTATTTTACATAATATGTATTCTCTTCACCGTTACTAACGGCTTCTTGGCGTCGTCCCAAATATTTCAAATTAATTGAATGCCATTACATAAAACATCTTAGTTTGAATACAATCTACGTCACTTTCAGTTAAAAAGTGTTCGGATTTCTTACACTTGCCAATTTTACTCACGTGAATTTGTTTTTGATTATTCGTATCCACACAATTTTCTTTTAGTTCACGAAATAGACTATAATCATAGATAAGTCTATATTCTTATCTAGTTTGCGTGACTCCTTTTCGTTTGGCTTTTAGGACTGGGTTAACGAGAATTCCACACGATACGTACGACTTAGGACGATGCCTCCGACCTCTTTTATTAAACTGAAACAACATGTGTGACTTAGTTTATTGACAATTTCCTTTCCTCTAGTAAATTAAATGGAAATTCTCGCTTGTATGACATGAGCAACATAATAAAATTATAAGATATAAAATACGCTTATAATAGAATGAATAATTTAAATAGCTTGTCATTTAACTGTTAAAATAACTAAATGATTTTTCACACGAACTAAAAAGTACTCAAAATAATAATTTATCAAAAAGGTCTTTCACATAATATTAATATTTTTTACACTCACACCAATTATAACATAAATTTATTATACATAGATATCTTATATTTATAGAAATATATGTAAAAGCCCATGACTCAAGTACAAAAGCTCGTAATCATCACACAAACTTTTACCCCTTTGGGACTCGAACCTACGCTGCGAAAGGCAGGATCGCTATCGTTGCACCAAACGGTCGTCAAATACTGAATTGAATAGTTTAAAATATTTGACTATTACTAGCGGCCCGTCCCGGCTCGTAAGGGTGGACAAAATTCTTTAAATTTTTTTCTATTATTAAATTATTTTCCGTTAGCGCCATCTAGCGTCCGGTAGACGAACTACTTGCGGTTAACGCGTTGCTATGGTAACGCATATACAATGGAAAAAGAGCGGGGGAAAAGAGCGGAGAGACAAACACACAAACCACTGTGATCTTAGATTATAGAATTGGAGTGACGGTGGTAATAATGTTTCTCGCACCTACGGTTCTGGATTCGATACTGGGTTTTGAGACATGGGTATTAATAACTAGTAAATAATAGGGGTTAAAGTATGAAATTGCCGTTTTATTGCAATAGGTTCTTTGAATTGACATAGAATCTTCATGGTTTGAGGTTTTCGAATGAAACTTTTTTTAAATGGTTTCTATGATGTTCTTTTTTTAAAAAATGTAAAACATTTGAATATCGACTTTCAATTGTTTTTGTTATTCAATTTAGACAAGAAAGATGGATACTGCGAAAATTCGAGTTATTTTTGAATACGAGTTCCGACGCGGAACTAACGCGGCAGAAACAGCCCGCAATATCAATGCTGCGTTTGGAGAGGGGTCTACTAATGAACGCACCGTGCGATTTTGGTTTAAACGCTTTCGTGATGGAAATTTCGACTTAAAGAACGAGCCACGAGGAAGACCGCCCACACAGGTAAATAACGATGAATTAAGAGAGATAGTGGAAGCCGATCCTAGTCAAAGTACCCAGGAATTAGCGGCATGGTTTAACGTTACCTTACCCACAATATTGACTCACTTGCGTCAAATCAATAAAATAAAAAAATACGAAAAATGGGTGCCTCATGATTTGACTGATCTGCAGAAAGAAACGCGTGTTGAAACTTGTGTTGCCTTGTTGAACCGGTACAGAAATGAAGGAATATTGGATCGAATTGTAACATGTGATGAAAAGTGGATTCTTTATGATAACCGGAAAAGAAAAATGCAATGGCTGACCCCAGGTCAAATGCCACAACAGTGTCCTAAAGCAAAACTTACCAATAAAAAGGTAATGGTAACTGTTTGGTGGTCTCAGCATGGTGTTATTCACTATAGTTTTCTCCGATCTGGTCAAGCAATAACGGCAGATGTCTATTGTGCCGAACTCCGAACCATGTTGACAAAACTAGCAGTAAAACAGCCCCGACTCATGAATCGATCTTCACCATTATTGCTCCACGACAACGCGAGACCTCACACAGCACGAGAAACCATTTTGACCCTTCAGGAACTGCAGTTAGAAACCATTCGTCATCCTCCGTATTCACCAGACCTTGCTCCAACGGACTACCATTTTTTTCGTGATTTGGACAATTATCTACGTGACAAGAAGTTTTCTTCCCAGGAGGCAGTACAAAATGCTTTCACACAGTTTGTGCAGTCTAGATCGTCGGAATTCTATCGCAAAGGCATTAATGACCTTCCCATTAGATGGCAGCAATGTATAGATAATAATGGCAACTATTTTGATTAAATAAATTTGTTAAAAATTTAAAAAATAAACAATATAGATTTTCAGTACAAATCGGCAATTTCATACTTTAACCCCTAATATTACATAACTATGTATGTCTATCCATTACTCTAGTATCCATAGCACAAGCCTTAAAGTGCTTACTTTGGGCTAGACTAATTGCTATGAGTGTAGAAGACGAATTATTTTATTTTAAAAAGGTAAAAAACATAGCCATACGTCGGTCGCCGATAGTGTGTTGTTATTTTCATGTATTTTATCGTAATAAACTGATAATCATTTAGAAAAACACAAACTGCTGTTTTTGACTCGAGGAAAACATAATTTATATGTATATGATATGTGTCAATGTCATCTACCTACCGGAAATTAGCTCGTGATCTCGTCCAACAAGAAAACGATACACGAAATTGAAAGTAATGAATATGAGACTGAATCATATTAATCTGTACTATATAATGTTATCATTATTGGATCTTAATAATATATTTTGTCTTATATACTCCATGAATTGGGTTGTGCGAACAATAGTGTATCGGAGATCCACGAATACCAAGTCGGAGCGCTGGAATGTTATTATTAGGGACGTCATAGACAAAATCCAATGAACTGTTCAGCGGTTTAGAAATACTTATATATTGTTCAATTTATTGGGTCCGAAAGTAATTTCTATTAATAAATTAATAAAAAATTAAAGAATGAAGTCTTAAGAATTTCCTTTGATTATTACCAACACTATTTCTAAAGATATCAGAACTCTATTTTTGTTATTGAAGCGAATCTTCCATATGGACGTTCGAGCCGCTGACACTCTATTCGTACTAAGCGTTAGATTTCACAGTTACTCGAGAGCGTCAGATTTAGTACCGTTAAACGATATATATAGGAGCCAGCTGCCTCGAATTTTTTTCATGATTTTTTAACACTTAGTTCCTAAGATTTATACTGTAAATCTTCGCTTCTTACGGGCGTCTCTAAACGGCTCTGATATTTTTTTAGCATATATATAAGATTTAAATAAGTCTACAAAAAATGACCACATCTCCGAGCCCTCAGGTGGGATTCGAATCCACGATCTTTCACTATCCGGGCGAGTGCTCTGAAGGCACTTATCATTATAAATCCCTTTACATTGTTATATTCCCTGTTTATATCAGCATTTTTAACGTTATTGTGGTTGTACAGCCTTCCAAATAAGTAATTATTAAAGATCCTTGTAATAGGAAAATCTCGCGCCATCTTAATAGGCTTACAAAGATTTCATATGTATAATAACACACTTGAAAAGACTTAACGTGTTATACATAAAAACGTCAAATGCTTTATATACCTATTTTAGGAATTGAAGTGTTTTGTCCTTTTCTATAAAGCTTAATTTCAACTTGACGGAAAGGGACAAAATATTTCAAAAGTTTCGTTCGACGATCGGCGTTTTTATGAATAACACAAAAATAATTTTATTTTAGTGAGTTAGTATATGCGTAAGAGTGTGTGTGTACGCGCCTGTTTATGTATGTGTGTACATATTACTATTCATCAAATATGATAAAATGAGATGAAGAGCACTTCACAGCGGAACGACAATTTTTGTCATTAGAGTTGATTGCTTCTTTTGATGTCTTTTTTTATCTTCAATGAAGAATAGACGCCATCTTTTAAGTTGAATAAAAACTTTTTGCTTGGAAAGTTGTAACTCGTTTAATTAAATGAATTTTTGGATGGGGTTCTTACTTTGCACAGTTACTTATTATGTGACATAATATATAAATATAGTTCGCTAATACATAACATTTAGGGTAATCATTTTTTAACTTTTAAAATTTTTACCTTCCAAAGACTGTTTTAAATCTGCATTAAATAAATAACAATCTTGCAATAAATATAAAAACAAGTGGGTATTTTTATTTAAGTACTTATACCTATGCAGCCATTTTAAGCATGCCAATATTAATAAAAAGTATTAAATCATTATTAATGTTACTTTATTTGAATTTATAAATATATTCACGTGGACACCGATTTCAATTCAATGTCATTGTTTTTATTATTAAATAAATAAATATTAGACAACTTTACATACATAGTTCTGAGACGGTACCATAAAACCCAGACCGAGGCCATTATATAAAAGTTCGTTTTCAACATTTATCTGGCAGGGGAACGACCTCGAAATAGCGTTACCATGAAACAGTATGCGAGTCACTCAACCACGATGGTAGTGAAATATGAAATACTTTTTTTTGGAGTAAATAAGATTATACAAAAGAAATTGGTCATTCGAGATAGCATGCATCGAACACTAAGTAGTTGGTAAAGATGCAAGGTTTATTTGCGAGCGGACGGGCGTTCCATTTTTCTCGTTTTTTGCGGAAATAATGTTACATATTTTATGTGTTATTAATAGATATGATCTTCCGCTAAGTAACGCGTGATTCTTTTAAATACTTCAATGTCGTTGTTTTTATTATGACATTATGATTTCTAATTTCTCCTTTTTAACCCGTACGTTTCAAAAACTCGCCTATCTAATACTAACTGACCCGGCCAAAAGTTGTTGTGTCATAAATTAGAATGAAACCAATCTTATGTGCTAAGTTGAAACAAATCCAGCAAAATGAAAAGCAGTCATCAAAATCTTTTAAGTAGTTTCAGAGTTCACCGCAATCAGACACTTTGACAGGGTATTTTATACAGATGAGGTGTGTACAAGCTACCACCTGCGTAATAGTACACCTGAAAACGATTAGATATTTTACTAAATATAATAAAATACCTAATCGTTTTTAGCGGCCGCCCTCGACTTCGTCCGCGTGGAACATTGCAACATTACTTTATTTTGCTAAAATGAAAGATTTTTTCTAAAATAAAAATAGCCTATGTTACTCCTTATTACATCAGCTATCTGCCAAAAAAAGGCCCATGAAAATGGGTCCAATCATGTCAGAGATTAGCCGGAACAGACAGACAGACAAAAATTGTGAAAAATGTTATTTTGGTTTATGTAGCTACCGTATATATATTCATATGCATGTAGTAAGAAACGGTATTTAAATATAACAAACAGAAACTCCAATTTTCTTTATATGTATAGATTTGTTGAAACATAAATACAACGGGAATGTATTATTAGTAAAGTCGGATTCCAATAGGTTCCACAGGCTCGACCATATAATTAGAAAAATGCTGCGAGCGTGTGTAAAGGATATACTGATCCCTGGGGATCAGCTCTCTTATTAAGATCCACGCCTTATGTTCTCTTCATAAATCTTTATTGGTCGTTATATGGGTTTTAATACAGATTAAGCCTGTGAGTTCTGATAAAACAACTTTTTAAAGGATATTTACGTATAACTCCTTTACAGAAGCCATGATCACAGGATGACTGCGTAGTCAGTCTGGTTGTTATGGTAACCTAGTTGTTTCTGAATTCCATAGCGCGAGTGCTTTAGCTACATGGGATTCATAACAATATATGTGATTGTGTCGAATCTTTATTTATTTATTTTCCCATTAATAGTCCTCTTAAAATATATATTTTTGGAACGGAGCGAGCGAAGCTCCCATGGATCAGCTTCAATGGCGCAATGTCTGTTACGCCATAACTTCCCGAGTTCTTAACCGATTTTAATATTTTTTGTGTGGAATCGAATGAATCGAAATTACATTACATTTTTTTTTTAAGGTATTACGCTCCGCTCCAATATATGGCGCTAGCGTAGCTTTATGCCTAGCGACTGCATCGCCTAGTTATGTATAAATACGTCAATGTGAAATTTGATTATATCTCTTTTTGGTTAACAAAAGTATCGCTTTAATGGAAAGCCTTGTCCTAGTTCACGTTATGTTTCACACTTGTAAGACTCTAGATACGGAATTCTCTTCTGACCGTTACTTTTTATTTATTTATCAATATACAAGACAGATTCCAATTATTACAAAGGTAAATGAGAGTCTGAATTGCACTCAAAAGGTTTGTGTAAATAGAGAAACGAAATAAAATTAACCTTCACTTTTCTCAACAAAAGAAATTATTTGTAAGTAGAAGTTGACTTCACAGACTAACATAACTTTGCAATCTGCAGAATTTATACTATTTGTATATATAATAATACTGGTCACTGTGACACAGACAATTTTGTTTCAATCTCGTCCTATCCAAAACCCATATCAAGTGAAACCGCAAAAAGAGGATCGCAGAAATCTTGTCTTACAAAAGTCCAGCTAACCTCACATTTCGACTTATAACGCTGCTGGCTCAAGATAACGAATTCCCCTTCATTTCCCCGTTTATTTGAACAGCAGCCTTTGGGGGGTTGACAGTAAATACTCCCTAATTTATTTAACTTGACGCGTTTTATTCTTTTTATTTATTCAGCAATGCGGCTCATCGTTATACTTTCTTCTATGTAATTGAATTTGAATTCATTGTACCGCAGTTTAGGTATAAACTTGTATTTCTCGATTGGTAAATAGTGTAACTTATTATCTGAGCTGATTCACAAAACCGCAGTTGGTTTGATTAACTGTTGCTCTTGGAAAATATTTTAGGAAATTAATCATGTTCTATTTTCATTGAGCTAATGTATTGCTATGACTGTTATGAGATATTTTTCAATATGTGTGATATGCTAACCGAACATTTCCGATCCCCTGAGGCTTACCTACGTTTTTAGCTTACGGACGATATTATTGTCAAACGTACAATAATTTATTTTAATATTTCCAACCTTTTGCTATCATTCTTTTGTTTTTAGTACTCACTTAGTAAACTCTGGATATATTTTGTAATCACCCAAGAAACTACGAATGCTTTGTGTATTCGTAATCGGCGAACATATTTGAACTAAAATTATTTTAAGTTTGCATTTAATATAATTATTATTATATTATTTATTTATTTTTATTTAATATGTATGTCTTGTTATTAATAAATAAATTATCTTTTAGTCTTAAGATGATAATTAATAAAACGCACATGATCTCATTTAGTGCAATGGCATAACAACAAGAAACGTAATATGATTTTTTTCTTTTTATAGTTTCCAGAATATTATATCTTCTTATTTTGTTCCAGTTTTCTCCAAGGGACAATGCGAAACCGGTCAGTATCGCTTCCTCGCCAAGTCGGGTGGATACGTCTGGGTGCAAACCCAAGCCACGGTCATCAACGACAAACAACAGAAACCTGTCAGCGTGGTCTGCGTCAATTACATCATCAGGTAAGTCTAGATTAAGAATTAATACTTAATCATTAAAAATATCCCCAACGTCTTTTTCGTCGACATGTGTGCATATTTTTTATATTTCAGGTGCTATTTTTATTAAATTCATTGTTATCTACATCAATAATGCCAAATAATCAAAAATGGTAAGTACAGTTTTTAATAACATTTTTATTTTTCTAGTTATTATTGGTTATTAACCAATCTGCCTCAATTTGATCTCATACATACATACCAGTACCAGTACGTCCTAAACGAGTTTTATCGTGATAGATCACCTTTTAGTTAATGAAAAACACTTTCACTGTGAACGGGAACAACTGCCAATTCTATCTACCTTAGTTAATTGAACAATCAAGACAAGTGTAACTAAATATAGCATGACGAATATTCTGTGAGTAGAAAAATAATTGCGTTTGGCCCATTTCATACATTAGATAATTATAGTATATTTCGGTCATAAGACGCTTGAAGAAACCTTAAAACCAAAGCCACACACTTTTTCAAATGATCGGAATAATTTTATGTAACCTATGATGTAATTGAAAAATTTATTTTAATAAAATCGTGCATATTTTGTGATATGGTGAGAACCATTCTATAAGAATGACAAAACACTTTCTCATCTAATGAAACAAAATCATACGAGGACATTAAGAATAGCATGATTTTTTTAAAGATTTCATAACGTAGTCACATACTCTGAACGCAAAAACAAAATATCTTGATAAAATATTACATTCTCATAATTATAACTCTTTTACAACTGCTACATAAATTACTATTCATTCATTTTTAGTTATAGGAGAACGTTTTGATCTCGTGTTAATCTCGTTGTCGTTATAGGTATTTACGTAATTGAATAATCAAAATTTAAATTCATTGATAAAATACAGATTCATATAGACATTCCACATTCTTTATAAATATATATAGTACAGCCACAATTTTATCTTCGTTGTGAATAGTTTCATGTTCAAATTTGTGTTTTTCTCTCATATTTGGGCAAGTATTTGAGAATATAATGTTATCGTCTTTATGTTAAATTCCTAATTTATTTTGCTTTCATGCTAATTGTTTATCTTCGGCATCTGGAGGTCGATGCTCGTATCTTAACAACAGTTAATCAACTATACAAGTGGGATGATCCAGATTACGTGTCAGGGGCAAACACTTTGGCGTCTTCGGCTAAACACATGCGATTTAGTTGGCACGTATGCAGTTCAGCAGTGGCTATATGTACTACTAAGTTCCGATGGCGTGTTTTCACTTCATTAACGTGCAGTGATTACATTGTATGTCATTCATCTAATGCGTCTACAGTTCCATCCTTCCTATTTCATTCATTGAAAGCTTTATAATTAACCGTGTTATTAATAAAAACGTATTGAGGTATTTTCTCCTTTTCTATAAAGCTTAATTGCAACTTACAGAAAGGGACAAAATAATTTTTTTCTTGAAATAGGTTTAATAGGCAGTTGTCGGTAAATCCATTTACATCATGTTTCTCGACATTAAGTGCTTGCCAATTTACAGCATTACTCGAACCTTACGGTTTCTTGAAGGTTTGTGGTGATAAAATTCTATTTATTTTGTTTCTTTTCATGTGCCAAATTGTCTCATCCGAATTTGAACAATATCTGGTTAAAAGTATGTATGCAGAAAAACATGCAAAACAAAAACGACATCCTATTTTTATTTCGGAATATTTATACCTATGTTTCTCTCTATATGGTTTATGTATGTTTCTATCTCTATGGCTATATGTACTACTAAGTTCCGATGGCGTGTTTTCACTTCATTAACGTGCAGTGATTACATTGTATGCCATTCATCTAATGCGTCTTCAGTTCCATCCTTCCTATTTCATTCATTGAAAGCTTTAAAAATAACCGTATTATTAATAAAAAAGTCAACTGTAGAAATCTATTGTAGGTATTGAGGTGTTTTGTCCTTTTCTATAAAGCTTAATTTCAACTTACAGAAAGGGACAAAAGAATTCATTTGTTGAAATAGGTTTATTAGGCAGTTGTCGGTTAAAACCTTTTACATCATGTTTGTCGGCATAAAGTGCGTGCCAATTTACAGCATTACTCGAACCTTACGGTTTCTTGAAGGTTTGTGGTGATAAAATTCTATTTATTTTATTTCTTTTCATGTGTCAAGTTGTCTCATCCGAATTGGAACAATATCTGCTTAAAAGTATGTATGCAGAAAAACATGCAAAACAAAAACGACATCCTATTTTTATTTCGGAATATTTATACCTATGTTTCTCTCGTTGCCTGTCGTCTAGACAGTGGTAGTCTATTGTCTAATTACTAATTTTAGTCCCACGGAAGACCCAAATATTTGAAAGTGAACTTCAAATTTTAAAATGAGACTTTTTCGTCTGAATCGGACGTCTGAACTTTAAAAAGTCCTCTCTGTCTCACCCTGTCTAGAAACAATAATTTAGCTTATAAATAATAATAGTATATGTCACTCCGTGTTGTAAAAAATAATTACCCCTCTTCATGAAAATTACATGGATGGAGGAGTGTGAATTTTGAGACGGTTAAAGATTATAGGGCGAAGCAGCGCAGAAAGCTAACGTTCTTATATAAGATTAAATGGAACATATCCCTATGGAATATTTGTTTATGGTTAAACTCTAAAGTGTCTGAGTAAACTGGGGAGAGTTTAATAATATAATCTTATGTTAAGCATAAATCATGTGTCTATATTGCCATGGGTAAAGTAATGTTACCAGTGTTATTAGTGAATTATATATAAAAACTCTTTCTTATTATTTGTTTTATTTAAAGCCTAGGTGCTCTGTTAGTTAAGTTTACAATAATGTCAGATGAAAGAGAGAGAGAGCACAGATTATACACATTATATGCCTCTAGAAACAGAGTCGATTACAACCAAGCCACAGATTAAAGATTAAGTGTGGTTGTTTATGTCCATTTTAGTTATGTCAAAAGGAATATTTTAAATCAAATGAACTTTGAATAAAAAGTTGTTAGCAAAATTATTTCGAAATCAGTCGCATATACAATTCCCAAAAGAAGAAGATAGGCTTAGATAGCTATAGAAAATTCCGATCCAGTTACAAAATTGAGTGTATAAAAATGTGTCCATTTTAAGAACTTTTTTTTAATCAAATTTCATCTAACCTAGTATAAGACAGTATACGTACGTTTATTTGTTTTTTTCCACGAGCTAAGTCTTAACTTATCTTTGCTATCATATTTTTGTTTTTATTATTCTCTGATCGCAGAACGAAATTCAACATTGCCTGAGGCATTAAGCTATTTGTTCCGTCGTTAGTAACTTCCATAAATGGAGATAGAAAAAACTTTTTCACTTCATTGTTTCAACGGAGTTTTAATTAACACCCATTAATTTAACAAGTCGCAACTTTAATGAACTTCCTTTAACATAAAAACGAATTGGTCCAAGTTTATTGTACCAGTATTTGTGTTTTCGTAATTTGTGGTTTCTATAATTATTGTATTATTTATTAAGTAATATTTATATTAGATAAATTGTGTGTAGTTTAATGTCAAGCCTTTCAAGTTGTCTAATTGAGTTTCGCGGTTTATAATAGCTTTTTCTTCATTGTGATTTGTATATATCTTAAATATATTACTAATTCTTCATAATTAAAACAAGAGTGATAAGTTTGTTGGGGTTTTAGTTAAGTTGGGTTAATACATACATAACAGGAATTATTGTAATATAATTTTCTTTTGTTTCCATTAGTTTTAATAACAGAAACACCGCTGTTTATGTAGCTAGCATTTTAAAAACATGGGCATCTGTCAGTAGAAAATCCAAAGAAGATGAAAAACATAAACATATAAAAAATGCGGTGTTGTTTTCGTATACAGAAATATATCTACTAGCTGACCCGGCCACACCTTGCTGTGTTATAAATTACAATGAAACCTATCCTATGTCCTAACTTGAAATAAATCCAACAAAATGAAAAAAATCGACAATTCAAAATGTAAAAATAAACGCATTGGCACTCTGGGAGCGCTGACAGAATTGAAAAAAAGTCAACCAACAAAATTTGCACAATTCTTACTTTTTAAATGTGGAATAGGTTAAAAATCGACGCAATAAAAACTATACCTCCGACGCAAATGGTCGTAACGTTTTTTTATACAAAATTCGATTTGATACCTATTATATTTACTTTAATAATATTTCAATAAATACATTTACTTAATAATATATAACCCGCTACGGATAGGCAAGTCCAAAGTTTCAAGCAATATATATGTATATATATACACTACCGTCCAAAAGTTTGGAAACACCCTATTTTCATTAGATAAAAAAAATTACCGCAAATAAATCTTTAAATATACACGTTCTTGTTAAAGTTCATTTATTTTTACAATCGTGCTTATAACAATAATGAAGAAAACTACTTATTTCTTATCAGTTATTCCGTACTTTGACAAAAGACCGGCACACGTGTTTTATGACCACAAAAGTTGCTGCACTGCCAATTGTTAATTTCTTAGAATTGGTAGATACAAACATTGTTTTTGTTTTGAATAGAGATCAGTTTTTTAAAATAAGTATCTAGTTTAGAGTTCAGACTTCCATTAAGTATCTAGTTTATAGTTCAGTGTACTTTGTGAGGTTCATGTGATAGTAACATCAGTCGATAACTGCATAAAATGGCAAAAAGGAAACAGATTTCTCTTGAAGAGCGAAGTGTTATTTGTACTTTGAACAAAGAAGGATATTCTATACGCCAAATCGCAAAAAAGGTTGGAGTTTCATGTAAAGGTGTACATTATACTCTTACACGAAAGCGAGCTACGGGAGAAAATCGAGACAGGAAGAGATCTGGACGTCCCAAATCCACAACAAAGCAGGAAGATCAGTTTATTAAAGTGTTATCGAAACGAGATCGACGTTTAACTGCGCCACAAATTGCTGCTACTTTAAATAAAACACGAGAAAAGCCAGTTTCAATCACAACTGTAAAGAGACGTTTACTGTCTGCTGGCTTAAGAGGATGCGTTGCAGCCAAAAAACCAAGACTAACTATTACCCATAAGAAAAATAGACTAGAGTGGGCTAAAGCACATAAAAACTGGACGGAAGAAGACTGGAAAAAAGTCCTTTGGACGGATGAGTCTAAGTTTCAAATTTTTGGATCTAATAGACGTGTTTTTGTGCGCCGATCAAAAGTTGAACGGGCTTTAGAAGCGTGTACTGTGCAGTCCGTTAAGCATGGTGGTGGTAGTGTAATGGTTTGGGGGTGCTTTGGTAACATTATTGTTACCAAAGCACCCCCAAACCATTCCGGTCATTTGATTAAAATTGACGGAAAACTAAATAAAGAAGGCTATCTGAAAATACTGCAAGAAAATGCAATTTCTTCTGGAATGAATCTGATTGGCCGAAATTTCATTTTTCAGCAAGATAACGACCCAAAGCATTCATCAAAATTATGTCAGGAGTTCTTACAGCAAAAACAAAACGAAAAATTTTTGCAAGTTATGAAATGCCCATCACAATCGCCAGATCTCTCGCCTATAGAATTAGTATGGGATGAGCTTGATAGAAGAGTTAAAAGTCAGTGTCCATCGAGCTCAGCACAGTTGTGGAAACATTTACAAAATGAATGGAAGTCACTGGACCCCGAATACTTCGCAAAATTAATCAAAAGAATGAATAAAATTTGTGAAGAAATAATTAAAAACAAGGGTGGTCATTTTGATGAGGCCAAAATTTAATGAAAATTACATTATTTTTGCACTTAATTGTACTGAATATTTCTTACTTAATGTTAATCTAACGTTTGATTAAGATTTCATAGTAATAAATCATGACTTATGTGTTTTATTGTTGTTTTTATTTCAATTACCATGGTGTTTCCAAACTTTTGGACGGTAGTGTATATATATATATATATATATATATATATATATATATATACATATATGGTATATATACAAGGTAATATACATATATATATATATATATATTACCTTGTAAAAGTCATGAAAAATAATCGTATATATTTCGATACGACCTCATTAGTGGGAGGTGTCGAAAAAATAAGCGGCCATTATCTTTGAATTTAGAAATAAACATTTTTGGATGATAGTATTTTTCTTTCTTCTTTTTATACTGTCAAAAGCGGTGTCGGTAACGATGTCGCGAGTTCAACGGTTTCTTTCCATCTCAAAAAATGCCCAACGCGCCTAAAGAAGTTTTCAATTCAAGAACATGGTAATTTTAGTAACCATGAAATTTTAATACAATATAGTGACTTTAATTTATTTGATGTTTTACTTAATTCTTACAACGGTATCGTTTCAGAATTAAATTATTGTCAATATGAACAATATCAGATCAGAGCCTCGGTTTAATTACACCGTCCACAGTTGTAATTCAATTTATGACATATCAATTTTGGCTGTTTACAAGTCTACGCGTAAAATATTTACCTGTTTTTCCTTAACACTGAAATCAGCATTCGTATACTCTTTAATTATAATGAATTATATCCCTTGAAGTGTTACTGTTTCAGTTGAATTTGCGAAATTTCACTCATTTGTGAGTGCGTTCCGTCGACTCAGTTCGTTTTATGGGCCCGTTTCGCCACCCCGCCTTCCTAGAAAGGTTTCCGTTTAATAAGATTCATGTCAGTTGGCATACATGTATGTGATATACTTAAGTTTTAATATAAACAACGTCCAATTAAGAAAAAAAAAATATCCGACCTTAGAGAATCATGAAAACAATCGTTGAGATAAATTAGCCCAGAGGTTAAGAATTAATTTAAGCTGATTGCAATTTTATTTAGGTTAACAGTAATATCGAAAAGTTTAGGCGAGATGCTGTATTGACCATCACATACGTGTACCACACAGATGTTTATAATAATATATCATTTATATCGGATAATTAGATACCCAAAGATACAATTCGAATTAAATGTCATACAATACAATATAATTATACGTAGGATGGAATGTCAAATAAAATAAAATGAGTGGGCTCCACCGCTCAGGCAATATGCTCATAATATAATAGTCTAGTGTTGTTAAAGACAAGTCCTAAGATACAAAAATGAGTCTCGAATGCTTTTGTAATACTGGAGGCTAAAGCAAATATTACAGAGCTCAAGGAGTTCTAAGTTTTGAGTCTTTTAGGGCTCGGTCATTCCAAAAAGAATTTAGGACTGAGTTCTTCATAAACAGCACTGTCTCTTGAAGAGAATGGAAAGTTAAAAAAATTGAAAAACTAAGAAATTTCTCCGTAATTGAATATTCAAAGTGATGTAAATGTTCGTTCAGGCATATAAGCAAATACAAGGTGTCTCAAAAGAAAGTTCACATTTAAATCTTTTTTTTAAAGAAAAGTCTTAGCTTTATTGAAAATTTTTTTATTTTATATTGAAGTACACTGTTTGAGAATTTATTTTTTAAAAATAACATCGTCCAAATGTAAACCGTTGCGCTCTCGGCATTCATTTAGTCGGGCACTAAAATTGCCTATGACAGCTCGGCAGGTAGTCTCCGTGATGGCTGCCATTTGATGACGGATATTTTCTTTTAATTGTGCCAGGGAAGTCGGTTTATTAGCGTAAACTTTTGATTTGACATAACCCCACAGGAAAAAATCCATAGGCGTTAAATCGGACTCCGTGGAGGCCAATTTATGTCACCAGAACCATGTTCTTTGGTTGTAACCAGGAAAGTTTTGCAGTTGGGGTACGAAAAACTCGTCTAACATCTCCACATAACGCTCTGAATTCACTGTGAGTGTGCGTCCCCTTGCATCTTCAAAAAAGTAAGGGCCGATAATTCCTCGCGCCGACATCGCTGCCCATACGGTGACTTTGGGTGAATGTAGCGCTTTCTGATGTTTTTGTTTTGGGTTGGTTGCACTCCAGTAACGACAATTTTGCTTGTTTACATGCCCATTGAGGTGAAAATGGGCTTCATCGGAAAACAAGATGTTGGTGAACGTTGGAAAGCGCTCAATCATCTGATTTACAAAGGCAAGCCTCTGACCAGCATCTCGAGGCTTCAGTTCTTGCACTAACTGAATTTTGTACGGGTGTAGCTTTAAATCTTTGTGTAAAATGCGGCATAATGAAGATCTGTGCACATTTAAAGCAACAGCACGCTTCCGAATCGAGAGGTTTGGATCATCTCGAATAGACTGAGTAACACTGTCCACGTTTTCGGCTGTTCTTGATGTTCTTGGCCGCCCAGATTTTAATTTCTCCAGAGTTGACCCAGTCTCTTCAAACTTCTTAACCCATTTTGCAATGAGTCGAGTGCTAGGCGCATCATTTAAGTGACGAATATGTCGAATACTGCAGAATTTTCTACGCGCTACAGTCGCCGAATTATCGTTTTTGTAAAACTCACGTACGCACAACGCACGGTCCGCACCAGAGAAACGCTCCATAGCGACTAAATTCCCAAGAGCCAGACTACCGACTGACATACCCCCCGCGCCCCTCAGAATAGTTGCTTTCGCGTAATAAAATAGGCAAATGTGAACTTACTTTTGAGACACCTTGTACAATTAAAATAGTTTTATAAGGCCACAGCTTCCGCGAGTCCTTTTGATTGAGCATGGCTCCTTCTTTAAAGCTTAGAACTCAATTTGACTAAAAAAGAACTTAAAGGCCTCAGTCTCAGAATTAGGACTACAAATAACTGAAAACACTAATAGTCGCGAGTTATGAAAAGAGAAACGACAAATGTCCTCATTTCTATGGATAAAATGGATATAAACACCGTACGAAGAAAAGATTGTAAACAATCACATGGGCTAAATACGGTTTGGTGTGTATACTGGAGCACAGTGTAGCTCGATAAATGTAAGGTGATCTTTTAAATATTTTTTGTTATTTGAGAACATTCATATCTTAAAATAATATTAAAATAATAAAATATATCGCACCTTCAGTATTACAAAGACGAATTGTCAAAATTTCCGAAACTTAGTCAACAATGCACGAATGTCTCATAAACTTTTTGGGACATTATAGCATTGTTAACTCAGTTTCGGAATTTTTGACAATTCTGCCTTTGTAATACAGGAGGTGCGATATGATAATTACAGTGCTGTCTTCTTTATCGATTGTTTGATATTTTTGTTAAATTTGCTTCGCTGTTGTACGTGGTAGTACTTAGAACAAGGACTAGGACAACTTTGTAACCATGTTTCTAGCATTATAAATTATTCTTAATCATGAGGAGATGGCGCTGGTGTCATCTTAAGAAATATTTGGAAAAATTTGACGGGTCTGATAAGGTAAGGTGTCGGTAGCTCAATTGGAATCTCGCCCAGATACCGAGGGGATATGGGTTCGAGCCCCATCTTACTTCTTTGGTATTATCTTGACCTCCCATTAAATTTTGCATCTTCCTTTTGAAATTTACATTCTTAACAATGTTTCTAGTTATAGTGATTATAAAAGATAAACTAAGTAGTTTCCTATAATAACATGCCATTAAATTGTCTTACGATGTTATTTTATCAGTGGTGAGACATCTGATAAGATATATAGCTAGTACGCAATATATAACCAAAGAGACAAGTGCCAGGAAACCTTCGTTTCCCATCTATGCTATTTAATATTGCACAGGAAGAGAGAGCACGGTTTATGTAATTCTAAATTTCCCGGTGGAACCACTGAATTTATTATAGAAATTCTTTCAACTTTTAAAAAAGTAGGCTCGTTGTCCCAGGTGGAGATAGCCCTAATACATTATTACATATACATCCCTCCTTACTATTATAAAACATAGACAAAAGTTACACGTGGTCTGTAAATTCAGTGATTCCTGATAACCTAATCAGTTTTCTTTATTATTTTTTATCATTAAAAAACGTACGATAAAAAATATAATTTGCCAAACTGCATAACAGTTGGCGAGATAAGCACTCTGATACGAGTAACTGATACTGTCACTTTTATCTGCCAAACGCGTGACAGAGATGAAATCAGTTTTAAAGTTGACCTGAAGTTTATGGCTGTTTGTTCGTTTATAAAAAGGCTAGCTCTTATCCTCTGCTTCAATCCCGAAAAAGGGTATGGGTTAAAGGCACTCTATGTCCTTTACATTATCACTGACAATTTGTATGCGAAATTTCGTGATGGACAGTTGAGTAGGAAAGGTGTGAAAGCGTAACCAACAGACGTACATGAAGTAAAATATAAAAAAAATTACTTTGATTCCTTATAGAAACCGTAACAACCTGATATTCTGTGATCATGTTGAAACTGATTAAATATAAAAACAAAAATAAACACGTCGTTTATTCGGTAATTTTTTTTTATTTAAATATGCGATTCGTGCGTAAGAATTAATATGTATAACCATAGTTAGGATTCTTCTTCTTCATCCCAGCTCTGCTAGGAACGCTTCAAGTGCCTTCACTTGGGTTGAGTTGCTTCGCCCGGTAGTGGGTCACTCTTTCCCACTCCATTATAACATGGGTGGCTGTTTCTTCCGTTTCCATGCATTCTCTGCATATAGGCCTGTCGGTGATACCTAAGTAAAAGAGGTGTCTGTTAAAATTGTCATGACCAGTAATGGCGCCTGTTCACAGGCTAGTAGTTAGATATCGCATACATGTCATTTAGTCTCCGGCAGAGTAGATTAGCACCGACATTCCACAGTTTATGGTGTCGTGAAAAGCGACTAATGACACTGGTGTTAATCACCATACACCGAAGTAGACCACAAAACTGGCAGCACAGTTGCCAAGCGTGGAGATTATGCCAAAACCTCCTTTAGGGGACTTCCCCTGCTGGACTTCCAGCAGTGGATGTTTTTCGGTGGATAAGATAAGGATTATTGTTCTGGGTAAATTTTATATAAATGAAATTTAGTTTTGTAAATAAATTATTTTCTCTTATCGTGCGCACTCTTTTCATAGAATAGCTAAGTGGAACAAGTATTGTACGCAAATAAAAGCTGGCGAACAAAGCGATGTGAGCTTGAATTTCCCGAAACATGAGCATGCACCGTAAAGTCGCACAAGAATAAAAGACGTCGCTAAAAAACTATTGTTGGTTTTTAATTCTATTGTGAAGGTTTTCATTAGGCTTTTTGTTTAATAGTTTTTTGAAGGCCACGTATGTTTGTTGTTAGCTAGATATGAAGTAATGTAAGGTCAGAGAGTCGTCGCTATCTTTTACTGGGTTGCACTATCAGGAACCTCTTATGAAATAAAATGTGATAGCGCCAGGCGTACGACTTGACAACAACGCATTTTTATATCAAATTTTTATGAAGCTGATAATTGGAACAGCTACATAATCAGAAGGTATATTCTAAAGACATATTTGTGAGTTGTGATAGATTTTATGATTTTGTTTAGGAACCATGATGATAGGACGATTCTGTAATCACGGCTCCCGTAAAGGTCAGGATTAAGAGTATTTAATCCTGACCTGATTAAATACCTATATATATAGAAAGAGGAAGAGATCCGTAAAAGTGGTTTTATGCGCGAACGTGAATATTTTATTGAGGAAGCGTAATAAAAGCCATGAACTTTATATAAGCCTGATGATAAGCCATCAATTATTCTGTATCTTTTTAATTTTCACGAAGTAATACTATCTTGTAAATTTCACATTGATTGTGGTACCATTTGGAAATGATTCATTTTACAAAGGAAACTTAATGGAATACATGAATTACATTATGAACGTATTCAATCAAAAATCGACGTACAGAGGAAAATTTACACATCAGATAAAATTAACACACTGCGTCATGCACAGTGTTAAGTTTATCAGAGTTTATCGATAACGATAACAATGCTCGTGTAATTGTAAGATTATGTCATTCTTTATTTTGTCGAAAGCCAACAATTAATTGTGACTCCAAAAAATAATTGTCTCCTTCAACAATATAGGGTTATGTTATCTTCTTGGGTTAATTGTCTTTGGATTGTTGACAAATTGATAAAAAGGTGTGTAATTTTTTATTATTGAAGCATTTCAATGCTTGATTTTTATATGTAAAGAAATTATCGCAAGAAAAATCTTTCAATCACTTTTATTCGTGTCTTATATTAAGTTCTTAGTTGGAATTAAATACACATCAAACATTGAAATGAAAACGTTAATTATCATATTTTTATATATTTTTGGACAACCGTTTGGTGCAATTGGTGGTGGTGGTGGTGGTGGTTTGGTGGTGATGAATCAACATATCTATGTATCAATTCGACGCTGTAAAGCAAACACGTAGCAAATGATACATATGGTATGTATCATTTACTACGCATTTGCTATCCAGCGTCGATATATGTTCTATCCGTTACTCTAGTATCCATAACACAAGCATTATAAAGCTTACTTTAGGCTGGGCAAATTTGTGTTATTTAAGAAATATTATTTCATTCTGATTTTACAACTCCTTTTCAGTAGTAATTTGCACAGGATTCATATTCCATGTTGAGCACAATTATATAAAAACGCATATCCGTGAAAGCAGAAACTGCTTAATCTCGAAATTCTAGTTTACGGTTGTTTGGTATGGTAAACTTTTGTTATTTCCACATACCGGAATCCGCTAAAATATGACCTCCATAAAGTTTGAATTATTTATAAGCCCGGTTAGATTCAGGATATCGGGAAATACTTAATTCACTTGTGATCGTCGTAATAACGTTCTTTGATATAATGCCTGAAAAGTTCCTTCCGACACAAAAGTATACATATTTTCAAATTCTACTTACTCCAATTTATGGTTTCCACTTGTGACTGTTTCAAAAATTTGTTTTATTCTAACTCTTGTATGTTAGTGTTATATTACTGTGTCCTGTCTTGTATTGTTATCCATTATTATACTTATTATGGTTAACCTATTCTTTTGGTGCTGATACACATGTTGTAAAACTCTCGTGATGAAACATCTTGTGTCTAATAAGATCCTTCAGTTTTTTCATATGTCGCACATGTGTGAAATCTTTTTGCTGACGATTCTCTTGTTACTTTCTCCTAACATGGCGTCAGCAAATGATTTTCCTTCCCAACATTTCCAAGTTATTTTTAGTCTATCAACCACGAACAGGACGAGAAGTTGTATTGTCGACTTCGCCAATAGATACAATCTTTTGATTGGATTGTGGTATCAAAAATACTGATTTTGATTTTGATAAAATTGTCTGTTAGTTGTTACCTTTTTAATAATCACTATCAGTCCATAAAACTTTTGTTTTCTTTCAATACTTTAGACGATCGTATGATGAAACGGTAGGGATCCTGCCTTTCTCAACAACGGTCCTGGGTTCGAGTCCAGAAAGGGTAAATGTTTCGATGATGAATATGAGCATTTGTACCTGAGCTATGAGTATTTTTATATAATCATATGAATATTACATATCTGTGTATCAGATATGTATTTTATCATTAACAACCCAGTAACCATTAACAAGCCTTTCAATGCCTATTTTGAGATCGGTTAATTGGTGTGAATGTAAGAAATATTATTATTATTCATTTGTTTTTACAAAACACATTGTAAATATCGTAAGATGTTTCGCCTCTTTAATTTCCTGTATTTATTTTTTTGCTAATGGCAGTAGACACGTATGTTATTTTATTAAGTTTCCAACGATATCCTTCCTTGATGTGTTTGAAATAACAAGAGAAATCAACGCATGAGCGAATTTCCTTTTACATCTAGAAATAAGTAGCTCGCAAATTTTTTTATCTCTACACGTGATAAAGAAAAAAATATAAAACATTACGATAGCTTTATTTGCCTCAATTTCGATAATGTAGTTGGCTGGAAAGTTTATCTCTTTGCCTGATTGGTGAACGACAAACGCAGCGTTAGCGCATGTTAATTGCGTCGCAGGTTATCTGGGGTGATGTCGTTGCCAAGCTTCCTCTTTAATGTGTAACTTTACGGTTCGATAAAAGAGATCATGTTTCCAATTTTTTATTGTGAATAGGTAAGCGCTTGACCGCTATCTCGTCTGATGGTAGGCGATGATGTGATCTAGGATCCTATTCACTCTCGACTTGAAGTTCTCTAAATTGTATTTATCAGGAAACGCTCAGGCAAAGAGTCAGCGGTCTTTTAAATACAATTAATTATAAGATGTCTAAACCTTTGTTTAACTGAAACTATGTAGGCAATTAGGAATTTTTCATTAAGAAAGACAAAGATACATCCGATACATGAAAGTTTTGATTGTAGTTACTTCTTAATCTTCTATTATTGTCGGTAAAGGCGGACTAAGTCGAACTTTCAGAAACCAAATAAAAGATGCCCTGAAAAACGGCCAGGAGAAAATTACCCTTAACCGACGAGCTTGTATGAAAGGTCTGATGAGTTGAAGAGTGAGAGATGTGGATCGTCGAGAGTGCAAATCTGTGATCTCTGTCTACCCCTGGAAAAAGGCGTGATTATACAATGTGTCCCGTCACAAGTGTCGGAGCCTTTAATGGTGTGAAATACGGCATTTTTTATCGACAAATTGCCCCTCAAATTTTGTTTTTCTCTTACGGCCGCCATTATGTTTTCTTGGTGACCAAGACCTGGGATCTCATACTAATTCAACCACCACTACTCATGTAAATGTCCTATCAACATTAAAAATGTGTCATTTGATATCTAAACATGTAGACAACAGTTACACAGCCATCACGTTTCAATTGTCATGGAATAAAAAATAGAAAAAAAAAATTAAGGAAAAACAAATAAATTCTTTTTGTGTATTTTTTAATTATTGGCTTTTTGAGAAAAACCAATTAATAATGTCGATAAAAATGCCATATTTCACACCGTTAAAGGCTTCGACACTGGTGACGGGACACATTGTATGTATAAGTATGTATTATTGCTTTAGCTTTAAGTTTCATTCTTAAAATAGTGAAGGCGCAAAACAGTTCACCGAATTTTGCGAGTCCTCGAATTTCTCTTATTGTTTTCGGTGTGGCTTTAAAACGTCGTTCGTGCGTTACTTTGTCAGAATCAGAATTAATTAAAAAGTAGAACAAATAATTATATTTGTTTTGTAGTGTAAAAACGTGTTAACTTTGCTGAACAAATTACAGTGAAATATGCCAGCATCTGTTTGATTTATCGCTTTGCACCCTTATAATAGAATTACAGTTTTGCTGTCCATATTTGTTTAGGCTTGTATTTGGTAAGATTACGTATTTGTTTTTTTTTAACTGTCGAAAACTCGAATAACAGAACGTACGTTAAAACTGATCAGAACATGTTTTGATATGTTCTTTATCTCAACTCTGGCCGTTATTAAAGGGCAAATTAAAGGTAGGTAAATAGAAAGTTATTCCAAAAATAGGATTTAAAAAGTCTATGGAAGAGTAATGGGTAATTTTTATACTTAGTTATAAAATATCCAGGTCATATGAATAAAAATATTATTAGCTTATATTCTACAATGTCTAGTAACACTATCATTCATCTTATTTAACTGTATGTAATTTCTTATCATAAACTAGCGAATATATCTTGGTAACACATTTCTGGGCAGGGTAACCATAATGTTGCGTACTACCTACCACAATAAACGCCATTTTATTTCTGTGAATTTATATGAATAATCACTCACTAGAAATTCAAATTGTTTTCCTATTATTTATTTTATCTGTTTACGTTTATCCCCAATCAAAGATATATTCCTTACTTCTCTTTCGGTTGTCTATTCTGAAACACGATTGCCTTGAATTTTGTTACTACATTTGCAATTATATTGCTTTTGTTTTCTTCTTTCACGATAACTTTATATACAGATATCGGATAATTCCAACAAGATTTGGTATCCCTACAACATATCCCAGACAGTTGCTTAGAGCCACGTTTCTCGTGACTTACTCCGCCATTAATTTTCATACATGTAGGTCATTGCTGTAACATACATATCTATTATCTATTCCAATAACCACACCTAGACCTTCCTCTAATTGGAGCCCACCTGCACGGGTATAATGCAAATCACCTAAGATATATTTTAGACATGTTACAATTACAATTATGTTTCCACCCTTTGAATGCAAATTTTATTTGTTTTCATTGTTGAAATTATCTTGGCATCCCACAACCTCCTCATATTAAATATACATAAAAATGAATCCCTAGGTAGCATAAACTTCGGAGAAGTTACTTAATTTACTTGAAACTGAGTTTGACATCTCGTGGAATATTCAACGACATTTAATTTTCCTTGTAATTTTGATTTTAAAATACTAATTAGTCCGTTACGGTTCACTCAGCTCCAATTAAACGATTCGTTATAATTTCAGTTTCAAAAGGTGCTCGTGAATTCACTTGAGGTAATAGCTAGATCATTACAAGAGCAAATGGTTCAAATTTATTCATCGCAGTGATAAATGGTGGTAGACGCTTCATATTTGCAAATTAAAGTGCCTTGTTTACATCGCTGGCCAAGTGACCAGAATTTGTTTTTTAGATACCAAAGGAATTTATACGCACGTACATTCATTGTAAAATAACTGAGCACGAACGGTCACGTTCAATCACAATATAGGGATTATGAAATGGAATATACCGGTCTTTATTTCAAGCAGCATACTATATACACTCGCGAGCAACCAAATCGACTCAAGCCCTAACTCTGAGTATAGACTCTGTTTTCAAGAAAGTTATAGGAGATATTTTTAAAAACTATATATCATCTGAAAGCTCCAAACTGCAGCTTTAATAAGATATCACCATTATCAATATCCGTTCATTATCTTTGTAATTAATGATATCTAAACATAAATACAGGAAAAACAGGAATTTGTGAGAAGATGTTGTGGTTGGGTATTTTAGAAATAAAAGAAAATTGATTAAGAAAATACATAACAATTTAATAAATCAATACTTGGTATTCCCCCCCCTAGCCCTAATCACCGCTTGAAGTCGATTCTTCATTGATCTGATCAACTTTTTGACGTCCTCTTGAGGTATGTTAACCCACTCTTCCAACAATGCTGCCTTCAACTCTTCCACCGTCGAAGGGGCTTGATTTCTGGCTCGTACTCTTCGTTTTAACTGGTCCCATAAATGCTCGATCGGATTCAAGTCTGGACTGAGCGCAGGCCAGTCCATTGTACGCATCTGGACTTCATCCAAAAACTGCTGGGTAATGCGCGCTGTATGACAACGAGCATTGTCGTGCATTAAGACGAAGTCCTCGCCGACAAATCCTTCATAGGGAACAACGTGTTCCAGGAGAATATCGGTGATGTACCGATCAGCTGTAAGCCCGCCTCCTCGGCCTCCACCAGGCACGAAAACGAGCTCCGTCTTTCCCTCTAAAGAGATGCCGGCCCACATCATACAGGAACCACCGCCATATGCTACTGTTTCAGCGAAACAGCATTGGGCAAATCGTTCGCCCGGACGCCTGTAGACTCGGCCTCTTCTGTCATTGCCATGCAGACACATTCTGCACTCGTCAGTAAAGAGAACCGACTGCCATTGGGCAATGGTCCAATTGACATGCTCTCGAGCAAACTGAAGACGCGCTTGTCGGTGGGCTGCAGTCAATTTGGGCCCCGTCGCAGCCCTTTTTGGAGTGAGATTGGCTGCTCTCAGTCGTCTTCTTATTGTCCACTCGCTTACAGCTACACCACGAACGTGCCTGAGTTCTTGTTGAACATCAACACTCGTCAGATGCCGATTGCGCAGCGATGTTGAGACAATGAAACGGTCGTCTCTGTCAGAAGTACACCGGTGGCGGCTGGTTCTTGGTTTTCGATTGAAGGCACCGGTCTCTCGAAATCGTCTGTAGACCCGGGACACAGCAGACTGGCTCAAGCGAAGCTGGGCAGCGACTACTCGCTGGCTAAGTCCTTGTTCCAACAAGGCAACAACTTGAGCGGCTTCTTCAGGTGTGGTATCCATGGTAACGTGGAAAAAATGATTGCAATTCTCGGAGATGTGTACATGTCAACTTGTGATAAGCGACTGATAAGGTGTGCCGGTTGCGAGAGCTTTTATAGGGGTGGCAGTTAGCGCAAGTCGCGGATAGCGTAATGAGCAAAACGACTCATAGTGCTATTGATGTAAAAATGAATGCGTTAGATTTAAAAAAAAAAACAATATTAGTGTTTTATGAAAGCTTGTATATTGAGCTTTCTAATGACAGTCTTTTTTTATAAATACCTTGTATACTTTACGTAAAAACAAAGTTTGTAAGCAGAATGAGGGCTTGAGTCGATTTGGTTGCTCGCGAGTGTAGTATTGTCATGATCTAGAATACTTAGTTGTTCCAATATAGGACCACATTTTGGCGTTTCTAACAATATAAATGCCTTGAGAAGCTTAATGTGTTATTTAACGTTGACTGCACCTATTTCCTAACTTACTTAAACGAACTTTTCACTAATCCCAATATTATGCCAAAGTCGAAACATCTAGCACTCGAAGTTTGAAATAAGTGTACCAAGGATACAAGTGCACTAATTTATTTTTCATCCCACCACCTCGGAAAGTGTAATTTTGCGCTTCGAAATCTGGCTGGAAAATTCTATTTTATTCGCTTGAGCGGCAAAGTAGATTTGAATTTAGAACATCACATATAATGAGTACTCAATATAATTGTAAATTCAAAACGTCATTAAACCTATTTAATGTAACCTCTATGGTGCCAAATTTATGATAAGAACTTTTTAAATTGTGAAAAAATTTAAATTTGGAACCTTCTTGGTTTCTTTGTTTTATTTGCGTGCTTCGCGCCATTCTAGTTTTTCACGTTTTATTGCTTAATATAATTAACATAACCTAAAAACTGTACAAAAAAATCAACTAAAATGAGTGACATTAGCGACGATGAAGTTTATCTAACGCCAACTGAGTTAACTGAAACAGTTAATAATGCGCAAATGAGCCTTCTCCCTCAGCAATCACGAGAGAAGTATTTGAAACAGTACGATATATTTAACATGTGGCGACTAGCTAAAGGAGCAAAAACTTTCTCCGAAAACGTTTTGCTGGCATATTTTATAGAATTATCTGAGACCAAGAAAGCAAGCACGCTATGGAGTACGTATTCAATGCTAAAATTAACAATTAAGATGAAGAAAGACGTTCATATCGACACCTATCATAAATTAGTGGCATTTTTAAAAAGAGCCTCATCTGGTTATAAGCCAAAAAAATCGAAGGTTTTCACAGCATCTGAAATTGCAAAGTTTATTAATAAAGCACCTGATTCCGTATATTTAGCGGCAAAAGTAAGTCAATACGTGTAATTTTTTGTTGTTGATAAAATTGTACATAGTACTTACAATATTTTTAATTTGATTAATTTATTTACGATTATAAATACTTCTTTTGTTACAGGTTGTTCTTATTATTGGTATAACCGGAGCATGTCGAACAAATGAACTTACACTACTTAATGTCAATAACGTATCAAAATATTCTCATAATTCTGATGAATTGCTATTAATTAATGTACTAAATACCAAGACAAAAAAAGACCGCAACTTCGTTATTCGCAAGGAATATGTAAACATTGTTCAGAAATATCAAGCTTTACGTCCTTCTAACACCCCAATTGAACGATTTTTTCTACAATATCGCAACGGAAAGTGTATCCGACAACCTATGGGTCAGAATAAAATTGGCAGTATTCCACGAGAAATAGCAACTTTTCTCGGACTTTTAGAACCCCCGTTATACACCGGTCACTGTTTTAGAAGAACCTCAGCCACACTTTTGGCCGAATCAGGGGCTGATCTTCTATCGCTTAAGCGCCATGGAGGCTGGAAGTCTAATTCGGTTGTAGAGGGATACATAGAGGATTCAATCCAAAGTAAATCAAAAATTTGTAATAGTATCGTGGAGGCCATAACGCTGAAAGAACCTCTGTCAGATTCTTGGTCTCGCCCTTCTACATCTAAAATGAGCCCCCATAAGATTGGAAACAATAGCCCTCTCTCGCCAACATTTACGCCAATAGAATCCAATGAATCGGCACAACTATTTAAAATTACTGATAGTTTACCACAAAACAGCGCACAATTCACAAACACCAACATAACATTACCTAACAAAAATATTAAACTTAACATAAGTAACTGTAGCAACGTTACATTTAATATTTCCTAATTATTTTCTACTTCTTATTATTTTCTTCAATTTATAGATTATCTTAATGTGTTTTAATTGAAATAAAAATATTTTGTCATTATAAATTGTTTTCTTTTTCATTTTGTCATTTCCTCGCTGAGGTGGGATGAAAAGTTACGTATTGCACTCGAGTGGAAAGATTTTTCACCTTGTGCTCGTTTGTTTCCCTCGCTGACGCTCAGGATTCTAATTTAGAATCACTCGCTGCGCTCGTGATTCAACTTTAGAATCCTTCG
Source organism: Calamotropha paludella (assembly GCA_927399485.1). Lineage (NCBI taxonomy): Eukaryota > Metazoa > Arthropoda > Insecta > Lepidoptera > Crambidae > Calamotropha > Calamotropha paludella. The sequence goes on from OV656820.1 coordinate 2,467,717, forward strand.
CTTGCTCGGTCATCCAAATCGAGCACGCGGTTAAAAAGGAACTTTCCACTCTTGTATAATAAATAACTATTGCAACTTGCAAAAGCACGTGCCGTATTCATAGCTGCTCCGCGGTCGTCGCTCGGTTTATGCATCGGAGTGAATGCACCTCCCCCCCTTTCGGTCATTCAACCCTCTTCCTACTCCCGCAATTCAGTGACGTTGCATTTCTCGTTTCTAGTAGAATACGAAGCGTGGGTGAAATCGGTTACTCAGTTGCAGAGCGACGTAACTCACATTAGTAACACTAGAACACTTTATAGAAATGGCTTTGCTTTTTTGAAATGAAATATATATTTCTTACAATCACAGTTAGCCTAGCCCAAAGTAAGCACTGTAAGGCTTATGTTATGGATACTGAGGTATCGGATATACATACATATATCATACATAAATAACAAATATTTATAGTACTTCTAGAAATATATCTAATTACCCATGACTCAGGTACAAATGCTCGAATTCATCACACAATCATCTGGCCCTTTCGGGACTCGAACCGAGGACCGTCCGTTAGCTAAAAGGTCGCTAAACCGACGAAAGATATCTTTCGATTTATATAAGATTCATATTTCTTTTACTCGTAGTTTTTGAAATTGTCCTAAAAAAACATCAATTTTAAAATATTCTCCACGTTTTTCGCTCATATCTCAAAATGAATTTTGTGGCTAAGCGACGTTTTGCTAACGGACGGCAGTGGAATTATGGTTACAGAGATGTTAATTAAATGTTTAGACCTCACAATTAACCGTTTCTAGCATGTAATAATTTAATTAAAAAGGCAAATCATAATTTAAAAAAGCAGACTAAAAAGAAAAAAATAGATTGACTTTTTAATATGACCAAAAACGTGGCGGGTTTTTACGCTTAACTAATTTAATACACTAATTTTCTAACTCGATATGTAAATACCTACTAAACATCTCAGTCAAACGCCTGAATACGAACTCACCATGTGAATTTGAATTAGTCGAGCCTGAAAACCGCCCGCTCCACGTTTTTGGACATATTATAAAGTCCATTTTTTTATTTTATTTAGTCCGCCTTTAAAAACGTGGTTTTTAAAAATCTTTTTTTACTTCTATTTCCTTTATTTATTGAATTTCTTCAAGGATTATATAGGTGTTTTAATTAATTAATCGTGGATTATCAAACTCTAAGTTTATGTTGGTGATGACTGAATAATCATGCATGACAGTTATCCATGACCTACTTGTGGTGAAATTTTGAGCTCTTTAGGAGCATCAGAATTATAAGATTAGAAAATTTTGCGGACAGACAGAAGGACAGACACGAACGAAAGCAAGATAATAAAAACGTGGTAAAAACAAAGTAAATTCGCAATGTCAGTCAATATTATATAGCCAATAATAAAACAATTGTATCCGCTAAAACTGTTTGTACATAAGTGAATTAATGTTATCAATTATCATTTATTACAGTAATTTGACGGCCGTATGTTGCAACGGTAGCAATCCTGCCTTTCGCACTGAAAGTGCTGGATTCGAGATGTTTCTATTATGAAAATTAACATTTGTACCTGATTCATGGGTATTTGTATATATTTCTACAAATATTAAATGTCTATGTATCATGCTTACTTTGGGCTAGGTTCATTGGTGTGAATGTAAGAAATATTATTTATTTACTTAAATACATGAAAAAGAAATCATTCAAGCTGTAATAATATTAATCATAAGCCAACTGTGTAAAGCGAGTTTTATTAAATTCAATGTTATTTTTTTACACTTTCTGGCAGATGGTTACAAATTATTTACACACATAATAAGAATTTCTAGACTGTTACCAATCACTAGCTTATGCATATACCAGGTATTAAATAATCATTTGTCTCGTCGCTGTACAAATATATACATTTGGCCTTCACAAAAATTTACTTTTAATATATGTATAGAGTAATTATTAGGTAGTCGTCAATTTCAATTTGTAACTAAGCACTATGTACTTACTTCGAGTAGGTAAATTATAGTAAATTAGTTTTTTATGTGTCTAATTTATGGATTGGACCCAGTTTAGTCTATTCAATTCGCCCTTTAACAGGTACAGACTCGTACCTGGACGCTTCTCTACCCCATGACACGACGTACCATAGCCGAGGCCCGAGGCGCTTAGAGGCCCTTAGAGGCGCCCTATGGCACCCTGTGCTCCCATTCCAGCCAGAGCGCCGTAGTGATTCTATGCTGCTTCGGAGACTTCCTCATGGGAGATGCTGTCCATCTAGGGGCTCGCTACTCTCCATCTAGGGGCTCGCTACTCTCCGCTTGAGGTCCGTTAAAGGAATTCGCTTTCCCAAAATCCGGTATCGTTGTTGAGGTCATCTGCTACCAACATCAATCACACATTAAAAAAAAAATCAATTTTGTGAGCCAAATAAAAATGTTAAGGAAAGAAATTTTAAGGGTTTTTGCACTTGCAATTTTGCATGCTTGGATAATCATGTTCCTCTGTGCCCATATTTAGTTATTGTAATATTTTCTTTAGTCGCTGTTGTAACATTTTAAGTTACTTTTGGCCTTCTCATGTAACCTCCATGTTACATGACTCTAAATGTTACTTATTAATAACTTATATGAATAAATAAACTACACAAACATCAATTGGTAAGTAAGTATTTTAAGGAATCAGGAATTCAATAAGAACGTAAAGGCTAAGATTTTCTTTTCGCTTCAAGGTCAATTTAACCAGCTTTACAGTAATAAAGTCATTTTTTATATACACGTCACTTTTCTAGTGAAAATGGTACTTTTCGTCTGTCAGTTACTGGCAACACTGCTTTCGAGCTATCGGGAAGCTCTTTTCAGACCAATGAAGTCTACCACTTGTTCTTGCTTTGATTGTATTCAACGGCGTATTCAACTAACCTCAATAGATTTCAATACTCTCGAATATGTATACTTGTATATCCAAACGTAGTCAGCCATTTGATTTTATTAGATGAGAAGATTGCGGGACAAATGGACCGGAGGGTCAATGACGTCAATTGCGTCTTATTGTACATCGTCTTAGAACCTTGAACACTTGTTAAACAATATTCGGCACTGCTCATTGTAGCCTGTATGAGTTGAATTACAATCTACACATACCTGATTGATGTGTTATTATAGGACTAAATCACTGGAACCTGACCTATCATTCTATGTGGAGAAAAACCTTTGTTCAGTATTGTTATATCTATTATTTCTAACTTCTATTATTTCAAGATCGTTAAGAAATTTCATACAAAATTTCAACTTTAAATACTTTGAAATAAGGGAACTGATTGCTATCTATTTTCTTAAGCTTAAGAAATAATCGTTAATAATATTTCTTACATTCACATCAATTAGCCTTGCCCAAAGTAAGCAGGATAAGGATTGTGTTAGCTACTAGGGTAACGGACGGACGGATATGATACATAGATATATAATATACATACCCATAACTGAGGTACAAATGCTCATATTCATCACACAAACATTGCCCCCTCCGGGACTGGAACCCAGAACCGTTGGTGCGCTAACATTGCACCGAACAGTCGTTGTAGTCAAAAGAGCTTATAAAAAATATTTTCGACACGTTCAATATGAAATCCTTCCTCTCTAAATTGGAATATGTGTAAACAATTATTATTTATCAAACATGATGCGATGAACTCTATTATTAAATTTACTTTCATTGAAAATGTTACAAAATTTATCATCATGTCAACCAAAAGACGTCCACAGCTGGACGGGAGCCATTCACAAAAATAGAGGACTTTTGCTATAATCTCCATGCTTGACAGGCGGGATAGAGATAGCAGTAATAAACCATAATTCCGAAAACGCTGCTGACCCTTTTGTGGTCTTCGGAAGTACACCACTAATATCATTAGTCTCCTTTGACGACACCGGTAAGTGCAAAGGGTTATCCTTCTTATTCTGTATATATATCGCAGCCAACTGGTTAAAATAGTCGTTCAATCAAACAGCTAGCCCTTTGACTGAACAACGCCATTCAACCACACGTCTAGCTTTTTAATTGAATATTTGAGTCGATCAAAACGTTCAACACTACAGCTGATTCAAAAGCCGCCGTCTAATTAGTTCAGCGCTCACCACCGCGGCGCTAGGTGCGTTTTGTTTTCAATATGGCGTCAACTAGCCGGTGTTTGTGATTGTTTCAAGATATTTTTCGGAAATAAAGTAGTAAATATACGTTTCTAGTGTTATTAAAGAGACAGAAATTATGGGGGCACTTACTAGTGATACGAGTGAAGTTGATTAGGTTAGGTTAGGTTAAACTTAAAAAAAAAAGCTTAGTTTATACTTAACGCAAGAATAATCTCTCAAAATAATTCAAAAAGTTATCCTAATCTCTCAAATTACATACTAAACGAATGGTCACCTTAGTTAATTTGCCATTTAACCAGTTGGCTAAGCGTCGTCTAGCTGTAGTGTTAAACGTTGCAGTCAACAAGTCGGCTAAACGACGTATAACCGTGTGATTGAATAGCGTTGTTCAATCAAAGGGCTGTTTGATTGAACGACTATTTTAACCAGTTGACTGTGACACATATATAAAAGCTACAGTTCACTCACTCATCTCAAAATCTCAGATACTACAAGTGCTAGGAGTCGGATATTTAGCATGGTAGTTCCTTTTACGACGAAGGTACTCACTAAGTCGGGATTTTGCGACATTCAATCTCTAAAGGGGTAAAACGGGTGGCAAAGTTTGTATGAAGGTTTAATTTTAGAAAATACTCATTATTTAAAGATATTAAAATGTAGTCAATTATTAACTGACCTCAAAAAGGAAGAGGTTATTTCCTCGGATGTTCGAGCATAATTCTGTCATATAGACGGATATGCAAAAACTTTTTTGTTTCAAATGGGGTTATTTTAGTTAACAGCTAATAGTAATAGTATACTTATTGCAAGTCACATAACACTAATCAAGTGAACTCAACTGTAAACCACACTAAAAATACGATTAATTCTCTGTGTTTTTTCAAACAGTGTGAGCGACATACAAAATCGTCCTCCATTTCGTACACCAAAAAAACAGTGGCCTAGTAGAGTCAGGAAATATCGGTCTGTCGTTTATTTGGTACACTGCAAGAGTGGTCTCACAAGACTACGGCTTGACTTGACATTAAATTCTTCGCACGATTAGCCTGAAATCTTATTAGTGATTCCATTTCCAGTTAATTGGTTTATTGATAAGTGTACGATTCTTGACTACTAAACAAGTTATGTTAAGGTCGTCGACTTAACGGCCATTGGTTTGCTATGACTCATTATTGTAAATTATTTTGTCTACGACTTTAAATACTTCATGAACGAAAATAATGTTCAAAGCCATAGGGTTGAATTATTAGACTTCGGGGATTAAACCCGTAGCTTTACCATGAAAACCTGTATGCAACCCATTCTACCATGAATATTGTCAGACTTGTGTGATTTTAAATTTAATTTTACAAACGTCAGTATCACGATTTGTCGGTTCAAATTGATTTTTTTTATTTCTTTGAACAGTCAACAACACCTTTATATATAAAAATTCCCTGTCACAGTGTTGGACCGCGATGAACTCCGAAATTACTCAACCGATTTTGATGATTTTTTTCATTTTGCTAGATTTGATCCAACTTAGGCTATAGGATAGGTTTCATTATAATTTGTGTTAAAAAAAATTTACAGCAACACGTGACCGGGTCGGTATACCTACATATATGAGAAAATTAAAAGTATTAATTTCTTACGCTAAGTGTTGTCTTTTTTAAAGGCCATTGGTTCTAAAAGACAATGTTGCATTTCCTTCTTCTTATTTAAACTTTTCATCAGCAACTTCATTTCAATTACCCATGCTGTCCAACTTTCAAATTGCAATCTCTCGCCATACATGGCTTTCACATCTTGATTAATGTCAGCCATACTTGACACTGAGACTCAATTTACCGTTAATTTATTAATACCTGTATGCAATGAGATCACAACGATTGTGATAAGCGGATCTATTATTTTGGTATTAGAAATTATTGTGCAACAACGTCAAAAATAAAATATTTTCCTTAATGTCTCTGTGTGGCTATAAAATATAATTGCTGGCGTGTTTGCTTTCGTAAAATTATCACTGCTTCATCTTATAGTAAGACAATATAATAACTTCCAATTTGCCGTTAAATATGCTTTGAAAAAATTATAATTTGTAATTAAAGGTTTAAAAAAAGCACCTCGAGTGGCTCGATTGAGTGATGGCAAACCGGATTGTTAACCCGTGAAAACTAATATAACAATGAATAGCTCATTAAATTGAAGTGAACAAAAAGCTGACCATTTTCTAACCGTATTCCAGGAAAAATATTTCGATTAAGGTCTCGTGACTGAACGCTGATGTAAGGAACTCTCGAAACTGCGCAACATGGCTGGAGTCACGTTGAACAATTTACCGTTAAAACTGTGAGGTTTGGTCATGTTCAATAACAGTCCATATGTCAATTGAATAAAGAACTAAAATTTCAATTTCACCTGTCCCAATTATACGTCTGGGGATGTGGCTGTGGGTTCATTAACCTCAAACCATCTGTTCTTTAAGACCTCATTTTACTTGTGAGTACTGAAGTTTATTTTCTGTGAGTTGCCTGCAAGTCAATTACTATTCCCTTGGATATCTCAATTGCACGCGTTTTACAACATCTCATATAAAATCAACGTCTCGTCTGAATAATAAGACGCTCACGCAAAGATCTTGATGAATTTAACTATTTGACCTAAATCTAGCTTTCAACAATGTAGAAATATCCTGCTATCCACTTAGAAATGTATTTAGTCTGGCTACATTCACCGTGTCACGTACGCAAAATCAAGTCGGGACTTTTGATCGTGTAGTCACGGTACGTGCACTGTGTAAGGTTATGATTTTTTTGAGATAATTTGCCTCTTTACAGGTTGCTTAGCTTCCTACGAGGATACGGTAAACAATAACCTTGTTTTTTACCTTTTGCAAATCCTACAAAAACAACTTAATCAATGCGAACTTATCCTTGTTGCTATAACGTCATTTCAAAATATGCCCATTTATGGTTTATTTCATTCTAACGCGACGAGTTGCACTCTCATGTCACTCTTTCACAATTCCCAGAAATCAAGTACCGCGCATGCTCCCCTTTCGGAAACCCTTGTTCTAAATTCCTTAGTTGAAGTTAAATATCCTTGAAGAAAACGTCTCATAGAAACAGATACACTTTTCTTTATAAATTGTTCGGGAAGTTACGGAGAAGTATCAAATAAATTGAGAGGAATATTTGTGCGTCTCGCAGTGAGTATTTTTATTATTGTAGCCATGAACAATGTCAATAGTTTAGATGATTTTGTAATCATTTAACCCAATGGAGCTTATGTTTTGCACATTATACGATTTTTCTGCTATTTCTCAGAATTTTGTAGTGGACTAATTTCTTGTCATGCACTATTTATATCGACCCATCTCTATTTTCTTGTTTTTGCTAATGTTAAATATGAATGTGATGTTGACAGTCGAATTCGTACAAAAACAAAATAAATAATAAAAATTGATACCTTTACTGTTGATAAATAAATAAATAATTTCCTTACTATTCATAAAAAAATAAAGGCTAGAAAATTTTCTTTTAAATTACACAGATTTTTTAACTAAAATACTGATTTGCTCAACCTGGAAATTAAAAAGGGTAAAACAATCTATAGCTAAATATGTTTACTAAGAATTTGAGGTTATTTTTTTCATGAATAAAAGGGTTTTCTGTTAAATTTTAATGATAATGCTATAAATATATTTTTGATTGTAGCCCTAAATAAATTTTAACGCGGTGGTACAAATCTTGTATCTCGGAGTGATCCATTAAAGCAAGGTGTTCGGTTACGTGGCTAAATTGTGGAGCAAGCCAGCTTTCTTCGCTCGGTAATGGTATCAGATTGCCTGCCTATGCTACAGATCTGATGGATTGTTGTGAAATATTCCATGTATAGATTAGTAGATCATCCATGAATGATGGATGCTCATTGTGAGAGATAGTGCGTAATAATTTGTTCTTTTATGTAGTAAATTTTTGTTGCACATTTTCTTTCCTTGTAATTATAATTGTATTGTTGTTTGTGGTTGTAAAGGTCCCGAAACCTATCATAAAATTACCATAAATTCATTTGTCATCCAACTTTATTTTTTTGCCGTTACCCCATTCTCAATTGTTTTATAACTAAACACACATATTATTTAATAAAATGGTTTCAGAGCTAAACAACAATTTAGTTTTTTTCGTTGAATTGTTGGCAATCGTCCAGAAGCATGTGGTTTAGAGTTGTGTGGTTAAATTCTAGCACACTAGTATTGGACACTTCCGCTAGTGTGGGATACTTGGTGAATGATCCACAATTGTCTCTTATTCAAGTTTGATGTCTTGCCTAATTTGAACGCGTAAATATGAATTTATTTTTAATTGTGCGTCATCGAAGTTATTGATCGTAATCCATGAAATTTTGATTACATATCGAGCAAGTTTTCTTCCATTTTCGAACCATCCGTCACTAGTGAAGGTATTTTTAATACATCTATTGGGTTCTTTGAACTGATTTGAATATAATATTTTTAACTCGTTCTGAGATTCAGCTGTCTCTTGCAAATGTAATTGAAGCTACCAAGGAGCTGAATTATTTTCTCTATTTACGTTAAAATATTTGGCCTTTACCCAACAATTTCTTTCACGGATAGTTTTTATTCACATTTTTAATAAATAATTTCAAAAGCCTTTCTATTAAAGATAGATTGAAATGCTTGTAAAAACTGATTTTCAGTGTACAGAATATTTAAAAAGAACTTGAAAATGACCGAGTTGGTCACTGAATGCGTTTGATGTTCGCAGTTCATTGAACTTTTAGGACGGATTCTACCAAAATAACTTCCATCAACACCACAGCTCTAGATTTAGGATTCTCTTAGCTCCTCAAAAAAGACTAAATACTAATAGGAAGACTTATATTCTAGGTACTATCTTATCAGGCTATTTATCTAAGCTATAATAGTAATAGCAGCCCATAACAGTAGTTTATCACACTTTTGTCCGTGTTAACTCACTAACCTGATCGTGATCAGTTCGCGATAGGTGCTGATATAACGTAAACTTTTTTATCACGTCGCGTGCACGTCGAGTGGACGGAGCGGCAATACTCGAAAATTTAAAGTTATGTCGGCTTTACAGCGTCTATGAGGCCCGCGTCACAGCTCCGAGTGCGCCGTCGCCCGCCGCGCGTATCATTTGCTTGGCGATCACCGAACAAACCGTACGCCTATTGAGACTAACGCCGCTCTCGTAACTAAACTGGCGAACGATCAGCTGTTCAGTTCGACACGCATTTGCCGGCTACCGCAGTCACATCCGGTTCTTCCCTCGCAATAATATAATAACTCGCACCATGGTAAGGATCAGTGGTACCAGTGACAGTGTAGTGAATAAATTGTGCCATCATACGAGTGCCCATATTCTTCTCAAGTTCGCGATTCGTGTTCAAACTAACCAATATGCGAGTACTAGTGTCTTTGAGTAAACAATGCTGTGCGTAAATGTATTCAAACATATTGAAAAACTTTTCCACGACAATCTCGCTCGATTTGAATTTCAACATACGTTTTAAAATGCAAAAGGGATCGATTTATCTACCTTCTTGTTGATAAGTGTTACTGTTCGATTACGATTGTCTCCGATAATATTGCTATATAAAACAAAAAAAAAACCTTTCGGAAATAACTTGACTAAACTGTGTTGGAAAAACAAAAATTCCATTGACAGGCGGGGGCCTGTCAATTTTCTCACCAATTTTTTTTCGATATCGAATTTAATGCTACGAATTGAAACATAAAAATACAATACCGTTAAAGGTAATAACTGGGAAGTAATGTACAGTTGCAACGCACAGTGGTGCTTTTGAGACTGGCGTGCGAACGTCGTTGTTTGTGAGTTCGGCTAAAATTAGCGGAGTCGTCCCCCGCGCCGTGCTTACATAACCGCGCGCCACTACGGCCTTGACTCCCGCGCCGGTTCTCGTCTGCCATTGGCAGATCAATGCGTTTATTCTTCTATTATACTTGACTGGATGTTACCTTTGAAATGGTTATCTTCCCTATTTTTTTACAATTTTTAATTGTATATCAATTTGCTATCAGTTTTCTATGCGTACAATTAAAAATTACAGAATACAAACTTTTATATTCAGTTGTTAGTAATGTATCTAAAATTTCATATATGAAATACTTTTAAACAATTCGAACCAATGTTGTTCATCTTCTTTGTCAACCTGTCGCAGCATCCAACAATTATGGTAATAACATCTACTTTTTGATTCCCTTTCCGGTTTAAAGGGTAGCGTGTGTTTGCATTCTCACTTGCACCAAACTCTGCGTGTTTGATGCAGTGACTTGCATATATAAATGCTAACACTTAAGAACCGTCTTATGTTAATATTAGTGAGTGTATTCCGAATGATGACGCCGTGGAATATATTTGCTTTGAGTATTTCTTCGATCCATTATAAATTTCTTTTACCGTAACCATTATTTTCATCATGGTTAGACGTAATACGCGCTATCTAATCAGTATCGTCCTTGAAACATTTCCAAATATCAGTCAGTTGCCTCAGTATTTTCTTTTTTGCTAACACAATTTTGGTGTGCGATAACCAGTTTTTCTAATAAAGGTAATAAACGAGTTTTAGGCTATTACGTTTAACAAGTTTAGTAGGTTTTGTAAATATTTTTTTATTTCCATTTAAAAGCCTGAATGAAAAAATGAATACTTAAATATCCACGAGTCCGAATTGCTTGATTAGACAAAACTGTGATTATAAGTATGATTTTTTTTTTATATTATAACTATTCTTTAAATATGAAATGAAAAAGATTTGTTTACAATATTCCATTTGTACATATTTTTGGTTACACTTACTTTTTCTTGCTATGCCTTCCAAATTTCTCAAGCAGTTGATATGAAAATCACTCAAGAATTGATGATTGTTACGTAGATGCCACTGAAGAGTTTGATCACTTTCACAAAATGTCAGAAAATGTGTTCATGTTATTTTATGATAGAATTATTGTATGTACAAGAGCTCAGTTCATCTCTCGAGGAACTTCAAAGGCTTTCTCTTAAATCCTCCAGATCATACTAATGTAAATCCACATTTTAAAAGGTGCACAAATCAATGTTTGTCCAAGACTGTTGGGTTGTAAAATAAAAACACGTATAAAAAATTGTTCAGAATTATATTTATAGATTAGCTGCCTGCCCGGACGAATAACCTATGTCGATCTTGTATTATCCACATGAAAAATTAGATTTTTTGAAATCGTGAAAGATTTTTTCAAACTGATTCAGTAGGTGGGGAATATCTCTCCACATTTAAAAAATTATTACAAAAATCTAAGCTCTTTCTATAATATTGGTTATGAACCAAAATCTTAATATTTTTATCATGAAACACTTTCTCACTTATTGTAACTCTGTTTCTCATTTATTGTGACATTTATTGTTCCCCACATTATCTTGGACACATAATATATCGAGCACCAGGTTTCCTAATGGAATTATCAGTGAAATAATGTAATTAACTTTTGTAGCAGAATATAATTTATATTATTTTGAAAATTTAAACTTATGCATATATGATAAAATATAACGCCATTCAGTAACAAAACTGTTTTGTGAAATCCTTTATCTAATTATAAAATTTCACCAATTAGCCTAGTTTAAGGCTTGTATAATATGGACTATTATATAGTAGGTTCATTGTGCCGATTATCAATACAAAAGACGCAACGCAATATTATGATAAATTACGAAATAATATCAGTATACCCTCGACCCTGACAGATGTGATTGTTGAATTGAGCCGGTGCCGGGCCGCTGAATTCACGGCCAAGGTCGCGTAGCTGTCTATCACATGGCTTTCATCAGACCAATTTGTTTGGCTTCTTGGAGCGGAACATTTGGTTCCACTTATAAGCTGATTTGCTCAAACTGGAAGCTTAACAGTATCTAAAATGATCGATTTTGGTGTAGGCTGATGTTGTGAAAGAATGACTAATTTGTTCTATTTCTTTGAGATATTCTTTATTATTGCAGTCTATAGATTAATAAATAGATAAATGTTACGTATATAACAGTTAAAAAAATGTTCCAATATTCTTAATAGAATTAAAAAGTTATTATAAGATGACTAATCAATTTAAGTCCAAGATTAAGTTGGCTAACAAAGCGATTTTTATCTCTTCTCGTCATGAGCTAAGTAATTCCTTATAAACTTCGTTTTGTGACAATCGCATAAGAGCGGTTCGTCTCTCCAGATAGGCCGTTTGGAATCTCTGGCTCTCAATCGATATGGGACCCACCGCGTGTTGAGGTGCGCGCGCACTTCTTCGCACTGTGAATGGCCGTAAAGGCATGGCGACTTTTTACTAGGGGAGGACGGCAAGGTCGCACCTACTACCATCTGTACATCCCTTTCTTGCTCGGTTTCCTGTGATAGAACTGTCTCTTGCCAACAATTTCACTTTCTAAACTAGCGCGTCACTGCACCGACCAAATAAAACACACCTCTCTGCCGTCTGGTTGGCAGTGGCTCGGCATTTTTCTTATTACGTCACAATCGTATCGTAATACGATCAGATGTATGATGTTAATAATACCACAAATATACTCGTAACTTGCAGCTACTGATTTCTTTGTAGTGAAATGGCCTATGCTATCAGTCCCAAAGGAACACAAATCGGTAAAAAACATGAATTTTAATGTTTCGAATAACAAATAGTCTCGTAGTGGAGACTTCGTCATATTCGTACTACAATTGTTGTAGTTTTCCATGTATATTGGACTTATTTTTACGATTGATTGTAGAGGTTAATGAAAACCTGAACTATCGTATTGTCAACATTTTAATTATCTTCTCTTCGTAATCAATCTATGTTGGTTTCGAGATCATTGACGCAAACGTTTCTTTAGGTCATCAAATGGATCAGCTACTAATTGATCTGTATCGTATTAATTTCAGTTGAGTATATTATTATAGTAACGGCAATTGATAAATGGTGTTTATTATCTCGTTATCTGCTATCATCCTCGAGCTGTTCAAATCGTTGTCAGCTGTTCTGGAGTACGCACGTTTTCTTTGTCATTACGTTACTACGCTGTGAACAATTGTTCGTGCAAACTCTTTCAATTTATCACTGTGTAACGGTACGTTGATTCAATGTATTTTTTAATAATTAACCTCAAAAGGTATTCAACAAGTTCCAATTCTTAAATTTTATTTTTATCTATTAGATAGCCGAATCTTGTTTAGTTTTTTTTATTAATCTTATCGCCTGAACGTCTGTTTGACTTGTATTTTCAAAAGAATATTTTTATTTCTTAACATAAAGTTATGGAACATTACGGTAGTTATACAAGGTTAAGGATATGGTATTTTTAAAAATGCGATTAAACCTCGACAACCCTAGCCAACTCATCTACAGGCTGGCCTTGAATATTGTTGACTGATTACACGCCATTGTATGCTTTACAACACGTCTTCGGTATGTCAAATCTAGCATACTTATGTCTTTTCTTTTCACACATCCCTCTTCTTCACTCACATGCCAAAACAATTAGCGCTTTAACGTTCATTCTCCGTCGTCTAATAACCATGCAGTTTACATTATAGCTTTTTACGCCAAGGCACTCGTATGACGTACATATTATGTATGTATGAGGTAACGCAGATTGTGCGATAATGTTTGTCTCGTGTCTATGTTACTCTTTCTGTCCGCAGCGGTATCGAGTGCAAAGATGAGGTGTTTGCTACGCACCAAATCCAGGATGTGGACCTAAAACCGGTCGTGGTCCCGACTCCTGCGCCTGTGCCTGCATCAACTACTTTGACGGCGCCAATCTGTGCACCTATTGAAGCATCCACTACTCCTGTGGTGACCACAATCGCGCCCGACGAGGAGCGCCCGATACCTGTTACAGAATTCATATTTGCCCCGCGAAAGAAAGAAATGAATAAAGGATTTCTCATGTTCTCGCCAGACGAGGGTCACACAAGTGAGCATCATTTGAAAATCAGCTTTCGAATAGGCAACGTAATATTTAAAATTATTCTCATTCCTCTACAATGGTTGATATCTCTTTCAGTGCTTAAAGACGAGCCGGAAGATCTGACTCATTTGGCTCCCACTGCCGGTGACACGTGTATCCCTCTAGAGAATAGCCCGTTTGATATGTTCGATGATTTCATGCTGAATGACAATTACTGCAGCCTATTGGGTGACGATTTGACTAATGCATCGCCTGTTGATTCTTTAACGCCGGAGTCATTTTTATTGTCTTCTCCTGAGCCTCAGGTGGGTTTCTATTGTTTTATTAATGACCGATATTGTGCTTCTGTTGTTTTAAATCTAATGAGCTTGTTATTTATCGATCATAACCTTTTCAGGAAACCGAATCTTCATTAACGGAATTGTCATTAGACGCTTTCGACAGTGGGCGATCAGACAATGATATTGATGATGGACATTCCCCGTTCATACCCATGAGCGATGAACGCCCGGTACTGGAACCAGCGGTGATGTGGGGTGCGTTGCCAGACAACGTTTGCCAAGCGAGGCCCCAACCCTCAGAACTCCAATCGGCATCCCCAGCACCCGCGTTGCAACGCTTGTTAGCAGCTCCAACCACCGGCCCTCCCCCACAGGATCTCATTACTAATATTTACTCAGATCAAGGTACAACAGGCACAACGTATGATATTTTATTTTTTTCTAAAATTACATCAACTACATAAGAGTTCTCGCTTTTAGGTTTAATACCGTGTAGAAGTATGCCTTCATGGGACACGGGAGTCAAAAGGGTGATGAAACAAGAGGAAGAGCCGAGCGCGAAGCGAGTTAAACGCAGCCCGTCTCCCGTGACGCCGACTCCTAGCACGCAATCCTCCAGCGTCCTCATGAACCTCCTGGTGAGCGGCTGCGACGTCGACGCCGGCTACATCTGCATGGTGCAGTGCCGGCCACGGCCCAAAGCCAACGCCTGAGCGGGCATAATTATATAATAAACTGTGATAGTACACGTCCAGTGTTCACTCGATATTGCTTCTTATGTGCCCCATAGTTCTCACGCGAATCCTCGGGTCGAATTTAACATAGAATATAAAACAGTGCCGTCAAAACTTGTGATATTACCTACTTACGCGAATAGCGACAAAGTCGCTGTCGTCGTGTGTGAACGAAGTCATAAAGACAATAAAATCGAATCGAATACCGCAAAAGCAATAACAGGCCAGCCAGTGTCGCGGCTGGCTCTGATATCTAACTTCTTGCAATCTCGTGCTTTCGTCAAGTTAGTTTTAGTTAATTTATATTCGTGTTTCATATGATGTAAGATGGCGAAACATTCGTTCGTGTAGACATTGATTCTAGTGCTTAAGTTAACGTACGCATATCGTGGTGGTTATGTGATTGTCGATTCGTTCCTATAGGGTACTTAGTTACCATGGCCGCGCACCCAGTCTTATGTTCTACTCCGATGGTAGATGACTCCTCTGACATACTCTCATAATTTTGCGTTTATTTATTCGTTTATTGTAAGACACGCTTAGTTAGCTGTATCTGTATGTACATCGGGGTATTTAGAACAAACGTTTTAGTCAATAAAGTTAGTTTGTGATTTAGTGAATGATGGTCGTTTTGTACATATTAAAAACAGAGTTTACTAGACTATGTTATATTCTTGTTTGAATACGGATCTGTTTGTTGGTGAAATGCGTAAATTATGTCCACTGCCAAATGATATAAAGTACAAGTTAGAACAAGTTTATATGTCGATATTTTGTTGATAAATAACATTTCTACATCTATATATGAATACAGCAGTCGTACAGTTTTTAAATGTATTTTTTATTCGTGTTATTGTCAATCTTTATGAAGTAATTTTATAGATAATAATAAGCATAATATGCAGTGATCGTGGTGAATTATGATGAGTGGTGAATGTCGATAGTGATCTATATGGATTTTATCGTTTGTTAAAGATTAAATTTTAAGCGGATCTGTAATTAGAGAAATATTTTTCTTGGAAAAAATAGATATTGAAATTGATGGAATTAATATATAAAATAAAAGAGAAACTATTAAAGATATATAGTACTGGTAAAAAGGTGCAAGTTGATTTCATTACCTTTCCAATCCTGATTACCTACCCCGCTTTGTATTAGCTTTGACCTGAATGATAAAGAAATTGTTAGTGTTAAAAGTCACGAACACCCGTTGCATATATTTGACACAATCACTTTTATTACTTCAGAAATAGTGCTTTTTCCTGCCATGCACATTCTTTAGGGCTTAAAAAACTTAATGCATAATTTTCCTCGTTGCACAGTCACATGAAATAAAGTTGGCAATATTTTAATTGTTGATAGCAGAATAAGTGACTTATTATATACTATATGTTACATTTTATTTAAAAATATCTTTCGGTATTTTATTATTTTATGTATGTTAATTTACTAAATTAACCAAGATTAATTATAATTTTACTTATAAAATGAAAAATAGTAATTAATATATAAATTGAGATTTATTTTTAGTTCATACATTTCTGGTCACACATTTAAATTAAACAGATTTTTATCTGATACTTACGCTTACTGATATTTAATCCTGACGTTTCGACTCCTTTACAGGAGCCGTGATCACAGGATGACTATGGTAATTCGTCATATATTTGCTAACTACCTTTACAATATTTCAATCCGAATTGCTCCTGACTATTAGAAATCAAAATTACCTTAGTCATCATGTGATCACGGCTCACGGTAAAGGAGTCAAAACGTCATGATTAAATATAAAGTATCCGACATAAAGATGTTTTATTTGAATTATCATATTAGTTACTTAACTAGCGGCCCGTCCCGGCTCCGCACGGGTGGACAAAATTCTTTATTTTTTTCTATTATTAAATATTTTCCGTTAGCGCCACCTAGCGTCCGGTAGACGAACTACTTGCGGTTAACGCGTTGATATGGTAACGCATACACAATGGAAAAAGAGCGGACAGACATACAACAAGTGATCTTAGACTATAGATTTCACATTGCTCATTGTGTTATTTTTCCACCGCTTAGTTAACATCCAATAACAAATAACAAATTCCTTAAGAATAACAATTTTATAAATAAATTGAGATAACCCCAACATGTTTACTGTTCAAGCGCCATTTCTCAGCAACAGCACGTGAACCTTTAATAGTAAACAATAATGGTCAGGTGATTTTAATACGAACCACGGTTTCAATAATAGACGTGTCAAATGCATAGGTAAAGCATTCGCGTGCCAACTTGGTGTTAAAGGAATACTTTATTGGCAAGAAACACTGGCCCCGATTTTTTGTTACAGAAACGCGAGGAGCTTATAAACTAAGCTATTTAAATATTCTTTCGGAATTATATTTAGTTCTTACAGTTTCGCGTTAATTATACGTTTAAATAATGCCATTTTTACCACGTTTTTTTTTTAATTGTGAATTGGTAAGCGCTTGACCGCTATCTCGCCCGATGGTAAGCGATGATGCGATTTACGATGTAACGCGCTTGCCTAAAAGACACATATTAAGGACTTGAAGACCCTTGAATTGTATTTATCAGGAAACACAGATTTATACAAGGAATTCCACTCTTTAGCTGTACGGATCACAAAATTGGATACAAAACGCTTAGTGCGACTCTTTGGTATATCAACCATATAAAGACGGCGCGTGAGTAATCCGAAATTTTGATTATGTTCAACGTAATAATTATTAATTACTAAGTTGGCTTAAATAGGTACTTCCACAATAAGTTTTTTTTTATCGATGACCGCTATCTCGCCCGATGGTAAGCGACGATGCGATCTAGGATGTGACGCGTCTGCTTAGAAGCTACCTATTCACTAGCGACTTAAAGACCCCTAAATTGTATTTATCAGGCAACATAGACTCAGTCTCGCGAATCCTTGAATTGTAAAGTAACTCTTTTCGTAGTTAATATCATTCGATTCCATCTCTGAAAGACGTCCTCTGCTGGACGGAAATGTACCCCGAAAATGGGGTTTTTATGTCATAACGTGCACGCGGGTCGAAGGTCGTAGTACCTACATGAACATGATTGGGGAACGCTGCTTCTTATTTCGGTAGCTTTTTACGACACTGTGCGAAGGGTTGATACTTTTATACTCTGCCGTACTCCAAATAGCTACATTCGATAAAGTACCATTAAAAAAAAATAAAAAAAAAACCATACAAAGCACAACATATATTTATCCCTAAACTAAACTGAGCATGTACTATAGGTACTAAATCCTAATTATATTTTGACAATACTTTGTGTGTGTTGGTTACCATATTGTCTCGCTATCCCAACATTGCAAAACTAATCTTGCCCTTAGGTACTCCCGCAAACGCGCTACAGCGCCATCTAGTAATGTATATGATACACAAATAAGTATATAAACGACCATGCCTCGGGAACAAAAGCTTATGTTCGTCACACAAATATATGGTCTTACCGGGATTCCAACCCGGGAACTTTGACGCAGAAGGTAGGATCGCTAATGGTACACCAAGCAACCGTCCAGTAGCATTATATCTATGAAACAGTTATCACATTCAGTTTTATAATAACTTAATTAAAATAACTTTGAATGGGATTTCTTAATATAAAATGGAGACGTAATCAACAGTCAACTCAATTTGGGAACTGTAAATTTTCTCTCGTAACTGAAACTCGGTAGGTAAATTGTTTACGGTAGTAACTTCGAGGATAATAAGTATGAAATCGCTTCCAAAGCATCCCCCGGGGTTTTACGATTGTCCCCGGATAAAACCGCCCGTATATAGTGCATTGACACCATTCTCATATCCCCAGCAGAGGAGATGCTTTTCCCTATTTCTATATTGTTTCAACGTTTGCCTTAATAATATCGTGAACCGTTTTAATTCAATCTTATAGTATCTCATAATTTTGTCATTAATAAATTTGCTTACGAACTATATATATAATAATCTCTAGTCACGATGTATGTTCGGGATAAACTCTACAACTACTGAGCAGATTTTGATCAAAAATCGTAACTATCTGTTATTTGATCTAACTTAAAAGATAGGGTGTTTCAGCAACGTGTGGCAGGGTCAGTTAGTAATTTTAATTTTAATTGTGTTGCTATGTCAAATTTTCATATAATCCTTTTTAATATGAAATTTAGTGTTCCTATTAATATGTTAGGGAAAGAAGGAATTTTAGTAAAAGCGAAGATGGAAGCTAAGACGTGCTGACCTACATTATTGGAATTTTAAATTGAATCGGTGACGACAGGTCTCCTTCGTTATCTCTAATGCTTTGAACGGAACGATGATTTCACTTTCATCAAAAGGTTTCAAATGTTATCAATAAGCAATTTTCATTTGGTTGATTAAGTGTGGAATCATGGTTAATGCATTCAAGATCAACTTAGCAAAATATTACGAGGGTATACATAAAAAATACTTATTACAAGAAAAAGATTCAACTTGTATGAGATGCCAGGCGGGACTCGAACTTATATCACTCGCTATCCGGGTGAGTGCTCCAAAATGAAGCAGTTAAATTCCTAATAATAACTACCGTTGCTTTTTCTCGTGATTGACATTTGAGTACACATTTCTTGCTGATAAAGTAATAAATAACAATATTTCTTATAGTCAATTAACCTAGCCCAATGTAAGCACTGTAAGCCTTATGTTATGATAACGGATATACACATCACTACATAGTATAAAACAAAGTCACTATCTCTGTCCCTATATCCCTATGTATGCTTAAATCTTTAAAACTACGCAACGGATTTTTATGCGGTTTTTTTTAATAGATAGAGTTATTCAAGAGGAAGGTTTATATGTATAATACATCCATAATATAGTAGAGCATTGCATCCGTGCGAAGCCGGGGCGGGTCGCTAGTATATGATATAATATTAATAGAAATATATATTAATACCCACGACTTACTAAATATATGAATAAATAAATAATTTATTTCTTAATAACTTAGACTAAAATGGTTAGTAACAATGATAGTTAGGTATATCTCATGGTGAAAATAATTAAAATACTCAATAAAATGAAAAAAATATTTATTTTTTTAAGGGGACATCCATTAATCACGTGAGGTCTAAAAAGGGGAGAGGGGGTTTCGGAAAACATCACTATGGAACATAATGGAGTGTTATTGTTGCACACAGTCAAGCAAATCCGTTTTCCGAGAATGCTTTCAGATTAAAATGTACTTTATAAATGTTTATTTATAGTGTATATATGGGTACTGTTCTTTAATTGATTTATATAAAAAAATTAAAATATCTTTTAATGAAATAAATACACATGATGTAAGAAGGGGTAGAAATTAGAACCTCACCACGTAACACCAGAGGGGAGGGGAGTGTAAAAAGTGGTCTAAAAACCTCACGTGATTAATGGACGCCCACTAAGTAGAACTATAAATTAAGTTACCTCGTTGCCAGCTCGAAAATTGCCTTAGCATTATCAAATAATATTTACAAATAACTCAAAGAGTTATTTTTAATAAGCTTTCTATTAAATAGTATCCAAATAGTTTTCTATTGTTAGCGTCTTATAAAAAGGAAATTTTGCCAGCGGCGTACTTTAGGCTTAAGATTAAAGCGAACCCAAAACTCCTAATCTTGTTACATCTATATTTTTTGCTTAAGCGTTTCTTTTATTTAGGTACGAAACGGTCCCAATTATTATGTATTTTTTACAAATAGATACCGCATTGAAATCGATGATTTTTTGTGACGAAAAAACGTCTGTGATTGATTTACCATAATAATAAACAAACTAATAATCTAATAACCATAAATAGATGAATATGGTGTTTTTTACTTTAATTTACTTAATTTAAAAGCACACACTAAAAGGTATTTTAGAATCACGTAAGCAATAATTAATTATTTATTGATTTCGACCATCAAGGATTATTTTACATAAAATAAACTAATACACAATCACAAATTACATGTAACTAAAATAAGATTGTCAGGAATAAATGTCCGTCTTCTTATACGGATGACTGACATAAAATTATTGATTATTATAAATTGACATTTAATCTTAATTGTGACGTATTGATTGCTATAAAGCGGTTGCTCTCATACCTGTTTTTATGGTAACGCCACTCCGAAGTCCCGGGTTCGATAACCGGCCGGAATAATGTAGAAAAACGAACTTTTCTATATTTAATCGTGTCCAGACCCTAGTACCCAGGTACCGTTGTTCTTCTGAATTCAATAACAAGTGTTTTTACTACTTGCCTTGGGTTCAGAACAATGTATGTGATACTGACTATACTTTGTCCAATGTAGGATGATACTTTTGACAGGTGTCACTTACTTATTACCCTCTATATAGGTGTCAACTGTCAACTGGACAAAGTATAATATTCATTTACTTATTTAATTCTACTAGCTAACCCGGCCATGCGTTGCTGGTATGGTAACAAACACACAAAGTATTGTCATAATATAATTTATAATATGACAAGTCATCATAAAATTGTTCTGCACCCAATTTAGTAGCTAGAACTTGGTTATGGAATCAATAAAAAACTATGGTACCACAACACCCAGATCCCAGCAAATATAAAAAGGTTTATCTATGTTAACCTCGCCGAGGATCCAAATCGGGACCTCGGTGTAGCTTTACTATAAAAAGCTATATGCAAGCCCCACCACGAAGATTTTATATTCCTAGAATTTGTATGCAAATATCATTAATATATATTATACACGGGATTATACGCCAGAGCAATTTGCAATTCTATATTGCGCAAACTCTGAGAATACTCTGTTTGTGTTAGCAGAAATGTCTTCAGAAGCAATTGCCCTACTGAGCTCGAATTTATAGCTTTGCGCCAATTATTTAGATGCGGAGTGCTTTAGCTCTTATAAGGCCACCCTAATTTTACCTATCGAACGAAAAAACAGTGCCTTTGAAAACAGCACTTAGTCACGACACTTCACGATCTTGAATTATTCTACTTTTATACCTAAGGTCTTTAACACAGTTGCTAAACTTTTTCAGTTAATAAGACTAACAATATTTCTTATGTTTATACTTATAAGCCTAGCCCAAAGTAAGCACTGTAATGCTTGTGTTATGGATACTAGGGTAACATGCTAGCTGATCCAGCAACGCGTTGCTGTGTTATTAATTAAAATGAAACCTATCTTATATCGTAAGTCCAGCAAAATGGAAAAGTCATCAAAATTAGTTTAGTAGTTTCGTAGTTCATTGCGGAGGAACATTGTGACAGGGATATAAAAATACCCATGACTCAAGTATAAATATTCGTATTTTTCACACAAACCTCTGCCCCTTTCCGGAATTGAACCCAGGACTGTCGGTGTAAGGCTCACTTTGCATCAAACGGTCACGATAACTTAATTTCAAAAGAAGAAATTAGAAAATGGAATAATATTTTTGGAACTTAGCAGATATATATAAACTGAAATGGACTTTTATAAATAAGGAGTATTTTATAACCCCGTCAGGGGGAGGCACTCCCAGGTGGGACTCCCAAAAGGCGCATTAAGGGATTTGCCTTCAAACCGATTATCGAAGGCTAACCCTCTATCCACTGTTAAGTTGAACTGATTTGAGGAAACTATTCAGTATTCTAAGTAAATATACTTAATCATTGTACGTTTACTTAACCCATTGCTTAATAGCAACAAAGACGGATTTGGATCTAATGGATAAATCTTTATTTGAATTCCATTATTCTATATATAAAAATCTATGTTTCCAGACCATAGATCCAAATTGTGGTGAAACTCTTTAAGTTGTTCTATGCATGTAAGATAGTCAACATTGCGAAAGCATGCCGAGTACAGCTAGTTTATCATAAAACTCCGTTTCGAGTTGTATTTTTTTTTTAATTTTCCACATTCGTGGCGGTAAAGTGTGATAGAAAATAGGATAGGGTTCTTACGCATTTGTATAAAACCTATTTGAGTTACGCTCTTTGTCGTTGGTCTTTCTGTTTAATAACGGTTAGGAACGTGCCCCATTTAAATATTGTGAAGGTAGTAGCACATTTACGACGACCATTACCTTATTCGTCCTGTGATCACGGCTCCTGTAAAGGATTCTAAACGTTATGTATCCGGTAAAAGGCGTTTTACAAAATGTTTGTATATCTTTTAGAATTCTAACATTTAATCTAGAATTTCCACAGTTCATTCGCAAAATTACAATTTAAAAGGGAAAAAATGTCAGACTAAAGAGACCCTACCTTCGAAGCTGAACTGACCCGGATTCAAACCCTAAAAGGGACTGATGTATGTGTGTTGAATATGAGTACTTGAGACATATATTTCTATGAATTTTACTAATGTGTCATATATGTATATCTATCCGTTACCTTAGTATTCATAACACAAGCCTTAGAATGCTTACTTTGGGCTAGGCTAATGCATATATGGTGTGAATGTAAGATATATTTTTATAATAACAAATCTATTTGCTAACGTACAGTAGCATAAAATTGAGAAATATTCTTCAGCCTGCAAAAGAAATTACAAATATATACATTATGCCCGCATACATAAAATACTTATTCAAACATTATGATGCTTTAAAACAGAGTAATCATAACATGAAGATAACATTTGGATATCATAATGTATGTGAAACATCTGCCAAGAGTAATGTTATGAATCACATAAAGACGCTACGCGTGCCGATTACAAGATTAACATGGGCGCATAAAAACCGAAAGTCTTGCCTAACACACCTGTGAATAGATAAATTTATAAGACATAGTTTATTTATTTAATAAACAAAAAGATATAGCATCTTCCGCAAGCAAATGCAAGCAAATAAATGCAGATACCGCTGCCACTAAGACTGCGACACAGCTTGCATCTCCACCTACCACTCTACACGTTATGGACTGGAGTTTAATTCTATAAACAACTAGCTTTGACTTGAGGCTTCGCCCACATTTTCTTTTCAATAAAAGGAATCCTATGTTACTTCTAATACCTCCAAGAATATATGTACGAAGTTTCATGATGATCGGTTTAGTAGTTTTTGCGTGAAAGCATAACAAACAAACTTACATTCACATTTATAATGTTAGTAGGGATTGGCGGCCCTTAAGGAATTATTTTTTTGGAATATTGAGCATAGACGAAAGGTAGTAAGCCTATCCGTTTTTATATATACGTTTCGGAAATTAAGCAGCAGAATTGCGCAGCCTCGATCCGCCCGCCGTCCCCATTTTTTCATCGGACAACCAGACTTAAAATAGGCACCACCATTATATGGTTGATATACCACTTAGCGTTTTGGTTTCAATTCTGTGATCCGTACCGCTAAGGAGTGGAACTCTTTGCTTGAGTCTGTGTTCCCTGACAAATACAATTTAGGGATTTTCAAGCCACATCATAAATTTAATGGCGGTGTCAACTAAGCCGAGCGTAAAACATTTTTAAAATTATTTCTTTCAAATGCGAGAATTTTCCTCACATCGATAAATCAACAACGCTGGCCTACAGCGTTAAAAATTAAAAAGAACTAGTAAACTTCGACGAGCTGACCGGACATTAAATGTTTCGTTTTCCTAACAGCATTTTTTATTGATTATACAATAGAAATAAAGAGACGTATTTCTGTTTCGTTGAGTAATTGTTACGCAAAAAAATTTACGCCATTGCTCTGTCAGAAGCAGCGAGAATTGTCACTGTATTTGATGTTTCTTTGGCTAAGACAAGGAATCTGCTTGCAAATAAAAAATAAATATTAATATGATAATTCTTATTTTTATTATCTTTTTAAATAGTGATTTTAAACAATTTTTTAATCAAAGTTAAAAAAATGTTTCCATTTCATTATTTATTTATTTATTTTAGTACAGCCACATGGCAAACATTAATACCATATAATAGTAATATTGTTGTAATATATAATAATATTAATACGTTATAAACCAGTTAGGTGTTGATAAGGTCTGATGCATGCCACAATAACGGCGTACATAACATTCGCAGATAAATATTAAATAAGTACTTTAAGAGAAATATAAGTTATAAATATTTCATTATATCGATCGAACTTATAAGATTATTGAGAAATAGACAATACAAGGTTGTTTCGTCTTTACGTTTTTAAGCAATTAATTCTAAGTTTATTAGAAGACTTTACTAGACTAGGTTAGAAATAAAACTTTCCTGAACAAAAATTTATTTACTAATTCATAAAACTAATTGTTCAATCTATAGTGATATCTTAAAACTGAACATTATATAATACTTATTAGTTAAACCTTATATCTAAAAATATTTAAAACCCTAAGTGTTCTAGTCGAAACGTCTGGCTTCAAACGGAATCGAAACGCCAGGATTAAATATAAAATAAATTATGCGTAAAATCGCAAAGTGTAAGAACTAAATATTTAAAACCTACTTCAGATAATCTTTTCCAGTTTTCTAAGAGGCCTTAATTTTACGATTACTACTATTATTCTAAATGTCCTCGACGAGTGGTTAAATTATGAAATATAAAAATCCTAACCCAATTCGCACGGGGTGGATCCCGTATAATTTTGTCGGATACGCATAAAAAATGCCTAACCTTGTCCTGCTTTTTACGGACGCCTGGTAACGCTAATAGAATATTCTTATCAAATTCTTTGTGACTGATGTCTCTACAAGGACAGGCTTGTCCTATGGTTGAAAACATCGCAGTTAAAAATGCCACCACAAGTTTGGATAGATAAGCGCAGACAACCATAACTCGGGAACAAATTTTTGTATTCATCACACTAACCTATGTTATAACCAATTCGAACTCTGGAGCTAATGAGTAAAAGATGTACAAAACGGTAATTTTTGATCGCTTAATCGTGTTTTTCGAAATATTTCGGATTATTTTGTTAATTACTATTCCGGTAACCACTAAGCTATCAAGATACTTAAGTTACATAAAAAACTATAGTTAGACAGCGGCACTGTTCGCTAGGGAGTAAGTGAAACCGACCGACCGACAAACGATTTATCTTTTTTCGGAATAGTACTTTTTTCTAGATGAAAGGTACCCTATGTCCATTTCCGTATGCCAAGTTTCATGACGATCGATTAATATTTAGTTTAGTCGTGAAAGCGTAATAACAAACAATATTCTAAAGATTATCAGAAAAAGTTCAACTTGTCTTGTGTCAGGCTATCTGGGATAGCAATGGGGTGTAAGTTCGACTCGCGTTTATATAATATTTACATCAACTATGTCTGTTGTTTATCGATTGTTAGATACTTGTTAAAGTGTTACACTCGATATTGTAGGTAGTAGTTCCTAGAATAAGAATAGATGTCGCCGGCGTCAGCTTAAAAATACTTGAAAAAATTTGACGCGTCTGTTAAGATCTCGGTAGCTTAACCGATTCGTTGCTGATGGCACGTCTGTCGTGCCACCACCTTCTTTTGCGTGTGGCGTTAGCCAATGGAGCCGTGTCATTTTTAAATCGATGATAACTCCTTCAAATAAAGTTTTAGGGAAATCTACCCAGAATAAAATTATCTTAATTTTTCACGTAAATCAAGCTCGTAGCCTTCGTTTCTGGTAATTGTATGTTGCAACGAATCGGTTAATTGGAAGAGTAGTCGTCTTGATAGCGAGGGGATGTGGATTCGAGTCCCGCCAGACTCTAGAGACAACTTGATTTTTTTCTTGTGAAAATCACATTGTCTGATCACGTAATTGTTGTGTTGAAGTATGTAAAAGTAACTGTATCTTTAATTATTAGGTTTCCCTCTGGAGTAGTTTTTGGGAGTTGGCTATTAAGAACTTTGCTACATTCGTTATTCTACTTAAACAAAGATAAAATTAACTGGACTACTGAGTCGGTTGGTTGATTGAGTTGAGTAACACGTGAGTTCAACTCTGAAGTTGAGCAAAACTGCGTGAGCAAATTAAATATTTATATGTCTATATATATAAAATTTCCTGTCAGTGTTTGACCGCAATAAACTCCGAAACTTCTCAACCGATTTTGTTTTCTTTTTCTTTATTTTGTTATTGTTAGGTTTGTTCCGACTTAAGACATAGGATAGGTTTCAATTTAATAAATTATACAATTTTTTTTGTAAATTATAAATAATAATTGACCCACAGCAACGCCTGGTCATGTCAGCTAATTATATATATACGTAACTTTACGTTGTACTTTTTATGTGTTTGTAACCCTTAAATCACGCAGAGGCAGGTGGCAACACTATTTCACCCTATAAAGCTTTTAAATTATCGATACCAATCTATTCAATTAATATAAAGTTGCCGATCGCTTTTTTTTTTTTATTTGGTCCGAAGTCTAGTAACTTTAGGTCATTCTTGTATTGATTCTTAATTTTGTCCGTTTATATCTGTCTCAAACGTTATTTCATTAATTATTTCTTAATATTATACCTACCATTGCTATCGAATTTAGCTACCTTAAATATACATTACAATACAATTAAATTAC
This sequence comes from Calamotropha paludella, assembly GCA_927399485.1. Taxonomy (NCBI): domain Eukaryota; kingdom Metazoa; phylum Arthropoda; class Insecta; order Lepidoptera; family Crambidae; genus Calamotropha; species Calamotropha paludella. The sequence goes on from OV656820.1 coordinate 2,495,349, forward strand.
ATATAAATTACGTATTTAAGTTAACACTTAAACCAATTTTATGCTTTGAAAATCATATTATACTTTATACAAAAAATATGTTAGTAAAACATCTCCATTTATCCTCATGGTTCTTGAAATGGAATAGACAAATAATAGGCAATGAGTTATAGGAACGATACAAAAAATGTATAATTGTCGTGTAACAATGTAATTTTTTATATTTTATTGATTCGTCCATCAAGAAACAGTTAACAGGCGGGAGTAAGTAAAATGTAAGGTCAACATTAAAGTAACATGCGATCATAGCACACATTTATTATTTTCATTTGAAATATTGTTTCGCTTTACCTTTGTAGACCAAAGTAAGTCTTGGGTCTTTAAGATTCTGAGAAACATCACCGAAATTGTCTTTCTTCCTTAATGTTCGTCCGTTTATGCAAATATATTATTAATATTCATTACCTACTAGTTTCAAGACAAGGTCAAAGCTAATACAAACGAATTCTAATACAGATATTGAAACAACATGCACCTTTTCACTCTAATTTTTATTAATTAGCTTAAATGCTGATTAAAGAAACGTAATTGATTTCCTTATTTTCTAAAATATGTATTTTTCTACCTTCCAGCCGATGGAGACTGGCGTTCAGCAGAAGAAAATCCCTGCCAGCTACCAACTGGTAATGAATCCGAAGATATCACACCACCAGCCCATAAACAATACAATTCCAATACCCGTCATCAACGTACAGACTGTATCGAGCACTGAACTTGTAATGCGTTCCAACTGTTCTTTACAAAATCCTGGGTTACGCACAAACATGAACAGCAACATTACAAGCCCACTTACCGTTAATGTGAACAGCCCCATGTATTCCTTGCCGTCCAGTCCGAATACGTCAATTTACAGTCCCGCCATGAGTCCAATCCAAAGAGACAGGGTCCTCAGCCCTTATTCCACACCACAATCCCTTTCCCCTGTCGGCAAGTTTAGCCAGATGTACAGTCCAGGAAGCAGGTTAGTATCACCGAGTGGTATTCTCCACTGTGGGGATCCTTACCTGACCAACAAGATGCAGACCAGCCCAGGATTGTCCTACCAATCAAGTGACTTGCTTCTAGACTCGAGCGTGTCAATTGCATCACCAGATTTCTGGGGAGACACCGACATGCTTTCAGGCACAAATGAACTGCTCACAGCTTTTGACGACGTCAAACTGTGATTCTGAATTAGATGAGTCATTTCTCTGTATCCTTTGGAAGGTGAAAAGAAAGATTTTAGCAATTACAAACGTTTGATCCTGCCTAAATGATCGTATGCTCCTAAAAATCTTGAAGCTTACATTCCAATGGCGAGAACAGAGAATTGCAGAGAGATTGATGAATTGGTATTTGTTTGAAATAGGATTCACTTGAACGAATGTAATGTGAGAATGAGTGTATTAGTTATGCTAATAGGATTCCGATGATTTCTTGGTCTTCTATCTATTGTTTGTCATCCAAGTGAAAGCGATTTGACTATGAAAGGGAAAAAATTCTATACGTATGCCTTCTCGCTTTTGATAAGTGTCGCTTGCATTTGCAATGGCTATTATAAATCCTTTTAAAAATTATAGATGTTTTTATTTATAACAAATGTATGTCATTGATGTCTTTCTATAATCTCTTAATGTTTAGGTGGAAATTTCTTTATGTCTTCAATGATCGATCAATTGGTTTTTATAACTTTGGCTGGATTATTTACTTTAATGATTAATATTTTGCATTGGAATCCTATATAATGGACGAATGATGCAACGATATGTGACTAAGATTTATATCTATCATGATAAGTATACAGTTTGTACTTTGTTATATTTATATAATTATGTATATCGTATGAGTGGGTGTAAAATAAATGTAATTTAAGTTCAATTGTAGTAATTATCGTACCAATCAAGACAGATGTGAGAATTTTATATGGAGAAGTTTATAATTAAAAAAATGTTTTCTGTCTCGATTACGATAATGTACACTTATAGACTAAGGAAAATTGGCGGTTAACAAATAGTTGACACTAAAAAAACTCAAATTCTGAGTTGACTAAAAATATTAATATGGATGGGCTTAGATAAGTTATTGATTATTGTTTATGATCAAAGATATATACTCATTTAGTAAATAAGTAAATGTTACGTAAATCGATCGCATAAACTTTGAATTTAAAAATGAGTTTACGTATATTTTACACTGCCTGGTTCTACTGACGTTGCTCTATTGTTTTTTTTTTTCTTGTTGCTACTTTACTATTAAAGATAATCACAGGCGTATGTCTTTCAAAATATTTAGTCATAGTAATCATTAAAATCTGTCTGTATAAAAGGGTTGCCACCTGCCACTGCGGAATTTAAGGGTTACCGACATAAAAAAATGGTTTTAGTCGAATTAGAGGTAGAATTAATTTAAGAAAAATAAAAATTTATTGATTTTAATTGTTAATCGAAACGTTTTAAAAAAATCTCCTATTTCAAAATACGGGAACTTTGGTTACCCCGTATTCAATTTTGCTAATTAAGGGCTCTTATAAATTTGGAGACGAAAAACGGGGTAGCTCGTAAAATACGGGGTATGTACCAAGCCTAGCGTACAATTTCTTCGATTCGTTTTAATGGTCAGCTTTGTTTGTGGTAAGCTGATGTGTTACTTATTCTTCTTTATCTACTTTAAGTACCAGACGTACTGCAGGCTACCATCCTTTCTTGGTTGTTTTTCCTACCTGTCGCACCAAGCGCTTCTCAACATCTTTCATAATGCGCATAGCAAAGAAGTGGAACTCCCTACGGCCGTATTTCCGAGGACTTATAAGCCGTCCGTTTCAAATTCAGGGTGAATATGCACCTTCTTGGTCAGCTTGTTACATCGTACGTCCGGTCTTGGCCCCAGGGCTTGATTAGGATCAAGAACGAACCAATTCAAGATAAAAAATAAGTCTGTCAATCTGCTTAGTCAAGGGTGGCACCCTAATTGCGCAACAAAACTGAAGGGTTCGAGTCCCCGAATGGGCAGATGTTTGTTTGATGAATACTAGAATTTATAACTGGGTCATGGGTGTTTTTATACATTTCTATAAATATAGCTTAATTATGTATGTCTATCCGTTAGTCTAGTGTCCATTACACAAGCCTCCCAGTGCTTACCTCAGGAAAGACTTAGGGTGTGAATTTATTATGGTCAAACATTGAAAAGAAACCAGTTCAAATTATTAGTTTTACTGTGAGTAATGATCTAGCATGTATTTGTCACACACATTCACAAGCTGACTAATTTTCTTGATTGATCAAACATTAAGTGAATAAAATCAATAGTATAAATTGGAATATTGTATGTTGATTTGTTGTAGCCTGTACCAAATCGATTAGAAAGTTTTATCAATTTTATTTTTTCAAAGAAACACCATTGATTACTTTTGCTTCCGACATTTTGAGAAACGGATCACCTGTGATTACCTTTTTATATGTCAGTTAGCGCCATCTAGTAAACGACATCGTTAATTATTTTGGAGGTGTTGAAAAATGGTGCCCTTTATTATTTTCTTATAATAAGAATAGATGAAATACAATTTTAATATAAAAATAATGACACTCGAATAATTGTATTTACTGTCAACTATTTAACAATATTTTTTTAATGTCATAATGATTTTAGTGAGTAAGCCAGACTTTCAATACCCGGTACAGTTTAAGTACAATCTTTTTTTAATGTAGCAACAACCAAGAGATATGACGTCACATAATGCAATCACTGTCCAATCTCGTTAGGAATACTAGTTTTAGTAAATACTAAGACCTAATGTGTAGGTACCTAGATTTAAGAGGGGTTTGTTAATTTACATAGACTATGTAAGTAATATAACATTGATGTTATTATCTTTATGTATTTAATAATACAAAGAGCAAATGAATTGTTTTAATTTAACACGCTTACTCTTAAGTTTACTTTGTTTAATAATTTTTGAATCGAAATGAATTTAAATCGGTAAAAAAATGGATTTATCATTTTTTTTAGTTAATATTTAGTACTCAAAAATAGTTGCTGGTAATACATAGTCTTACCCAAAAAATGCTGCCAACTTTCATTAAGCACTTGTATATTTTGTGTTTCTTGTCACCTGTCACGAAGGCGTGTGCCATAGTTATAGATAATTGTTTAAAATCTTGGTTTACAATGCCCTATTTTTACTAATCACGACGATATTAACATATTACTTTGGAATTTGTGATACGAACGTCGAAAGAGAGAGGATGTTTGATATATGTTAAACAGAAGGCGATGCTGAACTAAATCGCCTGTGTGTAAATATATATATATAATTTATATTGCCCCCAAGCAAAAAGTCTAATCGAAAAATGCAGAGAAAATTTCTACTACCTAATTTATATTAGGGTTTATCAAAACCATAAAAAGTTTTATTTTACAACAATTACTAAGTCATGGATATTTATATATATTTCTATGAATATTACATATCTATGTATCGTATAAGTATGTCTATCCGTTACCCTAGTATCCATAACAGAAGCCTTACAGTGCTTATTTTGGGCTACGCTAATTTGTGTGATTGTCAAAAAAAAAAACCGGTGAACGTGTCTTACCAAAACAAAACATGTTTTTTTTTTATAAGAATGCATTACAATAATTTTGCTTGCATAATTTAGTTAATTTATTTCTAAAAAAAACTAAAATGTATACGACCAGTCTTCAAATTCCGAATTCGTTAAAACAGTAAAAAGTCCATAATAGCACTTTACCGACTTCTTGCTTGGGGACATCTATACAAAGTGGTACACAGAACTGCACGCAATTAACGTAGTTTACGTGTTGTACTTTTATAGCCGTCTCAGCATTTTTTCGATACTATTTACTTTATGTGTTGCCATAAACGCAAATAAAAACACCGACCAAGGCACTTATGGGTGACCAACATGTTCTCATCCATAAGAAAGGCGACCTCAGCTGTGGAGACAGTTTTTGTGACAATTAAAAACAATTTTTATTACAATTAATATTAGAGCAAAAATGCAAAGTTAAATCTATTATCGATATTATCTTATGAGTCGTGATTAATAAAAAAGGGTTCTATATTTTGAATGAAATTTAATTATCGAATTTATTTTTTTTCGGACAAATGAAACTATAAAATTGAAACTTTATCTGGAAATGAATTATAAATTAACTATGATAAATGTAAATATATAAAAAAACTGAATCAGATTGTTTTATATTATATTATTTAGATATTAAATTTCTGTCATTTTAAGAATTGTTGTTTTTATTTTGTTCCCGGCTAATTAAAACATAGTAAATTTGAACATGAACCTACTTAAATTTGTCTTATTCCCTCAATCGACTTTCAACTTAAATTAAAATAAATAAGGTTTGATATCCACTGAAAATACATTTTGTGGTTGGTTGATATGCTGTTGTATGTAAAAGTACTTGGAATTATACATAGTAACTAGCTGACCCGGCCACGCGTTGCTGTGCCGATTGCAGCGCCATCTGCCGGGCTGATTTGTGAATCTAAACCATCCAGGGCGCCACCCAAACGCATACAAAAAAAAATCATTCAAATCGGTCGTCGCTTAGGAGTTCAATGACCGTACAGTAGAATTATCCCTACTAATATTATACATGTGAATGTAAGTTTGTTTGTTATGCTTTCACGCAAAAACTACTAAACCGATCATCATGAAACTTCGTACATATATTCTTGGAGGTATTAGAAGTAACATAGGATACTTTTTATAGAATTTTTCAAAAAAAAATGCCGGCGTATCCCAAGGGCGGATCCAGGGGGAGGGTCATGGGGGTCATGACCCCCCCCCCCCCCCTGGGCTGGGTCCAGGACCTACGTAGACCACTAATTAAAATTTTAAAACAATGTTTTTATATATTTTTCGTCACAAAATATATTTAATGTAAGTACCTTCAATATTTAAATAATTTAATATAATACTTTGTATGATAGCGAATGCATTATTATACGATTTATTTTTATTTTATTTTTTTATTTAGAATGGGTTTGCTCTTGATCCCAATCAAGCCCGGGGGCCAAGACAGAATCCACGATGGAACGAGCTAACCCAGAAGGTGCCTATTCACCCTGGCTTTGAAAATGGACGGGTTACAAGTTCTCGGAAATACAGACGCGGGAGGGTTCCGCTCCTTTGCTGTGCGCATTATTAAGGATGTTGAAAAGCGCTTCGTGCGACAGGTAGGAATATCAACCAAGAAAGGTTGGTAGCCTGCAGTGCGTCTGGATGTCCGACGGAAAAAAGGATCTGGCGGTATGAGCAAATGCAGCTCTTGAGCACACTCTCCAAAGTACAGTCTGTAGAAGACCGCTAGACAGGCAACTTTGCGGCGATGAGCTAGGGTGTGAAGCCTGCTCTTCACCAATTTGCTGTCACCGATGAGCCTGTCAGCTCTGCGCTGAATCGTGTCCAGTGAAGCAAGTTGGTATTTTGCTGAGCCATCCCAAAGGTGGCTGCAATATTCCATGCAAGATCGGACTTGAGTTTTATAGAGTGTTAAAAGCTGTCCTGGCGTGAAATATCACTTGACCTTATTTAGGACGCCTAGCATTTTGGCTGCAATTTAAGCTTTGGATTTGATGTTGGCGCCGAAGTTGAGATCTGAAGACAACTCAATGCCAAGAAGCTCGAGGCTGTCGGTCACAGGTATAGGTGTACCTCGGAAAATAGGAGTGAGGTGGAAGGAACTACTTTTTGCCGTGAAAAGAAAAGAAAGTGCCGTTTTGTGTTTTGGAGGCGTTGAAATTAACGAGGTTTCTAACGCCCTACTGGGAAACGTAGTTTAGCCTCTGGTATATTCGCTCAACCATGGCCTCTCTCATGAACATCACGTCGTCGCCGCTGGCTTTTGTGCTAGACAGGTATCTCTCTACAACAGCACTGTCGTCTGCATACCCAACAATTCCTAATATTAACAGTTCATTGATGTGCAGCAGAAAAAACCGTCGCAGAAAGAACAGACCCCTGGGGAACTCCGGCATCAATAGCCACTGAGTCAGAGGAGCAGCCATCGACATCTACTCTGATCGATCGTTCAGTCAGGAAGTCGGCTATCCAACTGCAAAAGTCAACGGGGATACCGTACGCAGGAAGCTTGCGCAGCAGACTTGCGTGCCAGACCCTGTCTTTAGACAGGGTCTGGCAAGGCTTTAGCCTTCGAGATGTCAAGTGACACGACAAGTGCTTCACCGTGCATCTCGAGGGCCTCGCCCCAGCAATGCGTCACATAAACTATAAGATCCTCAGTTGAGCGTCCTCGGCGAAAGCCATATTGACGGTCACTGAGGCGATCGTTGTCTTCTAGGTATGAGAGCAACTTGCTGTTCAGCATCCTTTCCATAACGTTATAGAGTATGAAAGTGATGGCGATCGGTCGGTAATTGCATGGGTCGGCACGACTACCCTTTTTGGGTATTAAATAATAAATAAATAAATATTTCTTACATTCACACCAATTAGCCTAGCCCAAAGTAAGCACTGTAAGGCTTGTGTTATGCTCTTGCTGGTATGTCATCAGGACCACTGGCCTTATTTACGTCCAAACTAAGTAAGACTCTACGGACCTGCTTATTGTGAATTATGATCTAGGACATTGAAGAATCACAGCGAGGTATGTTTGGTGGTTGTTGAGAGCCGGTGTCGAGACAGGAACTGCTCGCAAACAGAGAGGCAAATAGACTTGCTTTCTCAGCTGCAGAATGGGCCAGTGACCATGATGATGATGGCGGTAGTATGAGACGGCAAAAATTCGCTTCGACTGACTTCGAGAGGGACCAGAACTGTTTACTGCCATTCGGATAGGAAGACAGTTTCGTCCTTATTCGGCTGATGTGGTCGAATCTCGTCTTTAGTAACACCCTTTTGCATGACTTGGCGGCCGAATTATAAGCTCTCTTCTTCGCTCGGATTTTCCGTGCACGGCCCCGCGATCGCGGATATGCACCCATGCTTGGTAAGCAGATTGTTTTTGGGCCTCAGCACGAGCGCAGGCCGCATTATACCAAGGTCGGGACTTGTAACCGAGCGGGATGTCGGAGATTGGATTAATATTCTCCATTCCCTGCTGAGTTGCATCCGCTATCGCATCAGCGGTGCATGAAGGGTCGCTCGAAGAGAAGCAAGTTTGCCGCCAGGGATAAGAAAATATGCATCTCGTCCCAATCTGCTGACTCGTAACGCCATACACGCCTCATGCTCTTAGGGCTATCATCTGGAGGAGATCAGATTGATACGGATTTCACCACACAGTGGTCGGACGATCCCAGTGGAGCTGAGACCGATACCGAATGTTTGTGTGGATCAGTTGTTAGCAGTAGATCAAGACAATTGGGTGTGTGGCCAGCAATATCTGGAATTCGCGTCGCTCGATCCACCAGCTAGGTAAGATTTAGCACTAGGGCAAATCGTCGCGCTTCTCTCACAGCATGGTCAGTTTTCTGGTATGGGAATAGCCACTCTTTGTGGTGAGCATTGAAGTCCCTCAGAAAAACAAGCTCCGCCGCTGATATCCGCTGAGTTGCCTAGTCTGCCTTGTGAGGTAATCTATGAGCCGAGTCGTCTCCCAGTCACCGCTGTGCGATCGGTAGACACAGATGTAGAGCATCTTCTCTACCCCTGTGTCCACCAGAAGCCAGATAACAGAAAACCCGGATTTTTCAAAGCATTGGAGACGCCTATAGCATATGTCATTGCGGACGAACACACATCTTAAACTTATGCTCAAGTGTGTAGGCAGGGTAGTTGAGGTACGCCTCGTTCGACGGGGTTGCTATCTGAGTCTCCGTCGAGAAGAATATGTGCGGCTTCTCTGTCTCCATATGGTGATGGACTGGATGGAGATTTGAGTGCAGTCCTCTAATGTTCGCAAGGTGCACTTTAAATGGGAGGAAGTGTAGCCGTTGTTTAAGATTCTTCCTGTTCCTTCTTTTCATGATGGTGAATGTTGTGGGGTAGGATTTTTAGTCGAGACGCTACTTAGTCGACCAAAGGAAGTTTTCTTGGGCTAAGCCGACCAAAAAAGGGAACTCACCAGGAGACTGCGGGGTCGCCCGAACCCCCCCGAAATGGCCACCGGGTCCTCCCGTCCAGTCGCCAACTGGCACGGTGGAGCATTTCGGGATTTCGGATATTCGCAAGTTGGCGGGGCAGCTTTTCACGCGTAGCTAGCGCGCTAGTTGGGCCCCCTACTAACTGCGGTCGGCTAGCGGCATGAACCGTGCTTCGAATCCCACTACCCTCCAGAATGAGTACAGCATAGCCAAGATACCAAGACCGGTCCTAAGGTGCGCAACTGACTTATTACCAACCCCCATGGGCACTGGTACTCCCGCCCTCCAACGGAACGCAGCAAAGCTGCTTGGCGGCGAACTTCGGCAGGATGGTGGTCGCGAGCCAGGCGGCCCCTTGCGGAGCCTACCACTGCCGCTGGGATCATCAGCCGTCACCAAGGGCCGAGTTGGTCCATGATGCCGTTGCCCGGGGTGGACCGCTAGGAGGTAGATCCCAACCACCCCAAAAAATTTAATTTAAAATTTTAATTTTACCGCCCCACTTTTCATATTCGTGTGACACTTGCGCGCGCTGTGTTTCAACCTTAGACTATGGATAGCAAAGGACATGAAATACTGCGAAAAATTTGTGTTGGTGCTAGAGCACCAACTATCAACCAGCTATCTTAGAAGATAGCGGCAAAAACTAGGGACACCGCATCAAAGATTCCACACTTTTTATGTCTTTTTTATACAATTCATTAAAAAATCAATGAAAAACAGAACTGTAAAATGTATTCACAAATAACGCTCACTGACTGATATTTTGACACGATTACACGGTGCTTTGTAATGGCAAACTGGACGCAAATTTATTTGTGCCATAGTTAATACATTGCGAGTCCATTGGTATACTCAGTCTGAGGTTTCGACATACTTCTAGCAAGACCTACCTAACCTCAATCGGAACGACTAAACTTACTTCAATGAACTATTAAATTTAATAAAGTATTAAGTTAAAAAGCTTTAAAATTCCAATATAAGGAATAGAGTTCTTAAAAATTTAGGTAGGTAGGTAGAGTACTTTCATACATTAATAAAATACCTACTTTTTACCTGTATCAATTATTATCATGAAATTATGCACAAAATATTCACCTACACATTTAGTTAGGAAGATGAATTAATTATATTTATTGGAAATAGGGGTAATGTCAACAAAAAAAAGTTAACCTCCTACTTTGAAAAATTAAAACAATTAGAACTTAAAAAAATTTTAATGTTTACATTTCCCTACATAAAAAAATTGTCAGATGCGAAAAATAATTATAGATTTAATTTAAATATGACTCTGAATTTATTCAGTCAGTATAATAATAAATTTAATGTAATTGACTCTAACAGTATTGTTAGTAAAAATGTATATACTTTTACTAATGGTAGATATTACCTGCCTCATTGAATGTGAATTCACTATCATATTTTTTATTAACTTCAGCCAAGAACTTGGCTAAACAAACTGACTCTATTGAGCAGTATAATAATATTATGACATTGGAATCCGTTCCAAGCTATTTAAATTAGATATAGAGACAAAAGAGGTATCCTCTTGCAAATATAAATACATAAATAATGATTTTAACATGCCTCTTATAACATTACCATTAGAGTCAAATAAAAAAAATTGTGTTCAGAAATGCCCTCAAAATAAATGTAATTTAAATAAATTAAAAAATATTAACCTGGTGCATCAAAATAGTAATGGACTATCAAAGGGCAAACAATTAGAGATGGAATGCACATTGCACTCTCCAAGGTCGTTCACTGGTTTGGCGCCAATAATTTGTTGTTAAATGAAAGTAAAACAAAATGCATTAGATTCACTATGCCAAATGTTCAATTAGCTAAAGTCAAAGTCAGGGTTAGGGATGAGGAAATAGAGCTGGCCAATCAAACTGTATTTCTGGGTATAACTTTAGATTCTAAGTTACAATGGGGTCCTCATATTGAATGCCTATCGAGCAGACTCAGTTCTGCAGCATACGCCGTAAAAATGATTCGTCAGTTAACAGACGTAAAAACTGCGCGCTTAGTCTATTTTTGCTACTTCCACAGTATTATGTCGTACTGGATACTACTGTGGGGAAATGCCACCGATATTGGCTGCATTTTTGTACTGCAGAAGAGGGCTGTTCGGGCGATCTATAGGATGGGCTCCCGAGAGTCTTTAAGAGAAAAATTTAAAGAAATTGGTATTATGACTGTACATTCACAATACATTTATGAAAACCTACTGTATGCACACAAGTGTAAAGATATTAAATTCAGAAAAAATAGTGACTTTCATAATTTCAATTTAAGAAATAAAGACAAGCTAGCAATGCCCAGGTATAGGCTCCATAAAATAAGCAACTCCTTTGCAGGTCACTGTATACGAATGTACAACACGCTGCCACGTAACATGCATGACTTGTCAATGAATAAATTTAAATTTTTAATTAAAACTCAGTTATGCAAAAAGGCTTATTACAGTGTTAAAGATTTTTTGAATGATAAGGCAGCGTGGACCTAATAGAAATGAATTGCTCGTTCTCTGAATCGTTTTGTAATATACACAATTTGTAAGTCATTTGGCGATTTTATAAGAGTTTTGGCACATGAGTTTCTTGCCTGATTCTTCTCATGTTAGCCCCTACGTTCGGAATCGGGTCGCTCGTGGCGATTACATGCGCGGCATCAACTCCGCGGATGTACTTGCCGCTAGCGCACGGGCTATCTTTATTATATAATTTTTTTTTTTGATTCTGTAAAATTGACGATTTTAAGTGCCCGCAAGGGCCTATGAAATAAAGTTATTTTGATTTTGATTTTTGATTTTATCAAAATTTAATTATTACTTCTTGTGACTTAACCACGACTATTTGACCCCCCCCTGGCGCCAAAGCTGGATCCGCCCTTGGCGTATCCGCGGGTAAAAGCTAGTATATTATAAAGATATGTAAGGAAGTTATAGGTAAATAAAATAAAAATCACATGGTTAAATAAATAACTCAATTAATTAATAATAAATTGCGAGTCTTAATATTATAACCTTTGATATTTTTATGAAGGTTTTAGACAAAATGTATATTTTATTGATAGACCTACCTATCTATTTAGTCCTAATTTCTTGTTTGGCTGATTGGTGCAACGGCAGCGATCCTACTTTCTGCGCCAAGGTCCCGGGTTCGAATCCCGGTTGGGGCATATGTTTGTGTTATGAACATAAACATTTGTTTTCGAAGCATGTATTTATTGCATACGTTATTTACTACTTCTTAAGAACAAATAATTTTGAGTTGGAAATTATTATTATTTTTCCTTTAATTAATTATTTAACTTAAAAATCCTATTAAAAGTACCTTTATGTATTTATCGTAATGATCCTCCATTCTAATGATTTTCCATTGTATCAATAACGTAACCATAGCAACGCGTTAATCGCAAGTAGTTCGCCTACCGGACGCTAGATGGCGCTAACGGAAAATTATTTTATAATAGAAAAAAATTTAAAAATTTTGACCGCCTGTGCGAAGCCGGGACGGGACGCTAGTTTAACTAAAAAAATACAAAATAAACAAATAAGGGTCACTTAAATATACATATCTATATGTATATATCAAAATTTCGAGGCGCAGTGTTTGACCGCGATGAACTCTGAAACTACTCAACCGATTTCGATGATTTTTGTTTAATTTTGCTGGATTTGTTCAAACTTAGAACATAGGGTAGGTTTCATTATAATTTCATAACTGAGCCACGGCAACGCGTGGCCGGGTCAGCTAGTGAATAAATAAAAAAACCGGTTTCCACGTAGCCAAACTAATTTACCAAACTACTTTTCAAATATGTCAGACCAGGAGTGGCGTCCGTCATTCTAGCAGCGCCACACTTAGATTTTTATGGATTATCGACTCTAATTGTCATTAGTCTGTGAAAAATGGTGACATTTGACAGATGCCAAGGTAAGAAGTTTCGAAGATAAATTATTGTTTGCCTGACGTTAGGCTACCAGCGCCAGCGCTAGAAATCTAGAGTAAGCTCACGAAAACTGTCTATTACCTGACAAATGGCTAAGGTAAGTGATTACAGAATACTCAAAAAAAATTGCCACTGCACGCTACCGTCTGCCCAGCAGTGGGCAAAATATTTTTATGAATTCAATCCTCCGTGGGTAGATGGCGGGTATTCTGCGGGGTGTCTACACACAGAGCGTAGATATAGAGCGTACAGACAGAGGGTAGACGGGCTGTCTACCCTCCCCAAAATAGAGACAAAAACCTTTACAATAGAGATATAAAATAATAAAATTCCGACGGATCAGGTAAAAAAAAGATAGTTACGTTTTTTCCAAACAGATTAACTTGGGAAATTAAAGTGATATGGCGCAATGACCACGTACGTAGTTCTGCAAATAAAGGTATACATTTTATCGACGCCACCGTACGTTGAGCCACTTCATGTACAAAAAAATTGCGTACAGAAACATTGTTCCGCTGAAATGTTAATGTGAATGCTGGTGAAGATGGTAGAATATAAAAGAGCTTTAAAAATGTTACAAAAAAAAGTCGGTTTTTTTTTTTTTTTTTTTTTTTTTTTTTTTTTTTTTTTTTTTTTTTTGCCTGTAAAGTCGGTTTTACGGGCGAAGATTTTACGTGACAACGTCTTTTTCTCGGTAGAATATTTATTGATATGAATATAATTAAATTGCACAATGCGCGCGGCAGACCGATCATAGTTGAGTGGGAGAGAGACGCAAGGCATTCGGCGGGCCTCTCTCTCGTTCGGTGACTCATCGTAACGTTACCGAGCGTTACACTTTTTCATAAGTGACTCCCAGCCGCAACCAATTTATAAGACGTTATCACGTCAATTATATAACTTATAATTGCAATAAACGATTTTGATTTTGAATTTATACTAGAAAATAATAACGGACCTCCGTTGCCCCAGACTCCATTATTTCCCCAGGACCTCCAGCCCTTCAAATCCGTCCCTGAAATATACTCAAAAGCTAAAACCTCTTCTATTTAGGTACCCTTCATTTCGTCGGGGAACTGTAGGTCTGTTGCGGCAATCACCACTTCGTAATGTGACCAAAGAATAATGCGAGTTCTTTAACTTCATCGGAAACCACAACACGCATTCTCCTTACCTCATTAATGTAAAACGATCGCTAACTAAAGAAGTTAGAAGTGAATTATGAATGCAAAATGATTTTGCCAAAACGCAATTTTAACAGCGTCACTGTAATATCTACTTTGAAAGCACGTAGCGCCAATCAGATATAAAAGTCCGGTAATCAAAGCGGTGCCGATTTGTGACAAAATTATTTCGTTACCGAATTGTACCATCTACCGTAAGATAAGACTTAATCGGAAAGCGAAGATCGGAATTCTCGCGTTATACTTGTTTAAGTTATACTTGTATAGTGAACAAAAAATGTTGATAAGAGAAGTCTAAATTTTTTTTAAATATCATTTTATATATATAAAAATTCCCTGTCACAGTAAGATATAAAATACGCGTGTAAAAAACAAACTGCGCCTCCAAACCCTCAGGTGGAATTCGAACCCACGACCTTTCGCTATCCGGGCGAGTGCTCTGACCTCTGAGCTACCGAGACGCGTCTCCCTCCTGAGAATCCCACCCGAGGGCTCGGAGGCGTAGTTGTTTTTTACACACGTATTTTATATCTTATAGAAATATTGCGCTGTGAAAGCAAAAAATTAAATAAAAAACATCCCTGTCACAGTGTTTGACCGCAATGAACGTTAAGCTATTCAACCGATTTCATTGTTTTTTTTATTTAGCTGGATTTATTCCGACTTAGGAGGTAGAATGGGTTAATTCTATAATCTAAGATCACAAATTTGTTGTTTGTCTGTCCGCTCTTTTTCCCGCTTTTTTCCATTGTATATGCGTTACCATAGCAACGCGTTAACCGCAAGTAGTTCGTCTACCGGACGCTAGATGGCGCTAACGGAAAAATATTAAATAATAGAAAAAATTTCAAGAATTTTATCCACCCGTGCGAAGCCGGGACGAACCGCTAGTCTATAATCTAAGATCACAAAGTTGTCTGTCTGCTTTTTTCCATTGTATCAATAACGTTACCATAGCAACGCGTTAACCGCAAGTAGTTCGTCTATCGGACACTAGATGGCGCTAACGGAAAAATATTTAATAATAGAAAAAAATTCAAGAAATTTGTCCACCCGTGCGAAGCCGGGACGGGCCGCTAGTTTTAATTTATGACAGCAACGCGTGGATAGGTCAGCTAGTCTATATATATAAAAATTCTCTGTCATAGTGTTTGACCGCAATGAACTCCGAAACTACTCAACCGATATTGATGTTTTTTTTTTCATTTTGCTGGATTTATTTAGAACTAGCTTTCCGCCCGCGGCTTCGCCCGCGTGGAATTCGGTTATCTATGGCGGTATAAAGCACAACTATAAGAAAACTTCTCATTCCTACGGAAAAATCTAAGAAGCGCGATGTAACGCTGGATACAAAATTCATTCCGCTTCTTACGTATCTTAAAAAAACACTTCGTTACCACGTTTTAAAAAACACCCAGCGCCATCTTTCGCATACCTCTAGAACTAAATAGCGTAAGCTATCATTTCACTTCTTACATATTTTAAAAACACATCGTTACCATGTTTTAAAAAACACCCAGCGCCATCTATCGCATACCTCAAGAATTAAATAACGTAACTAATACTTATACCAATTAGTAATTCATTGACTTTAGTGATTTCAGGATAAGTAGATGTAAAAAAACTGGTTGGTTGCCTGTAAAGTCGGTATACGGGCGAAAGTTTTACGTGACAACGACTTTGAGTGGTAAAATAATTTTAATGTGAATATTCATTCGTATAGTAGGAAGAAGGATGAAATAATAGTAACAATTTAAAACATTTATTTATACAAAGAATTATATTTAAAACATTAATTTATAGGCACGCGTCCCTTCCACTTTTTATGTCTGTCTCTCTCGCTCTTAGGCGGGCTAACCATGCCCGAGTGGAAGGGACGCGTGCCTCTCACTCGCTCTCATTGTAAGCGCATAACGTGAGCGGAGCGTAACGCAGTTTCTTGAAGTGTCACCCGGCAAACCAATTTATAAGACGTTATCACGTCAAAACAGTTTTGACGATAAAACAACGAAAAACAACAAAATAGTACGTCATCCCTCGGGAATTCCTCATTTTCGGGGATTCATTATCGTATCATTTAGCTTCTAAATTTACATGTTTATATTCGTTTGCAATATTTTACGTTGTTTTAAACGACACACAACGCCATCTACAATCCATCCATCAAGCAAACAATATTTTTGTTTTTCCTCGGGAATATCAATTTTTTTCCAGGATAAAAAGTACCCTATTATTTAATCCGGACTTTTATCTTTACGTCTGCAAAATTTCAAAGCAATCGGTTCAGTAGTTACGGCGTGAAAGCGGAACAAACAAACAAACAAACTCACTTTCCAATTTATAATATTAGTAAAGTAAAGTAAGGATAAGGGCATAGGATAGGTTTCATTTTAATGTATACAGCAAGGCATTGCTGGGTAAGCTAGTATATTATTTAACATAATTAAATAGTTACAATAATTAACAAGGGTAATGTTGGGACAAAATTTGCATTTGAATCTATTACAGTTGCGAAGATATACAAAACCTTGTTTCTGGGGTAACTTTTCTTTGTTTACCTGATCTCTGAGATGGTTAAGCGCAATTTTTTTAACGTTTTGTGTATGACGAAATAATTAGGTCCAATTCGTTTTTAAACAAAAGAATAACAATTTATCATTTTGAAGTTATTTTATAAGTCGAAGACTCATTTAAGACTTATGGTTAATCGGCCCTATCCTAGCATTAGAAATAAGAGTTCCATAGATTTGAATCTTAATTTTTTAGCTTATAATTATCTAGAGATATTTGTGAAATTTCATTAGTATACTGTAAGTAATAAAGAAATAATTAAATTTCGGGCCACGATGTGCAATGGACCATCGATTAATTTGAGTTTTTCGTGGATTTAATATTATTATAAGATGAATTATTTATCAGCCAAATGTCAGCGTATTTAATTATTTACGAGATAATAGAAAAAAGAGGCGAAAATTTGGAACTAAATAATAGAATTTTACTTGTAAATAAAAACATTAAAATAAGTTCTTCATTGCACCAATATCATAAAAAATATATTAACAAGAATTAAATTACAAGAAAATGTATACTTCACTTTTATATAAAATCAGTAATTAAACAGAGGTCTCCATACAATGCAAGCCTGTATCTTGGAAAAGAAATATACTCTTCTTACACTTGTGTACGCATCTGCAATAAACTTGTAACATCCTAAACATTTTAGATGGTTAATATAACATACTACGCTGCCGCTTTTCAGAAACCATTAAAACTCGGTTGGGTTACCACGGTTATTTCATAATATTGCCCTTTAAACCGATTCGTTGCTGATCGCGTGCCTGTCGTGCCATCACTTTTTTTTTCGTGTGGCGTTAGCCACTGAAACCGTGTCATTTTTAAATCGATAATAACTCCTTCAAATCAAGTTTTACGGAAACCAACCCAGAATAAAATTATCTTCATTTTTCACGTAAATCAAGCTCGTAGCCTTCGTTTCTGTAATTGTGTGTAGCAACGAATCGGTTAATAATCTCGTGACGTTGAAATAGCAATGAGAAATTCAGTTTACTATTGATATAATATTCAGTTATGAAAATCCACAATTATCATCGTTAATTTAAATTTCTTCATTATTAAAAATAATAATAAATGCTGTCGCGTGAATTGATATTTTATGCTTGAACAAGCACTTATATAAAATAAACCATATAGTCTATTTATTTACACTTATTCTATTATTTCTACAAACTAAATCCGTATACAGCAAATACATTAAAAATAGTGGAATATACATTTTATTTTACCAATGTCTACTTTATTTGTATTTTTTTATTTAACTAAACGTTTTAGTAAGTTTTATATGGAACCAAATAGCATCAGACGAACCACAATAATTTAAAAAAAATGATAATAAACTTTATTATTATCCTGTTTTTTGAAAACGGAAAATAAGGAAAAATTAATATTTAAAAAAATCAATAAACAAGCAAATCGATAAACATTAAATTCGCACTTTTCTAGATATACCTAAGTGTAATGTACCAAATGTTTAAATGTCTCAAATAAGCCTTTGGAGCTCTTATTATTTAAAGTGCTAATGCCTATCAAATTGTTATTGTTATTATTTTAATTTAGCTAACTGCTTAAAATGGTGAAAATTCACCGAACCGTTTCAAAGGTCCGATAAACAAGCAAACGTTACCCTAGCAGGAATTTGAATATCTTCGCAACCGTAATAGATTCAAATGCAAATTCTGTCGCAAAATGTAAGTACCTCCTCCAAGCAGCTAATTAAGTGGCTAATGGCTATTTCAATATACCATTAAAAAAACTTCTAGCTAAAGTAACGTCACCCCAGCGGGTACTAATTTCGTTAAATACCAAAAAAAACTTTGAGCTCAAGAAATTCAAAATATGAAAACAATAACAGCAATTAAAGAGCTAATTATCTCATACTCAAATGTTAATTTCGACATGTTCTGGCTGGCGTATCATACATGCATAATATATTGGGGCTCCGTGAATCGTTTGGCTTTTAGCGACCGTGAAATGTTTGCCAATGCGCTAATAAGTGTGCTTTTAGTTAGACTACTTCGTTATAAGAAGTGTCGACAGATGGTGCTGCAGGTACAAAATACTTATTTTTTTTTTATTTAGTAATGAATGATCATAATTAGAAGTAGTCTTTTAATTTTTAATTACGTTTGACAGTTTTGCATATATTTATGCAAAGTTTTTACAACTTTAATGCAGTCGTCAGTGTATTTTTATAGATACTTTTGGCAGCGGGTTGGTCTCGTGGATGGAACGGAACACAATGACGTTTCATTCATATCTTATTTTTGATTTTGACAGTTGAACGTCACTCTTCCGCGAACGAAGTCGGTTGGCAGAGGAGCAACTTTTTGTGGATTGTGATGAACCGTGTTTATTTTTGTTGTTTATTTTGAACATAAAATGAGATAAATATATTTTACACGTTAAATTGTGTTCGAGAGCATTAATAGTGTTAAAGGAATATCTGCCGTATTGGATTGTGTTTCAATGGCTTCTACGCCGAAGCAGGTGAGCGGTTCCAACGGCAATGGGCCCTTGGGAAAGCGGAAGAAATCGAAGAGCACCAAGGGCTCATACTTAACTAAATGGTTGGACAAGACGTTGCATCACATACAGGATTCCACGCCAAGTATGGAGACTTACGAATCGTTTATTAATCCCAATTTGAATTGGCCTATGAGTAGTTCTCAGTTTGCGCCGGGATATGAACCCTATCGTTACGCGTACGGCTGCTCTGAGCCAATGTCTCTGCCTACACTTCCGAGTTATTATAATCCCGGTATGCCTCCGGTCTACGGTCCCTATGTTCAAGGTGTAAGCAAAAGCATACAGGTACAAAGGCCGAGACTACGACGAAGGAGTGAAAACAAAGCTGAAGATGTCTCAAGTATCCCGAACAGCACTATGAATAATACCAATTATTTCCAACCAAAGAACTTCACGGATAGCCAAGACTTTACTAGTTTACCACCTATTGTTACATCAGTAGCTGATACAAACTCGAACAGTGATATTCACACTAACGATAAAGAAGATGGTTGTAATACTAGGCGATTCAGTGACCCGTGTGTCCGTGGACTGCCTGATGTTGCGAGGCCAGCGAATGGAGAAGTTGAATCGGAATCTGAATCCGAGTCGAGTATATCTGGCAGCCAGATTGGCAGTAGATTGTTGACGCATCTCCTTGACCAGATCAAATCTTTGAAAATGGCGAACGAAAGACTGAATAAAGACTTATTAGATACCAAAGGTGAGTAACATTTGTATTACTTTAAAGAACAAAATATCTCAAAGTGGTTGACCTCACTTGATGACTCTCCACCCACATATTGTTGCAGGCAAGTTGATAGTTTATAGTGTTATTGATCAACACCTACCTTATCACCCACGATATATATGATTCAATAAGCCAAGGTGAATTACAGAATCAGCATTTATAGATTTACATTGATATAAAGCCACTAGAAATATCTTTTATATCACAAAATTTATTTAATACTTAAATTTTTCCATTCTTGACAAAGTTTTTGGCAAATGACAATTGTTGAGCTACATTTGGAAAAACCAATTTAGTAGAATTGTGTTTTATCTAATTGAAATTAAAAATCTTAACCAGTAAAAAGT
Source organism: Calamotropha paludella (assembly GCA_927399485.1). Taxonomy (NCBI): domain Eukaryota; kingdom Metazoa; phylum Arthropoda; class Insecta; order Lepidoptera; family Crambidae; genus Calamotropha; species Calamotropha paludella. The sequence continues at coordinate 2,515,776 of OV656820.1, forward strand.
AAAAGGTTGACTTATAATTTGTTATCACTTTGGAAGGCAATTTAGCCCTTCCCTGCTGCATAACGAATGTTAGGTATTTCCATCTACAAGATTAACTCCATCAGTGGGCGAAGGGTCATTAAAAGTTTATAATAATGAAAGTGATGGAAAATAAAGGTAGATAATATAGGGAGAATAGGCTAAATGCCTTAAAATGGTTTTCCAAGTCCATAAAAAGCAAATGTGGTTGATGGTGGAGTAACTCACACCGGTTTACATGGTAACACCACTCTAAAGTCCCAGGTTCAATCCCGGGCAGGGTCAGTGTAGAAAATAAAGTTTTCTGTAAGGGCAGGGATCTGTGTGTTGTGGTACTGTTGTTTTTGAATTCTTTAACACAAGTGCTTAAATTGGATTCTGTGTTATATTTCTAAGTAAGCCTGAAGGTCAATACTGCCTACATTAAACAGACAACAGTTTAAGCAATTTTTGTACATCACTGTTTTAACCCAACCTCACCAACTACTTCGATATTAGTTGCATTTTATTACTATAAGAACTAAAAATAACATTTAAAATAACTTTTGGGGGATATCCTTATGATAGCAAATGTGATAACCATTATGCAACTAAGATTTAATTAAGTGAGTGACTTAATAGATACTGACCAATTCTGCTATAAATATTAATAAAAATGATTACCTAGATAGCATAATATGGGTGCCATTAGTTATAATAAGTGATAGCCTGTTAAAACATAGCTCTGTGGGTTGAAATTATTATTGACATGAACCCACACATAACAAAAAAGTTTTTAATCATGATGTGTTTAAGATATTTTTTTATATTCTATACTACAGAATTGCACAATCTTGTTCCGTCATCCCCATTTTTTCATCAGACAACCAGACTTACAAATAGGCTATTATATGGTAACACTATTATATGGTAGATATACCAAAGAGTCCTACTAAGCGTTTTAGTTCCAATTTTGTGATACGTACCGCTAAAGAGTGGAACTTTTTGCCTGAATCTGTGTTTCCTGACAAGTACAATTTAGGGGTCTTCAAGTCACGAGTGAATAGGTATCCTCTAGACAAGCGCGTCACTTGCTAGATCGCATCATCGCTTACAATTAAGCGAGATAGTGCTCAAGCGCCTATCTATATACTATAATAAAAAAGCAATCTGCTTATTTTAATATTCTGTATTGTCTCAAGTCTGGGTGTTTGTAATATTCATTCTTTACGTTTTCCGTAGCTCTCTCTATCTTTAGCTACTCAGGATTAGCTTTAATTTTATACAGTTATTTTTCTACACACTTTTAAACAAAAATGAAATATTTTCATAATACCTAGTCACACTATGTGATAGTTAAATCGGGCGACGAGTAAAGTTTGTTGACTTATCTTAATAGGTTATTTGCTATATGATATGATAGAGTTTACAGTGTTAAAATCTGTACAATTAGTATTATATTTGAATAGACAGAAAATCAGTGTATGGCTCTATACATTTTGTGTTCATTATTGGTCATTTAAAACTAAAATTCTCAGCCAACAAGTTGTTGTTCAAATGATTTTTAAATCCTAAAATATATACTAGTATTACCATACTTAGATCGTCGGACCACCGAGTGGGAGGCCTGCCTACATTTCGTCTTCTGGTCCGTGGCCGCCACTTGAGAACTTTTCTGCCCCTACGGCTATCAGTTCTACGAGTTATGTGCCTCACCCACTGCCACTTAAGTTTGCGGGTTATGTCGGTACTTTGGTTCTTCTAGGGATCTCCTCATTTCACATTCGATCGCGTAGGCCAACTTCGAGCATAATACGCTCCATCACTCTTTGGTGACCTTGAGCCTTCTTACGAGGCCTATAGTTAGGGACCACGTGTCCGTTTCGTACGTCATCACTGGCAACACACAATTTACTCTTGAAACACTGCGGTATTTTGGACGAGATGTCGCGAACTATTCCGAACGCTGCCCAGCCGAGTTGGATTCAACTAAAAGGCGATAAACCGACACAAACCTTGGACAGTTGATCGCCCTTCCGGAAGCAGGTTTTCCGGAGTTGATGATCATGATGTCCTCCCCTTTTTTTGGACTTCACACAATCCTATCCGCAAACTGCTCAATTCTTCCTAGAGTTCAGCGAACTTCTCTTGCCGGTCCGCAATGTGCCCTTGTTATACATATGTTTCTAGGGCCAAAGGTTACGATACTCCCGGGAAGAGATGAGATTAGTGCTATTCTCGGGTCACACCGTAAACCATACGATAATGACTTTGGTAATATTTTAACCAATTTACTCAATAGATTTGTAAATTATAGCCTATATTTTATTCTGACGTTTGAGTTGTATTAGAGTAAAGTCTCATTAAAATCCATTCAGTAGTGTTTGCATTAAATACTAACAAACATACACACACAACCATACAAACTTCCACTTTATAATGTTAGTTTAATTGTATAGGCGATGCAGTCGCTAAGCATAAAGCTACGCTAGCACCATATATTGGAGCGGAGCGTAATACCTAAAAAAAGAAAAAAAATTTTTTGTTTCGATGGGATTTTTTGCGAATTTAAGGTTCCGTCACAATCTGGTCCTAAACCTGTTGATTCGATTCCACACAAAAAATATTAAAATCGGTTAAGAACTCGGGAAGTTATGGCGTAACAGACATTGCGCCATTGAAGCTGATCCATGGGAGCTTCGCTCGCTGCGCTCGCTCCGCTCCAACTAGGTGATGCAGTCGATAAGCATAAAGCTACGCTAGCATCATATATTGGAGCGGAGAGTAATACCTAAAAAACGAAAAAAAAAATTTTTTTTTCGATGGGAATTTTCGCGAGTTTAAGGTTCCGTCACATTTTGCTCCTAAACCTGTTGATTCGATTCCGCACAAAAAATATTAAAATCGGTTAAGAACTCGGGAAGTTATGGCGTAACAGACATTTCGCCATTGAAGCTGATCGATGGGAGCTTCGCTCACTTCGTTCGCTCCGCTCCAATAATTCATTATTATGATACTATTAAACATATCACAATATTAGGCTTATCAAAGAAAAAAAAACCGGCCAAGTGCGAGTCGGACTCGCGCACCGATGGTTCCGTAAAATATTTTTATTATATGATGTAACAAAAAATTTACGGTTTTCGCAATTTTTCCTTTATCTGTGCTATAAGACGTTGCTTCGTACAAAATTTTAAGATTCTGAGTTCACGGGAAGTACCGAGTTGAATTATCATAATAGAAAAAAAAAGTACCGGGTTGGTTTTGATTCCCTTGCGAGTGTCAATATTTTGCGGAATTTTGCGGCATAAACGGCTGTATCTTTTGATTGCGTTGGCTTAGAAGTTTGAGTTTTTCACAGCTCCAAGGGACAGTAGACCTGAGTATTTGATATAAATTTCAGCTTGATACGTCCACGTGTTCCTGAGAAAAAGGGTCTTGACACACGGACGGACGGACAAAGTAATCCCTAAAAATGAGACAATTTTTAATCAGTTCAATTAAAATTACACACATACTTTAAATTCTTTTAAGTCCCGAAAGATTTATTAATTACGAATATTACTTTAGTAAATTGTTTAATTTTTATATATTATGCTTGCAATACAGTATCTGCTTTAATTAATTTAAAAGATAATCTTCCCGTTCTACTTCACATGTATGTTCCATTAAATGACAGTTTAATACAATTATAGCACATGTGAACTAGTTATTGTAGGCATTTATTGAAATTTGTAATTGTAACAATGTGGTAGCAACACAGCAAGGGTTACTTTAGGTTACTTACTGTTTGATTTAGTTAATGATTGAAAGCAGAAATATTTCGTTTTGAGAGAATAAGAGTATATATATTTAGTTAATACTTATTTGATGTAATTTCGGCGCCAACATCTTGTCCAAGGCTCAAACTGCTGCTAAAAAGCTGCCCAGCTTTGAACTTTCTATAAAGCTCAAGTACGATCTTGCAAATAATATTGCAGCCACCTCAGGGACGGCCCTGCAAAATACCAACTTGCTGAACTGGACACGATTTAGCCGAAAGCTGAGAGGCTCATTAGTGACAGCAAATTGGCAAGATTCACACCTTAGCTCACCGCCGCAAAGTTGTCTGTCTGTCGGTCTTCTACAGAATGTGTTTTGGAGAGTGTGTCCAGGAGCTGTAAATGCTCATACCGCCGTCTCCCTTTTTTTATCGGACATCCAGACGCAGTGCCTCTACCACCCTTTCTTGGCCGCTATTCCTGCCTGTCGCACCAAGCGCTTCTTTTAGGTACTTGCATTACATCTAATCCAATAAATTCGCAAAAATTAAACCAGTTCAAAGTTTGGACAAAACACTTTTCACCGTTGAAACGTTTTGGTCAAAAATGTCATAGGTAATTTATATCACATTGTAAAATTATAGGTCAAATATAGCTTTGTAATATTCAATTAAAAAAATTAAAAGAGTCTATAAGGTTACTCTACTCACAACTACCTAATTATTCTTTAATATTTGTTAAATTAAAAACTTTTTTTATGGATTTTGCGCTTATTTTATTTTATATTTAATCGTTTTCGTTTCGACTTCTTTACAGGAGTCGTGATCACAGGATGACTGAGATAATGGTTGTCATGTATTTTCTACTACCTTCACAATATTTTAATCGAGCACTTCCTAATTGTTAATATTTTTATATAAATCAAATTGTTTTATTTTACATTTTATTTAGTTATTAACTACGATTACACTGTATACTACTAAGGCTACTACCAGTTCGGAAATTGGGAGGCCCTTTCAAGAAGAATTGGCGAAAGAAAATTTATATAATTTTAACAATTAGGAACGTAAAGGAGTCGATACGTCAGGATTAAATATAAAATGAACTATGCGCAAAATCCATAAAAAAGTCTTTTATTCAAATGTAAATATGCGCGGAAGTGTAAGAACTAAATTTGTTAAATCAGTTTCACATAATCCATTCTGTACTAATCATAAGATTCCGAATGTCACCTAGCTTTTCATTATTAATGTTTATATCAATAATTAAACTTATAACCGTTCAAATCAAAACGATTTAAATTTTAACGACCTTTTGGTGCAATGGTCGTGATCTTGCAACCTGCCATTGCGTGATTTAAGGGTTACCAACATCAAAAAAACAGGTTTCACTCTTTTTTACCGGAAGACAATTAAAATAACATTGTTTTATGCTATCTTTTAAATGTTTTAATAAGTCGAAACGTTTTAAACATCTCTCCGATTTGCTCAGCCAACTGTTTAGGTTACCCCTTATTTTATTTAACTAATTAAGGGTTGTTATTAACTTTTAGCCGAAAAACGGGGAAACCCGTAAAATACGGGACATCTGGCAAGCCTAATAGAATCTAGGGTATCCTATTACAAGCAAATGAATATCCATCCAATCTATTGGTATTTGGACATTTAACTTATGACTAATCCACAAGTAACAGTTAATTTTGGACGCAATATGCCATACCTTTGTTGTAGTCACTTTGTTAAATTGATAACAATTGAAAAAACATTCTAGTGTGTTAGTAAATGTATGAACTATGTCTGATATAAGCTTGTTATGTTAGCTACAATTGATTATTTATTTATTACTAGCTTTAACCAGTGGTTTCGCTCGCGTTAATGTAGACTATCGATTAAAAGTTATATTTATATCACTCGGGAAAAGTACTATTTTTCTGCATAAAAGGTACCCTATGTCCTTTCCTGTACCCCTGGCTAAGTGTATGCAAAATTTCATAATGATCGGTTGAGTAGATAAGGCGTGAAAGTGTTACAAACAAACAAACTCACTTTCGTATTTCTAATATCTGTTGGGACATTCCTTTGTTATATAATTAGGTCGATGCAGTCGCTAAGCATAAAACTTCGCTAGCACCATATATTGAAGCGGGACGTAAACTAAAAAAAAATCAATAATGTTTAGTTAATTTTAAAATTCCATAAGAGTTAAAACTTTCAAAATGCGCGCGCTTTTTTTTCATAGAGCTAAAGTATTTTTATCATATTTTTCTTTATTTTTGTGAATTTCAAAATTCGAGCTATTTCACAATCTGCTCCTAAATGTATTGATTCGATTCCACACAAAAATATTAAAATCGGTGAAGAACTCGGGAAGTTATAGCGTAACAGATATTGCGTCATTGAAGCTGATCCATGGGAGCTCCAAATATTTAATTGCGTGATTTTTACATGTAAAGAAATTAATAGAAGGAAAAATCAACTTTTCTCAAGTATCAGGCGAGAATTTTTATACTTTTAGTTCGTCTCAATTGTGTTAAAACACCTGATTTCGTTTTATCTTGTTTTCTTCAAACTCGACCTTTCCCCTCGCTTTTGAAGGGATGACGAAACTCAAGATTATCTTTATAAACGAATGGTGTTATAAAAGCTACATGATTTTTTTTGTTTTTATCTAATTATTATAAATAAATTAAACCAATAAATTCTTTATTCCATGAAAAGTCTTACAGTAGTTTCTGAAAACTACAATTTTATTTAAGCCAGTTCTGTATTGTGGTAATCTTATTGTGAGAAATAAGCTATAATATAATGAAACCCATTAAAGATCAATATATTGGAAAAACCAAAAATCCCTAGTGACTGTATTCATTTATTTTATCAATTTACATAAAACACGCCAGCAAAATACACATAGACATGATTCAACTCGAAAATATCGGTCCTTGTGTGCACACTTATGTATGACAGGCGTGTATAGCACTGACAATTTTTAGCACCACTCTCAACAAATATTAATTGACAATTAATCAATGGGTTACAAAAACTAAAACTTTTTACATTTAACACATAAATATCATTTTTTCTATTTTGTTTTGGGTCTGGGTGTATCGTCATTGTTTCTGAATTCCAAAACACAATTGCTTTAGCTACTAAATTTGACTTGAAAACAATGTATTTGAGATGTCTAATATTTATTTATTTATGATAATATATGTATTTTAAACATTATTTCATATCTATAGTACAAGCTCAGCTTACTTTATTTATATTTTTTCTTTCAGCTGAACTGGACAATATTCGGCAGCAGAATGTGATACTCCAGAAAGGCCCCAGCGGTAATTTGGGCGCTAACCACTCGCCCTTGGACAATGGTGAGCTATTACCTTAATATCAGACTTTACTTCTCATCAAGTCTATTTGTCGAACAGAATGACTTTGACAAAGCGATGTATACTAACAATATCGTTTATTATATGTTACAATAATACCTTATTCACTGGATCCGCCCAATAGCAACTCCAGACGCCTGAATCCATTCAGAAGAGGGCCAAGAAACTTACAATCTGTTCATCCTAACTTGTCCTATTTGGTAAATAATCGTGGCACTCCTTTTTATAAAAAATGCAGCATTAAAAATCAACTGATATCTATATTAAATAGGTTTCAGTGTATAATAACGATTTATTGTAATAGATTATTGACTTTGTTATTGTTTTATTTTTAAATTGGCGATTTCGTTAAAAAGTTGTGCCAAGATTGTTTACCAAATAGGCCAAGTTAGAATGAACAGATTTTATAGGCAATAATGACCTTTTCTAAAATAAGCTCAAAAGCCTTGAGCTTAGTCGGAACGTAGATAGCCTATCCGTTTTTATAGGATACATTTCGGAGAGTGTGATTTTTTCATCGGTCAACCAGACTTACAAATAGGCGCCACCGTTATGGTTGATATACCAAAGAGTCTTATGAAGCGTTTTGGTTACAATTTTGTAATTAGTACCGCTAAAGAGTAGAACTATTTGCCTGAGTCACGAGTGAATAGGCATCTTCTAGGCAAGCGCGTCACATTCTAGATCGCATCGTCGCTTATCATCAGGCGAGATAGGCGCTTACCTATTCACGATTTAAAAAAAACTGTTTTGTTATTTAAATATATATTTTATTTTCGGATCTAAAGAAATTATTACAAGAAAACATTCAACTTGCCCCAGGAGTCGCATAGGACTCGAACTCACGACCGACCCGTCGAATTTTTCCAAGATTTTTTAAGTTGACACCAGCGCTATCTTTCATGTTTTAGTTGTAACTGCCTACAACTAGGGATGTAGTTTAGTCTCGCCTGACATCTGTTTATTTTCCCACGTTTTTCTCACGTCGCTTTCTTGTTTGTCTGTCTGTCTGTGCAGTTGGATTCTTGCAACTCAATTTTGAGGCACTTCCCGGCCACCTAGCGAGCTGAAATTTTTGGAGCAAGTCAGAACCTGATGACAATGCATCCTAAAACAACTTTTAACTTTCTAGGTGCACTTTCAGGTCAACTTTCGGCAACTTTCACTTTTGTATGGGGCTTATCCGATTGTTGCGTAACACATGGTTACTTCGTTGAGTTAATAATTAAAAAGAATAAAATAATAATACTAGATTTAAAAATCTAAAAATCCCACGTTTTTCAGTGATCAAAAAAGAATAAAATAACCCGGCGGGGCCAAGCGAGGGGCCACTCAAAACGTGGGGGCGCATGTTACTTATGGAGATGTTATGAGATTTATGATATGCATAGATGTTGAGAGTATTTGTAAAGATGCGCCCCCACGTTTTGAGTGGCCCCTCGCTTGGCCCCGCCGGGTTATTTTATTCTTTTTTGATCACTGAAAAACGTGGGATTTTTAGATTTTTAAATCTAGTATTATTTTTTCTTGTAATGACTTCTTTGTGTTATAAAGTCATTTAGACGAATATAATGTCACGATGAATACTAATAAGATTATTCATCTTTATATATAAAAATCCCCTGTGTTTGTGTGACTTAGGACATAGGATAAGTTTTATTTTAATTTATAATACAGCAACGCGTGGCCGGGTTAGCTAGTTATTATGTAAAAATGGAAATATACTAAATTAGTCAACTTTTGACTCTATTTGTGTGAATAGACTTTTAAGCATAAATCTAATATATTCTTTGATAAGTCATATCATATACTATGGCATGTCTAGCCAGTCAATTTTAATTTGACAGCCAAAGGATTGACGAGGGTGCATAGTACTAACTATAAACAAAATTTCGTTTAAAAATATGATTTTTATTATAACTGAGGATTTCTATCTTAGAAACTAAAAACATCAGAAATATTCAGAATAAAATTGTGATTTATTTTTAAATTTATTCAACGGTAAATCTATGACCGAAACTATACAACACTTATGCAATTTAACATAAAAAACGTCTTAAAACATTATACGCTATCAGACACGTTCCTAACTGTTAAAATAGTTATATAAATTGCTTCATTTTGCATTTTATTTAGTTATTAAATTCACACTACGATTACCTACATTGTACACTACTGAATGTACCACCAGTTTGGAAAGTAACTCGGGTAGACAACTTTACATATAGCTCTGATGCACTTTGTCTGCACTAAGAAAATATGGTTAATCTCTACAGTTATTTTCCCCAAAAAATGCGGGCATAAAGCAAGATAGATAAGTGAAATCTCCTAAGCGCATTTTTTATTGCAAGCGCAAAAATAAAAAAAAATACGACATACTTTTTTTTAACTGAGCAATAATTTAAATGTTTTATTTATTTGTGTAAAAATTTTGAATTAGCAGTCAGCTATTGGCATTTTCGCCGTCGAATAAAAAAAATAACATATAATAATAACAAAAAATATGTTTTTTTTTTCTTATATTCACACCATTTAGCCTAGCCCAAAGCAAGTACTATAAAGCTTGTTTGGATACTAGGGTAACGGATAGACATACATACACGATACATAGATATGTAAATTTAATAGAAAATTTATATCACTACCCATGACTCAGGTACATAAAAATGCGTATTCGTCACACAAACATCGACCACTTCCGGGATTCGAACCCAGGACCGTTGGTATAAAGGCAGGATCGCTACCACACCAAACTATGCTATGAAGTATAGTATGGTGTGGTAACATATGAGTATTATGCCGAAAAAGTTGCTTGATGTGCTTTCCAATACTTAGTTACTTTCATAATAAAACAATAGTGTTAGAAGTAATATCATTGTTATTGCAATATTTTTATAACAGTAGTTCCATAACAATAATTATATTTACCATGGTAGCGAGTTCACGACGAATCGAATTCGTTACGAGCTCGTAATACGTTCACGGATGTCTTGAAATATGACGAATTTTCTTAATTAACTGTGACATGACTTACTATGTTGGGTAATTACCGTGGACTACGTTTCTCAATCTTTGTATTGCAACCCCTTTAAGAGTTGTGTTTAGGTATGTTTACTTTTTCAATAGAGTTCGATATTTATGTGATTTTTAATATCAGAATATTCGATTTGAATTATATTTATCAAATATTGATTAACGTCAATCAGTGTTTGTGATTTTTTTTAGTCTTAAAATTTAATTATTTATTTTATATATGTAAATTGGAATTGAATTCAAGTGAAAAATACATTTATTATTTTTAATTTTATTTTTTGTTTATTTTTAAGTAAAGTGTGAATGCGGGCAATTAGAACAAATTCCATCAATTAAATGTTTATGTAGAAACAAAGCGAGCCATCTATCGCCAATTTTTGTAAAAACAAGATTAAAATGTGTGTAAAATTACTAATTTATATATACCATTGATACATATCGCCTGAGAGCAATGGAACATTAAGAGGTTGTTGATAAAAATATTTACATAATCTTTATATCTCTCTGGTTTGTTTAAAAAGAGTCGGTTCTAAATTAGTGTTTTGTGCATAGAAATTAATGGCTTGAATTAACTTAAATGAAATCCGTATGAAACATTGATTATAACCAAAGGAAACTGAGCGGCTTCCATATAAAATTGGGCCTGAAATGTAACAGAATGAAAGAAGTTTTATTTGCGGATGGCACGTCTGCTGTGCCATCACTTTTTTGAGTGTGGCGTTAGGCACGGGGGCCGTGTCATTTTTTAAATCGATGATAACTCCTTCAAATTAAATTTTAAGAGAAATCTATATAGAATAAAACTATCTTCATTTTTCATGTAAATCAAGTTCATAGCCTTCGTTTCTGGTAATTGTATGTCGCAACGAATCGGTTAAAAACTGGTACGATACTAAATTGTTTTTGAAAATTTGGCTTATTTTGTCAATCTCAGAATGTAGTAGAGTCCAAAATACTGTTGCAAACAATTCTTGTTTGAAATCAATGAAATTGTTAATTTTTTTATTATGGATGAACGATTTGACAGTTTCAGTTGCTAACAGGTTGCTAACAGAGGCACTCTATTAAATCGTTTATCCATAATAAAAAAAATAACAATTTCATTGATTTCAAACGAGAGTTACGTAATAGCTTACTTTTCTCCTTTGTTTTTGCTGGTCATTTTTTTATTTCTTAACACGAACCATCTCCGACTTGAGTATAAATTACCAAAGTTTCTTCGCAATCCATCAATTACTGTTCCAGTTTTTGCTAGACCAACACACGGCAACTGATAATTAAGAATTATTAATGATAATATTTCTTACATCCACACCAATTAGCCTAGCCCAAAGTAAGCATTATTAGGCTTTTGTTATGAATACTAGGATAATGGATAGAAATACATACATAGATATGTAATATTTATAGAAAAATCTAAATACCCAAGACTCAGTTACAAATATTCTTATTAATATGCTACGTAAATCTATAATCTAAGATCACAAATTTGTTGTTTGTCTGTCCGCTCTTTTTCCATTGTATCAATAACGTTACCATAGCAACGCGT